>CM061233.1:129616082-130272951 GCA_030844895.1 Ambrosia x helenae | reverse complement strand
CCATGACCATGATACACGTCTATTAACGATTAATTGATGCAAATTTAAAACCATTTACGCGTAGACTTTAATAACCCGGTCAAACCTTGCCAATTCGAACACCAAGCCATCTCCCTATAAATTGATCACCTACGAGCCTTCTACACTCGCTCATACATCTCTCTCAACTCTCAATTTCTTCATATAATCTCTGTTCGTGTGATTTTGATTCGCGTTTGACTTTTGGTTGACCGAGCATAAACCCACGAATACGTATCTTGTAAGCTTTCTTTTTTGTGGGTTTCATTGTACAGCACCTCGTGAACAATAGCCCCAATGATTCAGGGGCTATTGGACACGAATTGATTGATTATGGAAAGCTAGGGCTCGAATCACTTGATTTGGGGAAGAACACACCAACAGTTTTTGTATATAATTATTTTAGAAACAAAATATAAACAAAATGAATCATAGACCAGGTGGTTGGGGCTTTTGGCTAAATCCATTGAACCGGATCAGGTCTGGGGTTCGACCCCCACCATGAGCAAACAATTTTTTTTTGTTATTCTTTATACATATATTATCTCCATTCTTTTTAAAAATCGTTTTTAATATTAAAACTTTTTTTATAAATTCTACAAAATTTATCTTATGTTTTTCCACTGATAAAGTTCATCATCCAATTTTTAGTTTTCCAAAAATAATTTATTTAATATATATTATTAATAATACAAGTTTATTCATTTATATTTATTAAAATCTATAAAAATATCAAAACGATCTTCTTAATTTCCACAAAAATTATCCTGAGTTTTTATAACATTAATCTTTTCAGAAATGATTTTTATTTCAGAAAAATCATTTATTTAATATTTTTAATCAATTTTTGTTAGTTTTAATCATAAATAATTCATAATAAATTCATTTTACAATATTTTTGTACCAAAATTTTACATAAATTATTTCTATTCATTTGGAACAGAAATACAATTTTTAATTTAAGAATCCTTTGATTTTAATATTTTTAGATATTAAAGTCGTATTTTGACAATTTGAAATAATTAGATTAATTATTCTATTTTCAATAAAATAATTTTATAAAAATTATTTTCATACTTAAAACCTTATGTTGTGATTATATTCAACTTAAAATTTTACAAAAAGACTTTTGTTTATTTATTCATTAAATTTCTTATATTTAATAAACAATTTGTATATTAATCAAATAAACGTTTATCCCCAAATTCGAAGCCCTAGAAATACATATATCCTAGAGTTATTTCCCTTACACATTATCGAATACTTTAGGTTGATCATTTGGGAGTAATCTCAAATCATATTTCGTTGTCCAAGTCCAATTTCAAGTTATTACGTGAACTGTGAGTATTCCTACCCCTGTTTGCTTTTATACATTTTTGGGGTGTTACATGTACACTATTAGAATTTCAAATACAAGTTTACATTTTTACAAATACAATTCTAGTACTATGTGCATTGCTTACAACGTGCTTTATGCTTAGACAATACATGTGGATTACATTTGTACTTAGTGAAATCATTAACATGGTACAAGCCGACCTTAACATTGGATAGCGCTATTTGGATTGACACCCCGCCTAGATTGATTCTCCCCCTTTTTCATCGGAGAATCCGTGGCCAGTGTTAAGTTATCATCCATTCATTGGTTGAGTACACTACAGTTCATACAGTACATTAT
The DNA here is from genome assembly GCA_030844895.1 of Ambrosia x helenae. NCBI lineage: Eukaryota > Viridiplantae > Streptophyta > Magnoliopsida > Asterales > Asteraceae > Ambrosia > Ambrosia x helenae. The sequence continues at coordinate 130,271,255 of CM061233.1, read as the reverse complement.
ACAGTCACAGGGTTGATTTCGCTCATTTGTATGATACATGGTTTACATATCCACACTGTAGCTTGCACTTGAATTGTATAACTTTTTAACCTACTATATATATCAAATCTAGGAATGCTCACCAACATTTCATATGTTGACCAAACCTATTTTGTACATGTTTCAGGTGCAGTTTGATCTAGTGCTTTAGCAAGGAACATTTAGTGCTTTATTTTAATTCAGTTATTTCAATATTTACATTTCATTTAGACAATGTATTTTCCATTTCCATGTAAGACAATTTTGATTATTCAATAATATTTACATTTTAGTACCATGAGCTTTTGAGCAATCGTCACTACGTGGCACCTCGATGATTCCGCCATCGGTTGGGGTGTTACAGATTGGTATCAGAGCCATGGTTATAGAGAACTAGGTTATTAGATAAAAAGACCTAGACTATAACCGAACTTCAACTTTCATGCATTATATTTCCTAAACTACCCTACCCCTCATTTCCCTCTACTTTCCTTCTTCTATCTTTCCCTTCTTCTCTTTCCCCATTCTTCTCATCTTTCATCATGGTGCATAGAGATGGTGTCCTACAGGGAGTGGAAAGTCTACATCATCATGGAACAGGGACAGTACCTTTCATGAAGACACTCTTAGGCATAATGCCTACCCTTATTTTTGCTCCTTCAAAGTTGTTGAACTTTAATGTGTGTGATAAGGACACGTGCAATCTGGAAGGGTGGACGCCTGTACACTGGGTTTTCTGGCATAGGCAAGCATAGCGCATAAATCCATTTACGGACCTGTTATGCTTACCTGGGGATTCCTGGAGTGAGTGTCCACTTATAGGCTAAAGCACGTCTTCTTTGATCACCATTGGGTTCAATTCCTTTGAAAAGTCAACGTTCTTGTTGGGCTTTACAGCTAGACAAGGGCACTCCAAACATTTTATGCAAGCTTTTTCAATAATACTCTCTCGGTTCATATACAATATTTTGTATTTCACGATTTTCATATATTGCTTACAAGTTCATACATTCATAACCAACTATGGATTTCATAATCCCACTTCACCTTACCCTCTTAGCCACTTTTAAAATATTCAACACCCTACCCAAATCATATCATTTCTTTTCTCCACATGTTATTTATTTTAAAAAAACTATAACCTCATACTTTAGCACAAACTAAAGATTTCTAAAACTTGTGGTATTACCTAGTAACTTTACAAAGTACATATTTTCCTCAAACTTAAATTCAATTGATTTATTGATTGACGTAACAAACGATTTTCTATATAATGTTTTAAACTATTACAAAGCCTACTTAGCTTGTACTATTTAACAACTTTTGCCTTATGTACAAAACCAAATTTTGAAAATATTTATTTGGAATAATATCTAATCTTTAGATTTTCCATCAACACTCACCCATTTTCAACTTGTTCAAATTTTTACAATATTTTGCATATACCACAATCATGTTTTCTTATACACTTGATTATAACCTTTGATCCAAACCCCAAAATTTACACTACTATATAATCTCCTTACTATAAAATAAACTCTTTATCAACTATCTTCACATTCACCATCTCTCACAACCTTGATTCTGCTTCAAAATTTTTCATCATCCTCTCAAGAACTAAATTCATATCCTTCACCTTCTCACACATGAGCTAGTTACCCATGATAATTAAACTACTAAAAACCTGATACTTGATTCTACATAATTTTTTTTTTTCCCCAAAACATCATTGTTTGTGAAACTTGATTTCCCCTTAATTTGACTATTCACTGGACATTTAATTATTCATGATACTCGTGTTTTCATTTTCTTGATCTTATTATCATTTTGTACCCAATTATGACATACTCATAGGCATATAACATCTAGAGATTTCCTTGCATACTATTATGTACGAACACAAATTGGTAATCTATCATATTGGTTACGTTTATTTTAATCGTACACTTACACTTATTTGAAACGTTTAGACTTGATACTTGATCTTACAGAACTTTTCTAAGAAAACATCATTGCTTATTATATGAAACTTGATTTTTTCCTTAAACTTGACTATTCATTAATTATTCATGATACTCGTAAACATTTAATTATTCATGATAACACTTACACTTAATGGTTGTAGTACTTACAAACTTGCTTGCATAAACATGCTATCAATTTACAATCTATGTGAATAATAATTGTTGCACTTAATAGAGGTCATCGTGCCTTTTTCAACAGTCGGGAGAGGCCCTACAACCTGCTCCACGACTGGTGGAGGCTATCAAACATACTCAACGATTGGTAGAGGTCACTATGCCTTTTCAAACAGTCGGGAGAGGCCCTACAACCTACTCCACGGCTGGTGGAGGCTATCAAACCTGCTCAACAATCGGTGGGATCATAGAAGGACACAAAACCCTAATGTAAGGTAAATTGATGATTCCGGTCCGGAACGTAATCATGAATTTACAGGTGCGTTAAGGTAGTGTGAAATTCTATTGGAGTTCTTGGGTAGGCGTTCAGTACGTTTTCAAGGTATCAAAGGTGTGGTGGGTTAGCTGCGGTACACCCTGTATACAAACACTGATGATGCGTTGAAAGTGAGACTGGAAGTCGGACCAGGAACAAACTCGGGTTACTTGGTAGTTCATTTAGTCTTTCTGTAGTCAATCAACTCGTACAACTTATCATAGGAATCCTAAAACTTGAAACTTAGTGAATTACTAGATCTTTATCTTCCTTAATACTCGAGACGAACCTAATCCAAATCCTTAACTCACACCTATCAAACCCCATCCAAATCATTTGAAACAGTTTACTTTGTTACCTATAAATTCACGTCGTACCTTAACTCTGATTTTCTAAACCACAGTTATCTTAACTTTTAACCTAAACGTCCATAACCTTATGTTTCAAATAACTTCGGGACGAAGTTTCTAAAAGTAGGGGATGCTGTGACATCCGTCACTTTTATCCTATTATTATTACACATATATAAATATACATTTTTTTTTTCGCATCTCCTATTTTATACGTCACATTTTATCCCCATCTAATAATAATAATAATAATAATAATAATAATAATAATAATAATAATAATAATAATAATAATAATAAAGTTGATCACATTTTTTTAAACTAAACCCACACCATAACCCAAACCATCCTTAACCAAACCTACTACCCAACATAATAACCATGTTTTGCTGCAGCCCACCTTATTTCGGAGCCCAAGTTAACCAACAGGCCCAAGCCCATTACTTCCTTCCCCTCCCTTAGCTGCTAAAAAAAAAAAGAAAAAGAGACTGCTGCGGGCCGGATTCGAACCCGAGCAGCCTCAGCGACAAACACGCGTCCAGACCACCTGAGCCACCACTCACTATCTGTTTTAATCCAACTCGAAATGTATTTATCACCTTCTTAAATCCTGTCTGTTGCTCCCTCCTCCACGCGAACAGCGCGCAGCAGCAGGAATTTATGCATCTTTTGACCAAATCCCATTAGATAAGCAATCAAACCCTCATACAAGGTAAGTCTCATAATTATCGGCCATCCATGACCATGATACACGTCTATTAACGATTAATTGATGCAAATTTAAAACCATTTACGCGTAGACTTTAATAACCCGGTCAAACCTTGCCAATTCGAACACCAAGCCATCTCCCTATAAATTGATCACCTACGAGCCTTCTACACTCGCTCATACATCTCTCTCAACTCTCAATTTCTTCATATAATCTCTGTTCGTGTGATTTTGATTCGCGTTTGACTTTTGGTTGACCGAGCATAAACCCACGAATACGTATCTTGTAAGCTTTCTTTTTTGTGGGTTTCATTGTACAGCACCTCGTGAACAATAGCCCCAATGATTCAGGGGCTATTGGACACGAATTGATTGATTATGGAAAGCTAGGGCTCGAATCACTTGATTTGGGGAAGAACACACCAACAGTTTTTGTATATAATTATTTTAGAAACAAAATATAAACAAAATGAATCATAGACCAGGTGGTTGGGGCTTTTGGCTAAATCCATTGAACCGGATCAGGTCTGGGGTTCGACCCCCACCATGAGCAAACAATTTTTTTTTGTTATTCTTTATACATATATTATCTCCATTCTTTTTAAAAATCGTTTTTAATATTAAAACTTTTTTTATAAATTCTACAAAATTTATCTTATGTTTTTCCACTGATAAAGTTCATCATCCAATTTTTAGTTTTCCAAAAATAATTTATTTAATATATATTATTAATAATACAAGTTTATTCATTTATATTTATTAAAATCTATAAAAATATCAAAACGATCTTCTTAATTTCCACAAAAATTATCCTGAGTTTTTATAACATTAATCTTTTCAGAAATGATTTTTATTTCAGAAAAATCATTTATTTAATATTTTTAATCAATTTTTGTTAGTTTTAATCATAAATAATTCATAATAAATTCATTTTACAATATTTTTGTACCAAAATTTTACATAAATTATTTCTATTCATTTGGAACAGAAATACAATTTTTAATTTAAGAATCCTTTGATTTTAATATTTTTAGATATTAAAGTCGTATTTTGACAATTTGAAATAATTAGATTAATTATTCTATTTTCAATAAAATAATTTTATAAAAATTATTTTCATACTTAAAACCTTATGTTGTGATTATATTCAACTTAAAATTTTACAAAAAGACTTTTGTTTATTTATTCATTAAATTTCTTATATTTAATAAACAATTTGTATATTAATCAAATAAACGTTTATCCCCAAATTCGAAGCCCTAGAAATACATATATCCTAGAGTTATTTCCCTTACACATTATCGAATACTTTAGGTTGATCATTTGGGAGTAATCTCAAATCATATTTCGTTGTCCAAGTCCAATTTCAAGTTATTACGTGAACTGTGAGTATTCCTACCCCTGTTTGCTTTTATACATTTTTGGGGTGTTACATGTACACTATTAGAATTTCAAATACAAGTTTACATTTTTACAAATACAATTCTAGTACTATGTGCATTGCTTACAACGTGCTTTATGCTTAGACAATACATGTGGATTACATTTGTACTTAGTGAAATCATTAACATGGTACAAGCCGACCTTAACATTGGATAGCGCTATTTGGATTGACACCCCGCCTAGATTGATTCTCCCCCTTTTTCATCGGAGAATCCGTGGCCAGTGTTAAGTTATCATCCATTCATTGGTTGAGTACACTACAGTTCATACAGTACATTATACAGTCACAGGGTTGATTTCGCTCATTTGTATGATACATGGTTTACATATCCACACTGTAGCTTGCACTTGAATTGTATAACTTTTTAACCTACTATATATATCAAATCTAGGAATGCTCACCAACATTTCATATGTTGACCAAACCTATTTTGTACATGTTTCAGGTGCAGTTTGATCTAGTGCTTTAGCAAGGAACATTTAGTGCTTTATTTTAATTCAGTTATTTCAATATTTACATTTCATTTAGACAATGTATTTTCCATTTCCATGTAAGACAATTTTGATTATTCAATAATATTTACATTTTAGTACCATGAGCTTTTGAGCAATCGTCACTACGTGGCACCTCGATGATTCCGCCATCGGTTGGGGTGTTACAGCTCCCCAGTCCTTGATCGCTTCGATCTTAGCTGGATCGACATGAATCCCTAGTTCATTAACCACATGTCCTAGGAACTGAACTTCGCGTAACCAAAAGTCACACTTTGAGAACTTAGCGTAAAGTTGTTCCCGTCGCAAGAGTTCCAAAACCAAACGTAGGTGTTCCTCGTGTTCGGTCTTGTTCTTAGAGTAGATCAGAATGTCATCAATAAACACGATGACGAACTTGTCAAGATATGGTTTGCAAACGCGGTTCATCAAATCCATGAAAACCGCCGGTGCGTTCGTGAGACCGAAAGGCATGACCAAGAATTTGAAATGGCCATAACGTGTACGAAAGGCAGTCTTTGCAACGTCAGCTTCCCTTACCCGCAACTGGTGATAACCGGACCTCAAGTAAATCTTGGAATAATAACTAGAACCCTGGAGCTGGTCGAATAGATCATCAATACGCGGAAGAGGATAACGGTTCTTAACGGTCAATTTGTTCAGTTCTCTGTAGTCCACACACAATCGGAAACTTCCATCCTTCTTCTTAACAAATAGAATCGGGGCTCCCCAAGGGGAAGAACTTGGTCTGATGAAACCCTTGTCCAAGAGTTCCTGTAACTGACTAGATAATTCCTGCATCTCGGGAGGTGCAAGACGGTAGGGGGCCCGAGCAATAGGAGCAGCCCCTGGTACAAGATAAATACCGAACTCGACTTGACGATGGAGAGGAAGACCAGATAAATCATCGGGAAAAACATCAGGAAACTCGCGTACAACTGGAATATCGTCGATCTTCTTCTCATCACCAGAGGAAACAGATAACAGTGCCAAAACGACTGGATAACCCTTTCGAAGACACTTAAAGGCTTTCATGCTAGAGATGATGTTTAGCGGAACACCACCCTTGATACCGTACACAGAAAGGAATTCTCCATCAGGGAGAGGAATCCGAATAACCTTGTCATAACAGACAATCTCCGCGCGATACAAAGACAACCAATCCATACCTACCACCACGTCGAAACTACCCAAAGGTGCCGGCATAAGATCGATGGGGAACGATAAACCCGACAACTCTAATTGGCACTCCCGAAGGACACTAGTAGCTTCAATCTTTTTACCGTCAGCCAACTCAATAATATACTTAGTCTCTAATGGTACGGGTACTACATCTAACAGTCGACTAATCTCCATGGATACAAAACTCTTGTCGGCACCGGAATCAAATAACACACTAACAGAACGATTATTGAGAAGGAACGTACCGGTGACTGTGTCAGGGTCCTGTCTAGCCTCAGCGGCTCCAATGACGAAGGCGCGTGCATTCCTGCCACCGCCCCCGTTGTTCCCATTTCCGTTGTTCCCGCCCTGCTTCAGTTTTGGGCAATCCTTCTTGTAATGACCGGTCTCACCACAATTGTAACATCCTTGTCTTCCCGTAGTCCCTTGAGTAGTCGGAGCTGAGTTAGTAGTCGGAGCCTGGGTCGATGGAAGTGTAACCCGACAATCTTTAGCATAATGCCCTGTTCGCTGGCAGCGATGACAACGGTTACTGTCGCAGTTCCCTTGATGATGACGTCCACACTTGTTACATTTGGGCAGTTTCCCCGCATAACCACCCTGTTTGTTACCCGAAGAAGAAGAAGAACCCCCATTATCAAACCTCTTACCCTGCTGTGTTGGCCCAGATCCTTTCCCGTCATTTTCCCACTTGCGCTTGTTGTTCTCTGGGGCCTTAACAGTCGAACCCTTAGCAGGCAAAATACCCTCATTCACCTTTAAGTTGGTCATCCTATGAGCCGATCGGACCACCTCTGCGTATGTAGGATGATTTCCCGCAGCTACCAACCCTGCGATTTCTGGCACCAACCCCGAGGTATAGTGCTCAATCCTCCTGTATTCTGGCACATGCAAGTCAGGACACAGCACTGCCAACTCATTACGCCTTACCGTATACTTCTCAATCTCAGACCCAGTCATCTTGAGGTTCCACACCTCCACGACTACCACCACGACTGCCACCACCACGCCCACCAGCGCGGCCACCTCCACGTCCTCCTTGCACTCCAGACATGATTCCGACATGAAGGACGAGAAAATTTAGTTTCACAGCTAATGGTAACCACTAGCGTTCGCAAGGTCAAAGCTAGATCCAATCCAGGACTATCCCTTCAAACCCAGAGCTCACTAGGGCTTTCATGCATTTCGGTTTATGATTTTGTGTGCACCCAAAATGATAAACCGCTCTACATGGTCCTCCAAGTGTTCTCCTAGTTCAAAGTTCAAATCACCGAACATGGACTCTTAGCTACACACCGTAATACTACGGTAGTTCATGGCAAGTGTTTCTATTGGAGTATGAAAGGGAGATGTCCGAGCCTTGGACAAATCTCAAGAGTATACGATTTACCCCAATATACCGCACTACCTAGAAAGCAAGTAACTCGACCTAGGATAGAACGGATGATGTAACATAGAAAGGTCAGATGATTTAGAGACACCCCGACAGCCCATACGTAATCCATCAAAATGTTTAGTACTATGTGATCGTCTAGTGTGTGCGACTCGGCTATAGACTAGACTCTACATGCAGTCCTAGTTCACTATAACCTGGCTCTGATACCAATATGTCACACCCTCAAAATCCACTTGCGGAGTTTTACCGCGAGGCGCATGACAAACCAGGATCCAAACCAACGATCACAATAAACAAGTCTAAATGAATATAAATGCAATTTCAAAACATAGTTTAAAAATCCCGTTTACAGCGGAAGCTTATTCAAAAACAATATCTCAATAATGAAACAATAGTTCAACGTTCAAAAGACCATGCAACCCTAGTAAGACGCCGTGCAGACGCGTGCGCCCTAGTCCAGTCGTGCTACCTTAGCGACCTGAGAAAACATGTAAAAGTTTACGTCAGCACAAAAATGCTGGTGAGTTTACAGGTTTTGTATCCAAGTACCAAGTCCACCTGTCCATACTATAATAATCGAAAACCAGTATACGCTAGCTAGGCGTACGTTTTGTTACTACCACGATTGGAAAACCATTACTAACGCGAATACCAAAAGTATGCCCGATGTAGTTCCTGTTGTTCCTGTTGTTCCTGTTTGAGACAATATGCACCCGCCGACCCTCCAAGTCGACGAGCGGGGTTGGTCACTCCCAATAGCGCTATTCACATTTCCCCGTTGTGCAAACCCGCACATTCATGGTTCCCCCCGGGACTTCCAAAGATCGTGTAGTACACAATAGAAACCCATAGTATGACAGTAGTTACCAAATAATTGTTTTAACACATGTTTTCTCCCCCGAAAATGTGAAACCAGTTTAAAAGAGGGGCCGTAAACTCACCTTAACGTGCAAGCAAAGAATCCGAACAGCAAGCAATATATGCTACCGACACCCTAATAACAGTGTCGCTCAGTGAGTATAGGCGTAATATTATTACCCATATAACTCGTTTGTCCAAGGCGTTTCAAATGTTCAAAAGTGTGTATGCGACGCCTAGTGATTCTACATGCAATAGTAAACCCTACGGACCCGTTGGTGAATACGTTGGTTACAATTAGTTTCTACATTCCGTATGTGTCTCAGACAAGTGTACTTCAGTTACATGTCAATTCCATACCACCTAAGACCTCAATTAATCACAGAAGCACATAATACACAATCTGTGTTTTCAGGACAGATTGTGCGCCATCAAAACCAATTTATTTAAAATAGCAAATCAGTGAGTTAACCTCCCAAATTTTTACTGAATTTTCTTTGGGATTCACTCGACAATACCTATTTTTGTTTTGTCTTAATTCCAAACACAAAAATTATGAAAATTCGTACAACACAGCTATGTCCAGAAAATCTCCTCAACAGGTCAGTTTAGTAGGAAAATTCTTAAAAATTGTTTATTCATCCAAACGAGATGAATCCACTTGGAAAAGCTCTATTTTTCCAGTATTGACCTACTGTAAAAATTTCATAACCTAACTCCTTGTAAATCTCAAGTTATGACCATTTAAAGTTAGCCCAATTTACAAATCCGAAAATCTGATATGACCCCTAATCAATTAAAATTCCAAAAACGACTCAAACGATGTCCAAATTCGATGGTTTTGCCCATTATGAAAAGCTAAGACCTTGTACGTTACAATCATGCAAAGAATCGATCAAACCAATTATTTTCAAGCCACGAAACAGACCCTACAAGTCGACATTCAGAATCTGTCCAGATTCTAATCGTGCAATATTATCAATTATATCAAACCCTAGTTGCATATTATCAATCAATAACACCTAATAATCATCATACAACTTTCCTAATACCTATTCCCATCAGATCCTATTATCAAACATGTCAAGATCAAAGCTTTTAGGATCAAAATACCAATAACTTGCGCAACAAGCATCCTATGATGTTACTACGCGTTGATTAATAGGTTTAATCCGTTTAATCTTCAAAAAGACTCATGTTTTAATGTTTATTAAACCCATTCAGACCTGGACAAACTTGTTATATGATTTTTACAATAAAACATAAAGTAAAAAGCGTAAGAAATCATGAGTTATACCCTTAGCTCTTCAAATCAATCAATCGCGCGCCTTGGAGCCTCCCAATTGATGATCTTGAGCCTTAGCAGGAGTTTTTGGAGTGAAATATTCGTGTGGGGCAGTAAGGGGGCGATTAGGGTTGAGTTTAGGAGATACAAGAGGCTTAAGGTTGCTTAAATAGTAGTTTAAGGCGGTTTAACCACGTCAGCGTGTTCCGAACACCCGTTCGGAATTGTGAACACCCGTTCGGAATTGTGAACACCCGTTCGGAATTGTGAACACCCGTTCGGAATGGTTTAATCCGTTTTGAGCGGCCCAGTTTGTTGTATAGCCTGTTTTCTTTGATGTTTTCATTATTTTGGGTCATACCAAGCGTAACCCCATGTTTTAAGACCCCAACCAACCTCATGCTCCACTTTTAATAATTTTTATTAACGTGTTCGGTTTAGGTTCACATAATCACGTATGGTTTTCACATAAGTTTGTCAGATATCACCGAGACACATAAGTTTGTTATTCACCAACGTCCGAGGTTCACTAATCATGAAATCACATGTTAACTCACACAAGGAGTCAGAACCCGACCCACACAAGGAGTCAAAGCATCTCATAACCCGAGATGTGAAAGTAGTCCCAAACCGGACTAGAAAACGTTTTGTAAGTTATCTCAAACCCGAGATAATGCTCGTATGTCCTATCTAGCTATCTAGATAACCCTCGTTAAGTATAATATACTCGTGACTCGCTAAGGTAGACTTTAAATCTAGACCACGTTGTTAACCAGAATTTGCCGGGTGTCACATCTTTAGTCAACAAAGACTATTGACTGTTCACTGTTGACTATTGACTGTTGACTCCGGCCGTAGGCTACGGCTGGTGTCTGATGTCCCTTTTCGTTGTTTGGACCGTAACATATGGTCTAGAACCGTAGGTTACGGTTCTTCGCTGTTGTTGTGACCTTATTCCCATGTTCAAATTAACTTAGTTTTACCCTTTTGTTCCACCATGACTTACCCAACTCAAGGGAATTTATCCAAAGCTAAAATGCCTTATTTTCATCATGTCCAAACACATTAAAACACCATTAATCCATTCATTTACCTATCCTCATGATCTATGAACACATATGAGCTCAAATTTGACCCGTTAAGCCAAAATCATGCTAGTAGCACGATTCGGGCGAGGTCCTACTACCTTGTAGTCTACCATTTAGTTCAATGAATCAATTTGCTGCAGTAAAAGTAGGCTATGAACTAGAATCTAAAGGCAAGGTCTCATCTATCCAACTTTATGCACGATTAGCGATTTTAGCGTTTATCAAAGGTGTGCAACCATGCATGATTCCCAAGTCTCATGTCGCCTATTATGTCTTCCCAATCAAGTTTAGACTCGAGATGGACGCACATCCTTTCAAGCTATCCCACCGTTGTGGATATGCCTCGTGTTCACGACCACATGTGTCGCTTACTTGGTCAATGTTCGCCCGGTCCGGATAACTTGTAAGGCGTTTCATTTGAAAACCATGAATAGCTTGGGAGCCACCATATCAATTTGACAATTAAGACACTTCCAACAATATGGAATTTAACATGATTGCATAAGAGTTTGAGTCGTAAAACGACTTACCTGGCATGTTTCCAACCTTTGACTAAGGTTGTTCATATGAAGTTGCATTTAAATACAACCTTCCCACTACAAAGCTCTCGTGGTATTGTTCAAGTATGGACAATTACATCTAAAAGGCATATAACTTGAAATCTAAACAAGCATGAGTCATCGAGTGACTTACCTCGTGCAAGCTTCCCTAGCCTCACATCCATGGCTCCTCATATTCACACCAAATATGTATAATCCACATAGGTGATCAAAACTTGTTCTTAGGTATGATTTACATAGCCAAACAAATGTTTCATCGGATTTATCAATGTCAATATCTGATCGAGTCTATTGTGGCATTTCATCAAACGCCTTGTAGGCGTTATTTTACTAGAGTTATCCTTAGGACTTAAGGACCTCATGGATCCACCAATAGTCAAGATTATTATCTCAAGCAAGTTAATATTACTTTTTAATTCATAATTTCACAACTTCATACTTAGAAAATGCTACAATTACAAATTAGGTGTGGTCCTCATCTAATGACAAAACCCACCTTTCACATATTCAACAATTTCACATGAATCACATAAATCATGCATGTATTAGCATCTTTTGACTAGATTAAACACGATTAAGGTTCCCTAATACTAGAGCAACCTTTGATGATCACCAATTTAGCGTTTACAAAACACCCAAAGATTCTCACCATGATCATACATGATGTATACATCAAATTAAACCAAATAAATGATACCTTTGGGTGTGTTGGACCTTAGATGATCCCCTTTTGCTTAATGCACGTGCTTCCCCTTTGATTTTGGCTTGATTTGAGTAGAATTGGTATTTTGGCAAGATTAGCCCTTCCCAACTTTTGGTCAAGCATTTAGTAGTTAGGTTGGACTAACCAATTTAGGCCCATTAAGTGTTTTTAAGCTTTGTATAGCTAACTGGATTAACGGGGTTAATTTCTTAAATTCGTATTATTCGCTACTTGTTCGGAGTAATTAAAATCAAAGTTTCCATTTTTTAGCATATGACACGATTTAAGAATTTTGGGTATTACATAACTCATTTAGATAAATAAGTCTTCAACAACACTATCTTAAAAAAAAAAAAACACCTATGTTGTTTATCATTTATTTGGACTAAGGGAGTAAGGCTCCCAACTTTCTTTCAATATGGCACCTATTCTTTTTTATTACTTACATTTAGTTGAAAACATATCGGCTCAAATCCATGTGCAAATTGTGATAAGGTCATACCCAAAGCCAAAAGGGACGAAAGACAGTTACCATAGAAGAAAACCGTTCGCACGGGAGCACACGCGCGGCTGGCGCACACATGCGCATAGCTAAGGCAGGCGCACAAGCATGCCAAACCACAACCCTACTTTTGGTTAAAGTCTTGCCGTTGCCATGAAATTGTACTATATTATTTTATTTAGCGTGTATTTCAGCGTGCAAGATTCCTTTTTCACTATTAGGCTTGTATTTGTCTTAATATATCTTGTATAGATAGTAACTGTAATAAATAAATAAATAATTTATAATTTATAATTTATAATTTATAATTTATGATGATATAACATACGAATAAGAAGGCCTACTCTAAACCTCCAACATGTGTAGGTTACAATGTGAACAAGCTTATACTAGCTCTAATATTTTTAAAGGAATATAATCGACCTTCGTGTATACATGATTGCTATATACCAACATTGATTTCGTAATCCATATACAAGTCAACTCCATAAAACATTGTCTCGTTCCATGAATCAGGATTTCTATGAATTAATATTGTGTTTCTTGATAAATGTCAACTACGGAATTTAATCAGACATAAAATATAATGCACAAAGTCAACCTTATAAAATGATTTAGCATTTTTTTATTTATATCATGTGATCTCATCCGTTTTATTTGAGAATAAACAGAACAAAGAATGAAAATAAAATTATGTAAATAGATAGCTTATATGTTAGGTCATTATAATATATTCGATTATGTAAATCTAGTGAAACATATTTTTTTAACATTAATCCTTATCTTATGAAGTAAATTTAAATTAGTTATTGTTGTGAAACTAGCCTAATAGCAAGAATATGAGAAAAGATAATAGGGAGAGAAAGAGATGTTTTATTATTATTTTATGTGTTTACAATGAGGCACAATGAGGGTATATATAGGAGTACAAAACTTGGAGAATAAGCTAATCTAATTTAGGAGGTGATAACCACATTAATGTAATATATTTATAACACTCCCCCTTGGTTATCAACTTAATACGCTTTGAGATGCTGCCTCGTTAAAAACCTTGCTAGGAAAACCCAGTGGGACAAAACCATAGCTAAGGGAAAAAGAGTGCAGCGCGTATTGTCTCCCCCTGATAATGTTGCCTCGTTAAAAACCTTACTAAGAAAACCCAATGGGATAAAACTTAGTGAAGGGAAAAAGAGTGCAACTTGTATAATGCTCCCCCTCATATGAACATCTATTCTCTAAGTGATTGGTGTAGATCTCCGTAGAATTTGCTCAAATCTTTTGTAGTCAATGAATTGCGTCTTGATCACTTGACGTGAAAATCTTTAATTCGAACATTGATGTATGATATTCATTCCAAACTTTTAGTCCCTGCTCTCGTAAGTGCAATTCTTTAACTTGAATTCTGTTTGTAAAACTAATGTCTCTTCTTCTCGTAAATAAAGTCACAAGATCAACAAATGTGATGTGTTATATTCCCTGCATCTACAAGACTAACCAAACTTGTTTTCATGGGTTAGTAAAATACAATCAAATATCGCTCATACCTGAAATATTTGTTTTAACTCATTTCGGTGTCTTCTCGCTTGACATAGACTATATATTATGATAATAAATTCATGTGGAAGATATAATAATCATGAATACCTAGTAAGACACTAACGCCCATGTGCATTTAACTATGGTACTTCTAGAATGAAAATCTCTACTTTGGTATGAGATGAAATGAATTATTTTCCATATCAAGTAATTGGACAACCTTTAATGCACTTTAAGTATGAGCTATGTCCACTGTAAAATATCTCACCATCTTTTCAAGATATACTTTGATGGATTGGTAAACATATCATTACACATGTACTCGAATTGTAGGCAAGCAACAAGTGCACTATGTCAATGACTTTCAAAAATCCCCCTTTTAAAAGTTCTACAGAGTCTCTCGATAATGCTAAGACATTATCACTGTAAACTGCGAGTGAACTTTTAAGAGAGAACTTTTGTTAAAAACTGGATAATACAATCAAACTTATGTTGCTCTTTATCAGGATCTCTCATGAGTTTTACAACACTCAACCCCCTTATTTTAGTCCATACATATTATATTACCTTTATATAATACTTCTTAAGGTATTGATAGCAATGCTGCAAGCATCATCAATCCATCAAGGACTTTTCCATCTTAACCAATTAAGCAAGTGCATTCACTCTTCAATTGAAAAAAACAATAACAACTATTTATCCAATATATATAGTACCATTCTCATACATTGAAGTATCGTAATCACCAGGTTCAATTTATTACAAGTGGTGTATTGGTGCACAATAATTACATCCTACGATGTTTCATATTACCTTTTAAGCACCCAGTTGCTTTAGGATACTCATGAGGAGTTTCACTTATATTCAATTCAATCGTATAACAAACAAAACGTATTCATAATTGAATCTATTTACTCCAATCATAACGTTCTCGAACTTACGTTACAAGATTTTGACACATTAAATCCTTCATCAGGTATTTTTCATGTAAACTTTCAGTGTCAAGTAAATCATGATATTTATTAGACGCATTTCAATTCTCTCTTTGCATTACCAGACTAATAACATAATGAAAACCATTGTATCCACCACAGGAGAATGTGTCTCCTCATAATCAATTATGGGTCTTTGCGAAATTCTTGTGCCACCAATTTTACCTTATATCATTTTCTTTTCAAATGTTGATTCGCACAAAAGACCTTTTCGTATCTATATGTTTTACAACTTTTGTTGTATGGACTATTGGTCCAAAACTTTCCTTTTCAATAGAGAATTCAACTCTGCCGTATTTGCGTCTTTCCATTTTGGCCAATCATTTCTTTGTATTCATTCATAGGCAGATCTTAAATCTTGATCCTCATTTCAAACGCTACATTAGATAAAATTTATAACGACGTCGATTTTATTTCTATTCCATATATTTCGTAGACATGATACTATATAACGAGATCTCTTTATTTTCAGGTACCTGAGGTTCTTCTGGAACCATCATGTCTAATGTCTCTTCAGGAGAACTTTTTACTATAACCTCGACTTGACCATCTTTATTACTTGCTCCAATTTCTCGAGGATTTTATTCTTTGGAATCGACTAGTCTACCACGCTTCAGGAGTGCAGTAGGCTTATTGCCAATATATGATTGTCCTTCCTGGACACTCATCTTAAATGGAGCATTAGCAGTTGGTATATGTGACTTGATTAGCTATTCATCATATTTAGGTCAGTTAATGTCTGGTAATTAATTCGCTAATCTCTGTGAATGAATTATCCTTTGAACTTTTGGTTCACATTGTTCAGTATGAGGATCAATGATATTTCATTCTAACTCATTTCTAATTCCAACTGCCTTTTATCTCCCCCTGATGTTGGGAATGTTAATCCATTGAGATGGATATCAATTAACTGAGATGTAAATAAATCTCTTGTTGAAGGCTCTATAAATCATCATATATTCCCAATCACCTTTTAAGGTCCCATCTCTGTGCGTTGTGGTGGATCAATTTCAATATATGTCGCACAACAAAAATCTTAGATGGGCAATATTTGGTTCCTGACCAAAAACCAACTATAATGGGGAGAAACTATTACCATGTATTTGTTTGATGTGAATAAATGTTACTGCATGTAAAATCAAATATAAACATGAACTTTTGCTCTCATGATCATTGACGTTGCAATCAATAGTAGACATTTTAGTGATCATCCCAATGAAAGCAATATGTGTATGAACATAAGCTACTAGTATTTCAATATTTAGGAATTGAATTCACCAAATATGTCATTTTGGAATAATGTGCTTGATATCTTATTAGCTATGCCATATCACACAAACTTTAGGTTGCGCACTTGATAACCATTTAGACGATGCATCGATTTTAAATACTAAATGGTATCATGTTAGGATATGCGTATCCTTTAATCAATTCCAAAATATATAATGATACTCACCCTACTTTCTATGGCACATATATAATATCGCTTAAGAGCAAACATTACATGTTATGTATCAGATTGAAGAATCTTTAAGTTCTTCATTATGTTCACATCATCATCGACTCGGTGTGGTCTTACCGGTCATGCCAACTAGTTAAATAATTATGATCCATAAACTAAACTTCTAGTTTATGATCGAATATGTATTACTTGCATGTATATAATACAAAACATATGATATGAAAGAATGTATTGTAACTTCAATGTTCAAACCATCATGTTATATAATCACTCCTTTTATTTGCCACATGTGGTGGTCAATCTCATTAGTAACATGATCATTATTGCATTTTTGATGATCAATCTCATTATTAACTTGGCTATTATTATAGTCATTGATGGTTGATCATATCATGACCATCATTATAATTTCTGATGGTCGATCTCATTATCAACATAACCACCACTGAAATTTTCTCAATTATGTACAAGATCATGAAATTTTCAATGATCACATTCACTTCAGAGAATGGAGTAAACAAAACAAGTTTCAAGGTCCATCATTATTTTCTCGGACATATGGGTATAAAATCACCTCAGACCTTTCATACTGTTATTCTGATATTGCTAGTTTGGGAGCATATTTTGAGGTTTGAGAAACAAAACTTGTTTTATCTGACCTCCCTTATAAATAAACTTCTCTTCACATAATATTAATGAGAAGTAATTCAATGTCTGGATCATATAATATTACCAGTCTAACATCTTACGACCTTTTATAACCTAATAACAAGATTCAGAGAGCTTGATACTTTGGGTGTCAAATCTAATCATATTTACATTCTTTCATGATAGCATATGAACCACTGCTTTGGTTTTGTTGTTTTATTCAATATGATTTGCATAAGTAAGTGATGGCACATAAAATACAAGGTATGATGTGCAATCCATTTATACAATACACCATGCTATAGCATTTCTCTATATAAAACAAATTACAACAACTATATTATGAAATAGGATTTTCCTTTTCATCAACCACTAGAAAATATAAATATGGTAAAACCAATCATAAATGTATCTTGTGTACGAATATTTGTCATACACTTTTAAACTATAACAAATTTCTCCATCTAATTCTCTAATGCATTTTTGCATCCATCAAAAGTCATTTATTTATCAAAATTTATATGCTAACTTTATTTTTTATCTAAAATATCATGCCAGGTTATTCTAACAATTTAAAAGAGTCTAAAACTTATCATAACAATATATCCAAATAAAATATAGAAAATCCTCCTTTCTATTCATGTTACGAAATTTTGCTTAAATGTACATAGCACTTTCTTTAACTCAAAAATTAGATAACCATGACCAAGTCAAAAGGAGAATTGAAAATTATACATGATACACACTTGAATAAGTGGGACGGTATTAAATTCAATCTGTTTATTAGGGTCCCAAAATATTACCAATCTACCCTATGTCTAGAAAATAATAATCATATAACAATTGAAAATACTTAACCCCAACAAGAAAAAAAAACGAACACAAACAGAATTAGGTATGAGACCAAAGGTTGCCGAGTTTTAGGGACAAAAATGTATATAAGATTATTTTTATTTGATCTCAAATCAATTATACAAAAATGATACAAAAGTATATCGTGTAATACAATATAAAAAAAAACACATATCTTGTTATAACATATCTTAATCATACAAATAATTATTGCAACAATAGTTTTATTTATCTGGAATGCAATTCTTATTTGGATTAACTGAAGGAGTAATAAACTTCAAATTAAAATATAAGATTCGTTCTAAAGGAACTAAAATTTAAAAACCGAAAAGAATTTTGATGGAATGATAATTAAACACTGGTTATATATTTCCAACTAAAAGCTTAGATCAGTTACAATTCTAATAAGTCCAATAGCAGTTCATACTATCAAACAATAAATTATTAGTCCCCCACTAATCTTTAATCCATGTGAAACATATATGATCATAAATTATATATAGTATTTAAAATATAATTATCATAAAGGTCGGATGAGTTAAATATAATAGCTTCTAATCGACTTTGATTATTTACGGTTCACTCACATGATTGTGCAATTTCACGGATTTATTAAATAACACATAAGGTATAATTGTATAATAAAATATAAATCTTGATTTAACCCAAATTGTATGAATTGCAATATGGATGGCTTTGAGAGATTGAAGACATGAACAAAAACAAGTTAATGACATACCTTATATTAATGCAATCCAACTCTAAAAGAAACTCGTGCTGATAACGTGTTGTGAAACTAGCCTAATAGCAAGAATATGAGAAAAGATAATAGGGAGAGAAAGAGATGTTTTATTATTATTTTATGTGTTTACAATGAGGCACAATGAGGGTATATATAGGAGTACAAAACTTGGAGAATAAGTTAATCTAATTTAGGAGGTGATAACCACATTAATGTAATATATTTATAACAGTTATGGTTTTATTCTAAATTTTCTACTTTTAGCCAAATCTATCAATATAGGTTCTCATATTGATTAATACCATTGTTCTCAAATTGGCAAAGGGTAGCATGGGCCAGTTTGAGTTGATTTTACTCTTTAACCAAAGTATAACCGGACAGTTTGGTTATACGTCTTATGAAACCAATCAGTGCTGGTTATATGATGGTTCATTTACTTGTTTTGAATGGTGGATAATTCAGTTAGTGTTGGTTTCGTCAGCCCCGAGGAATAGTGAATCGTTCCGTTCTTGGTTACAAAACTGGAATGAGGATGTAAATCCACTCTCCAACGAAGATAGAAATGTACATAGTTTTAATCTCAACCGTTTAGAACTTTTTGGGATATGATTAGGGTTTAGTTTCTATATAATTTTGTTTGCTAGCCGTCCATATTTGAGTTGTTGTCAGCTATATTATTATATTTTAATTCTTTGTAATGGTTGACAATTGAAATTTGTCTATAAATAAACTTGTTTAACCACCTGAAGCCACATTCCATTTTCAAAGATCTTTAACATTCTTTGTTCTTTTTCTCCTTAATCATCTAATAATAATACATATGAAGATTCAAATTCGTGTCTTGTTGGTGCTTACCATCCTGCTTCTGGCATCGGTGAGGGAGTCTAGTTGCAGGAGCATCACTGATCGGTCAGTTAGTGAAGAAAAAATACGAGCCAATTTCATTTCAACATTTAGACGCTACTTTAATGTCAATCCAAAGCTCACAAATGGAGAAACTCAACTAACTCACGTAGTGTCACACCGGCTCGTTCCTTGTGGACCAAACCCACTTCACAACTGACCATATATATGGTTCGTTTAAAATGTTACAAAGCATGTATAGTTGCATACATACATAACACGATATCTTCTTCTTCTTTTTAATTAGTTTATTTTAATTTCGGTTTTTAAATATATAAAAATCTTTAAAAACCTGTATTTTCCAAGTGAGGAATAGAATTATGTGTTACGTATTGAATGAATATAACTCACTTGAGTTGTAAGTGGCAAGTCTCGATCGAGGGATGAGATGTATGTAAGCAAATTAAATAAATTTTGTTGAAATGTTCTTGGTGTTCGTAATTTTTAGTTGCAACAATATATTTCCATGGCAAACGCTATGTCATCATAGTTCTCCATTATATTATTTTGGATCCTTAAATTTATACATTTGTGCTCTCGAAATGTATTCTTGTTACACGTGGATGTGATGGTTTATATAAATCTCATAGATTAGTGAGATATATATAAAATAAACGTAACCTGCAAATCACAAACTAATACTGATTGTATGTGATTATCTATATATACAATTACTCACTTGTATTGGTGTCACCTATTAACGGTAAAACCAAAATAGTACATATATATTTTATATATTCGAAAATGGTCGCAATACTTATTCAAACGATTACATCGATCTAAAAGAGTTATTGTAAGACCATGCGTAGTGGGGGGCTTTATATATAAAGCCCCCGTTCCTGATTGGTCCACGTGGCTGCTGAGTCAGCATGGAGAGATAAAGTGAAAAAAGGGTGTAGTGGTGGGGCTTTATTTATAAAGCCCCTGTCTTTAATCTGATTGGTTGAATATTTGACCTTTCCACGTGGCAAGGTCTGATTGGGTAAAATAAAGTGTGTTGGGCGTTATTAATATAAAGCCCCAAACCATTTTTTGCCTATAGCGCCCCCCGTAACGGTGTGGGGGGCGCTATTTTTTAAAAAATCCCACAAATGGCGCCCCACTACGGAGGGTGTAACACCATATACCATTTTTTTTTTCCTGTAAAAGTCTGGCTTACTCAAAGCCAGGTTCAAATCAAAACTTAAAAGACCTAGTTTTGACGATAAGTTAGACTACCTCTTAATCTCTTTTGCAAGTTGCAACTTCTCGTTCACCTTGTCTCCCCCAGTCCCTTCGCCCTGGCTCCAATAATGTTTCTTTAATAATCTTCTATGGGTGGCAAAATGGGTAGGTTGGGTGGGTTTGGTTGTTGGGTCAAGATGGGTTTGGGTTAGGATGGGTATGGGTCAAGATGGGTAGATTAAAAAAATGGGTTAGGATGGGTTGGGTCAGGATGAGTTTGGGTATGGATGGGTTTGGGTATGGATGGGTTTGGATTAAGATAGGTTCACATTAAAATTATTAAAAAAATTAAAATAACAATAAAAAATTTAAAAAGTAAATAAAAAAAAAAATTTAAAAAAAAAACAAAAATAAACTTAAATATAAAATTTTACGGGATCTGAGGTATTTCATTTGGAACCGAACCGATTCGACCCTATCGGGCAGGATAACAACCCGGACCGTTACGACCCGGCCAGGCCGGGTAGCGACCAGAACTGTTTCGACCTGACCCGTCCCGTAATGACACGGACCGTTTCGACCCGGCCGTTTCAACCTGACCCGTCCCGTTTCGACCCGGCCAGGCCCGGTAGCGACCCGGACCGTTTCAACCCGGTCGGGCCCGGTAAAGACCCGGACCGTTTCGACCCGACAAGACCGGTAGCGACCCAGACCGTTTCGACCCAACCGGGCCCGGTAACGACCCAGACCGTTTCGACCTGACCCGTCCCGTAGCGACCCGGATTGTTTCGACCGGGCCGGGCCCGGTAACGACCCGGACCGTTTCGACCCGCCCGGACCCGGTAGCGACCCGGACTGTTTCAACCCGGTAAGGCCCGGTAAAGACCCGGACCGTTTTGACCCGACAAGACCGGTAGCGACCCAGACCGTTTCGACCTGACCCGTCCCGTAGCGACCCTGATTGTTTCGACATGGCCGGGCCCGGCAACGACCCAGACCGTTTCGACCCGCCCAGGCCCGGTAGCGACCCGGACCGTTTCGACCCGACGGGACCGGTAGCGACCCAGACCGTTTTGACCCGACCGGGCCCGGTAGCGACCCGGACCGTTTCGACCCGACCAGACCCGGTAACGACCAAGACCGTTTCGACCTGACCTGTCCCGTAGCGACCCGGATTGTTTCGACCGGGCCGGGCCCGGTAACGACCCGGACCGTTTCGACTGGCCCGGGCCCGGTAGCGACCCGGACCGTTTCGACCCGGCCGGGCCCGGTAGCGACCCGGACTGTTTCGACCTGACGGGACCGGTAGCGACCCGGACCGTTTCGACCCGGCCGGGCCCGGTAACGACCCGGACCGTTTTGACCCGACCGGGCCCGGTAACGACCCTGACCGTTTCAACCTTACCCGTCCCGTAGCGACCCGGATTGTTTCGACCCGACCGGGCCCGGTAGCGACCCGGACCGTTTCGACCTGGCCGGGCCCGGCAACGACCCAGACCGTTTCGACCCGCCCAGGCCCGGTAGCGACCCGGACCGTTTCGACCCGACGGGACCGGTAGCGACCCAGACCGTTTTGACCCGACCGGGCCCGGTAGCGACCCGGACCGTTTCGACCCGACCAGGCCCGGTAACGACCAAGACCGTTTCGACCTGACCTGTCCCGTAGCGACCCGGATTGTTTCGACCGGGCCGGGCCCGGTAACGACCCGGACTGTTTCGACTGGCCCGGACCCGGTAGCGACCCGGACCGTTTCGACCCGGCCGGGCCCGGTAGCGACCCGGACTGTTTCGACATGACGGGACCGGTAGCGACCCGGACCGTTTCGACCCGGCCGGGCCCGGTAACGACCCGGACCGTTTTGACCCGACCGGGCCCGGTAACGACCCTGACCGTTTCAACCTGACCCGTCCCGTAGCGACCCGGATTGTTTCGACCCGACCGGGCCCGGTAGCGACCCGGACCGTTTCGACCTGGCCGGGCCCTGTAACGACCCGGGCCGTTTTGACCTGACAGGACTGGTAGCGGCCCGGACCGTTTCAACCCGACCGGGCCCGGTAACAACCCAGACCGTTTCAACCTGACCCGTCCCGTATCGACCCGGCCTGGCCCGGTAGCGACCCAGACCGTTTTGACCCGACCGGGCCCGGTAACGACCCAGACCGTTTCAACCTGACCCGTACTTTTTCGACCCGACCGGGCCCGTTAGCTACCCGGACCGTTTTGACCTGACCGATCCCGTTTGTAACCTGGACCGTTTTGACCCGACCGTGCCTATCAACGACCAGACCATTTCGAACCGAATGGGCCGGTCAACAACCCAGACCGTTTGGACTCGATTAAGCCTGCTAACGACTCGAACCGTTTCGATGAGGTTGGTCTCGTTAACGATTCGTGTTGTTTCGACATGGTCGTCCGTTAACGACCCGAACGGTTTCAAACCGACTGGGTTATCAACAAATGCAAAAGATATAATTTTTTGTTTTTAGTGACATTGATTTCTATGAGGCACCAACACTTTTGGTGTTGGGTGAGTTTTAATTCAGATTTGTATATGATTATCTAAAAATACCCATCCTAACCCATTTATTTTTTTTGACATACCCATCCTGACCCACTTATTTATTTCCTACAATTAAAATTACCCATCCTAACCCCCTTAAAAATTATACTAAACCCATTTTAACCCACAAGGTCAAATTTTAAACCCAAAACAACCCAAACTCAACTAGATGGGTTGAAATTGCCAGGTCTACCCATGCATAACCACAAGCTCTTAAAATATAAGATTAATAAATACTAAGTACGATCTGGAAGATGAATTCAACCAAGCAACAATTGCAAAATTTTGTTGTTATAAGATCAAGATATGCTAAGTACAATCTGGAAGATGAAATTAGGAGTGCAAACGAGCCGAGCCGAGCCCGAGCTCGACCAGGCTCGAGCTCGAGCTCAATTAACTTATAAGAGCCCGGGCTCGAGCTCGGCTCGTTAGTAATTTATCAAGCTCGAGCTCGGCTCGGGCTCGGCTCGTTTGTTATCTATTAGTTAATTTATTAAATAAAAATAATATAAATAATAATTCGTTTAGGCTCGTGAGCTCGATAAGTGAAGCTCGAGCTCGGGCTCGTTAACTTAACAACTTTAAACGAGGGGTAAATATGATTAAATATTAAAAAAACTAATATTATATATAGGCTCGATAAGGCTCGACGAGCCTAACGAGTTTCATACGTCAGACTCGAGCTCGGGCTCGATAAATAAATGAGCTTTGTTTTAGGCTCAAGCTCGGCTCGAACTCGATAAGGCTCGGCTCGTTTCGAGCTTTTTACCGAGTCGAGTTCGAGTAGCTCGCGAGCGGCTCGGCTCGTTTGCACCCCTAGATGAAATCAACAAAGCAGCAATTGGAAAAGTTTGTAGTTGAAGGGTTTGATTCACTTTAGATGAAATAAGTCTTTCTTCGTGAAAACATGATATTGAAATGGCAGGGATAAAGTATAAACGACAATTGTGTTAACCTACAAAACCAATGACAAAGGATAAAATCACATACCACCAATATTTGAGTTTAGATTGTTTCAACACGGTGATAAATATTCCATCAACGAGTTTCATAATCGTTTCAATTAGATAAATATGAATTGTTTATGTGTATGGGGACATTAACTCCATGTGATACTTTGTTATGTTATCGGGTTTTGCAATATTAACAAGGAAAAATGATGCCTAATTTATCCATTGGTATATCGAATTCTGATATTAATTATCGTTGGTTTACCGGTTGCGACAACGTGTATATTTCTCTTTAATGAAGCTTGTGAGGTTTATTGTTGGTTCATCGATTATTTGTTACATAAGAAAAAGAATTGATTAACCATGTTTCAAACAAAGATGAACTGTTTTTGAAGATCGAAAAGTTATAGAAAGCAGGTATATAAGGATTTTAACTATTGTTAGGGGCTTTATTGCATCACGTAGGTTTTGCGGCAATAACGGTGAACTTACTATTCTCTAATAATGGCTAATTAACATTCGTTTGGGGGAGGGACCTGATCAGTCCAAACTAAGAATATCAAGGACAAAGAGGGGAAAATTCAGTAAAATAGGGACTCAAGTTGCATTCGAAAACGATAATTCCCTTTTCTTCAACGCCTTAAACTACACTGGATTTGTCTATCTCGGGGCTTGAACCCGAGAATCAATTATTGAAACCATATTTAAGTCAATTAATTATTCTGCTTTAAATTTAGGGGTCAAGTTACTCTACACAGTGTAAGAAAAATGAGAAGGGTGAGAAGAATGCAAAAAACACAATAGATTACGAAATATGACACAATGAGCAACATAATAGAACACAATGCCGAAAAATATAACACAATGTTGAAGAAAAAAGACACAACGAATTGCAAAAATGAGACAATGATGAAAATAAGAAAAAAAAACACAATGCTACATAAAAGAGACAATGATATAACGTATCTTTTAAAAACTACAAGCTAAAAACCCAAAAAAGCGAAGACCTAAAAACTAACATCGTAGGGTTCGATAAGACGGTTCCAATACCACTTAAATAAGTTCAATCAAAATCTGTTTGATACCTTTTCTATGACTTTCTATTTTTTTTTTCCTTGTGTGTATATAATACTAACCCTTAAATTTAGATTCTTAAATTGGTGAAAGATGGGATGTTATTTTGTGTGCCGTGATTAGTGTGTATGAAAACGACCTAAAGGCAAAAAGGGTAGAAAGGTAAAGTAAGATATAAAAGGTGAAGCGAAATCTGTATCTGTATCTGTATCTTGATTGATTCTCAACCAACAACCGACGTTCCAACAGATCGTCGCGTCCCGTCGCAACGGTAAAACCATTCCCCGCCTTCTCTCCCTCCCTCTGTTTAATTTGCCATTTACCTTTTGTTTTATTGACCTAATCGCAGCCCCCAAACCATTCCTTTTTTAATAATCCCCTCACATGCGAATACTTTGATATGATCCATTCTTCCATTTGATAACGAATCTGACTGGAATCGATTTTTTATATTTATTTTTTGATACTTTGTTTGATGCATGCTATAATATCTTGTGAGTTTTTACTATGTTTTACTGACATACAAATTTAGGCTTATTTATTTTCTTATAATAAGATTGCTTATTTTTATTTCGAATGCTTACATTTGATTGTGAAAAGTTTAAACAATTTAATTGTTTGTGTATTTTGTCTGAATTGAACTTGTCTTTGGAATTTTGTCTGACCTATAACACGATATGGTACCGATTTAGGATTTAGATAAGTTTATGTGTATTTTTGTGTTTTGGTGCTTGCTTTTATAATTAGACTGTGTGTTGTGGACACACGAGCGACCAGGCGCGAGCAGCCACAATAGCCCCACACTCACCCCAGCCACAATAGCCCCACGCTAACCCGACGCAAGCGAGCAGGCTCACGGTGTGAAGAAAGGAATTTGTGTTGGATTTGTAGACTGTGGTCGCGCCGGTGCTCACCCCCAGCCACAACAGCCTGGCGTGACCAGGTTACTTGCGAGTCACGTCGGTGGCTCACGGCGGTGCTCACCGCGAGCCACAACGTACAGCCTTAGATATATGTTTTAGTGATGTGTTTATGCATAGATTGTTAAGCGCTATTTAAGTTATAGAATTTTTAACAGATCTCGTGTTTTGTGATTTGTGTTTCCGTTCATAGCCATGAATAACCGAGTTTTCTAAAAAAACGTGTATGACATGTAGGCATATATTATATAGAGATTTGTTTTTTGTCTCAGCGAATTGGCTACTCAACCAACAGCCGCAGCTTGTGATTCTTGGATTTCAGAATGTCTAAAATGGGAGACTTGAGGTACCATTCTATGGCTTCTGCATGCAATAATCTTCTTTTATAATGAAGCGGTGTTGGTTTTATTTTCTCCCATGAAGATTGTTGGGATAGAAGGACCTTCTATGGACCAAAGTTTAAAAGAACGGAAACGCGCCTCGAGGCGTTTTCCCTTCGCCTCACGAGGCGTAAGCCTCGAGGCGTAAGCCCGAGGCGGAATTAAAAAATTAAATAAATAATTATATATCTTTCAAAAAATAAAATGCTAACTAATTTCATCATCAAATTCATCAAAAACATCAAAAACACACATCAAAAATACATAAAATGTCACAAAAAGTCGAAAACATAAAAAATACACCTAAAAACCCCCTGAGGCGCATCTGAGGCGCAACTTTTCATAACGCCTCAGTCCTGTGAGGCGCATACCACTGTTCAAACACCTAAGGCGCCGCCTCAGAAGCGTTTTCAGACCAAATCGCCTTGAGGCGCGCCTCGAGGCGCACGCCTCAAGCGTTTTTTTAAACCATGCTATGGACAATGGAATTTGTTTTATTACAAACTAAATTACCTTACATTCAAGTTCAATTATAGTTTCTGTTTTTGTTTTTATTTCTTAATGATTGTTTGACTAGAGAGATCTATGTGTGAGTATAGCATGAACACTAAAATAGGCCCTCAAAACATTAGGATTTTAGTCTACGTTTTAAAAAGCGTGCCTTGAGCGCGATTAAGCGCGAAGCGCCAGGCTCTGCGCCTTATGTAACCCTAGGCGCACCCTGTACAAGAAGCGCAGGAAAAGCGTGTTTTTTTGCCAAAAAAAAGCCCCTGAGGTGCGCGCTTTTCGTATGGGAGGTGTTTTTATGTTTAAAATTGTTATATGTGTAGCTAAAAGGGTTGTTAAATCATGTATAAACCTTATTTGTATCTATATTTTGGGTAAATGATGCTAAAAACCTATAGCATATATAAAAAAAATTATATAATCGTCTTGCGCTTCGCGTACGAAATTCCCACCGCTTTTGCGCTTTCCGCCTCGGTTTTGGACCTCGTCGCTTTAGTGCGCTTCGCGCTTTTTAAAACCTAGATTTTAGTTCTATAATTCATCAAAAACGCCCTCTAACCGGAAGGAAGACAAGTAATACTTTAACAGAGGGTTTAAGAAGTAACTTTAGATGACAATTAATCTAAGTCGTTCATCTAAGAACACACATGGAAACCCCTGATAATCAAGGAAAATTCTTCTTATTTAAAATGAACACGGCCATAGAAATTTGCTATTTTTTATCATATCCAATCATGGATACGGCTGATAACACCTTATGAAACCATGGCCCTATATTCTTATATTTATTATATTTTGAAGCGGTAGGAGATCTGTCCGATGGGATGAGGCAAAACTATCAGAAATTGAAGCAAACAAACCCGTAAGACAGAAAATTACTGAACCAAAGACACCATATCATCATATGACCGATGCTGATGGTAAGTCTATGCTGCACATATCTTCTGCTATTCAAATTTACCTATGCTTGTGTTATTTCAGCTCTTATTTTAGGTATTAGAATGGATGTGGCAAATCTTGTCTTAAATATACTATAGGCCAAAGGGACAGGTCAAAAGGGTTGGTATGTTTTTGCCCACTTTTCTTATAGATAATCAATGTATCTAGGGCTACAAACGAACCGAACAAACTTGAACAAAGCCTTGTTCGTGTTTGTTTGTTAAGAAAATAATGTGTGCGCAAACACTTGTCGAACGAGATTCTTTGTTTGTGTTTGTTTGTTAAGGAAATGAACGTGTTCGTGTTCGTTTGTGTTTGTTTGTTAATTTTATGTACCGAACAAAAGTGAGTGTGGACAAACACAAAGTTCATGAACATAGAAGAACATAAATGAACGTTCATGAACTCAAACAATCGTTCATAAACAGAAATGACACATATTAAATTTTGAATTAAATCAGTACCTTTCATCACAAACATTATTTAGATCCACCCAAAATATACTGACCCGATTATCCAAACATACTTGACATAATCTTGATAACGTTATTACCATATAATAATGTCCTAATGTAACAAAAAATTATCATATTAAACTTGAAGTACTTAAATTAAAAATAAAAGTTAAAGAACCTAATGAACAATCGAACATAAATGGACGAACACAACCTCTGTTCATGTTCGTTTGTTTAGTTAAATGAACGAAATTTCTTGTTCGTGTTCGTTCATTTATTAAACAGACGAACTTCCTGCCGAACGGTTCACAAACTGTTCGCCGAATTTTTGGTTCATTTCCAACCCTAAATGTATCAAAATCACTATTTATTTAAATAACGATGCAGTTTTTTTAAAGTGTAATGCAGAAGGTCCTAAACACTTGAGTGTACTTGGGGTCATTTTTAGGTTTAAATGGGTTTAACTAGTTTCCTTTTTGTTTTTTTTTTAGAAATTATTATTTATTTGACCTATTAGTTCTTTTTTAGAAATTGATTTTGACAAAAAGAACTTTTTATTAGTTATTACTGTTGCAATCATATTAGCTGAACTGTTGTATGTAGGATCTTTATCTCCTGTACGGAGTCCTTTCACTGAAAAAGATGATGAAACTATGCGTTCTGTGTTCAATGATATGGTTTCTTCCAATAACTCACAGCAGCCCTCTGGCTGGACATCATCAGAGGATGAACCAGATGCTATGGATGAAGAAGACAGTGAAGGTTTTCCTCTCATCATGTTTTTGTTTAATTTTCGTCACGCTGTATTTTTAATTACAAACCTTTGGTTATAGTTTTGTCATTTGTGAACTTTATCTTGATATTGACCAGCTTCATGGAAAATTGATTATGTTCTGACATAGGCAGGAGCTCTAGTTTCAAGGAGCAGAGGCGGGTTCACTATGATGAGTTCCATAAAGTAAGAGAACTCATGCGAAAGGGATCCTTTGATGAACCATGTAACGATGATGATGAAAAATTGAATGGGGAATGTGATACACCATCATCATTGGCTGTTGGTGTGAAAGATATCGACATTACTGACGCCGAATATCTAGTTGAACCTAAACTTCAACAATCTTCATCTTCAGCCTAACTGCCTTATAGACTATGAATTCGCCTTTAAAAGTCTATTCCTGTTTTAAGTTCTAAACTGTTGTCGTAAACCATACTTTGTGTTTATGTTCAGGGTTTTTTTATTTGTTTGACTAGATGATACAGTTTTGTTCATCATGTATTTCAAGCGCAATTTAAGTTCATGTTTTTTGTTCTTTTTTCGAGTGTTCGCTTAAATTAGTTGTGATATGATATATAATGAAACAACTTTGGTTATTGATGTTCACCAAGATGCAGCTTAAAAAATCAAAATTATTGATGTTCAACTTCAACTAACTTTCAGCTAACTAAAAAAGAAGAAAAACTAACTACTTATGAGGTTTAATCATTAATGGTTGGTGAGTTTTGGTTCTTTTACAATTTAACATAAGAAAAAGGAAAGTTGGTGCAAATGCAATTAATCATTAACCAGAAATGAAGTGCAAAAATTAAAATTACATCCACTAGGCTTTACCAACTCTAGTTTTCCTCTATGGTTGGCCTATGTCAACATCTGCAATGAAAGCTCAAGTCTCACCAACCGCGCCACCTTCTGCGATACTCCTACTCTCCTTCCCTATATATTCCGATTTACTTCTCCTTTCACTTCATCAAACTAATACCTCCATTTCATCATATCAATGGCGGCTACCGGAGAATTAACTCAAACTGCAAAACACCAAGAGGTTGGACACAAAAGCCTCCTTCAAAGTGATGCGCTTTACCAATACATTCTTGAAACTAGTGTATACCCGAGAGAACCACAAGCGATGAAAGAGCTACGTGAGGTCACTGCTAAACACCCATGGTAAGCTAGCGCCTTCTGATGTCGTAACAAAGCATGCAGACTAAAGTAACAGCATGTTAAGTCACAACTATTAATTTCGTTATCAAATTCCTTGTACTTAATATAGTAATACTAAATGCAGGAATCTTATGACCACATCTGCTGATGAAGGACAATTTTTGAACTTACTTCTCAAACTTATAAATGCTAAGAACACGATGGAGATTGGTGTGTACACCGGTTATTCCCTTCTTTCAACGGCCCTTGCTCTCCCAGAAGATGGAAAGATATTGGCTTTGGATATAAACCGCGAGAATTATGAAATCGGCCTTCCCATTATTCAAAAAGCTGGTGTTGCTCACAAGATTGACTTTAGAGAAGGTCCTGCTCTTCCTCTTCTTGACCAAATGGTTCAAGATGTAAGTACTTACAAATTCATGGGACACTGCTTTCTTGGTTTATGTCTTTATGATAATTTTTCAAACACATTATCAATTCTAATTTCTGATTATGATTTATAGGAAAAGTGTCATGGATCGTTTGACTTCATTTTTGTGGACGCCGATAAAGACAACTATCTTAACTATCATAAAAGGTTGATAGATTTAGTCAAAGTTGGAGGAGTGATTGGCTACGATAACACCCTTTGGAATGGGTCTTTGGTGGCACCACCAGATGCTCCACTAAGAAAGTATGTTAGATATTATAGAGATTTCGTGTTAGAGCTTAACAAAGCCTTAGCCGTTGACCCAAGAGTGGAGATTTGCCAGCTCCCGGTGGGCGATGGAATCACTCTATGTCGCCGTATAAGCTAAGTACAAACATCATACCAACTGAAACATATGGAGTTGGAAGGCTTAATATTGTGACAACTATACTCTTCAATCTTTGATATGTATGTAAAAAAAATATAAGAAAAAAAACATGTCATGTTTTCTCTTCATTATTTTACAATCTTGCAATGTTGTATATTTATCTTTGATATGTAATCCCAATGTTGTATATTTATTTATCGTTTTCAACCATTATTGGCAATAATTATATATATATAACAGCTTACAATTCATTATGAGTAACCTCTTTAATCACAATTTGTCATGTTTTATAAGTTTTAGCTTTACCTCTTGTATAATACGTCATTAACACATTTAATTATTTTAATGATATTATATATTATAATTTCACTCCTTCTAATCCGGATAATATAAACACATTGTTGTTAAAGGCGTAAGGCGCAGTCAAGGCGTCAAGGGTGAGCCTTGGACCTCATTTCAATGCACTTAAAAAACAAGAGTTTTTTTAAGCGATGCACACGATATAAAAAATACATTTTTATGTTTTAGGATTCTTCATGTTTTTTTTTAGGTTATTTTAGGTTTGATTAAACACTTGTTTAGCGCTGGTATAATTGTTTTAGACATGTTCAAACAATTGTTGGCCGGAATTTCGTTAGAACTTGGCGTAAAAATGTGTCTTAAGGGTCTGAAACTAAAGCTTTCGAAGCGAAAATAAAAGGTTGCGCTGAGCCTGAAAAGTGAGTCTAACCACGCTCATGAGTAGGCTTTGACAACGTAGAACATAAATTTTTTAACAAATTTTAATTATTTCACTCCTCGTGACATGCATGTGCACAAACAGATAAGATTCATAAGAACCCCTGCTAAAGTAAAGTGGTGACAAACAAAGAAATTTCATTACAGGTCAACATACATCAATGGAGGAATCAACCAACGATTCAATGTCAGTTCTCGCAACAAAAATCTGCAACCAAATAAACTCCGTCTTCACCAAACCCACATCCACATCTGCTCCATCTCCCCTCCACACCATCGTCCACGAAATCTCTTCAGCCGCCGCCCATGGCGGCAAAATATTCGTATACGGCGTGGGCCGAGAAGGTTTAATGATGAAAGCCCTATGCATGAGGCTAGCTCATCTAGGCCTCTCAGCCCATTGCGTCGGCGACATGACCACCCCACCAATATCTTCATCATCGGATCTCCTTATTGCGTCAGCTGGGCCTGGAGGTTTCTCAACCGTTGATGCTCTTTGTGGTGTTGCACAGTCCAACGGTGGTCGTGTGTTGGTTCTGACTGCACAGCCGGAGTCGGTGAAGTGTGCTAGTGTGGTGGCGTATGTGGCGGCGCAGACGATGGCGGATGATGGTGGGGAGGGGGAGGGGGAAGGAGGGGTGTCGTTGCTTCCGATGGGGAGTGTGTATGAAGGGGCGTTGTTTGTGTTGTTTGAGATGGTGGTTTTTAAGTTGGTTTCTGTTTTGGGTCAAAATCCAGATGAAATCCGATCTCGGCATACTAATTTGGAGTAATCCATATCCATCCTTGCTTGCTTTCGGTACTAATTTTATTGTGTTTTCACGTTTTTACTTGTATATTGTGACACTGTTTTAAAATGTAATGTTCTTAATGATTTACCTGATGTTAACAAATAGCTAATGGTACAAACTCGAGTATATGTAATTACTTTATTATCTGTGACGAATCTATGATTTTTTGTTGGTGAGTGTAATAAGTAGGTAAACTTCCTGGATCATGACATGACTTTATGTAATAATGTATGAAACCAATAATAATAAATATAAAATATTCTTAATATAATGACTGAATTACAAGTTTTGTCCTTTAGGTTTATATCCAATTGCAAAGAATGTCCTTTAACTTCAAAATTGATTGGTTTTGTACTTTATCTTTTAAAATCTTGCACGTTAGGTCCTTTATGCCTAACTCGGTTAGTTTTCTTCGTTAAGTTTGGTCACGTGACTTGCACATGAGGGTATTTCAGTAAAATCATCACCCCTCTTATCGTCTTCCCCAATTTACAGATCTCTCTCTCTCTCTCTCTCTCTAAACACCCCACCACCACCACTTGCTAAGCATCTCAAATCCTACCACCTGCACCTCAATAATCAACTAGGAACAAAATTGAGAAGATTCATAACGCACAAGACTTGCTATCCTCCCTATTCGGACTCGTCGATGCCCCTGGAATGAAACCACCACCGTCGCCGTCGTGGCTCCTCCGTCTCCTGTGGAAGGAAGGCCACAGGTTCCCTTCTTTTTGTCCGGCTCTCTCTGTCCTGCGTTATCTTTCTGGATCGGATCTCCCTTTATTCATCTATTACACAATTGCCAACCCTAACAACCTCTTCTTTTCCCCCTAATTTCTTAATAAAAAACAAAACACCAACAATTTCAACACCAATAACCACCAATGCCCCAATAACAAACCCTACAAACAATACAACGACCACCATCACCGTATTGGAACCTTGATTAACCAATCACGAATGCACGATTACATATTTACATGCTTTAAATACCAAATAAGTCTCGTTATCGATGATGGGGGTGGTGAGGTGGGATTGGTGGTGGTTAGACGAAGACGCTGGTGGTGGGGTCTGATGGAGTTGGTGGTGGTCGGTAGGAGGGGGTATGGTGGAGGGAGACTATGGAGGAGTGAAGGTTGTTGAGGAGGTAAGGGGATATGGTGGAGGGAGACTGGCGGCGGGTGGTTGTGGGTTGATGGCCGTGGCAGTGGGTTGTGGGTTTTACTAATTGTGAGAGAGAGGGGAAGGAAGAGGGGTAAGAAATGCAGAGAGAGGTTTTTTTTATATATTATATAATTGATTTATTTTATATTATATATAATTGAAGGGGGAGGGTGATTTTACTGAAGTGCCCTCTTGTGCGAGTCACATGACCAAACTTAACGAAAAAAAACTAACCGAGTTAGGCATAAAGAACATAACATGCAAGATTTTAATAGATAAAGTACAAAACCAATCAATTTTAAAGTTAAAGGACATTCTTTGCAATCGGGCATAAACCTAAAGGACAAAACTTGTAATTCAGTCTAATATAATTTAAGGTTTTCAAGAAAAAAAAATATATTCTTTGCCCAACCTCGTTAGTCTTGATCAAGACTATGCAAATTGGCTACTTTTTAATTTTAAGATAACTGAATCACTAACACTAAAGAACTAGTAGCTATTGAACATATACCAAATGCAATCCTAACTAAATTCAGTTGAAGGGGCTGTTTGGTTGCCCTCTTAATGAATCATTAAGAGGGAACCTCTGATTCGGACAGAGGTTGTGCTGTTTGATTGACAAAATCCCAGCCTCTTAACTGCCCCATTCAGTGTTGTACCGTTCAGCTAAATTACAATGCTGAATGAAAAAAAAAAGACTCCAAATACCCTCAATCTTCCCATTCACTATCCCTTATTTGTACCAAACCCAACCCAACCTCTTCTTCTTTCCCTTTCACCTCTCGATCATCTCCCTCTCTTCCACCCACCCCACCCCTCTCCTCACCACCTCCCGCCACCCTCCTCCCCCCTCTCGTCCACCCAACAGCGCCGTCACCAACGTCCCTCTCTCTTCTTCATCCCAACAGTGCCGCGCCTCTCCTACTCCCTCTCATCTTCTCGCGTCAACAACAATAGGTTCGTCAACAACAGACTGACAGTGGTGAAGAGAGGTAGGAGTTCTTATGTTGTTGAAGATTAGTGTGTTTTGTATGTGTGGAATAAAGAAAAGAAGTGTGTGTTATGTACGCGTGGTTATAAAGAAAGAATCAAAGAAAGAAAAGCACCATGTGTGTGTGTTTTTTTATATAAAAAAGTAAAGATTTTTAATAAAATAAGGTGAGGGGTAAAATAGTAATTTTGTAAAGTTATTCAGAGGTCTAACCAAACAACACTTACTTGTTCAGCACTTACTGGTTCAGAGCCTCTTACCCATTCAGACCTCTTACTGGTTCAGCACTTACTGGTTCAGCACTTACCAAACAGCCCCAAAGTGTACAAAACAGAGGCTTTCAAGTGAGCTTAAAAAAAAGGTTAGGGGACTATGGAAATGTTGAAAGAGTGCCTAATGGTTTTGGACCTACTTTTTAGAAGAAAAAATATGTGTTCTCTAACAAGTTCAGCCCCTTGCTTGTTATGTTAGTCATAGATGATAGAGCATTAACTTACTACCCATTCTTAAGGAAAATCATTTAAAATCACCACCCCATCTCATTATAGGGATGAAAAGGGAATGAGGTCAGTAAATTGAGGTGTGTGTGTGTTTTGTGAAATTACATGTTGCAGTAGTTTCAGTTCTATGCGACCATCTTCCATCAACGAATCAACCCAAAACAACACTTTGTTTCCATCTCCAATCCCACCAAATATGTTACTTTTTAAGGATAGATCCATACTAAAGAATTTATTATCCATCATCACAATATCCTTCCACAAACCGCTACGCTTGTTTTTTGAGGGAATACTTTGTGTAGACCTTTTACTCTTGTGTGTGTGTGTTGGGGGGGGGGGGGGGTTGATGCATCGCGAACACAATAGCGAAGAAGAACGAAGGGGGAAATAGGCTCACCTCTTGATTTGATTGTTGAAGCTATTGATTTGGGTGGTGTTGATGATTTTGGTAAGTACGATGGTGGTGGTGATGCTTACCCATTGTGCTGGTGATGGTTATCGATTGTGGTGGTGTGGCCAATGGTGGTGGTGGGTGTTACTGGAAGGAGTCAATGGTGCCCCATTGGACGTGACACTCAGGTGACACAACCAACCATGTACTAGCAAAAAGTGTTGCACATCACCGCCATGACACTACCAAGTAGTAATTTAAATAATAACTAAATACCCAATAACTAAGCGTTATGGAATAACTAAACACCAAAACTAAACAAAAAAAATAAGAAAACAAAAGAAACATTGTGGGCTCCGCTGCTCCCCTACGATCTCCTCAATCACGTCCGTTAACCTAATGACGACGACACCCCTCATTAACAGCGTGATGTGGTGTTCAACAGCCTCTATGACTGAGGTGAACTTATTTAATACACAAGTTTATTCGACCCTGGTACACGAGTCTTCAATGATATATTTTTTATATAAAATATATTTTTATTCATCTTATATATAATACACCATCTGACCTAGTATAATTTATATAAAATACACTTTTATTCAACCTCTTTATTTTTCTAAAAAAAATACAAGAAACTTCATACAATATATAAATATTAGTTTTTTTATAATGTATTCAAAATTTTATATCTTTATAAGCTTTGGCTTATGTCATTTTTTTTTCTTTTTGAAAAGTTTGGCTTATGTCATTTGTTTCTAGTATTTGTGGTTTCAAGCACCATATTTAGAATTTTACAAGTTTAATTTAAGGATAAAAAACTAAAGATATTATTTCATTTTAGACGTCAATTAAGAATCTTCTGTTACTAACTAACACCTTAAATAATGATTTATTAAAGAGAAAGTATATGATACATGAAGTGTAGGAAGCAACAAGAAAATGACACCTGTAAACCATAATTAAGTTTACTTAACATAAACTTGGTTGATTAAAAGGGTAATTTAGTCCTTTTATTGTTCGTTAATCTCTGATCCATTCAATCACGATTCAATTATAATCGACAATAATTCTATTCAATTCATGATCGATTATGTATTTTAGATTGACGATCTAATAAATTCACAATTCAATTAACAATATTGTTATTCGATTATAAGCATGTTCTGTTTTTTCAATCAATCAATTTTTTTAACGATTGATTTCGACGGATTATCGTATGATTTACTTAGTTTTAAATCTAGATTATATGTTTGTTAATTAAAATTAAGGATCGTGGATGTATTTAGAGATAGAAAGATGTACAGGATGGAAATGTGATAACTAGTAATGGTATGATGAAGATGAAGATATAAAACGTGCGTTTAGGGTTAATCAATGGTTTACAACATGCGTCTATGTAAATGAATATATGGGTTTTCATTATTTTAGTAAGTGCGTTTAAGCAGTGTACACGTGCGTATGTCCAAACCATATACATGCGTTTACAATGTCATACACGTGCATTTGCAGATCAATTATTGGAAACCAACAA
This sequence comes from Ambrosia x helenae, assembly GCA_030844895.1. NCBI lineage: Eukaryota > Viridiplantae > Streptophyta > Magnoliopsida > Asterales > Asteraceae > Ambrosia > Ambrosia x helenae. The sequence goes on along the minus strand of CM061233.1, from coordinate 130,233,285 downwards.
TAACAGTAATTCTCATGAATGATATTTTGTCACCTTGTTATTATTGTTTTCTTTACTAATCTTTATTGAAGGGCAAAATTGAATCCTTTTGGCGTGCTTCTGTTTAGTTGTTTCAGTTAGTAAAACATAGCATGCTTATTTGTAAAGAAGATGGATTGATATTAGATACCCCTGTTTTGAAGAATGAATTCAAAGTCATACTATGTAAAACAGAGCATGCTTATTTGTAGCTTGCATTGCTTTCTCACCCGATGGTTAGTTGAAACAAGTCAGTTATCACTCTAATATTTTTACAATATTCCAATACATACTGTGTCTATTAATTGTAAGTAGCTTATTCTATTTCATCTTATGAAACGTGCAAAAAAATAAATGCACGTATAATAAGCTTTTGAATGCACATTTATAAATCAAATAATTAAAACATGGCACATGCGTTTATAAATCAAATATAGGTGTAGAAAATACATGTGCTTATAAACCAAGCTCACCACCTGACAATTAATATTGGTTTGTGTGCGTTTAATTTTTTGTACGTGCGTTTATTTTGAAATGGATGTGCGTTTAAATATTGGTGTGTGTGCATTTATAGTGAATGGACCAAAAACAGAGCATGTTTCAAGTGATAGGTTTTCGAAATCAGAGCATTCAATTACGTTTATACATTTCATCTTCTTCTTTACGTTCAGTAACCATGCTCTGTTTTTTGTAATGATTCTATATAATCGTTTTTTTTCTTCATTTACGTTCAGTAATCAGTTTTTTTTTTGGTGTATTTTGTTTGTCTGTTCTTCGGAAATGTATAAACGTTTAGTAATCGTTGGAAAAGAAGATTTGATATAGCCTCTGTTGGACTAAAACAAAGTTTTGAACGTTTTATTCCTAATCTACCTCTGGTTTGTTTAAGCCGACCATGATTAACGTTGATAATTACCATCATCTCACCGCCTAAATCTAATGGCTGAGAATGCTTTACGTTAAGGCCATAGGGTATACTCTAACATATGTGGTGTTAAAGGTGACATGACATGTTAACTTGCATTGCACACCACTCCATCCTTATGTTAAAGGGGCATTAAAGAGGTTGGGTATGTTTGGCAAGGAGATTTTAGGAACTTTTAGGAGCTTTAAGCTTCAAGCTTTTAAGAAAAAACTCTTACTCAATAAAAAGCCTTGTTTGGTTGAAGAGCTGAAAGCTTTTAAGTTAGGAGAAAAAACTCTATAGTGAAAAGCTACTACTACTAGCTTTTAAGAAAAAACTCTACTAGCTAAAAGCTTTTAATAAGTAAATGACACAAATACCCATTCTATTTTAAAAACAAAATAAAAATCTTCCTTAAAAGCTTTTAATTATGTCCATTTTAGTCATTTTATTAAAAGCTCCAGCTACTCTGCCAAACACCAAAATATATTTAAAAAGCTTGCAGCTATCAGCTTGCAGCCACCAGCTACCAGCCTCCAGCTAGTTTTGCCAAACATACCCGTTATGTGTTAACATGATGTTAAAAGTTTAAATTAATTATTTTTTTCTTTTTTAAACCAAAAACCAGTAAAAATATATGATTATGTGTAGTTAATAAAATTAAGCCATTGAAAGAAATGGGAAAAAAAATGAATGATGTGCTGGAATTAAGTTATCTCTTCCCTTTGTTGAAAGCATTTACGTTATCTCTTCCCTTTATTAAAAACATTTAATACACACTATTGAAATGTCTTACGCATTTAATAGAAATCTCGTTCTTAAGGTTTGCAGTTTTGCTAGGTTTACTCAAAGGAATTAGGGAACCATACACCTCTTAATTAGGAATGATACACTCTGGCTCACATCAATAGCAGGCTGTTAGATACCCTAGAATATGATGCCACACTTTCAGAATGTGATATCACAGGGTGTATGAAACCCATAACCCTTACTCAAAATGAGTATTTAATAAAAGGGGTATTTAATAAAAACTTTTTTGAATGGATTCGAAAAAAATCCCCTACCTCATGATGCACGCTTTTTATTAAAAGGGGTATTTAATAAAAACTTTTTTGAATGGTAGAATTTAAAAAACAAAAAAAAAAAAACATGAAACTTAAATAATTGAAGGATGGTAGAATTTATAATGAATCTTAAATAATTGAAGAGTAAAATAGAAGAATCAAGAAAGAAAGGAGTTGCCGACCAAAATTGAAATTGTGGATGTTGAATTGATGATCACAATGGTTAGATCGGAGCATCGAGAGGTTGACACGTAATCAAATCCAATGGAGAAAAGGAAGTTTCATCATTTGTTTTGCGTACCTTCTCGTTCTTTCCTCTTCCACCCCATTCTCTTTCTTCCCTTCTCTCTCCTCCCTATCCTCTCTCCCCTTCCCTCCCAGAACTTTCTAGAATCCTCATACCTACTGCCCCAGATCTATCACCATACACAGATGATGCATCCTTCTTCATCCTCTTGATCATCCATCCTTACCTTTACGTAATTGTTATTTCCTTTCTTTTTCTTTCGTTTCATCTTTTTTTTTTTTTTTTTTTTATTAATAATATGGATTTATGTATATTGTTTTTAGAATTTTGAACCTGGTTGCTGTAAGGTGATGGCTCCACCACCAGGAGGCTTGGAGTCACCGTCTAGCGACACGGCTGCTAGATCTCTCCCCACACCCTTTCTGACGAAAACATACCAGCTTGTTGAAGATAAGACCATTGATGACGTCATCTCCTGGAACGAAGATGGATCCACGTTTATCGTATGGAATCCTACAGAATTTGCTAAGGATTTGCTCCCTAAATACTTTAAACATAATAATTTCTCCAGTTTTGTACGGCAACTAAACACCTATGTAAGTTATTGCTATTGTATATTTATATTTATATGTATATGATCTGATTTATTAATTATTAATATTAATATTAATCCAACAGTTATATATGAATATATTGATAGGGATTTAGGAAGGTCGTACCTGATCGATGGGAGTTTTCTAACGATTGTTTCCGTAGAGGAGAGAAGCATCTGTTAAGCGATATTCAACGACGGAAGATTTCAGCAGCAGCAGCAGCTGCACAGCCAACGCAACCACCTGCTCAACCGCCGACGGTTACAGCTACACCAATAGTTACGGTAGCGTCTCAGCCAATAAGAGCTGTGTCTCCAAGCGGTTCAGGAGAAGAACAAGTCCTGTCATCTAACTCATCACGAGGAGGTGGTACAACTAACTTATCTCTTGAAACATCAATCACAGGAGGAAGTAACGCAGAGCTTGTAGGCGAAAACGAACGATTACGGAGAGAAAACGTTCAGCTGAATAAAGAGTTGAGTCAGATGAAGAGTCTGTGTTCTAATATATATGTTATGATGTCTAATTATGCAGACAAATCGTCTGAAGGGAGCAGTTCACAGCAGACGGAGAGGAAGGCGATGGAACCGCTAGATCTGTTACCGTTGAAGCGGTTAGCAGAGGAGTGTATAGGTAATTCAAGTGGTGGAGGTAATGGTAATGGTAGTGGTAATGGTGTAGAAGCAACAGCAGCTGAGTTGATTAACCCTAGGTTATTTGGTGTGGCTTTAGGCGTAAAACGATGGAGGGATGGAGGGTTAGATCCGTTTAATGATCTGCAGCTTCAACAGCCTGGTGGGGAGGTTAAATCCGAGCCGTTGGATCGTAGTGGTAGTAGTAGTGGTGGTGATAATAATGAGTCTACGTGGAGGATGAAGCAATGTGAACGGTCTGATTAGGGATGGGCAGTGGATTGTGAATCCACCACGCGCGGGTTCAATCCCCGTCGTTCGCCCATCAATAAATGGACCATTTGTTACGGAGACAGAAGACAAACCTAGAAAGCTTTTTTTCTGCAAGTCATCTCAAATCCATTTTTGGATCACTTTTTTCGGGGTTAATCCGACCTTCTTTCCCATGCATTTCTTAGGGCCGCTTCTCACCTGACTTCATAATCACAGCTAAGCTGCCTACTGTGAGGATCTAGGATATCCCGTGACCATTTTTTTTTTATAAAATGTAGTATCGGTATTTTCGGTATTGGTATGTTTCGTGCCGATCTTTTGGCTCTTGGTTAGATGGTAAAAGAGGAGTAGTGTGTAGTTAGATTTGAGGTTAAAAGATCGAAGGTGGAAAAGTGTAAACGTGGTAAAGTTTACACAAAGATAAGTCACGTGGTATCAAATGAATGACGTGGCTTGCAGAAGTTGTTGAACCTTTTGGCTTGAAAAATTGAAGTAGACTTTACTTTTGTGAAAAGTCAAGATTGGTAGGAACAATTCAATAACCTTGCATGTTCGAAACTCTTCGGTCAAAATTTAGAATAATTTCTCGATCTTGTATCATTTGTATGTATGTAATGGTTTAAAGTTATTCTAAAAATGTTTTATATTTAATGTTGATTTAATAATTTTAGTTTTTTGGTTGGCTAGATCATCTCAACTACTTTGTTCTTTGTAGGTCAAAGTTTGATGTGAAAAGGTATTTGTGTTTGCATTTGCATCTACTTTTAACACAAGGGTGCTTATAATAAAACCTCCTGTATTTTATGTTCACCCCCTAAAGTGTCTCGTTATAGTCATAGTGAGGCGTCTGGATTAACCTTTTAAATATCAGTACAAGGTGTAAAAAATGCTGAAAAATAAGATTCAAAACGTCTCGCTATGGCTAAACCGAGATGTTTTAAATCAGGGGATGAGTTTGGGTTTTTTTGTGTGTTTTGAAGTGGGTTTTTTTTTAAATAAATTTTTCTTTTAATATAATTATTGTAAAAAAATTAAAAAATGTTAAAAAAAAATTAAAAAAAACAAAGTAATAACCCTAAAAGTGTTTTTTTTTTATGTTTTATTTTAAAAAAAAATTTAATAATAACCTAATCAGACTATCATTAGTCTAAATGAAAATTCTACCTTTCTAAATTTTACCCTAAATGAAAATTCAGTACTTCCATGAAAGATACAACATTCATCTTCGTTATCCTTTGATTGGAAAATATATTCTCAAACAATTCCTAAAATCAATCTTACAATAATCCACACCTTTCTCCTGAAGCAAAACCTCTCTAGGTTTAGCATCACCAAACGGATTCACCTTAGGCCTCGGTTTGTCCACTCCCTACAACGCACCCGACACCTCAACCGAGCTATCAGACTGTTCACTCCCCGGCCTACGATTCATGTAACACCCCAACCGATGGCGAAAACATCGGGGTGCCACGTAGTGAAGTTTCAGTAGATTATTTGAAATATTTACATACAATCAAATAAGTTCAAACAACAATATCATGTTTAATTTGATCGAATCTAAGGCTTCAACTCTTATGTAACACCCCAACCGATGGCGGAATCATCGAGGTGTCACGTAGTGACGATTGTTCAAAAGGTCATGGTACTAAAATGTAAATATTTGATTATTGAATATTGTTTTACAACATGTGAAATTAAATACAAGACAACAAAAATAAAGATAATCGATTGATATAATCTAAGTCCAAAGTCCTATGTGAAGCGTCAAGCAGCTTATCCTGAAACATGCACGAAAATAATTTTTGTCAACATATGATGTTGGTGAGTACTACCTAGCTTTGTACATATAGTATAAGTTTTGAAAAGTGGTACAATTCATGTCTCTAGCATCACCAAGGCATTATGTAAACACGCAAGTAAGCAAACAAGACAAAGATCAAATGTAAAGTTGATAAGATGAAATTGATAATGAGCACCCTAACACGTGTCAAGTCTAAAAGAGCACCATAACATAAGTTATGTCTAAATGATCACCGTAACATAAGTTACGTCTATATGTAAAGAGCACCATAACATAAGTTATGTCTAGATGTACGATTTTGTATGTAAGCTACGTTCATGTTCAAACATAAGCACAAAGATAAACAAGACACGTATATGAATTGTAAATGAATAAAAATGTATGTGTAAATGAATATGAAGGTTTTGTATACTTGTGCATGAATCACCCCAAAAGTTGTAAAAGCGAAAAAAGGGGATAAGTAATACTCACATTAGCAAGGTGGTAAGTCTTGTGAAATTGAATAAGTGTAATCCAACGTTGCCAAGTATCACCCTATGTATAAGGTAACAAATAAGTCTAAGTCTATCTAGTCTACAAGTATATTCTAGGGTTTCGAATTGGGGATAAGTATTCGTTTGATTAATAAATTAACGTTTAATAAATAAGAGAAATTTGATAAATAAATAAACAAAAGTTTTTGTAAATTTTAAATTAAAGATGATCACAATATAAAGTCTTAAGTGTGAAAATAATTTTTATAAAATTATTTTCTTATAAATAGAATATTAAATCTATTTATTTCAAATTGTCAAAATATAACTTTAATATTTAAAAATATTAAAATTAAAGAATTTTTAAATTAAAAATTTTATTTCTGTTCCAAATGAATAGAAATATTTTATGTAAAATTTTGGTACAAAAATATTGGAAAATGAATTTATTATGATTTATTTATGATTAAAACTAACAAAAATTAATTAAAAATATAAAATGAACGGTTTTTCTGAAATAAAAATAATTTCTAAAATGTTTAAGGATATACAAGTTTAGAATAATTTTTGTGAGATTTAATAAAATCGTTTTGATATTTTTATAGATTTTTATAAATAAAATAGAATAAACTTGATTTATTTATTATATATATTAAATAAATAAATTTTTGAAAACTAAAAATTGTATGTTAAACTTTTCCACTAGATTAACATAAAATAATTTTTGTAGAATTTATAAAGTAGTTTTAGTATTTTAAAACGAATTTTTAAAAAATATAAATGAAATATAAGGCTTAAAGGGTGAAAAATGTTTTTGTTGAGGCTGGGAATCGAACTCGCGTGGCCTCGTTAAATAACATCAGTCACAACCACCTGATCTAGATCAGGGGTTGTGTCTGATTTCAGTTCGTTTTAATTATAAGTCGTATACTGTCAAGTGTTCTTCCCCAAATGTATACATTCGAGCCCTAGTTTTCCAATTGTTCAGATTACACAACAATAACCCAATTAACCTTAGGGTTATTGTTGTGTACATGCCGAAGATCAAAACCCATAAAAAAAATTGGACTTACAATCACGAATTCGTGTATAATGCTCAGTCAAACGAAAAGTCAAACTCGCGAGGAATAGAAGCTTTCAAGGGTGTTTTATCAGAAATTGGAGATGTAGGAAAAGTAATTGGCGAGTAAAGCTTGTTGTGAACTGTCTAATTTATAGTGAGAGGGCTCGGTTAATGTGAATGGAAGGTCTTGATGAATGCATCGAACTCGGTCAAAAAAAACAAGAATTTAAGCTTTAAATTCGCGAGTAGGAGCTGTAGACGCGTCCTTGATGAGTGGAATTCATTGCTGGCCCATAATTATCCTTTAATGTGGTCAACCTTTCCAAAAGGAAAGATTGTTTGCTGCTCTCGGGTCTGCAGCGAGCACAAGGAAGGAGAAGGAAACAAATAGGGGGTGTTTATATATAAATCGGGTTGGGATTGAATAAGTAACGAGCTGTAGCTCAGATGGTTTGTTCGTGTGTGGGATTGCTGAGCCGGCTCGGGTTCGAGTCCCGGCTGGAGCCAAAATCTTTTTTTTTTTTTTTAAACAGAGTGGGCTAGTGGGCCGGATGCTGGGCCTGCTGTCTGGGCTGGGTCCTTGGGCTCAGATGGTGGGCTTCAGTAATACACTAAAAAGGAGTGGTTGGGTTTTGGTTTGGGTTTGTTATGGAAATGGTTATGTTTTCTAAAATGAGTTTTATGGATTAAACATATGTTTTTTTTTATAACTATTAAAATGAATTATTATTATTATTATTATTATTATTATTATTATTTATAAAAGAAAAGAATTATTAAATGAAAGGGACTAAAATCGGACAAAAATAAAATGAAAAGTGACGGATGTCACATCTTATGTGATCTAGAAGCAAATGCTAAAACTTTCAAGCAACTGAATAGCTGAAACATGTTAAGTTTGGAAAATGGAAAGGGTCAACTATAAATAGTTTGTGAGAATACATACGTTTTAAATAAAATAGTGATTAAAAAAATCATGTAGCAATCACTATGACATAGAATTAATCAAAGATAGTACGCGTGAACATGATCTACTGGTAGCTCAAGTCATTGTTTTGTACAATTAACCCTTGTGCCGACTGAGACCTAACTCGCAAGTTAGTTAAATTATACTGTTTCGATCATCCCTGAATTTATGCGGGGGATGGGCTTGTCAGACCTATAGCGCTATAATTTACACAGACGGCTTAATCAAAGTTAATGAATGTACTAAGTCGGACTATATACCACAACCAGCTCACTAAAATATGAATATATCGTATGATGTGAAAACGTAATTGCACAAGTTTAAAACATGTTTCACCCCAAAAACATTAAAAATAGTAAAAAGTGGAGATATGTAAAATCATCTTAGCAAAGCAAGAAATTCCAACTTTGCAAAAGCAGGTAAATATTCCCAATGAAATCAACCTAGATTTGGCATTGTAATGACTAAGGGGCTGTTTGGTAGCCTCTGAATGGTTGTTAAGAGGCTATATCTGAATGGTTCATAGTATGGGTGGCAAAATGCGTAGGTTGGGTTGGGTTGGTTGTTAGCTCAGGATGGGTTTTTGGTTAGAATGGTTTGGGTCAAGATGGGTAGATTAAAAAAATGGGTTAGGATGGGTTGGGTCAGTCTGTGTTTGGGTCTGAATGGTTTGGATTAGGATAGGTTCACATCAAAATAGATTAAATTTAAAAAAAAAAACAAATTTAAATTAAAAAAAACAAAAATAAACTTAAAAATAAAAATTTAAGGGATCCGAAATATTTCATTTCGAACCGGACCGGCACGACCCTATCGGGCTGGTTAACAACCCCGGACCGTTTCGACCCGACCGGGCCCGGTAGCGACCCGGATCGTTTCAACCTGACCCGTCCCGTAGCGACCCGGACCATTTCGACCCGATAGGGCCCGGTAACGACCCAGACCGTTTCAACCTGACCCGTCCCGTAGCGACCCAGACCGTTTCGACCCGGCCGGGCCCGGTAGCGACCCGGACCGTTTCGACCTGGCCGGGCCCGGTAGCGACCTGGACCGTTTCGACGTGGCCGGACCCGGTAGCGACCCGGACCGTTTCGACCTGGCCGCGCCCGGTAAAGACCCGTACCGTTTTGACCCGGCCGGGCCCGGTAGCGACCCGGACCGTTTCGACCCGACCAGGCCCGGTAACGTTCCAGACCGTTTCAACATGAGCCGTCCCGTAGCGACCCGAACCGTTTCGAACTGACCGGGCCCGGTAGCGACCCGTCCCAATAATGACCGAGACCATTTCGACCCGGCCGGGACCGTTAGCGACCCGTCCCAATAATGACCGAGACCATTTCGACCCGACTGGTCCCGTAGCGACTCGGACCATTTCGGCCTAACCGATCCCGTTAGCAACCCGAGCCGTTTCAGCCTGACCGGGCCTGTTAGCAACCCGGACCGTTTCGACCCGACTGGGCCCGTCAACGACCAGACCATTTCGACCCGAACGGGCCGGTCAACAACCCAGACCGTTTGGACTCGATCAAGCCGCTAACGACTCTAACCGTTTCAATAAGATCGGTCTCGTTAACAACCCGTGTTGTTTCGACATGGTCGTCCGTTAATGATCCGAACGGTTTCGAACCGACTGGGTTATCAACAAATGCAAAAGATATAATTTTTTGTTTTTAATGACATTGATTTCTATGAGGCATCAACGCTTTTGGTGTTGGGTGAGTTTTAATTCAGATTTGTATATGGTTATTTAAATATACTTATCCTGACTCTTTTTTTTTTTTTTTTTTGACATACCCATCCTGACCCACTTACTTATTTCCTACAATTAAAATTACCCATTCTAACCCCCTTGAAAATTATACTAAACCCATTTTAACCCACAATGTCAAATTTTAAACCCAAAACAACCCAAACTCAACTAGATGGGTTGAAATTGCCAGGTCTAGTTCATAGTCTCTTATTGGTTAAGACGTAATCTTAAGTATGAATGGTCAAAAGGTAACATCTCAATGGTTGCCTCTTAACCATTCAGACTTATAGTTCCCTCTTACCCATTCCATGGTTATGGACTATTAAAAGGTAGCCTCTGAATAGTTATTAAGAGGCTACCAAACAACCCCTAAGTGTCACAAGTCTAATAAGTCTAAGAGTCATAGGTCGATCGATTAGGGTTTCCTAGTTTTGGGGAAATACACTTTTATCTCTATCAGGAAGGCGTTGTAACTCTTGCGGTTCTTCCAAATCTATCTCGTAATGTTGTGATTTAGGTTCAAATAGGAATGAATATCCGACCCAACTTGAGATTAGTGGGGTTTGGGTGTGCAAGAAGTGGGACCGTTTAGAAGATCAGTTTGTGTTGACTGGCAGCAGAAGATACCACTTTGGAGAATTTTTAAGTAGCTTCCAAAGTTTGAACCGCTTCATCTTTCATGATTGATGATGGTTAATAAGGCGGTTGAAAATATTGTTGAAGTTGGTGACTCTTGTTTGCATTGCCATCCATTTGCCCAAGAATGAATTGTTAGCACGATAATTACCCTGGTTCATAGTGACAAGTTTTTTCCACAAATGTACCTTCAAAAGCCGGGCACTTTTTGCCCATCGCCTATAAACAATTTACATAAACAATTTAAATATTTAAATGCACAATTTAACGAATTTAATTAATTTTGGAAAACAATTTAAATATTTTACATAAACAACTTAAATAATTTGAACAACTTAGATAATAAACATTTTAAATCTTTTAAATAAACAATTTTATTTGATGGAAAACGTTTGCCAGTAATTGGTCTTCATAAAAGTTGAGCCACACTCATGCTAAAGCTAACTCCTTGCTTGTCCACCGCTCGTGTGTCTTTTGAGCACTTTCTTTTTCTGGTTTCTTCCTTCAATGTCTACTTTGGATGAAGTCCGACGGGTTTCGGATGCTGGTTGTGTTTCAGGGAGGGGGAATTTTCCGTCGGTATATGTCGATGTTCACCCTCGTTCGTGTGGGAATTGATTACTCACAGTCTATCTTCATTCTTCATCGAGCGTTGGGTGGTTTGCATAATGCGTGTGGGTCGGATAAAACGCGTTTGGGATGTTGTTTGAAAACATGATGAATGAAGAAAATAATGAAATTAAGTGAATATATTTTTTTTTGGTTAAGAGAAGAGTATTGGAGTTATGCGTTAAAATATATTTGGTGAAATGAGACATATGTAGTGGTTTATATTTGTTGTTTTTCCCTTTTGACAATGGTTTAAAATGAATGCACCCTCAATTCTAGCCGTTAAGGCTCGTTATTTGATTGGTGAATTGAAGAATGGCGTCCACCAACGATGCTCAGGAAATGGTGTAGGGGGCGTTACACCCCATGCTATCCCCAGCCTTACGATTTTGTTGATGGTAATTACAAAGATAATCACGAATTGGGTTGTGCATAATAATAATGAGTCTTGTTTTGAAGATCAAGTAATTCTAGAGGATCAAGTTTATTTATACAGTGTGAGATGGAAAGACACCATCCCCAAGAGGTTAAGACTTGTAAAAGATGTAGATTTAAAAGTAGGATTAGCGGGTGTATGAGTTAGACGCTACAAAAGAGAGTACACACAAATACAATCTATATTGCCCCTCGGATTCACACTTAGACTATCTTTAATGTTACGTGAGCCCTTAGACGCCCTTAGTTACCGCGTCATCTGCCACATAATATCCTTACAAATACTTAAAAATCTCAATTTTATCTCTAACCCCACAAATATCCTTACCATTCTTAATTTCCACCTCATCACATATTCTTTACACACAATATTTAAATAAAACATTTAGTTTTTAATATTAGGCCCACCTCATTGCAAGAACCTAGGGAAACCCATGCCCTTGTGTAAGGACTTCTATAGAGGTGTACAAAACCGGGTTTTTTGAATACCCGGTTCGGTTACGTACCCAGGTTCGGGTATGACTGGGTAGGGTATAACCGGGTATTACGAAATAATCGGGTCGGGTTCAGGTAGGGTATTTTCGTGAAAAGTCATACCCTATATACTAGGTTCAGGTCGGGTTCGGGTTTTCAATACCCGGTTTCGGGTATACCCATTTTCGGGTACTAGATACCTATTTTCAAGTAAGCGTGTGAATTTCCGACACGATCCGAACCTAACACGAAATTAGCGGGTTTAGGTTTAGTCTAAACGGGTTCGGGTCAAACCCCGCGAACCCGTTTAGCTAAACGGGTCGGGTTCGGGTCAACTCGGGCGGGTTGGTTATACTATATATTGTTTTTTACAATATGTTTTATGTTATAAATTAAATTGGTTAAGTATTTTATGCTACACTTATAACTTAAAATAGAAATTGGTATGAGATTTTATAAATAAAACATAAATGTTTTATATATATTTGTGTTTTTTGTAGTAAAATTTTAATTTTAATACATTAGTTTGCGAAAATACCCTACGGGTAGGGTCGGGTTCGGGTATTAAATAACCGGGTAAGGTCGGGTTCAAGTATTAAATAACCGGGTTTTAAAATACCCTACGGGTAGGGTCGGGTTCGGGTATTAAATAACCGGGTTTTAAAATACCCGGGTTCGGGTATTTTTTTCGGGTTCGGGTATTTTGTACACCTCTAGACTTCTATGCTAAGGGCTTCAAAGAGTACCATTGCTCCAATGGTAAGGGATAGTTAGGGCTTGTAAGTTGAGGATGCATTGGAGATATTCTTATGAGTTTTGATACACCGTTGTCATTATGCTATTACTCAAACGTAGTTTCGCTTTTTTAGAAGGATAAAACGAGTAAACTTTGAAATCTAACATGATTAATGGGTTAAACCTTTTTTATTTGCAACCAAAAACAGAGGAGCCTTAAAAAGGTAATATTCATGCAAAAGTTGATGTTAGTTCTAGGATGGTATATCACAAGCAAATAACCAAAAACTTCTTGCGAAATTTAAAAGTTCAAATAAAACTTTCATGATAAATAGAAACATAGTGCTTACAAACATTGCTTACTCATGTTTGATTCCTTTCAAGAGCTTAAGCACATGAAGCATGGAGGGCCGATTAGCCGGATTTTCAGACACACAACTGGCTGCAACCTGAAGCGTCTGCAGCATCACAGGCTTCGAATCACCATCAACAACCGTTGGATCCAGCACATCAACGGCCTCACCTTTCTTGATCTTGTAGCAAACCCACCCAACCAAATTCCCGCCTTCCACATCTTTGAACTCTAGTCCGGTTGGCTCTTTTCCCGTCACCAGTTCAAGAAGAATCACTCCAAAGCTATAAACGTCACCCTTGGTTGTCGCCCGCCAGCTCTGCCCATACTCTGGCGGAATGTAACCAAATGTTCCAGCGAGATCAGTACTCACGTGAGTCTCACAAGCGCTTATCAACCTTGCTAGCCCGAAATCAGCAACTTTTGGGATGAAATCTTCATCGAGTAAAATGTTACTGGCTTTAATGTCTCTGTGAATAATGTGTGGAATAAACCCATGGTGCAAAAAGGCTAACCCACGAGCCGAACCCACTGCAATGTTGAAGCGTTTGGCCCACGTCAAGACTTCCATGTCTCCTGTTTGGGGTCGTAACCAGTGATCCAAACTACCGTTAGCCATATAGTCATAGACGAGCAGTTTCTCTTCACCAAAAGAACAGTAGCCGAGCAACGATACAAGATTTCGATGCTTAACTTTTCCCAAAGTTTCCATTTCAGCCAAAAACTCTCGTTGGCCCTGTGATTTCGACTGGTTAAGTTTCTTGACTGCAACAATCTTTGCATTTGGTAACTGGGCTTTGTAGACTGTACCGAAGCCACCATCCCCCACAATCTTTGATTTACAGAAGTTGTTTGTGGCTTCTAAAATGTCAGCAAGAGTTAACTTGACAAGAGGCTGCTCGAACATCGCCACATTGATACTCAACGATTCTTTTGACCTGCTGCTAGTGAAGAGATACGTATTATGATCAACCGAACTGCTGTTATTCACACCAGGATATTCACAATCAGGCTTTTTCTTTATTCTGTGAATTCGTTTAATCGCCACAACTGTTATAATAAGCCCTGCAATTAACAAAGTCCCAATTGCGATTGAAGCCAACGACCACACGTTAAATAACTTTGACCCCCTGCGAAAGGTAGCTCCTGGACATTGCAAACCGAGAATCCCACCACATAAAGCTTTGTTCCCGAACAACGAAACTCTTGATGTGTTGCCACAGATTCCGTTCCTTGGAACCGGGCCTTCTAATCTGTTTCTGGCCAAGTTCATTTGATTGATATTTGAAACACTGCATAGGCTGTCGGGAATTCGACCTGATAACTTGTTATTCGAGAAATCCAAATACTCAAGCTGCATCATATTTCCGATCCCCCATGGAATTTCACCGGTAAACTTATTCCCGTGAAGATCCAAAGAAGTCAAATACGGCATGTTGCCTAACGCACCGGGCAATACCCCAGAAAACAGATTATTACTCAAATTCAAGGTTTTAATCCGCCACACGGTTAAACCAACAAATAACCCATCTATACAACCAGATATCTGGTTTTTCTGTAGGAACAACCCGACAAGATTCACCATGTTTGAAATGGTTGAAGGAAGTTCACCCTGGAGCAGATTATTGCTTAAATCCAAATGAGTCAGACCTGTTAACTTCCCGATCGCAGATGGTATCGACCCTGATAGACGATTACCAGTCAAATTAAGCTTAACCAAACTATGGAGTTGGCCTAATTCAGGCGGTATACTCCCAGTCATGTTATTATTCCCCAAAAACAAACCTTGAAGCTTAACTGATCGACCAAATTCAGCAGGTAAGACACCGGCTAACACATTGTTGGATAGATCTAACGTCGTAAGGTTGGTCAACTTTGCTAAAGATTTTGGCAATTCACCAGAAAGAATGTTATCATTGAGCAAAAGATCAACCACAACCAAACAGTTTCCCAACTCTTCTGGAACTGAACCCGTCAACCGATTATGCGAAAGATCATACAACCCATGGTGTTGAACGAAACTCGAATCAGGAATACCAACTTCCCTGAAGTACTGCGAACCGTTCGACGAAGGAATCATACCCGAAAGCTCATTATTCGAAAGCACCAAGCATTGCAACTGAGATAAACCAGTAATCTCAACTGGAATCGACCCGTTAAACCTGTTGTTACCAAGATCCAACGTACTAAGAGAACTGCACCTCCCAATTTCAACAGGAATGACACCAGACAAATTATTCGAATTCAAATTAAGAACAGAAAGCGAAGCTAAGCTTCCGATTTCTTTCGGGATATCCCCTGTCAACCTGTTGTTACTTAAAACCAACCTTTGTAACAAAACAGCAGACCCAATTTCTTTAGGAAGATTACCCTCCAACTGATTATTCGCAGCCGAAAACTCCATCAAACTCGACGAATCCCACAAACTCAACGGAACAGAACCATTAATAAAATTGTTATCAAGATTAAGAGCCATCAAAGGAAGGTTAGCCAAGTAACCAGGAATAGGCCCAACAATCATGTTATCAGACAAAACCAACTGAGAAAGATTACCACACCCCACAAACGTATCCCCAATCGAACCCGAAAGCATATTACTTTCGAGATCAATCTCCGTTAACATAACCGCATTACACAACTCCTTAGGAACAAACCCAGTTAACATATTATAACTCAACCCCAAAACACTAAGCATTGTACAATTCCCAATCTCCTTTGGAACATTACCAACAAACTTATTCCCACTTAACAAAAGTGAATTTATTCTACCCCATTTACCAACCCAAGTCGGTAAAAAACCCGAAAGCTGGTTATTTTCGGCCGAAAACGACATTATCGGAAGCAGTGATAACTCTTCAGGTAAAGACCCTGATAACGAGTTAAAAGAAAGCACCAATGTTTTAAGACTCCGACAGTTTCCCAACTCTTTAGGAATAGAACCGTTGAGTTCGGAGTATACGAGGTTTAATAATGTCAGGTTTTGTAACTGACCAAATAATTTTGGAATGGAACATTTTAATGGGTTGGAAGAAAGGTCAAGTTTGGATAAAGAGTTAAGGTTTGCCATGCTGTCCGGCAACGAACCTTGGAGTAGACAAGAAGGAGAGTAAAAGTTTTGTAGGTTTTTAAGGTTACCGATTTCTGTCGGTAATCTGCCGGAAAAACGGTTGATTCCGAGGAAAAGGTCGGTGAGGGATACAAGGTTTCCAATTTCATGAGGGATTTGGCCGGAAAGGGTATTATTGGAAACATCTAGGAATAATAAATTAGTAAGGTTTGTTAGAAGTGATGGGGTTAAAGAACCTGATAATAAATTGTTGCTGAGGCCAAGTGATTGAAGTTTTGTAAGTTGTCCGATTTCTGGTGGGATGACTCCGGTTAAAGAATTGGACGAGAGATCAAGGGTTTGTAACTGAGTCAACTCACCGAGTGAACTCGGTAACTCACCGGAGAGTTGGTTAATTCCTAATTTTAAAACACGGAGGTGTGAAAGTTGGGATATGTTGTTAGAAATTTGACCGGAAAACAGATTGGAAGAGAGGTCAAGGGTTACAAGGTTTAACAGAGAGAAAAGGGAAATGGGTAGTGGGCCTTTGAGTGACTGAGTTGGGAGAACGAGTGAAGTGACTCGGTCGTGTTGGCAAGAAACACCTTTCCATTGACAATGTGGGGTTTTGAGGTCCCATTTGGAGAGTAATTTAGGGTCAAAGAAAGAGTTTTTGAAAGAAATTAAAGTTTCCCTTTCAAAGTTTTGGTTAAAAATGGTGGCATTGGTGAGAAAAAAGAAGCAAAAAAAGAAGCATGAAAGAAGCTTGAACTCCATAGCCATGGAGTTTGGAATAGAGTCAAAGAAAGAAATAACTCTCTATATATATAAAAATTTAAAAGTTTTTTTTATGAGAGAGAAGGGTTTAGGGAAGATGAAACATGAGTCAAGTATTTGTCTTGTGTGATGTGAATTGCAACGGTGTCGTTTAGTATGGAGGTAGGGTTGTAACTTTTTAACAAGTGTGTGTACTTTGAGATGGGGTGGCGCCGGAAAGGAGACGGTCAAACAAATTTGGGTGTCCGATTAATATGTTGATTTTACGAAACTAACCCTTGAAATAGAAGATGAAGGATAATATACAAAGGTTATATGTGTCATTTGACACATCATAGAACCCACTTTTTATTGCAAATGTTTATGAGGGTGCTAGAATTGAGGACTCACGTGTAGCTTGCTTTAAATGGAATGTGATTAGGCTATGGTTCTATTCTTTCGTAATAATAATGTCTTAATGAGTATTTATTATTACACCAACAAATAGAGTAAGCCAAAATAAATAGTAATTTAATACGTGGCAGATGCATGTATCGTCAAAGTTTCCACTTTTGTTAATTATGCTGTGACGTTCAATTCGTTTGTAACCAAGTCATGAACTTTTTTTTTTTTTTTTGAAAGATAACCAAGTCATGAACTTAATCTTATCATCTTATGCCTTTCCATATGAGGGGAAAAAAAATACGAAAAACATATCTTCTTTGTAACAGCCTTAGAATCATAACAGTAAAAAGCCAATGATGTCCAGCCCAACTGGTCGGAGGTGGGAGGGTTTACTCCTTAGGGAGGTTCCCGCCCGGGCTTGGTCTCAGGTTCGAGTCCCCCCACTCGCACTAAGGGGTGAGAAATTCAACACCCACGTTTGGTCTGGATTCGAACTAGGGTTGAGAGGTTGTGTGTCGTTTGAATTCTCTGCTGATACACACCTTCCAAAAAAAATCATAACAGTAAAAAAAATAAAAAATCGTAAAACTTATCTATAACTTATAATAAAAGAATTGAATATTGATGAGGTGGCATTCAATGTAAGCCTAAGAAAGTCATTTTAATGAATGACATTCAAGGAGGCATTTTCCTCCTTGAGTGTGTCATGTGTCATGTCATGTGGCAAATTAAAAATAAATAAATAATAATATAAAATCTAATCTACTAAATTAAATTGAGTTATTTTAGGAAAAAAAAATTTAAAAACAAATTTAAATTTTTCTTTCTTATTGTCCTTCCATAATTTTTAAACGTTAATATCTTTTATATACGAGATTTTTTAAAGAAAAAAGTTACACCAAATTAACGAGCGTTTTATTATCTTTCCAACGAGTACCATAGTTCTATATAAAAAACGGAGAAAAAAACAACTATTTTTTTGTGGAGTTTTGTTCATACAGGAAAAAAAAAACACAAAGTGTTCAGGTTATTCATTGATAATATTTTTTCTTTTAAACCAGGTTTTTATCTACGATGTTGAAATTCAGCTCAATCGTCATGCTCTCATTGGAATTTTACTCTTTTAAAGATGCATAGATATACTTCATCAAGAGAAGCTAGGAGAAAGAATCGCGCCAACACTGCAACGCATGGTGTCACCTTATAGCAATGTTATTTTTTTATTTATTTAATTACAAGGGTAATAAATATTATTATTAGTATTAGTATTATTAGAATTGTTATATTTTTCAATCCCGAAACGTTTCCGGGATAAAAGCTACTAAAACATATATAATCATAAACACTACCAATTAATTTGTTGCAACATATGCCACCATGTGTAGTCTTGTCTTAAGACCAAGTATTTGTCCTTTATGTAACAAACTCTAGCAGTCTTGTAGCATGTGCCTGTCATCAACGGCAGACTTGTTAATTTTTTGATATCACGGAAATTTTATTTGTTAAGAACAAAATAACACGTAATTGCATAAAATTATTTTGCAGAATGAATAACAGGATTGTAAAAATCGCGACTAGTGACTAGTCGGCAATTAATCGTTGATCGGACCTCTACCGAGTAATTTTTAGTTAATCACTAAAAAAATCGCTAGGCGTCAAAGCCGGTCAAAGGCGGTGTTAGTCGGCCCAAATCGGACCAAATCGACCCTAGTCGGACCAATCTCTGGCCAAATTGCAGGCAGTTTCCGGCCAATTTCCAGCCAGATCTGTCATTTTACCTTAATTCGAAGACCAAACTAGAGTCGCATGTGAAAATTTCCATGAGTTCGAACCTCTTTAGAAAATTAATTAAGGAGATATTTAGGTCTAGGGTTCTTGTGGGTTTGGGTCTTAGAACGAAGGGTGGGGGCGCTGCAGGCGGTGGATCGTGGATAAGGTTTTTTTAAAGTTGGAATTTTACAATTCAACCCCCTCTAACATTACACTTTTACATTTGACCTCTAAAGCTGAAAACATAACATAAAAGGTATAAAATTAACACTATATAGCCCCCTTCATCATCACTATTTTACATTTTACCCCCAAAAATTTAAATTTATGAATAAAAAGTTTAAAAATAACATTATATATACATAAATTTATAAAATTACACATAAAAAGCCCGATCCGATTAATCTCGACTAATCCTTACTAATCCCGATTAATCGCTAGCCCCCACCCCACCGGCCGACTAGCGCCTAGCGAGTTTTACAACCTTGATGAATAAGTGCCTTTTTTTTTCATAAATCCTCCACATTTGTGGTTTGAGTTCATAAAACCTTTTGTTAAGCAACCAATAAGTTATGGGTTAAAAAATACAAGAGTTAAATATCAATTTCATCCCTGAGGTTGAGGTTTGGTCCAGTTTGCTGGTTTATTCCAAAAAAGTTTTTTTTTTTTTTTTTTTTTGCAATGGAACCCCTGAAGTTTGGAATTTGATGCTATTTTTGTCCATTTCACTAACTCAGTTTGTTTATTCTGTTAGTTACATGTTTTTTAACCAAAATACTCTTTTGATAAAAAAACGAAAACAAAAAATATGCTCCTCTGCTTATTCAAACCAACAACACACAGTGTGTATGTGTGGAGAGCTAAGCCGCCGCCGCCGTCGTCATGCGACATCTTTCTGGGAACTACAAAGAATTGTTCATGCTTCATATAATTTAATGTCACCAATAACTAACCTTCATCTTCTCTTCCAGCACCCCCAAATAATGATGGCGTGATCACCTCGAACACCGTCCCCCAAATGAATCACGGCTGCGATGCAAAATTTCGTTATATATATCACGGTTGAAAAAGTGGACGTTGGCCAAATTATAGCTGTTGGAAAAGGACCGTTGGCTGGCCACCAACGGTCTGTTGACCGTTTAAATTTTAAAAAAAAAAATTCCAATCACTATATATACATATCCCTACAAAATCAAAACAACACACAATCAAACAATACAATCAAAAAATATATGGAAGGATCAAGCAAGTAACAATCGGCTACGAAACGAATGTTTAGACCAAAGGTTCGGCCCAATTTAGGCGAACCGGCTCGATTTCGTCAAGACGCACCACCAACCTCACAGCCTACACACCAACCCTATCAAAACCAAGCTTTTCAAAACCTTATGCTTTAAACCCAACAATTCTCGCTTCCAAACCAATATCCAGTGCACTACTCTCAACCCAACATGCCAACCCAAGTCGCATCCGGAGTGTTCCAAGCACCTCCCAATCCGATTGATATACCTATGTTTGAGCGTTATGGGATTCGCGATCCGGAGAACTATACGGTCAAAGATTCTGAGGAAGATGACGAATATGAGGAAGCAGAAGAAGAAGAGATACAAGTGCAAGCAGGAAGAGGAAGAGGAAAATGAAGAAGAGGAGGAGATAACACCACAACAAAATAAAAAATTCCCTAGACGCAAGAAGAAGAAGTGGCGTTGGTGAAGTCGTTTTTACATATTTCCGAGGACAAACGCGTCGGAAATCAACAACCACCGGCTATACGTTAGGACTGGTTTTAATTCGTTGGATTCTTAGGAAGTTGCAAGAGTTCAATCGAAGTGGGTTCCCATTGATATTCTCGGGATAACCGAACTTGGGCCAACCGGCCCTTGTGGAGGAAGGGGAAGGGGTGGTCGTTCTAAAAAACGATGTAAAACATCCGACTCGGGAAATTGTACACCATCAACGGACGGGCTGTCTACCAACATGCCCGAACTTAATTTGAATGATGAATTTCCCGACCCCGATGACGACCCTAGCCCGACAAGAATCACGACTCGAAGAAAGAATGTCGAGTCGTCAAGTGGCAATGGGAAAGGCACAAGCACTTGGCGGACTTGAAAATACAAAAAGAAAACACCTACATGAAACATTTGTCCGAAATTGAAAAAAATAAAGATTTGAAGGTGTTGAAGGAGTCGCACGAAGACGCCGAAGAACCATACAAGTCGATTTTCATCGATCGAAAACGTCAAATTTGCCACAAGTGGGGTTGGCCATGTAGCTTTTAGTTTTTTTTTTCGATTTTTTATGTTTTTAATGTTTATTTTTTTGTTTTTTTTTATGTTTTTAGGTTTATTTTTTTGTTTTTTATTTAATGTAATGTTTTTTTTAGTTTAAATTAATGTTTTTCTATTTAATGTAATGTTTTTAGATTATTATTTTTTTTAAAAGTTTAGTGCTTAAATGTGATGAAAAGTGCGCACCACCACATGCGTTTAGTGATGAAATGTGATATAATGTGATAAAATGAGATGACAGAATTTGATTGTGTGTGATAGTGTGATGGGTGTGATAAAAGATAAACCACCCCCCATGTGCCCTTACATGAGGTTGAAGATTTTAATCTCATGGTGGACAAAGTGTAGATCTAGAATTCGATTAATGAATGTGTGAGTAAGCCTTTTTCTTAAAAACTAATAAGTTCTGCTAACGATTACAAACGAATTAAGATCACAAAAAACATTGTTAATAAGGGAGGGCGGGGCACTACCCTGAACTTCATTGAACTACGTTGACTTCTACCAATCCTGCACTGCTACAGCACTTCACTAATTCACTACACCAAAACACAATTTTAGAGGCAACACTACACTTAACCACCCAACCCATAAAAAACAAAACCCTCTCCATCCTTGGTCTACAACCCGTGAAACATACCAACCCTACTACCCCTGCCACTTGTACGGTATTAGCGTCGGGTAGTGGGGTAGCAGCCCCATATGATGGTAGTGCCCCACCCTCTCTAAGAACGAGGAAGTATGTCATACTAGGAAGGGAGGACAAAACTAAATCAATCACAAAACACGAGGAGTTATCAACACCACCAGCAAAACAAGAGAATCTGTACTCTCCACTTTTTAAAGCACTTTAAATAGTAGTATAACGGGGGAAGGACACGGTTTTCTAGTGCAAGTGGTTATGACTTTAACTAAGAACTTCTAAAACTTTTTATTAGATAAAATTGAAGACATCAAATTTGATGCAAAGAATTCAAGAAATTTCATATATTTTGGTGAAATTTTATTTTGAAAAAACATGGAACAATGGTCCTTTGACCTGCCCAGAAAAAATTGAAAGGATGACTCTGTAATAACGTGTAGCAACAGCAATGGTACACTGAGTGTGGTCAGTGGCTTCTGAGTGTTCAGTATTCTTGCTTTAAATATGCAAAGTAAAATCACAAATCTTTTGCCAATATTCTTTTTTTACTGACATAGTAAATATAAGCAATGGAGGGTAGTTGCATTCAATTATTGTTCTTGTTTTTTCTTCTACTCCACCACTAACTTAACTTCTTGCATTCTATTATCTGGAGATGAGATGACTTTGGCACTGTAATGTAGTTTGGTATTAATGGAACCATATCTATAACAAAATAGGTAGATGTCTATGTTAACCAAAATACCCTTATGTGATATTTAACAAATGCGATTATTGTTAAGTTTGGAGTCTAACCAAGGTTCGTCTTTGGCCAAAGCTGACGTTTTGTTGATAAGTTGGCACAAGGTTTACCTTAGTCAGTGTTTGATGATTACACTTCGACAAATTCAACTTGGGTAAGTGGAGAGAGCTTAAGCTTATGTTCTTTGATGATGAATCAATCAGTTCCGTAAGCTTGGGGATGCAATCTTAATCTTGAGTCTTTACCTTGTAACTCTATAAAAATCTAAACTGATCAAATCAATAGATAGAACGGCATTAAATTCACGTGTTCTCGTTTTATATGCCTACAAGTTCACAGATAGCCGTAGCCGTCGTGCACTTCTGTAGTAATGTAAAATTGTAGTGACAATAACAAAATCGCTAGCATATTTCAGAAACGTGTTATCTTCATCGGAGCTTAACGAGCTTGATGGTTAAACAACTATTAATTATCACGTATATCTTAAGAGTTTTACTTGAGTTATTGTCTTATTCTTTAGTGTTGGCTTCATATATTGTCCCAAAGTTGATTTTAAGTAATCCATTACAATACTACTTCAGGAAAGTGATCTACATATACCATATATGAGACTATTGACTATCTTAACTCCCGACAGTAGAAAATTCCCAAACAAATGAAAATATTGTTAAATTAAAACGTTTTAAACGGTACAACAAACGTAGAACCTAGCCCAAAAGGTTGTATCAACTCGGACTAGATGTTGAGTCATTTGTGTTGTAACTTGTAACTGGTATATTGCCTAGTTGCTAATGGCACTTCAAGGTTCAAACTAGTCAACTGGGCTCTTAGCCCAATTAGTGGTCTAGTGTGAATAGTAAGTAATACACAACACACAATCCTTCTTGGTCCTGGACCTTATACAACAAGGACTGATCTTCTCAGGACTTACTATGGTCCTTTTGGATCAATTCAAGACTTAAAGCCTTTTGCAAATGTATCATTTAGTAAAGGGTTGATTAATTATGTTAGAGCTCATTCAGCAGACACCTGTCACACTTGATTGTGTCGGTTAAGACAAAAAAAAGGATAAAGAATAAAAGACAAACTTATGATGGACCAAGCACCATGCATTATGTTGTTTACTGTATGTAGTTGATGCATTTTATATACATCTGGAATTGACTAAAAGCCTCCACCTGGATTTAAAGAATCCCATATTTGCTCATGTTTTCTTATTCCCCTTTCCACGTCCCTTTATTCCATTATACCACTTTTCATTCATTCAATCCATCCCACAGTTGTTAAAAGCGAACGCCTAGGGCGCCTAGGCGATGAATTTCCTAGAAGCGACCCTAGGTCGCTTTTCTCTCCTAGATAAATAAAGCAATGGTTTTTATTTTAAAAAGTTTTATCCTTTACAATTTTATAGCCGATTTTTTAAAACTAGTAATATCTAATCATATCTTTTATTTTTTAAACAAGTTATGCATTCTAATCTATATAAACAACCTCTAACCCTATGCCCTTTTGGATTTGAAGTTTTATTATTTTTTACATTTTGAACTATTTTTTGGTTTTCAAGCATGAACAACTTGCTATTTGTATACTTTGGTGGTTTTTAATCATGGTGCTACTTTATTATATTGATCTTTATTGTTGATAGTTGTTATTTTTTAGTGATTTTGGTGATTTCCCCCTTTTTTTTATTTGCGCCCATGTTGTGGCAATTCCACCCAGAAGGTAATGGGTTACTCCTACAGCACGTCCTTGTACAATGCTTAAGGCTCTCGGCTGGGTAGCAGGAGCAACTTTTAATTTATTATGAGCCCAAACGATGGATTCAATAAGTTCTTGCCAATAACAATGTGCTCATCGGCGCCTGACCCTGAGATGTGGATCATCCAAGGCACATTAGCATGGCGTACTCCTCCTGTTCGAACCGGAGTTTGAAACCAAACTTCTCCTCAGGAGGATAGAGAATCTCTTTAGAAAGAAGATCTTTTGTCTCATGGTAGCCTGCTCCAGTCCCCTTACGAAACTTTCGTTATTGGGTTAGCCATACACTTCACATGTTTCTAGCGATTCACATGGCATCATTAAATGATACAAGTCTTGGATAAGAATCTACAACGCACTAGAACGCCCTTGTTGACGATCCTTTACTCCGACAGCATCTAGGGTTCCTCTAACAATGCTTTTTTTTCTCAGGCCCACGCTTTTTTTGCGCTTCTCGCCTAGGCCACAGGCGGTACCAAAGCGCCTTGAGTGCGCTTTACGCCTTTGACAACTATGATCCATCCTATATTATGTAAAGGTCAATCCTTTTGCTCAAAATCAATATGCAAGAAAACAGAACTACAATCTAACACATAATAATAACATGATTTTATGTCCATGACCAACATAGGACTTTTATTGACTTTGATATTTAGAAAAAGTTTACAACTGCATAGAGTTTTATCCAAAATTTCATATGGGTCCGACACGTAATACCAAGCAGGGTGCTACCAGACTCCAGAACATAAGAACAAATTGTAATTTGCCTAGCATATAACAAGTATATTTTGAAGGTAGGAAAATTGAATGGGAAAAAAAGGCATTACCTTTATTCTTGATTTGCAATGTATTCTTTTGCATCCAATAAGCATTCGACATGAAAACTTCCTGATTTGGTAAAAAAAGGTATGATTAATACAAACTTGAATATGGGAGTGAATCTTTTTAGCTCTTATGATTAAGCCAACCCAACACTTACATTTCCATGCATCAGTACTCCCATGGTTTTTGTGTCTATAAAAGGGCCGTTACACAATAAACATAATATCATTAACTAAGTAAGAAGTAATTTCTCAGTTAAATCAAAGTCCCAAGTGTACTAGCATGTCACTTGTCATAGGAAGGGTAATAGGAGATGTTGTTGACCAATTCACACCGAGTGTGAATATGGAAGTAACCTATCACTCCCATTACACGGTCTCTAGTGGGCATGAGCTGATGCCTAATCTCATTACTTCTAAACCTCAGGTTCATATTGGTGGTGTTGACATGAGATCTTCTTATACCATTGTAATTCTCTATCTCTATACACCCTAAAATAAAATATTTATATTTATTAGCGTACTAACCATGTATCCATTTTTTACTTGAAGATCTTGACCGACCCGGATGCACCCAGTCCAAGTGATCCTCACTTGAGAGAACATCTCCATTGGTGAGTATCAATTTAAGCTTCAATCTCTTCTTGTTGTTTTTTTTTTCTTCTTGTCCATAGTTGTCAATAGTGAATAGCGTACGACAGCGACAAGCTACCTATATGCTATGTAGCAATAGCAATCAAATAGCGGCGCTATTTCATATTTAGCGAAAGACTAGAAGAAAATTTAAGAAATATTTTTCAAAAAAAATCATGATAACAAAAATCTTGCTATTTGTCGCTAAATCCTATATAGCGCCATCAATCCGCTTTGCTACGTAGCGCGCTTTAGCGCTCGCTATAGGTGCTATTGACATCTAGGTTCATGTCATACGATCAATTATTCTAATAAAGAATTCGAATAACCGTATATTACAGGATCGTCACAGACATTCCTGGTACAACTGATGCTACTTTTGGTATGTCACACATAGACCATCCGTCAAATCAATCTTACTTTAATAACTAAACATATGCTGAACCATTTCAAATTATGAAACGTAACAGGACGGGAGATTGTGAGCTACGAAAAACCAAATCCACTTTTAGGCATCCACCGATACGTGTTCTTACTGTTCAAGCAACGAGCAAGGAAGTCAGTTAGGCCACCTGTTTCCAGAGATCATTTCAATACAAGGAACTTTTGTCAAGAAAATGACTTAGGGTTACCAGTTGCTGTTATCTACTTCAATGCTCAAAGAGAAAATGCCGCGCGCAGAAGAGCATTCTAATCTCATAATAATACTCTGCATTCACCCGAATAAAACAATAAAACCTTTTGATTAATAGTTACTTCATCATGCATTTGCCCTATGTTATCTGGTTTTATGATATGTAATATGCTTCCATGTTATAAGTTGATTGTATTATATATATATAAGTTTGTACCGCATTGCAGTTATGTTGTTGAGTTGTTCTAGTAACCTATGTGATACATACAGGGTTTCTTTAAAGAGGCTTTAGACTTTTTTTTGAATGGCCAACGAAACTAATGCCCGACTACCCGGATACACCCTCTCCTTGGGTGAAAGCTCCCCGTACACTTGGTTACCAATACCGTTGGGTAGCCTATGCCTGCAAGTTCCCGAACAGGGGAAAGCCGCCCGCCAGAAGGCCCGCTGCGGTAAAACCCGGGTGGGATCAGATTCGGACCAGAGACCTTTCAGCCCCAAGCTCTAACCCTCATTTCCGATGACACTCCACCACAAGATGGGGGCAGGCTTTAGACTTAGAGGGTGTTTGGGATTACGTTTTGAATTTGATTTTTAGATTATTACGTTTTAAAAACGCAGATAATCAGTTTTTAAGGTTTGAGATTGCGTTTTGAAAACGCAGATAATCAGTTTTTTAGGCTACCAAAACGCAATAATCTATAAGCAGCTCAACCCCTGCTTTTCCAAAACGCATAATCTGTTTTTAATAATCAATCCCAAACACCCCTTTAATTACTACAATTCAAATAAATAAAATAAAATATAAACATGAAAATAAATTGAATTCCACCGGAAGTATCTGTCAATTTAAGAACCCTAATATCGCAATTCGCAATGTAATAAGAAGTAGAAATCTAGAATACAACTCTATTAAAAAGCTAATTAAAGTAGAGACAATAATAAATAAACTAATTATTAATAAATACACGAATGAAATGGAGAGGAAATCAAATTAGTTACCTGATCACACGAATTCCTACCGATCGAGGAGACTCCCGTTTTCCGGTCTCGTTAGAATCTTATAAGGGGTGGAGAAACTAAATTACAAATTTGGTCCCTCATTTATAGAGATAACTAATATAGTCCACTAGTTTAGTTTAGTTTAGTTTAGAATTTTTATGGATAGTCATCTGTTAACTTGGTTAGCTACATACTTTGGCACTTGACATAAGTAATTAGATATTGTAATTTATGTTAAGTTTATTAAAAAATAAATATTAATAAAGGAAAGTCTGTTACGATTGTAATTTTTTTAATCTTCCTCATTTGTATGATCCACGGCTTAACCTGTTTAGCACTGAGCTACTGATCAATTCCATCTCATTCCCTATCCATCATCATCTTCTCGGATTTCTAAGAATTTTTTTGACCCCTTCTAAGTTTGTAAGTTAATCCATCCATAGTGGTAGAGTGGTGGAGAGGTCTTATGTTCACTTAGGTGATCATGGGTTCAATTCCCACTTCCAACATTATGGTTTGGTATCCGGGTGAAGATCGAATACGGGTGGCGCCGGTTCGAATCTGACGGGCGGCGAGGTTTTACCGAGTTCTATAACACTGTCGTGTCTTCGGGCGGGTGGGGCTCGGGTTTCCGCGCATCGGGAGAAGGCGGGGGCTGCTGGAGGTCGAGTAGTCGATTCTTGAGCACGGCGTCCCGCAAGGATAGTTGCCACACAGTTGTTCGCCGATAAAAAAAAACTACCTTTCCATTATATATGTAGTACTTATTAGTGAAACCGAATGATTGGTTAAGACATGGTAGATTGGTAGTCCCTAATTTCCAAGTTTCCAAGGGTAGTCATATCAATGCTAATTTCCACATCGTAGTCGATTTAGAGGGTGTTTGGGATTGCGTTTTGAATCTGATTTTTAGATTATTGCGTTTTGAAAAGGCAGATAGTCAGTTTTTAGTGTTTGGATTGCGTTTTGAAAATGCAGATAATTAGTTTTTTAAGCTACCAAAACGCAATAATCTATAAGCAGCTCCACCCCTACTTTTCCAAAACGCATAATCTGTTTTGAATAATCAATCCCAAACATCCCCTTAGTATAAATTCAGAAACAAATAATAATGGGTTATGGGTTTCATACACCCGTGACATCACATTTTAGGGGGTGTGACATCACATTCTGAGGTATGTGGCAGTCCTAACTTATCTTGTTGTATAAAAGTTTCAGAGTTTGATGCAATTTTTAATGTTAAATTTTAAAAGGTCATTTAAATTAAAGAGAAAATTGCTCGAATGGTCCCTGTGGTTTGCACTTTTTTCACCTATAGTCCTCAAGTTTTCAAAATTACAGACATAGTCCCGAAACAGTGCGAAACAATGAATTTTTTAACTCGGATAGTCCCTGGAGGATAACTGAGGTTAAATAATCCAGTTAAGTGGGTGTGAAATTACAAAACTACCCTTACTATATAAAAAAACCCTTAATCCCTACACCACCACCACCACCACCACCACCAACTTCACCACCCTATCACCATGGCCGGACCAGACCAGAAGTCCAGAACCAGACCAGGTCTGGTCTGGTCTGCCCGACCCGAATCGAACCACAACTACCACAGCCACCATCATCATCGGCCAAACACCACCAACAACCACCCGAACCAAAGCCAACCACCGCCAATCAGACCAAAACACCACTAAGCTCCACCTTCACCTAACAACCGTAAACCACCAAAGCCATACACATTATCTTCCCACTGAACCCAGACCAAACCCCCAACAGAACATCATCGGCCATCATCATCATCACAACTACCACAACCCACAGATTGTTAATCGAAGAGGAGAAAAGATTGGGTTTTACCTCCTTGACCAGATCTGACTCGGTTGGTACATCTACCACCGTGAACCGTTGTCGTCCTCCTCTTCCTCCTCCCAAGCTCTCTCTTCCTCTACTTTCCTTCTGCATCTCTCTCTCTTCGTCGTTTCTCTCTCTCTCAATCTCTCTCTCTCACTTAATAATAATAATAATAATAATAATAATAATAATAATAATAATAATAATTGGTGAAAGGGTGAAGGTGAGGGGGTTGGTTGTGGTGTTCGGCTGCCGGAGCTCCGCCGGAGGTGGTGGCAGGAGCACCTCCGGCTCCTCCTCATCTCTCGAGCTCTCTCTAAGAAGCAGTAGTAGAAGTGTGTGTAGCGATGCTTTTATAGGTAGGGTTTGGGTGTTGGAATCGGGTTGGATGGGTGGAGATGGGGGTCGGTGGTGGTGGAGGGTGGAAATGGGTGGTGGTGGTTTGTGGAGGTGATGAGGTGAAGAATATGAAGTGGGGAAGATGAAGTGTGGGACCCACTAGTGTTATATTATTTTTTTTATTAAAGTAAGGGTAGTTTTGTAATTTCACACCCACTTAACTGGATTATTTAACCTCAGTTATCTCCAGGGACTATCCGAGTTAAAAAAATTCACTGTTTCGCACTGTTTCGGGACTATGTCTGTAATTTTGAAAACTTGAGGACTATAGGTGAAAAAAGTGCAAACCACAGGGACCATTCGAGCAATTTTCTCTAAATTAAATAATAAATTTTAAATGTTAACTATTTTTTTTAACTAATATTACTCCTTTAGACCGATAATCTCAAATTATATTGTATTAATATAGATAACAATGATATATCTAACGTTTGATAAACTTTCATTTTTGTACAAAAGAAAAAAAAAACCAAGACAACTGCATAACATAAAACAACCACTTGAAAATAGACAACTAATTAAGACAATAATCAAATACTCGATCTATTGTATTAATATAGATAACAATGATATATCTAACGTTTGATAAACTTTCGTTCTTTTACAAAAAAAAAAAAAAAAAAAAAAAAAAAAAAAAAAAAAAAAAAACCAAAGACAACTACATAACATAAAACAACCACTTGAAAATAGCCAACTAATTAAGACAATAATCAAATACTCGATCTATGCTCCACTTGACTTCGCATGTGGGTGTATAACCATAACCCTAGACGCTAAAACATGGTTCAACCACTCGTACACCTTAATTATTGGTGAGTCGATCGAACAATTTCTTTGATTCCTTGAATTGTTCATGCCACTAGACCATTTATCTTGCCAATGGGTTCATTGTTGAGTCGATCGAACAATTTCTTTGATTCCCTGAACTGTTCGTGCCACTAGACCATTTATCTTGCCAATGGTTTCCATCGTGATCAAGTTTGAGGTATCTATATCTGGGTGCAACATTTGGAACCCCAAAGTCACCATCGAGCCACGTTCACCACTAGATGCACCTACACCGTCTTTACCAAAGCCTGGGACAATACATAACCCTGATGGCAAGAGAGCCACCGAAGAAATGTCCTCCCCATTCAGCACCACAGATACTGTTGGGAAATCCACAGTTGCATAGACAATGAGTGATCCTGTCATATCACTTATCGTCTCTTGCAACACCATAATCTGATCATCTTTCGTTGACGTCGCCTTTACATGAAAAAAACAATAAATTTAGAGAATAAACATTTGAATATTAATTTATTATTATGACCAGTAGAAGTAAATAAATAAAAAAGTAACTTTGTAAACTTACATTGGAATTCAAAATGGAGATGCAGTTTGGACTTGTTTCATCTTGGCCCAATGATAAATGGATCATGTTTCTGGCAGCAATCCTATGGCATATCACATCCCACATACACCTCAAGTCTTGTATTAGCAACATGTCAAACAAGTGTTGGTGATTTAATGGTATCCAGACCGAATAGGCTGCACTAGTGACAATTCCCATGGGTTCGCCAAAACCATTTATGCACTTGCGTGCCATTATCCTTGGTCTACCCGGTGCATGATCCGCGATCAAATCCCATCGTTGACCACCAGCCAAACAAACCCCACCACAAAAGATACTTCTCATGCGCTGTGCTAGGCCTTTTAAGCTTCTTTTTGTATCTTGATACAAGTGGTGGTTAAGGGTGGGTGAGGTGATGGCTGTTATGCTTTCACAATGCCGCAATAGTGCACTTATCCATCTTTGTGCACCAAAGCCTACACCAGATCTAATTAACTGACGATACTGATGGGAGACCGATTGCTCGTCGTATTCGGTATGTTCGATCCATGTAACCTACACAAATTAGTTAAAAGTTATATCATAGTATAATATAATGCAAAATGTAAACGATTATATTATACCATACCAATGAGAAACCATTTGGCATATCATGTAGGATACAACCGGAGGGACACCTTCTTGTCACGCGTCCTTCCTTTACGGAATCGATGGACAAATCAACCACAATCCATACCCCCTCTGCTTGTTGTTTGGCGAAGCGAATAAACTTCAGGGCTCGAACCGGTACTAAAGGTGAAACGAGTTGAATTTCTGCTTTCATCTGCATCAAATATTGATCTTTTAGCACAACTTTTATTTTGATACATGGAGGGTAGGATATTGTAGGCAAACCTTACCTCTATCATATAAGATAGAGGATATAGGTGTTCATTCCGGTAACCGGTAAGACCCCAACTCCCAGAGCTAGCTTTTGGGGTGGGCGTGCCGCACCCCGACCGAGGCATATTTTTTAAGAGAGCCAAAAAAAATTAAAATTACATGTGAAGAAAACGAAGAATTTATTGGGCCATGATAAAAATTTAGAACAAAAAGAATTAATGACCATCTTGATCCATATTTTATCTTTTAACTTATTTTGGGCCCGATAACTATAACTCAATTGATCAATAATTGATAACCCATTAAATTCACAACCACAAAACATAAAATAATAATAATAATAATAATAATAATAATAATAATAATAATAAAAGAAGAAGAAGACTTAAAATTGAGTAATTGTTAACGGTTTTAAATTTTGACTTGATTTTTAGACATCATGTCTCCTAAACAACCATAAGGTGTTCAAACAATGTGCTAGCAAGAAGGCTAAGAATGCTTCACAAATAATCGTTTTATTGTTACTCTTTTAAGGTATGTAATTTTTATACTATATTTTTGTTATGTTTATTGTTATAACATTAATCATTGTATAAAAAAAGTTACTTTATATAATACGTTAGGGGCCTAAGGGTC
Source organism: Ambrosia x helenae (assembly GCA_030844895.1). NCBI lineage: Eukaryota > Viridiplantae > Streptophyta > Magnoliopsida > Asterales > Asteraceae > Ambrosia > Ambrosia x helenae. Next base: position 130,200,660 of record CM061233.1, on the reverse strand, counting down.
TTTTTTTAGCTCGGCCTAGGCACGTAAATTCTCAGGATCGGCTCTGTAAATTCCAAAAAGCTTATTGTTTAAAAAATAATTTAAATAAAGGAGATAAAAAGGAAAAAGAAATCCAAGAAGGCTTACAACTTGTAGAGCACCATTTCTTGATCCTCCTGTACCATTGGAAATCACTTCCGTTGTAGTACAACTTCCAATCATGCCCATAAACATTTGCCTCCATTGATCCTACAAAATCATGTTTAACTTTGTATAAGTTAATATACATGATAGATCATCTTTGGTTTTCTATGAAAGTAGCAAGAACAAAAAGATAAGTTACCGCATCGAGTAATGCTTCTACAAGGGCCGAACCAGTCATCGGTACCACGCTACTAGCCCGTGTAGCCTCGGATACGAATCCAAGTGGTTTTGTGCCAAGACAAGGAGGAAAGGCCCTTACATATTCACCAAAATTAAGGGTTTCTCCTCCATCTTCCATGTTTCTAAACCATAGTGGAACATTGACTAGCCCAAGCTTCAAGAGCTCCTCCATGGCTCTTGACGCTTGCTCAAGATACCCATCCCTTTGAATGGGTATCACGTCGGTCCCCATTTGTGATTGTGCCTCGATTGGGTTTGAAGTTTCTGGCGCTTTGTTTGGCAATGGCCTACCAACCATTTGACTGACGAGACTAGTCATGCGGCAAAGCTCCTCTTTCAATCGCGTGTTCTCTATCACGACTTTTTGTTCATGAATGGATTCGTCGGGTATTGTTGCTTGCGCGCCACATTTGTTGCAAAGAGGGTTCTTTACAGCTTCTTTCAGTGCTGAATTCTCAAGCCGCAATTGCTCGTTCTCTTGCTTTAGAGTCGCATTCTCATGACGCTCCGTTTGAGTCTACACAAAATGTCGCTACCCTTATGATTTTTAATACCAAATAATTAAAATAATTAGGGAGTAAAATTCAAGTTATGCATTAATTACAAGGTCGACGGATGTTTATATATTTCTTAAACATATATATATTTTACCATGTAATTTTACAATAACAGAAATTATAAGAATATTAATTATCAATTAAACATTACCTTTAATTGAGTTCTTTTATTCTGGAACCAAAATTTGACCTTTTTGACACTAATGTTGAGTTTTCTTCCAATTTCATTCCTTTCTTTCTCAGTAGGGTGAGCGGTCTTTTTGAAGAATCTATTACCACAAAATATATATAACGAAATAAATTATAAAATAAGTATTTATTCATGCATGCATGCAAATATGCACTCGATCAGAATTTGTTCGGTAATTGATCAAGGAATTAAACGTGTACCTTTCGAGTTCTTCAATTTGCTCGGGTGTGTGACGACAATATTGTCGCGGACTCGAAGATGAACTGCCAGGATTGAAATTGATTTCCTGTTCGTCACTATATTCATTTTCATCGGATGTGGTTGCTGTTGCTACAACTACTTCTTCCCTACCCCTTTGATTACCATTTCCTTCCATTTTTGGCTTACGTCCGTCTGCAATATCATACATGAAATCCATAAAACAAAATGTACTTAAAATCCACATATAACAACTATTGAAACTTTACAAAAAAGAATAAGGCACCGTAGACATAACCACTATCATAGATTAGTGAATTATTCAATGAATCTTGCTTGATAAGAGCATGATAGATAAGAGCATGATAAAAAGACATATCATGTATGTTTTTAGCTTCTTCTTTTCTTTTTCTAAAACCTTATAATGAAATCTTATAAATTCTTTAAAGGAATTTGTGTTTTTGGAGATTTTGTTATAAATAACTCAGGCATGATAGTATTTCCTTTTCGGTTATGGAATGAAAACAAATTTTATTAATTTTAATATATTAATTATTTCATTTCTATCCGCATCCAGTTACAAAAAAATTGTAATTAAACCTCATTTTTTTTAAATCAGGGGTATTAGATTTAACAACAAACAATAATAACAAGTAAAAAAGTAATAAGTAGGAAATTTGCCTGGTTATCCTGTTAAAAAAATAATAATAAGTAGGATGTGTATTTTTTTAACGGTCAACAACTTTTATTACTATAATCACCAAAAACACTAGCGGGATGTGTATTGAATCGGTTAATTGAATGTGTTTTTCCGATTCAGAATTTTGGAATAAATTCAATTTAGATTTTACAAAACAAATTCGAGCTCATATTAATTTGAACGAACCGAACAAAGAGAAAAAAAACCCATAAATTGTAGCAACGAGACCGGAGAGGGTTAGACTTTTTTGAAACTCAACAATCCGTAACTTTATTCAAAAAAACGAATTCTGAATTCTGATTTATCTCTATTTTTCGAGTTCAATGCGAAAAGCTAAACACCCCTTGTGACATAACAATTTATGCTATGTATTTCATAAAAGAAAAAAAATGTAGTCAACTTATCCAGTTAGCTTATGCAAATTCAATGCAGTAATAAAAACGGTTGACTAATGACGATAAAAAAAATAAAAAATCATTTTCATCAAAGTTGAAATTAAAATATGAATAATGTCATATTCAAAACTCAAAAATTGTAACTAACAAACAAATCTAAAAGTGTATGGTTACGCATACAATATGAAACACATACGTATATATAGGTGCTTTATCACTTGTTGGGATTAGTCGGTCAAGGAAGGAGCTTTCTCCTAAAATCCTTTCAACCAACAAGTGAGACACTAAGATGAATTGTGTGTTAGTGATGTCAAGGGAAGACATATATATAAGCTAGGGAAGAGGAAACAAAGGGAATTTTGTTATATCTATAGGGGTGTAAATACAAATATATTGAAAATCATATTTCAATCCTTTTTTTAACTTTAAATTTGAGATTTTTTTCATGATTTTCCCGCTACAAAAATTAAATTCCAACAACTTTCACATTAATTTTCTTTATATATATAATTTTATCAATTCATTTCATAAATAAGTTTTATAAAGAATAACTAGTAAACGGACACCGCAAAGAATATATCATTTGACCAAGCCCAATTGGTCAAACATGAACATGACAATGTAAAAATAAATTAAATATAAGATTGTATGGTGTGGAACCACTTGATCGTCACATCAAGAGGGGGTTCATTCTCTCATTCCAATAACATCAGGAAAATAGAATAAAATTTCCTCATCATTCTCACTCATTTATTTATTTTAAAAGAAAATACGAAAAAAATGAAATACGAAGGGGATGCTATTGTATAAATAACGTGAATACCCTTTATCCCCTTGGCTGTGTTTGGCGAAGAGGTCAATAACGCAATCTTTTAAGAGAAATAAATAACGGCTAATAGTTACTATTCAAACATGAAAATGTAAATCAAATCTCATATAATAGTTACCATGTCTTTTAAGAGAAATAAAGTAAAGTCCATGTTTCCAACCTTTTCTTTAAAAAAAACTATAACAATATTATCTAACACGACTAAACGGATTTAGAGTTAATTATGTACAAATTCCTTAATATATATAATTGAGCAATTAAATTAAGTCAAATGCAGTAATTATTCGAAAATGATATTTATATGTATACAATATGTGGTTGATAAAAACACAATGTAATCCATCCATAGTGGTGGAGCGGTGGAGAGGCCTTATGTTCACTTAGGTGATCATGGGTTCAATTCCCACTTCCAACATTTATGGTTTGGTATCCGGTGAAGATCGAATACGGGTGGCGTCGGTTCGAATCTGACGGGCGGCGAGGTTTTTACCGAGTTCTATAACACTGTCGTGCCTTCGGGCGGGTGGGGCTCGGGTTTCCGCGCATCGGGAGAAGGCGGGGGCTGCTGGAGGTCGAGTAGTCGATTCTTGGGCACGGCGCCCCGCAAGGGTGGTTGCCACACAGTTGTTCGCCGATAAAAAAAAAAAAAAAAAACACAATGTAATAGAGTTTAATGCAGTGCTTAACTTTGTTTATAATAGAGTTTATTGTGTTTTAAATTATACATTTTGTGCAAACATAGACTTGTCATACTTTTTTAAAGTCAAACAATAGAATTCATGTTTAAGGAACTCAACATTTTGTGTTGCTACAAATAAATGAAAATTAGCGATAGAAAATGGTAATTTAATAAAGTAATTGGAAAATCTGTTATCAGCTAGTTAATAGAAAAAAAAAAAAAAATACAATGAATATGATGAATTGTAATCGTTCCAATTTAGACTAATCATCATTGTTTTATATCATGGAAATCTCATTATTACATATCATTACAATGTTTTCAAATTTAATTAATATTGATAATGTTTTTTTAGGGGTATTGAATTTTAATAATTCAAACTTTCATCTATTTGCCGGTAATAATCCGTACTTCAAAAATTCCCAACAACGATCCCAACTTTTAACGTATTGGCCGAAAATGAACCTTTGTTAACTGAGAACTAACTCAGTTAGTGGATGATGACATGGATGCTGACGTGGATGATGGCGTGGCATGCCAACACTAGCATGGATGATGACGTGGATGCTGACATGGCATGCCATGTCAACGTCCACATCATTATCCACTAACTGAGTTATTTCTTAGTTAACAAAGGTTCATTGTCAGTCAATACGTTGAAAGTTGGGATCGTTATTGGGAATTTTTTAAGTACAAATTATTGCCGGTTAATAAGTGAAAGTTTAAATTATTAAAATCCAATACCCTTTTATTTAGTATTAATATCGTTACAACATCTTCTCTTTATATCTCTATTTAGCTTTCTCTATATATATACCAATAATAATTTGAAATGTCCCATTAATATAAGCATTATTTTTCCTTTACCTTTCAAATATATTAATTTTCTTTTAAGTTATAATGACATAATCTTTTACTAAGTGTCAATCTATACATAAAACAAATACATAGCTTCAAAAATAAGTTATCTTGTGATAAACTTTACAAAAAATACATAGCTTGTTAAGAATTACGGTGCTAAAACTAAACATAGGCAATGAAGTATTTTGTAATTATTTGTGTAAAATGCAGTAAAAGAAATAATTTTCATTGAAAATAGATAATATTCAAAATCAAACATATGAAAGTTAGAAAAATGTAACCATAAATGATATTACCATAGCATAAACTAATGATTGTAGTTAAAAATGTTTGTTACATAATTTTTTTTTAAAAAATTACATATGTACCATAATTATCATTTTTGTATCATACAGCAGCGTTGTTACATATGTAACATGCTTGTTACATAATTTTTTTCAAAAAATTCCCATTGACTTTTTTATTTGTTTTTTTTTCAAAAATAATAAAATTAAATATACAAGTTATTCTAAAAAAATCAAGAAAAAATATTGTTGTTACATAAATACAATTTCCACGGTTTTTTTTTCAACTCAATAGTGTTTTCACAAGATACTTAGCCTATATATATAATGTACATATGTGTATATACATGTTTGACTTTCAAAAATAAGTTTTACACACGCGTATACACACATATAATGGAGAGTTCAAATGAGAATAAAATGCCATGTAAAAAAAAGAACAAATTTAAACCATTAGAAATCATCCATTTAATAGTTGTATGTAATGTTAAATAAATTATTATTATTTTTATAACCCCCTAAATAGTTAAATAAATTAAACTCATAATTCATTTAAAAAAAAATTATTTCAAAGCAAACCTAATTTAAAGTGAAGGATAATTTCGATATGTGTTAAAATATACGTAGGATGAATTTCTATATGTATAGGATAAACGTATGATAATATTGACATGTATAGGATAACATATGATAATTTCGATAATATATATATATATAGGGTAAGGTTCCTGTAGGAAAATTGATTTGTGTAGGAAGTGTTTTCAACCATTGGATCTAGAAATGGATGGTTGATATTAAAAGTTTGGGTTTGTTAAGATTCTACTAATTATATTTTAATAATTAAGGGTAGGATGGTCCAATACGTGTTTTAAATGAGGGTAGTAATCATTTCTTGTATTTTCATGGCTATAATACATTGCATTGTATTTCAATTTGTTGTATTTGGTGTTTTTCAAGCAAAAACAACCCAAAAAATCATACCTAAATCCAAAACATGATGTTTACATATCAATTCTTGATCATTTTCACACTTCTCATGAAATATAGTTTTTGTACCTGAACCTTTACCTATATATATATGGAGAGAGAGAGAGTTCAAATGAAAAGAAAAAATATTCTAAGAAGAAAAAGAACAAATTTAAACCAATAGAAATCCTACATATAATAATTGTATTTAATGTTAAATAAATGATAAATTTTTTTTAACTCTCCCAAGCTAGTTAAATTAATGAAACTTAAAATTCAATTTCAAAACATATTCTTTCGTATCAATCCTAATTTACAGTGAAGGATAATTTCGATATGTGTAGAACAAATGTAGGTTGAGTTTCTATATGTGTAGGATGATAATCTCGATATGTGTATGATAAACGTGTGATAGTTATGATATATGTAGGATGAAGTTTGATATGTCTAGGACAAAATTTGATAATGTGTAAAATAAAGCGTTAATGACTAATTAATTAAAGAGATAATAATTAATTTAACAAGAATTAAAATATTTAATATTTTATTTATTCTTTTTGTTCTCACAAGAAGTTTTTCTAATTTGATCATCCATATATATATATATGAATTTTGATAGGTGTAGGATAAATTTTGATAATGTGTAGGTTAAAGTATTAATGACTAATTAATAAGAGAGATAATAATTAATGTAAGAAGATTTAAATTATTTAATGTTTTACCATTATGTCATTTCTTCTTTTTGTCCTCACATTAAGTTACTTCTCGTTTAAAAAATACAATTTTTTTAATGTGAGAAGTGTAGGAAAAGTTTTGGACCATTGATTTTACAATCCAATGATTGAGATTGAGTGGTTCCCCAAATTGTAGAGAAAAAAAAAGTGAAACAAGTGAGAAGGAAAAAAATAGGAACATCCATTATTGTTTATTTAAAAACCCACTTGCCCCACGATTGTTAAATAGCTACAACTTTTTCATACAAGAATAATTCTCTTTAATTTGATTAGTCTATTGCTTTAGTTTTTTTATTTTTATTTTTTTCAAATATTTTACAAGCTACATGGTTACATGCTTTAGTATAATGTTACGTCATTTGTTGTATAACGCTATGGGGTTAGTATCAGTACGCAATTATGTAATATACATTTTATTCTTGAAACAAGTATAAAGTTACGTGATTTTGTAACGATACGTGATTATGTAACACTAGTTGACTATGTAAATACCCATTACGTGATTACGTAATTACGTACTAAGTATAACTTAAGCAAACACAAAACATATGCAGGTTTAATCACGTATTAAGTATAAATGTAATACAAAATATTAACCAATCTACATCTACACTTCTACATCTACATCTACATCTACGCTATATAATAAAAGAAAAGACATGAGGGACACATGGCACTCCCTCATGAATTCTTTTATTTTATTATTTAATACATTAAACTCAAATTTAATTATAATAATTGATTTGCAAAACCATGATATAAGTTTATTAAATTAAATTAAATTTTAGTAATTATATTAATAATCATAGTTGTAACTGAAATCATTAATAAAAGAAACACATGATTCTTTTTTATATAACATATTTATATTTATGTATTATTAACTTTGAATTTAAATCACGTACCTTAAATTTACCCATTTTTTAAAAATTTAATCTGTTATTCTAAGTTTAAAATTAATTTTGTTACAATATTTGACAAACGATTATTAAGTTTTATTATTTTGGTCATTGTTTTAGATGTTAAACTATGTTCAGCAAATACATATTAATTTTAAATGATTAAAATAGTTCAAAAGTCAAATAAACAAATTAATAATAACACAATGCAATTAGTCAAGCTTTTTTGTGAGACTTTTATATTGTTCAAAACAAATAAATAAAATCAATCAATCAACATTAATCGATTTTATCTATAGTAATAAAAGACAGCATATGGAGTACATTGAACTCCATTATAAAGCCTCCCATTTCATTATTTCAAATAATACATTTATTTTAATTTGTTTCTTTATTTAACAATTATTACTTATTCAGTTTTTATTTGTTACAACTATAATTATTAATATAATTACTGGAATTCAGTTTAATATATATATTCTATGTTTTTGTAAATCAATTAATATAATTATATTTTAATACAAAATTAGAAATAAATTAATAGACATAATTTGAAAATGTTTATGAACTAACAAAAGTAATCTTTATTAAAAATTATTTATTTTTTTAAGATAATGTATTTATATGTTATTAAATTTAAATCGTGTACTTTAAAAAAACGTGTTTTTAATATGTGGTCTTTCACTCTAAGTTTAAAACTACATTTCTTACAATATTCTAAACAAATAAAATAAAACAAATCAATCCACATTAATTAAATATTTGATTCAATACAAAACTAAATATGTTTGGCTATTTTCATATTATAATAGCTTGATATATAAAATACATTTTATATATGAAAAATCATTAATTGAAATCTTCATTGACTTTGTTTTTTCAAGTTACTTCAATAGAGAAATGCAATATCTAAACAGTTTTTGTATTACTAATTCGTTTCAATCTTTATTTTCAGGCTATTAATTTACACAAACTTTTTTTATAATACAATCAAATTGAACCAATAAATGTCATTATCTTTAAGGACCTTGATGTTAGAAAAAAATGATTATACACTCAAGGTTAGAAATACTTTGGCTTTGAGGAAACTTGATGTCAAATTCCAAAATGAACAATACTCGATTGGGATGGTTTAACAGATGAGGAGATACTTTTAAATTAATTTCATTTTTTTATATCTTAGCCTAAACAGATTTATTACTTTTTTTATTTTTGTTTTGTTTTGTTGTACCTGCAGTCTACAAGGTAAAAGCTATGTATGGAAGATATATTTTGGAATGTTTGAAAAAACTTTTATGTGAATAAAAATGTTTTTTACAAGAAATCATTTAGGGACTGATGAATATTTAATATTTTTTCAGTTGTACAGGAAACTTTTTTTATTTTAAATAACATATGTAATCTAATTTTTCTTAATTATATTTTAAATTTATATATAATATATATAATTTAAATTTTTCAACCCGTGTATCACACGGGTACATAACCTAGTCAATCAATATATAATAACTACGTAATATTGTATATTACATATTTAATCATGTAATAACGCATAAACGATTAAGTTCTCATTATTGAATGTGTAATCACGCAATAAGCAAAACTATAATAACATCACAAATCATATTGAATGTGTAATCACGTAATGTTTTCTATTGAATGTGTAATCACATAATCGTGTATCTTGCAATAAAATTAAGAAAATCAAAGCAATATCCTACTCAAATTTAAGAGAATGTAATGCTCAGTAATACGATGTATTTTTTTTTAAATGTTAGCATACAAACAAGATATGCATGTTTAAAAATCATAGAGGAAGTGGGTTTATGAGTTAAATAATAGATTATCCTATGATACCCTTCTCTTGTACATTTGTACATTAAGGCTCTCTTGTACAATAATCATTCCCTATATGTATGTATGTATGTATGTATGTATGTATGTATGTATGTATGTATGTATGTATGTATGTATGTATGTATGTGTGTGTGTGTGTATATATATGTGTGTGTGTGTGTGATAGTTAATTTGAGAGTATATATATTTCGTGCGAACTGCGAGAACACCATAAAAACTATTAAAATTCAAAATTTATTTTTACACTTATCATTATTATTAAAATACAACTTTAAAAACACAATTTAGGAGTAAACATTTACACGTATATGAAAATAAATTGTTTTTACACATGTGTACAAAATTTATTCTAGAGTGTTTTTGCATGAAAAAGATGAATTTTTTGGAAGGAAAATTTCTTTTTAATATTGTATTTTAATTATATTGGGGTGTGTATTAAAAACATTGATTCTGATTGATTTTTTCATTTGTTTTCATGATATTTAGTGTTCTTAAGATAACTTTCCTATGAATATATATGTGTGTGTGTGTATGAACACCTTAAACCTTTATTTACATATTTGATTTTGGAGAGATTTTTTTTGCATTCAATTGTTTAACATGATAGAATAAGGGTGGTCGGGGTGATCCGTGATGGCCACCATTATCCTCCTTAGCTCAATTTTTTTGGAAGGAAAAAGATTTTGAACCAGGGGACTATTCAGCTCACCACTATCATCCTCCTCAACTCCAGTGATTCGTTATATGATTGTTTAGCTCGTCTCTATTTTCTGTGATGAAACAGGGGACCATTTTGGTCGTCTTCTACTTCGTCAACGATAGAACAATAAAAAAAATTGTGATGGATGTGATGACCACCCCGCGAAATTAGTGATGAAATGTGATAGAGTAAGGTAAAATGAGGTGGTAAAATTGTATTGTGTGTAATGGCGTGATGACCACCCCACCCGCCCTAACTGATGCTAAATAACATTTTTTGAGTTGCTATCTCTATGACAGTACCGTTGCCTCCCTCCACATATTTAAGGTACATTCTTTATGTATTTCACTCATTAACTTTAAATCAAAATACTAGTTCACCTTATCAAAACAAACACTTAGTTAATAAATATATCATTTATTTACATCACCCCAAGCATAAAACAAGAACATAAACACGTTAGACCCAATATCACAATTTAAGGTTACTATACAAGACACCAACAACAAAGTCAAAACAAAACCAACCCACACCATTACTTACGGAAACTTCTCTCAGACTTGGTTTCTTGATGACCCAAATATCGTCTCTGCCTTGGAGCGCTGAATGACCGTACCCTTGCCTGAGATGATTCAGTGTTAGCCATGTAGTTTGGGTGACTTGGGTAGTAGCTCAATGGGCCATGCAGATATTCAGCCCTATCAGATGGAGCAAATGAGCTTCGGTTAGGCCTAGAGGAGGCAGACTTTGGTCGTGCTACTTTCTCTGTCCCCCAATCTGATTCAAATGAAGAGAGGTCGCTAGCGACTCGGACCACACTAGGTTTATTATGTTTAACCGGTTTTGTTGGAGTGGTACTCTTCCTTGGCTTCCAAGTATCTACTTCAAGAATCTTATCACTCTTATCGTCACAGTTACTTGTACAAGATGTATCTTCCATCCAATTCTCCAACCAGTTTGGCCCATTACGATGCTGTCGTTCTTGGCTAAATGAACCTTTAAAGTTTGACATTGAGATAGATCGCTGCGTATGCACAATTTACTTAAGAATAAAACTCGGACATATGTGACAAAATATAGCTTGTGAAATAACATTTTACTTACGGGATGGCGGTGGGATCTGGAGGACTTGATGCTTGAATGTGGTGACGACGACAAGGAAGCGCGGTTGGCAAGTGCCTGAGCTTGGAGACGGGCCATGGCTTGCATTCGCCGAAGCATGTCTGCACTCTGTTTACGAACAATGTGTCCTCGTACTAGTGCTTGAAGCTTCACCAACGCTTTTAGTGCCCTCAATGCTTTCCTAGCCTATAGATTATATTCGTTATAGGTTTATGTAAGCATACGGTACAAACCGTTTTCGGTTGGTAATTAAGTAATTAACATATCGTTTACATTTTAACTACGAATGCAATTAGTGTAAAAAATAGAGGCTCAAAAAAGAGACTAGGATAAAAAATAACAAGATTAAAAAGGACAATGAATTTGAAGCTAAGCGCAATTATGTGAAGAGACAATAGTTTGGTAAATGGATATTTCAAAATATTATACAAGATTATATAATTGGCCCACAAGTTAAAGCATAAATGGATTCTAATCATCTTTTCATTTCAATCATTCTACTTTAAAATTATACTTTTTTATCTTTTATATATTGAAAAGATGTTTTTAGAGATGGTTTTATCTTTTCATAATCTTTATAAAATTCGTTTTATCTTTTTTAAAAATTAACATTTTTATCATTATAAAAAAAACTAAATTTTTTAAACTTTTTTAAAATGGTGTTGATTTTTTGTCTTCCCGGCTTTTTTTTTATCAAAGTGTTTTTACATTAAACATGAGGAAAAATAGGTAATAACAATAGGACAAAAGATCAAATACAAACAACTTTTCGGAAACTGTACGAACTGAATGAAAAAAAACACGCGGGCTGATTATAACTAGAGTAATTATATAATTACTCTAGTTATAAACAGCCCACGTGTTTTTTCCTTCAATTCGTACAGTTCGTACGAAAAAGCTGTTTGTACGTGAACCTACCCCATAACAATAGATATGCAAATCATTATTAAAAGACATAGATATGTCACAAAATATATGATAAAAAAAATTGTAACAAATTGTACATGCTCGAATACGTTGATATCAACTTTATTAAAATTAGAAGTGTAAACGATCCAAGCTACTCGTGAGCGACTCAAAATTGGCTTACTAAAACCTCATGTTATGTGGGACTTAAACAAGTATATTATTTACATAAATACAATGATTCTAGATACAATAATCATTGTTTAATATAATAAGTAAATGAATTAGAAAACAATTTTGAAAAGAAAATCTGTAAAAGCTAAAGAACCAAAATAAATTAGTATAGCTTTAGTAACAACTAATAATTTATAAGCAAATCAACTTTCTTGGTCAAGGTGTTATTCTACTCACATTACCAATAAAGTGGTCTACAATATTAAAAAGGCTATAAACACTTACATGTCCATCTATATTATATACTTTTTAAATTATTAACTTCATAATTTGTTTCTTATAAAACTTACCCGATAATCCTAACTCTTAAAATATAAAGTAAGTATGGTGTGAAAATACTCAATTAACATACTATTAACCAAGCTAACAGAAAAGAAAAAAAAACAAATAAAAAACCGGTGGATGTAATTGTCTTTTTAAAATCAAAAGTAGCGAATCAGTTATGGTTATCAATGTTTTCGTATCAGGCCATAACTGAACCGACATGCGCAATTATACTGTTTTGAGCTATTTTAGCTAGACCCAATTCACGGTTAAACGGCCAATCGGCCATAACCGGCCCACCAAAACCAAATAACCGAAAACGCCGTAACTACTTAGTTATGGTTATCCATTTTCCGACATCTCAATTATGATTATAATTTTGGATCAAAACCTACCCAAACCAGTACATCACATATATGTATGTATATTACTTTTCATGTTAAATCAATATAATTGTACAAATGACAAAATGTAATGTTACTTAAGCAAAGGTGATTAGTTATGGATTTGTTTTCTTTCTAATTTTTAAATTGAACCACTATCCATTGTCCTGTAGCATTAGTCATTAGATATTATTAAATAAAAAAATTGAAATATTTTAGTTGGTGACTTGGTGTCACCGTGTCAGATTATTATGTTTATACTAAATGCAAGTAGTTTAATAAGGATGTGTCCAAAATAGAAATTAAAGAATGACAAAGGAGCTCTACCACCAATGAATGAAGTGGCGGGACCAATGTGTAAAAACAATGAAGATTCTTCATGTTAATTACCAATTTATTAAAGCTAAGTTGGACCACATCCTTTCATTGTCTAAACTTTATTAATAAATTCAAACTTTACAAAAGGGCAATTAAGGAAAAAACTAAAAAATAAAACATTTACCAAGTAACCGCGAAATGCCGATTGTATCTTCACAGCCGCCACTCCCTTCAGTCGCTCACCGTCGTAAAACACCCTACTACCACCACCACCACTAACACCACCGCCACTTGTTAGTCGCACAACCTCCGCAGCCGCATGTGCCGCCGCCAGAGCTGCCTCAGCTACAGCCGCCGTGGCTGCAGCAACTGCTATAGCATGCTTGTTTTCATCTCCTGGTTTTTGGTACAGAACAATACCAGCAGATGAAGGTTGGTTTTCCGGCGGCTGTCTTTTATTAACCGACTTTTTGCCGCCGAAAAGAGAACGGAGCCATTTTGTTGTCTTACCCATTAATCATAACCGGCGGCTTCAATGTCTAATTATTTTATAAAAAAAAAAAGAAGGGTTTAGAAGTGAGTGAGGGAGAGTGTTTGATAAATAAAAAGGAGGAGGCATGGAGAAGGCTTTTAAACGCGCACTCATACAATGAAGTTTTTGGGCGGTAGTTCAAATTTTGGGGCCCATTTGTATTGTTTTCTAAAATAAATTAAAAAAAAAAGGATGACTTTTGACAGATTAGCTGTCGGTCCACACGGGCTGAAAAAACCTAACAAAAGTCTTAAACCAAAAACATTTGTTTTTGTATTGTACTTTCGTTGACACCGACTCAAAACTCACGATAAAACCGGTTCGATTTATTAACCGGACCAGGTTTTTTCAGATTGGATTCAACAAGGTTTTAGTTAAAGAATTGGTTTTAGAGTTGAAAACCTCCAACCACTAAAACAAATTTGCAGAAAAAAAAAAGTTTAAAAAAAACGGGTTTAGGGTTGAAAACCCCCAACCACTAAAACCACTAAAAGCAGTTTGCAAAAAAATGGGGGTTGATATGTTTTTTTTATAAATCCTCTAACCCGTTCGGACTCAAACCGGTTTATACATATGAAATCTTGAAATGGGCTCAAACCGTCAGGCTAGATTAGGGCCCAAACCGGTTTTTAGACAAGTTGGATAAGTTTGAAAACTAGTTTGGTAGGCCCATTCCATTATTTTTACATAATTACATCTCTAGTCAAACAAATGCAACTTTGCAACGTTAGCGACTTTTTAAAGAAATTGAAAAATGCTAAATGATATATGGAGACCACCATAGGAGACTTACACCAGTCCTTACATACTATGTTTTTAAATCATGTCATATTCTTTAACAATAAAAAACGAAAAACACTTAAACTCGACAAAATGTCCTGTATTTTAGCCTCCTTACCATTAAAAAGTTTTTGATATATCGCTTTCCAAATACGTCATAACATTACTATAATCACCCCTTGCACAATCTTCTTCCTCATTTTACCTCTCATGGCCGTTTTATACGCCCCTTGCACATCGAACACATATATCGGCTCCAACCCGCACCATCTCCCCACCCCTTCCCACACCCTAAAATGTAAATTCCATAAAAGCAAACTAAAAACTAGTTTTTCTTTATATTAATAAGGCTATGTGTTATTGCTTCACTTTTTATTCACTTCACATCATAAGATAAGTATCACCACACACTTATAGATTACTAGTAGAAAACCCGCCCTACGTGGCGGGACGGTAAATATCTGTAGCATTCTAATACTAATCATAACTCGGTTCTAAGTTAAATTTAAATCGAGATATAGATAAACATAATCACATCAAAGCGGTATGCTTGGAATTTATAAAACATCGTGTTTACAAAAGTAATAAAAGGAAAATATGACATCAACAAAATTAATTAGCATCTTCTAGCCTGAATCGTCAGAAACTAATATGTCATATTAATACTAGAAGTGACCCCGCGCTACGCGGCAGGACAAATCAATTTTAGATGAAAGTTAAATGTAAATGTAGACGAAATAACAATAATAACACTAATAAAAAAACCTAAAACTAAAATGTTGTAAAATTAAAAAAAAAAAAATCTTTAGTTTTCCCCAACGCCAATCGGTTCTAGGAGATTTGCTTTTTGGCCCATCGTGGTTTCTAGCCCATGTCGATTTGGCCAAAGAACTTAAAAGAACAAAACTTGTTTTAAACCCAAACTGGTTTGAGGAAAAAAGGGTTATCTCTAGGCTAATTTAATGTAATTGACACTTTTCGGGCATTTTTTTTCTATATTTTGTTGTCAAAGATGTTGAAATATAAGTTTTTTTCAAAAATACTTCAATATCCATTTAGTCTCAACAACTTCATTTATTCGGAAGCACGGATAGAAAACTTGAACCAATATGAATATCCAGTAATAATTGCAACGAACTCATCTCCTCACGTACCCTCAAATTATATTTTGTGCAAGGGTATTTTTTATATAATGTTCCTAATAAGTGATACAATGCTTTTTAGGGCCGCCAGTAGAAAAAGAAGTATAATCTATAATTGGATTTAGTGAACAAATTATAGTTTTTAAACATTTGATAAATAGTTAAGTAACTTAATATTATTACATATCATATTAAATATTGTTATTTTAATTAAAAGAAATATAATGCATTTGATAAAATGTAAAATAACTTACTCTTATTACATATAATTAACAATATTATTTTAATTTAAAAAAAATATTTTCAATTTTATGTGTCGTGTCAACGTATGATATTTAGAAATAGAAAACATATACTATTACCTATTTTGTTTTTATAAATTTCTTTAATTTTGTTTTGTTTTAATTATATATATATATATATATATATATTTGAAAGGTAATTATATATGTATATCAACCTTATTTTTTTATTTATAAGTATAAAAATTATTGTTGAGAAAATGCATCTAGTTCATTTAATTAGAATTATAAATTTATTAAATAAAGTATTAGTTAGTTAGAAGTTTGTATTAAATAATGTATTAATGTGTATTAATAATTTGATGTAAATTACAATTATACCCTTCTATAATAAAGTTAAATTACCTTATTGCCCGTCTAGAATGCACTATATAATAGTATAGATAATATTAGTTATATTATTCAACATTTATCTATAAGGCTTTATTTTTAATAAGCACAAAAGCCAAGTTAGGTTTCCAGCTACTGTCTTCTTGTCGAATTGTAAACGGGACGTTGTGGGTCAGTCCCTTGCAAAAGCGATATTGTCCATTGTATCTTACGGCATGAGCCACTGTCCACGATCTAAAACGGGCGCTGCCACACCATCAACCGCCACCTCACTTTCGACCGCCATCGCAAACCGTACTTTCCGAGGACCGTGGTGACTTAAGGTATGGTCAGAGGTTGTTGGGGTGGACTTCGTCTTGTCGAATTTTAATCGAAAATCGCAGAGAAATAGAGAGAGTCGAGATGTACGAAGATTGTTTAGTGATGTTGGTTTTAGGTTTTAAACTCAGTTGTTTCCGACCGGTTAAGAATTTCTAATCAAATGGTTTAACGATGATTCAACTGTAATAATTGTGTTGAGTCTGTGTGATCGGTTACGATGGTGGCTTCTATGATGTTACTTGGCACAATTTTACCCCGTTGCGTCGCTTGATACTAGTAAATAAAGAAATGCTTGAGCATAGAAGTATGAACTACTAATTATCAGATTAAACTCACAACTAAGGATGATTCCGTGACCCGTTCCTCAAAGAATGGGTAAAATTTTTGTACATATCTGTGTCAACTCAAATTATAAAACACATTAATTTCGGTTTATTCAAAGTAGTGATTTTACACAAGTCAAAATGAGTTTATGAACTACTAATAATGTGAGTCAACCATTGGATTACCAACTCCATACAACCTTTTTAAAAGTTTTATCTAATGGATTTAAAGTATTGGTTTAAAAACTTTAAAGTGTAAACAAATAAAGGTGGTGGTATACATCCAAGATTTGTTGGATTTTATGGAACGGAAAAAGAATAAGACTAAACCATAACATATTTTTATTCATACTTAACTGAATCTCCCATTTTAGACTTACAAACAAGAAACCATATAAAATAAAAAAACGGAAGTGAAATTATTTGATAACCAACTCTTGCCCCTCTCCTCCTTTCATATCAACTTCAATTTCCTGCAATTGAATTAAATATATAATGAAAGGAATCCAAGTTTCATGTAATCATAATATCACAAACTAAAGGTAATAGATTGTTACCACAAGTAACGGGAAAGTTGCATTGCGTAGGGAGACTAGTTGCAATACGAATGGTGTTGCAAAGGCAATCGCGATCAACTGACTGAAGAGCTGAACAACACTCTGAGCTAGGGACCACGTTTGTGGAACCAGGCACCACAAAGGGTGTACATACGTTTAGATTACCAAGTTGGTTGGGACATGTTTGACCATGGGTTCGAGCTACAAGAGCTAGTATTAACAAAACAAATGTCACTTGACTGATCTGAGATGCACCCATGGCTACACTATATATATTGCTCTTTGGTCTAACCTTAGTAATTTAATTGCATTTAAATTGAATAGATGTCTTTTTCTCCATTAATTTATAGCAGAAAATAGCCCGAATTATGCATATTTGCATGAATCACCTAATCGATTTTGGAAGTCATTTAATCCATACCCTTGATCCAAATTGTTTTGCACACAGAAAAAAAGAAAAAGAAAAAAAAAATAAAATAAATTGTTGAGTCGAAAAGACTAAGGTGCTGTTTGTTTTTTGCTCAGAAGTACTTCTGGCCTCTTTTGTCTACACCACGTAGACGCGCGCAGACGTTTGAGGTCTACAGATTGTTTGTTTTTTGGAAGACCCCTCATTCAAAAAGATCTTCCTGACCTCTTCTTGGTGCAGACTTGTTCCAAAGTCTTCTAAGGTCTTCAAAGATCTTCTCCACTTCTTTTCTCCTCACCCACCACCACCACCACGGTCCACCACCACCAACCATGGTCCACCACCACCGTCCACCACCACCTACCACCTTCCACCACCACGGTCCACCACCACGGTCCACCACCACCCACCACCATCACCACCGTTCACCACCACCATGGTCCACCACCACCACCATGGTCCACCACGGTCCACCACCGTCTACCACCACCACCAACCACAGTCCACCACCACCTACCACCGTCCACCACCACCACGGTCCAACACCACCACCACGGTCCACCACCATCCACCACCACCGTTGTAAGGTCCTAAACCTTTTTACAGAAAACTCGCAGCGGAAAAGCCAACCGAAAAATTCTTTTCTTTAATAACAACATTGAACGTTTAGAAACCGATTCTAATATGTATTTTTTGGTGTTACATCTTAAAATATTTCTTAATACATTCTACGTGACTCCTCTCCATTTGATTATGTGACCGTGACCACGTACAATCCGCCTCCTCGCTCGATCTCCATCCTTTCCTTACTTCTCAAGATAGACAAGACATCCTGCATTCACCACAAAACCATTTCGTTAGTTCAATAGGTAACCTCATGTAATCTACTCATGACGCGGAAGTAACATCCAACAATACTCTGTGATCCTGTCCAACAGCCTTCATTCGAGTTCGGGTGGGTTACCCCGATCCGAACCTCCACGTCTCCTGCAATCATACGTACATACCTACGTTTCCTATCATTCACATAACAAAGGTTAATAACCCCACAATGCGTCCAACATACACTTCCCTTCCATATAATTTCACAATACATACAAGCATACACTTCCTTCATATAATTCTACAGTACATACAAGCATACGCTTCCTTTGTATGATTCTACAATACATACAAGCATACACTCCCTTCATATAATTTTACAATACATACAAGCATACACTTTGTATAATTCTACAATACATACAAGCATACACTTTGTATAATCCTACAATACATACACGCATACACTCCCTTCGTATAATTCTACAATACATACAAGCATACACTTTGTATAATTCTCCAATACATACAAGCATACACTTTGTATAATTCTACAATACATACAAGCATACAACTCCATATAATACCACCATACATACAATCATACAAGTCCTTCATATAACTTACTTGACCCGTTCAGTTACTCTTTCTTCGCTAATCTCTACAAAAAATATGACGTTTCCAGCCCTATACTCAATCTACTCATAATTACCAACCCTTACATGCATGAAACTCTCTCTCAAACCCGAGCATGTGTACCCATATGTACAGCACATTCTCAATCTACTTAATGATGACAATTTACTTATCGTATTTGATACCATCGAGCAACGTATCAATTAAACTACACGCACTTGTATCATTCCGTACTATGATCATATTACAAAACTAACATTAGTATTACATGCTACACCCTTACATAGCCTTACATGAGGTCCAACAATATTAATTGATGCGTTAAACGCTATTACGAGTCGCATACGTAAGCGAAACATCAACATACGATAGAATAAACTAAAAAAAAATATAAATTTCCAGGTCCCGCCGTAAGGGAACGGTGCCACCGTACCCTTACGGTGGACCACAAAACCCAACGGTGGTACCCCTCTGCCCTACGGTGGGAAAAACGTTGCAGGGGCCACCGTAAGGGAACGGTGCCACCGTACCCTTACGGTGGACTCTGCACATTCTCATTTTGTTTCTCCTTTCCACCCCTTCTAGACCCATCCACGCCGATCCATTCGAAGCCACGTTTATTCCATTATAAACTCCAATTCAAGCCTTAACCTCGTTATTTACATTCCATCATCTCACGGTCCTCATACTACTTACAAACACATATACATGTTAAGATTCATTATCCTAAGTGGAATAAGAACCACTTACCTTATGTCCTCCAAGTTGATGCTTGCTACTTGCCTCCACTTGACCCATTAGCTTCCCATGCTTGAGTCCATCTTTCCTATCCTTCCATATCATCAAGTTCACATCATTGTTAGCATACATGTTCATTCATAAACTACTCATATCCAACTCATATACCACATTGACTTTCATAGGTCAATTTCTAACATGCATACAACATAGCTTCCCACTCTTTTTGATTCGTCATTTCAAGCAATTAGACTCAACAACGTATGTGTCACATAACCAAGCTAACATGTCTCCCGCAAAATCCTAAATCTCACAATCATGCTAGAAAACATACCACATTATTCCCACGTCAGTTGACTTTCCAGAAAGTCAACTTTCAACAATACAACTTCCTTTTTTACAAACATATGTGTGTATATCAACATACTAGGTCATGTGAATTTCACCATAAGCAACATATTCATATCTCACTAACATACAAGATCATTCATCATACCAATTAAGCATAGTGTACACACTACTAATGCACACTTCTTATGAGATCATACAATCAACTAGATTCTCACATGAATACTTTCTAAGACACAATCCTCATGTTAACCTACTTTCAATTGTATCCATTATCATACTACTTACATACTTGTCCAATCTTGCCTACAATTTCACAAGTTAAACTAACCTAGACATTTCATCAAACACTTGGTGTGCATACAACATCTAAAGCACAATGTACAAGCATTTCATGCATACTTTCATAGCTCATAACATAAATCATCCTATTTCTTCCCTACATTACATACTATTCATTCAATAGTTATCAACATAGCAAATCATCACTTTCTTTTCAATGCATTCAATAATTAACCAAGAATGGTCTTGGATTACACCAAGACCAATACCCACTTCCAACATAGGTGTAAAACAATCTAATTAGCACATGAATCAAGCATAGCCTTATGTATTTTCATGAATTATGGTTCCTTTAATGTCTATCAACATCTAGAAACCTCCATCCATCATTGATTCACGTTTTCACATAAATCCTAGGTTTTCATCAATTGTAAAAACAAACATAACATCATAATTAGTAAAATTAAAGGTACCTTGGTGTATATAACACCTTAGATGACCCATATTTGGCTTCATGCACCATCTTGGCTTATACTTTCTCTTGATTTGGAACTAGAGGTGGAGGAGCAAGGGTTTGGTCTTGGGTTCTTCCCTGATGATCGACATACACAAGAAGTGTATGTTGACATCTTACTTCCCTTATCTATAACCCATTGCTTTGCTCCTTGTCCAATTCTAGTCCCTCTAATTCATCTAAATGCCTTTTGTTATCAAAACTTAACCAACCAAGTTAGTTTCTAGTGTCTTTTTCCCACTATATAGATAATAACATTCAATAGGTTATTTCCATATTAGAACATGACCATCATTATTATCATCGAAACTCCGTTTTAATATTTGTTAATCACACCTAATGGCGTAATTAAGTAAAACGGATTTTTGGGATGTTACAAGTCTACCCCCTTAAAGAAGGTTTCGTCCCCGAAACCACTTTCATTACTATCAACCCATTCCACTATTATAAATTCCCTTTTAATTACGTCCAAATATTTCATCAAAGTTAGCTCATGAACGTACGGATATTGAAATCCTTTGATCGGAGTTATCACTATCATAACATAACTACTAATTCACCTTCACTTATTCATACTTAACTTGAGAGTTAGACATTGTTCTATAGTCACTACCGAACCGATACATCTACCATACACATCCCACCCCTTTTTGGTATATTTCAGAGCCATTCTATTCATGCCTATTCGTTTGTTAGTTCATTTCATGCACTACTTAGTGTACACACATATGTCCATCGCTTAACAACACCAAGTCTACGCTAAGATTCATCCATCCTTTGACCTTTAAGGTCAAACCTTTTGAACTACGTCATGCTTGAGCTACCATTCATTCATACGGGGTTACTATTCAACATATCAATTTTCTATTTAACAATCACAAAATATCCAAATGTACTAACCTTCTTTTCACAATATTAACCAACCATCCATATGTCGGCTTGACTTGCTCCTTCACAAGTCCACGCCATACTTAGCTTGCTTTAGTTCATTCACAATGAGTTCCAACTCGTCAACATCATGTCACCTATCTTGTAGATTTCATCGAATCCATAATTTCGACCACTCGTATATACAAAATTATTGGTTAGGCATATACCTTACATTCATGACAATTGACCTTCATTGGTCCATACAAGTTTTCTTTCACTTGTAACGTCTAATTATATACATTTCCTTCCTTTACAATCTGGTTCTATCGTTAACTACCGTGTATTTTTACCCATCCTTACACATCAAGGTCCTTCCAACCTTGCCCCATTAAGGTTCTCCTACCTATCATACATGATTTCCACCCTATGAACCGTTAAGGTTCTCCCAACCCTTATGACCCGCTAAGGTCTTCCCATCCATTTTGACCCACAAGGGTACTTCTACAACTTTGACCCATAAGGGTAGTCCTACAATTTTGACCCATCATGGTTATTCTACCATTTAACCCATAAGGGTATTTCCACCATTTTGACCCATCATGGTCATTCTATCATTTTAACCCATAAGGGTATTTCCACCATTTTGATCCATCATGGTCATTCTACCATTTTAACCCATAAGGGTATTTCCACCATTTTGACCCATCATGGTCATTCTACCATTTTAACCCATAAGGGTATTTCCACCATTTTGACCCATCATGGTCATTCTACCATTTTAACCCATAAGGGCATTTCCACCATTTTGACCCATCATGGTCATTCTACCATTTTAACCCATAAGGGTATTTCCACAATTTTGATTTGATCCGTACTTATCTATGGACTCAAACCTTTCATTCAACTATTCACCCACACGACCACTTACTTTCCAATTCTACCAGGCATACCTGTAATGATTCTCATGGTCTCACGTGTATCGCATGCTTCTTGTGCACTGGCCAGGTGTACAGTCCACATGCTATCCACGTGCCTTCATGTAATCATTACCTTATACCTGGGGACTGGTCTTCAGCTTCGTGCCACATTTCAATTTCCTAAACAACATGGTTATTTTCCTTCTATGTTTTACCATCCCAAAGGATTTTCCTCCCACCGGTACCAATAGTTAATTATCGCGTACCTGTGATTATTCCATCTTATCTACAATTTCCGCGACCTATCTTGAATCGTGTCCTTGAGACCTCTTCATTATCCACCAAAAGCTCACCTTAACATAAACACCACACTTAGCTTTTAACATGTCATGTGAGTTAATATTAAATTCTACCTTTGGGCCTTGATCGAGCCTTGGATTGTACGGGTCACTATATTTAGGAGCACACAAGTTTGAGTTCAAGTACATACTTCCTTGTACTAGATTTCACTCAAACCAGGGCTCTGATACCAACTTGTAAGGTCCTAAACCTTTTTACAGAAAACTCGCAGCGGAAAAGCCAACCGAAAAATTCTTTTCTTTAATAACAACATTGAACGTTTAGAAACCGATTCTAATATGTATTTTTTGGTGTTACATCTTAAAATATTTCTTAATACATTCTACGTGACTCCTCTCCATTTGATTATGTGACCGTGACCACGTACAATCCGCCTCCTCGCTCGATCTCCATCCTTTCCTTACTTCTCAAGATAGACAAGACATCCTGCATTCACCACAAAACCATTTCGTTAGTTCAATAGGTAACCTCATGTAATCTACTCATGACGCGGAAGTAACATCCAACAATACTCTGTGATCCTGTCCAACAGCCTTCATTCGAGTTCGGGTGGGTTACCCCGATCCGAACCTCCACGTCTCCTGCAATCATACGTACATACCTACGTTTCCTATCATTCACATAACAAAGGTTAATAACCCCACAATGCGTCCAACATACACTTCCCTTCCATATAATTTCACAATACATACAAGCATACACTTCCTTCATATAATTCTACAGTACATACAAGCATACGCTTCCTTTGTATGATTCTACAATACATACAAGCATACACTCCCTTCATATAATTTTACAATACATACAAGCATACACTTTGTATAATTCTACAATACATACAAGCATACACTTTGTATAATCCTACAATACATACACGCATACACTCCCTTCGTATAATTCTACAATACATACAAGCATACACTTTGTATAATTCTCCAATACATACAAGCATACACTTTGTATAATTCTACAATACATACAAGCATACAACTCCATATAATACCACCATACATACAATCATACAAGTCCTTCATATAACTTACTTGACCCGTTCAGTTACTCTTTCTTCGCTAATCTCTACAAAAAATATGACGTTTCCAGCCCTATACTCAATCTACTCATAATTACCAACCCTTACATGCATGAAACTCTCTCTCAAACCCGAGCATGTGTACCCATATGTACAGCACATTCTCAATCTACTTAATGATGACAATTTACTTATCGTATTTGATACCATCGAGCAACGTATCAATTAAACTACACGCACTTGTATCATTCCGTACTATGATCATATTACAAAACTAACATTAGTATTACATGCTACACCCTTACATAGCCTTACATGAGGTCCAACAATATTAATTGATGCGTTAAACGCTATTACGAGTCGCATACGTAAGCGAAACATCAACATACGATAGAATAAACTAAAAAAAAATATAAATTTCCAGGTCCCACCGTAAGGGAACGGTGCCACCGTACCCTTACGGTGGACCACAAAACCCAACGGTGGTACCCCTCTGCCCTACGGTGGGAAACACGTTGCAGGGGCCACCGTAAGGGAACGGTGCCACCGTACCCTTACGGTGGACTCTGCACATTCTCATTTTGTTTCTCCTTTCCACCCCTTCTAGACCCATCCACGCCGATCCATTCGAAGCCACGTTTATTCCATTATAAACTCCAATTCAAGCCTTAACCTCGTTATTTACATTCCATCATCTCACGGTCCTCATACTACTTACAAACACATATACATGTTAAGATTCATTATCCTAAGTGGAATAAGAACCACTTACCTTATGTCCTCCAAGTTGATGCTTGCTACTTGCCTCCACTTGACCCATTAGCTTCCCATGCTTGAGTCCATCTTTCCTATCCTTCCATATCATCAAGTTCACATCATTGTTAGCATACATGTTCATTCATAAACTACTCATATCCAACTCATATACCACATTGACTTTCATAGGTCAATTTCTAACATGCATACAACATAGCTTCCCACTCTTTTTGATTCGTCATTTCAAGCAATTAGACTCAACAACGTATGTGTCACATAACCAAGCTAACATGTCTCCCGCAAAATCCTAAATCTCACAATCATGCTAGAAAACATACCACATTATTCCCACGTCAGTTGACTTTCCAGAAAGTCAACTTTCAACAATACAACTTCCTTTTTTACAAACATATGTGTGTATATCAACATACTAGGTCATGTGAATTTCACCATAAGCAACATATTCATATCTCACTAACATACAAGATCATTCATCATACCAATTAAGCATAGTGTACACACTACTAATGCACACTTCTTATGAGATCATACAATCAACTAGATTCTCACATGAATACTTTCTAAGACACAATCCTCATGTTAACCTACTTTCAATTGTATCCATTATCATACTACTTACATACTTGTCCAATCTTGCCTACAATTTCACAAGTTAAACTAACCTAGACATTTCATCAAACACTTGGTGTGCATACAACATCTAAAGCACAATGTACAAGCATTTCATGCATACTTTCATAGCTCATAACATAAATCATCCTATTTCTTCCCTACATTACATACTATTCATTCAATAGTTATCAACATAGCAAATCATCACTTTCTTTTCAATGCATTCAATAATTAACCAAGAATGGTCTTGGATTACACCAAGACCAATACCCACTTCCAACATAGGTGTAAAACAATCTAATTAGCACATGAATCAAGCATAGCCTTATGTATTTTCATGAATTATGGTTCCTTTAATGTCTATCAACATCTAGAAACCTCCATCCATCATTGATTCACGTTTTCACATAAATCCTAGGTTTTCATCAATTGTAAAAACAAACATAACATCATAATTAGTAAAATTAAAGGTACCTTGGTGTATATAACACCTTAGATGACCCATATTTGGCTTCATGCACCATCTTGGCTTATACTTTCTCTTGATTTGGAACTAGAGGTGGAGGAGCAAGGGTTTGGTCTTGGGTTCTTCCCTGATGATCGACATACACAAGAAGTGTATGTTGACATCTTACTTCCCTTATCTATAACCCATTGCTTTGCTCCTTGTCCAATTCTAGTCCCTCTAATTCATCTAAATGCCTTTTGTTATCAAAACTTAACCAACCAAGTTAGTTTCTAGTGTCTTTTTCCCACTATATAGATAATAACATTCAATAGGTTATTTCCATATTAGAACATGACCATCATTATTATCATCGAAACTCCGTTTTAATATTTGTTAATCACACCTAATGGCGTAATTAAGTAAAACGGATTTTTGGGATGTTACACCGTCCACCACCACCATGGTCCACCACCACCTACCACTTTCCACTACCACCACGGTCCACCACCACCATCACCCACCACCACGGTCCACCACTACCCACCACCACCACGGTCCACCACCACCGTCTACCACCACCACCAACCACCGTCCACCACCACCCACCACCATCACCATCCACCACCACCATGGTCCACCACCACCATCGTCCACCACCACCACCGTCCACCACCGTCTACCACCAGACGGCTGTAAAAAATCAATTTATTTAAATTTCAGTTTATTTCAGCAGCCTGCAGACATTAACAAACAAACAGTCTTCTTCTTGCAGACTGCAGACCTTTGGTCCACCTCTTCTCCTGCAGATGTGGTCCGCAGACTGCAGACCTTTTCCTGCAGAAAAAACAAACAGCACCTAAGTTTTCTTATGAGTTTAGAAGTGCGTCTATTAGACCGGATTGTCTTTTTTGTTTTCGCCATTTCCCCCATATTTTCCCACCTTTAGCTCTTGCCAACCCAGAAAGTCCTCTTGGTCTATTAGGTGTAGATTTGATTAATGTACAAGCTTATGTTAATGATGTTTTCATTGTTTGGTTTTGAGAGAATCACTCCAAATTGCATATATAACCGAGTGTTGAGTGATTATTGTGAGGGGTACAGACTGTGTATGGTTAGATTCTTGAAAGGAGGTGAAACTTGAATAGTTATGCAAATGGTTTTTAAAAAAATGGCACCATCTAGACTTGTTGGGTCGTAAATCTATTGATCGTTGTAAGTCTTATGAATTAAACGTGTTCCTGGGGTTTGTGGCTTACATTCGGTTCTGTTTGATGTTAGTCGTCTATGTCTTAGGAATGTGTTGGACGTGTTTAGCATGAAGTTTGGCCAAGGGACAAAAAGAAAAAAAAAATAAAAAAAAATCATGCATGTGTTTTATTTTCATGTTTACTCCTCGATTTAATTTTATTCTTGACTTCCTTGAGGACAAGGAAAGGTTTAAGCTTGGGGAGATTTGTTAGTTGCATTTTTAGGCAGGAAAGGTTTAAGCTTGGGGAGATTTGTTAGTTGCATTGTTAGGCACATTTTATCATCTTTTTAGTAACTAGTTTGAGCATTTTTATGCATTTAGGTTGTACACATTGCGTTATTTTTCGTGAAATGCATGTTTTTGTGGAGCGAAATCTACTTTGGTTTGTATTTGTTGATTTTGTAGGTGTAACGAGCATTTGAAAGAGTTGGAAGTAACCTTGAGGGCAAAAGGTTTCAAGACCTTGATGGCATTAAATTAGATCAGCCAAATACAAGAATGAAAGTCAAATTATTATCAATTTGGAGCCGATTCAATGTCTAAGTTGATGAGTTAATATGAAGAATCAAACTTAAGATGGACAATTGGACATAGGGGCATGATCCGGATTGGTGTGATGTTATAAATTGAATTATTGGACTAAATATTTTGGGCTCATTATATTTACTAAGTCGGGCCATGGTCAAAGAATGGGCTGCATTAAGGAGTCAAGTTGGGCCATGGTCAAAGAATGGGCTGCAAAAAATTACGTGACCCACATACCCAAAAAAATAGAGAAGGTAGTTGGAGGTGGTAAAAAGAAAATGGCTGGACACCTTTTGTGGAGGTCTGGAGGATCTTGGACGGCTGTAGAGGGCATCGCAGGGGAGAAGATTGAGTTTTTGTTTTGCTCCTTGGCATTAAAGACATTTACTATTTCCTTTTGCTTCGTAAGCTTTTAACTTTAATGTTTCTTTTTGTACTTGTTTTGATTGATGTAGCCGTTATGTATAACCTTTTAATTCCGGCATTTAAGTATGTTTTTTTTTTAGTTTTAATTCGAAAACTTATGTGAAACTCATATGAGATCCAATTTTTGAATAGTTTGTTTGGTTGGTTCTTGATTTTATACATTTAGGTAATTTAATAAAAATGACCACTTTGTTAATCAATCTAATAGTGTTCATCAATTTATAAAACCTTAATAAGTTTTATATATTTGATAAAAGGAACAACTAACGGTTTAGGGTTGTCTATGAATTTAAATTCGTTATAGATTTAAACAATATAACTAAGCATTCTGAACGGCGTGACGTTTGGTTATAATCGATACTTTGATCATTGTAACCCGCATACTAAGATCCGAACAACGTGAGCTTGGAGTAGCGGGTTGGCTCTAATCAACGAACGACGTTTGGTTAGACTTTAGACAGAGTGGATGTCCGAACGACGTGACGTCTAGTATTGATACAAACCGTTTAACTAAAGGATCATTGCACCATAATTGTTAATGATCATAAGTCCGGGTCAAATCAATAAACCGACTTAGTGTTAGAATTGGTTTTAATATCTGACTTCATTTCACAATTTAATTGACGTTTTCTAGTCATTTGTCTTACTAATTTTAATTTTATTTTCATTAATTTAAACTACACTAATCCCTCCCCTTTTTTTATATAATCGTATTTGTGCGAAAAAATCTTTTGGTATAATCAATTAATTTGTATCTCTGAGGACACGAACTCTACTTTCAATTATACTAAGTAGAATATTTATTATATTTATTTGCTGGATTCGACACCCAACATCGAGCTCCCGAATGATTACGACTGTGCCATCAAGTATCACTTCGGGAAAGCTAACGTGGTAGCGGATGCCCTTAGTCGTAAGGAGATGAAACCCAAGCAGATGCGAGCTTTACAGCTTACCATTCACTCTAATCTTCTTGAAAAGATTCGTGAAGCTCAGGTTGATGCTTTGAAGGAAGATAACACTAAACCCGAAACTCAGATGGACTTCAGTACTTCATGAATCGAGTTTGGATTCCACTCTTCGTGATCTTAGATAACTTGTGCTAGACGAAGCTCACACCTCTCGTTATTCGATGCATCCGGGTTCGGATAAGATGTACCAAGATCTCAAAACTCTTTATTAGTGGCCAAAC
The DNA here is from genome assembly GCA_030844895.1 of Ambrosia x helenae. Classification (NCBI taxonomy): domain Eukaryota; kingdom Viridiplantae; phylum Streptophyta; class Magnoliopsida; order Asterales; family Asteraceae; genus Ambrosia; species Ambrosia x helenae. The sequence goes on along the minus strand of CM061233.1, from coordinate 130,170,779 downwards.
ATGAAAGCTGAAATAACCACTTATGTTAGTAAGTGCTTAACTTGCGCCAAGGTTAAGATTGAGTATCAAAAACCTTCGGGCCTAATTCAGCAACCAGAAATTCCCATGTGAAAGTGGGATGGAATTTCTATGGATTTTATCACCAAACTTCCTAAGACACCCGATGGGCATGAACTATTGACCACATTTTCTACTAGTGTTAATAGACACTAGTACTAAGGCAAATTAATAACTTCTGTATGTTTCCAATAATATTCATGTTTAGTTATAATGAGTGGGTTAGCTACCCCTGCCATGCATAGAAACTGATGGTATTTTACAACTTCGGAAACGTTACTTTTGCTACTTAAATTGTGAACTCACCAACTTTTTGTTGACACATGCTAACATGCTTTTGCAGGTCGCTAGGTTTGGAGCACGCTAGGTCATGCATCCTTGTGTCATGGGTTATTAAACAGTATCGAACTACTTTTATCATTTGCATAACTTTTACTTTGGTTTTGGGCGCGGTTGTTTTGCGCAAGATTATTTAACTTAACTGTTTTGGTTCGCTTCCGCATTTCTTAAAACTCTTGATTGGTTATTAAACTTGGTTTTTGAAAACGAACTAAATGGTTTGGGCATTTAGAGTCGTTCATATGACTTATGGCTATGGGGATCCTAGTGTATCCACGCGCCTCACAGTATAAACCCCGTAATGAAAATTTGAGGGTGTGACAAAAAAGTAGTAAAATATAAACGATTTTTTATGAAATGGTATGGTGTGTAACACGTAATATTTTTTGAAAAAAAAAATAATTATTATAACTAGGATTGGATAAAATAGTGATGCCAAATTTGTGTCCAAGCCAACATGAGTGTTATTCTCTAGTGTTACATTAGAGAACATAGTTTTTGTGTGGTGCACAATGGCTACCATCTCGTCTAGTATGGTGGAACAGACGTGATAAGATTCTTCTGAAACGTCAACTCACACCGATGTTAGCGTGGACCCGATTAAGACAACATAGTTTAGCTGGATTTAGGGTGATAGCCCTGCTAAGAGATATGTGTGACCTACTTATCATCATAAAAGTATGAAGGAATATCACCGTTAAAAGAAAAGGTTGCCAACCAATAGAAAGAAGGGAGATTAAGAAACCGTTGTTGCCCCACCCCTTTGATGTGGTAGTAAAGGTGTTGGGATTTCGAATGTGATGTTGGAAGTTCATAAAAGTGTATTTAAAGGGGGGTTTAAAAGAAAAACGGTTGTGGGAAACAACTACAACACATTTTAATACAAACAAAAATTTAAGATTTGCGTCCATAGCCCGTAGGTTACTACTTGGTGCAAATTTAGTTTTTAAACATTGGATGGTAATTTAATTGTTGTCTATGTGGTGTATATTGTATACTATGTATGGTGTATTGCTAGTATCCCGTTAGCTTTGGTGAAATGAATTTGTTGATCGTTCGAAAAAAAAGGTTATTATTGGGCCGAATTATAAACCACTAGAGTGAAATTTGACTTTGAATATTGTAAAATATACTACTCAATAAATGCGAACTCAATTTCAGTGGTTTATGATATTCAGATACTAAAAAACCAAACGGCACGTTATCGCGTATTTATAACTAGCTGATTACCCTGGGAAGGTCCCGGGGTTAAAAAATTTAATATGATTTAATAAAAATTATAAAAAATGATAAAAGAAGAAAACTCAAATCACGAAAAGAGTAAATAACTTAAACATAATCAATCCTAGTTAAAAAAACATTTATTTAAAAAGTTTAAAAAAATAAAAAGCATAAACCATATTAAACATAATACAGTATTAAAAGAATAACATTCAACATATAATCATCTTCACGTAATTTTAAATATGTTACAATTTGACTTTGACTTATATAGATGTAGAATTCATGATGGGGGTTAAAAAATATAAACATTATAATAATACTAATACTAATAGTAATAATAACCATTATAATAATACTAATACTAATAGTAATAATTATTACTCTTGTAATTAAAAAAAATAAAAAAAATAACCTTGTTATAAGGTGACATCATGTGTTGCAGTGTTGCGCGATTCTTTCTCCTAGCTTTTCTTGATGAAGTATACCTATCCATCTTTAGAAGAGTAAAATTCCAATGATAGCATGGCGATTGGGCTGAATTTCAACATCGTAGATAAGAACCTGGTTTAAAAGAAAAAACATGATTAATGAATAACCTGAACACTTTGTGTTTTTTTCCTGTATGAACATAACCCCACAAAAAATAGTCGTTTTTTTTCTCCGTTTTTTATATAGCACTATGGTACTCGTTGGAAAGATAATAAAACGCTCGTTAATTTGGTGTAATTTCTTTATTTAAAAAATCTCGAATATAAAAGATATTAACGTTTAAAAATTATGAGAGAAACATAACAGAGAAAAATTTAAATTTGTTTTTAAATTCTTTTTTCCTAAGATAACTCAATTTAATTTTAGTAATTGAGAATTGAGAGATAGAGAGATAAATTTAGGGTTTTATGTTTATCTTTTTTTAATTAAAAAAGGAAATAATTTAAAAACACTAAAATTCAATTATGATGCCACGTGGCAGTTTCATGGAGAGGTTGAAGGCACCATTGCACGCCACGTCAGCAATGTTCAATTCTTTTATATATATTAATAGATAATTTAAATATCTCACGTGCTAAATTTAAAAATCAAATTACAATTTTCGATCATCTAAATAATAAAATAAAAAATAAAAAGAGAAAGGAGTTATTTTTTGACTTTTAGGAGACTTGGTCAGAATCAGCAGGAGGAGCAGTCCAATACAATTTCACAGCAAAAAGAAGTTTCTCCCTCACCAATGGCCCATCTTCATGGTCAACTATTTGACTTTCCCAATTTAGCCCATCTGCAATCCTCTTTACTTTCACCAATAAATCCACGTCATCTCTTATGATCACACTTCCTTCAGGCCTTAATATTCTGTCCATTTCCAACATCATATCTTCCATCTCACATCTATATGTTTATAAATTAAATGTTGCAATTAACTTATAATAACAAACAATTTTTTTTTTAAAAATAAATAAAATACGTACCTGTCTTTGTATATAGAAAAAACCGAATCGGCATGGATAAGATCATACGTTCGAGGGTAAGTCGACATTGCCTCACACCAGCTTTGATAAGTTCCTATGAGTCCACGCTCATAAATGGCACCCAATGTATCGGCCTTGGCTTCAACGGGGACTATGTTCATAACCCATAAAGGATCTTTGACGAGTGAGGCTGCAAAGCCACCCAAATACGCGTTCATGTCAAGAAGGTTGCGATATCTTCCTGGTTGTCCTAGTTGATTATTTACGGTTTTATAGTATGAAACTCTATTTTTCCATAAAATAACGTCTTGCTGGAACATTTCGGGTGTTACACCTTCAATGCTTCCACTCGTAACCCTAGGAGGTACCATGTCTAATCTCTTTGGCCACCTTGCAATTGCACCACCCGCGACTTCTTCTTTGCTTGATACTTCTGGCAATCGAGTTAAACATGTCTTGATGTCCGTGTACCTATAAGTATTTGATCATGTTATTTGTTAATCGCTTGTTTTTTTATAAAAAAATGTTATTTCCAGTTGATTTTAGCTAAAAATCAACTGGAAAGTAAAAGGTAAAAACTAACCAAGCGGAATCAGAATTTTGGGCCGGGCAAAAAGGCGGAGTTTGAGTGAATTTGGGATTAGTTTTACAATTGAAATGGTTGATTGGTTTTTGCCATATCGCAAGATCACCCTTTTGGGCTATTTTTTTCCAACAAAGACTCTTTGCAACTTTCTCAATTTGGGTTTGTTCATTGTTCAAATCCTCCTTTGTTCTTTGCCATCCTTTCGAGTGTTTTTGCCAGTTAATCGGAGGCCCCGAAAGGATCCAGTATCCACCAGGTCGAAGAACCCGGTCCACTTCAATCAAGTATGCTCCATCTAACATTGAATTAATAATCCAACAGTCATTCAACAATACTCAATTTAGAATAACAAAAAATGAGAAATGGAGGGACATTACCATATTGACCCCATGGGATAAGACAACGAGAGCAATGAGCCATGTCGAAAGCCCTAGAAGGGTACGGGAGCCGCTTGGAGGCAATGACGCCAATCAAAGCAGGAACACCACGCTCTAACGCGAACTGTACTTGTGCTTCGTGTGTGTCCCTTGGAGCAAATGACATTGCAATGATGTTTCTTGACATAAGATAAGCTCCCCAACTAGCTACCTAACATCACATTCAATTACCAGTTTATTTAAAATTAAGTTCATTGTATATTTGTATGTATTGATCAAATAAATAAAATAAACAGACATTTAAATAATTAATAGAATTGCGAGACAAATATTTTGGGCTTTCATAGTTGTCCCCCTTATAGTAATAGTAATGAGTGTTAGAGATGATCTCATTGCATGTAATGAGACAATCTCTTCAATCTATTATTCTTTGTTTTCATTGTATGTACTGATCAAATAAATAAAAATAAACACACCTTTAAATAATTAATAAAATTATGAGACAAATGTGTCTAAAAACTAAAAAGATAACAAAACCCGTAACACAAATTTTGTGATGCAACTATTTTGAATCAAAAGGACAACAATGTATGTACCTAACATGATCCTACTTGGTAACTGCCAAAGGTTAGAATGGTACATTAACATAATTTTATAGATGTAACAAAGATATTAATTAATATCCAAACATATATATGTATACCATCAGTTTATCTGTCCCATCTATTTAGTTAACTTTTTTTTTTAACGATCAACTAAAGTATTGCCGGGTACTCTGTACGCGGCCCCCAATGGTCGAAATGGGCCCCAGACGGCCTCTAGTCCGTACGGACAGAGCCCTTCGGCCCACCCGTCTCCTGTTCCAGGGAAAACCCGGCCCACAAACCCGCCCGAAGGCACGACGGTAGTGAACCGGTAAAACCTGGAGGGATCAGGAGTCGAACCCATGACCACAAGGGTCAAGGGTCTCTCCATCACTTCCCAACCACCTATCCCACCACAAGGGTGGGGGTATCCATCACATGCCACCCGTGAGAATCGAACCCGCCTCCCCCAAAAAAAGAATTGGTCCTTTTACCACTAGGTCACATGATCCGGATAGTTAACTTAGTATTAAATAATTTTGATTCCAAAGTTATTGTAGCTTCAAATTAAGAATAGTTTTAAAGATGGCAAATTTAATCTTGGGTAACAACAAATATTCTCTAGTTTAATTACAAAAATAATAAAAATAAAATAAGAGTAAAACAACGGTCGGATAAGTTGATAAAATAACAATCTTACCCCACAACCCGTATCAATGGCGGTTCGAATCGACCCATCATTAAGATTAATTAGTTTTCCGATATCATCAATATAAGCACCAGCACCATTTGGAAACATGGTCCCACCACCAGGGAATCTAAACCGGTCACCCTCGAATCTAATCCAGTTCTGAACCGCTTTCTCGACCGTTAGATCCTTGTGTGGAACATTAGCGTACCACACAAGATCCCTACTGGTGGCCACTTGAAGGGGTTCTTGTAACCGTACGGAGCCGGAACACGGCATTTAAGAAGCTCGTGTTTATCAGGGCAATGTCGTTCACGGTAGATAAGACGGTCACGTGGGAACTTTAAGGATCTGTTTGGGTGTTGGCATGGTGTGTATTCGGAGTATTTGATGGAACATGGTGGGTAGGTTTTGATCGGGAAGCTGTTGGTGGTGGTGGCGGAGTGGTGGGTGGTGAAGTCTAGTGGTTTTTGTAGGGTGGAGTTGAAAGTGGTGGTGGAGGGGCAGTTGATGGTGGTGGTGGTGGTGGTGGGGTGTGGTTGGAGTGAGCCGAGGAAGTAGAAGAAAGAACAAAGAAAGAAGACAAAACAAGTAAGTAAAAGGTTGGTTTTACGGAGGAGATGATGGGTGGAGTTGGGTTTGGTTGTGGGGGTATAGTACGATGTACTTTGTCCCGCCATTGATCAAGTGTTCAATAACGTTCGTACGTTGTTTGAAATTACATATAAAGGAAGTGAGTTATATATATAGAGAGGAAGTGAGTTAACTCATGAATAATATGGGTTTTCTTAAAAAAAAAAAAAAAAAAAAAAAAAGGAGTGGACTGGGGAAGGCGAGATTGGGGTTGGGCATGAGGAGTGAGTTTTCCCAGTTAACTCTGTGTGTTGCAATTAATTAGTTCACAATTAGTTTGCTGAAATAGTTTTTTTATAGGTAGTTTTATATTACTTTATTTCAGATCCAACATCTAATAACTACTACTTATTTTCAAATAAGATTTGTACATGACTACTTACTAGTATCTTTGTTAAGGAGAAGAGTCATATTGGAGTATAACAATGGATGGATTTGAATATAACATCAACATTTTGTGTACTAATGTGAGGAAAACTATATAATCTATATCTATATATATATATTGCAAAAGGGATTAATCTTACATGTCATACTCTTATGCAATATCTCCTTTGAAAGATGACACATAGGATGTGATGTGGCAACTCTAAACCAATTAAAAAAAAGAAATAAATATGATTTAACCTAATATATTATAATCTTTAACCTAATCTATTAAATACATAATCTACTAAATCTAAATATTAAACCTTTATTATTTTATCTCTCGTGTTTCCTCACATAACTTTTAAACGTTGATATCTTTTATATACGAGATTTTTTAAAGAAAAAAATTGCACCAAATTAACGAGCGTTTTATTATCTTTCCAACGAGTACCATAGTGCTATATAAAAATCAGAGAAAAGAATGACTATTTTTTGTAACCCGACAGGTATTGTGTCGGGTTTGGGATTAGTTTAAAAAAAATTGTGGGTTTGGGTCGGGTCTGGGATTAGGTGATACCCGACCCGATTACCCGAACAACATACCCAAATACCCGAACTACATACCCGATCATATACCCATGAATTTTTTAACGCATTACATAACCTTTAGACTAATGCGTTCGATATTTCAATAATTAACTTTTTTTTTCTTATTTCATGTTAGTTCTTTTTAGAATTATTGATTACAAACTTCCGAATTTATTTGTAATGACACTAGATTTATACCCCGACGCAGAGATTCGTTTTTTTTTATATTTGAATATGATAACTTATGGCACAGATTTATTTAAAATAATATTAATAATAATAATAATAATATATTTTATTATGTTATATTAGATATTTCACCCGGGACCCTCCCGGGATAAAAACTAGTATATTATATAGTTAATAAAATATTTATTATTATTTTTAAAATAACAAGAAGACAAAATTACATAAATACCTAAAATTAAAATTGCAGGTTTCGGCATTTATGTTTAAAACTTGCATATTGCAGCCTTTACAGTGATTTTAGTTACAGGAAACGTCCTTTACTACTAACCACGTTTGTTTTCTTGGTTAAGTGCCCTCACATGCCAATATTTATGTCGTTTTAGTTTAGCAATATAATAATAATTATTATAATTACGATAAATGATTATATATTTGTGTACATGATAAAGAGTGTTACGTATGTGTTTAGAGCTTCTCAAACTGAAAGAGCGACAAATGTCCTCCTTCCCTCCCCACCGAGGTATCTCTTGTTAGATATGCTTGTAGGTCATATGGCAAATCTTTGTGTAATTGTGTGAATGATGACAACTACACAACAAATGAAATAATATACATAAGGTGTCTAACATCTAATAATATTTCTAAGACAATGTGTAATGGGATTGCAGTCTATTACGCATTCATGTGTTATTATTTGAGTGGATTAAACCCTCTATAATTTTTTCATGCTTAATGCTCGTTATCTACTCATGCCCTTGCCCTTGGCAGCCCTACGACGCGGTTCTTGACACACCCCTTTAGGTGACGTGGCTAATGATGCTAACCTACTGCATCCAGTCTAACAAAAAAAAGGAAAACCTATCACGTAGCATGTTAATAAGGCAAATAAATATTTTGGAAAATCAATTCATTATATTTCTCCAAATTTCATTAAATCCTTAAACGTAAATACTTAAGCATAGTTTGGAAAAAAAAAAAGAGAGAGAGAGAGTATACTTTTGATTGTTTAATATTGTTAAAATTATTATATCTTTCCTTAATAATTTTTATTCAATTTTATTTCTAGAGTTGGTCTATAACATTTTGCATAAGACTTTTGTAGGTTGGGCTTGGTCCGCTGATAAGGAGTCCATCAAGTGAAGGCTGTGTTGGAGTCCAACAAGGGAAGCCCATTTCTTATTTCTTGGCCCAGCTGATGCCTGATGCTTTGCTGACTTGGCAATCCGTGGGAGAAAACACAACATGTTGATAGCCGTTGATCAGGGTCTTGACATTGCATCCTGACCCTTCAATTTGTGAATGTGAGAGATCACTCTCACTCTCTCTCCTGATCAGATTACTCGTTCATTCTTGATTTCTTTCTTGACTCTCTCTTTCTCTCGTAACCCTAAGTCTTTGTACTCTCATTCTTTGTTGTGATCTAAGAGTTGTAATCAGATTCATCTTGAATCTGTTATAGTGATTCTTGTGTAGATCTTGGACTCTTGGTGCTGAGATTATTTTGTTATAATCTCAGAAGTTGTAGAGTGTTGAGAGTGTTTCCAGTTTGTATTTTGTTTTTAGGGTTTTGTATTTGGTTTGGGATTAATAATAATAATAATAATAATAATAATAATAATAATAATAATAATAATAATAGTTGAGTTTGATTCCATATTGTTGACAAATATCATTTTAAGGACGGGTCTAAACATGTAACTAATTGTACTAGTATAACATGTGACTATAACGTGGATTACATGAAGTACACTAGTATGGCCAGAATAATCATCAACAACAAAGCCAAATCGTAATATTTTCTTTCTTGTGTTTTTAATTAGTTGTCCTACAAATAAAACAAGAAGAAAAATAACATGTCTCTTAATCAATAGTTACCCTCTTATGTCTTTTAGAGAAAATATATACAAAGTATATACAAAAAGATGACATAATAATACTTTTGTGGGTTCACAATTGATATACATCAGCATTTTGAGATTTAAGTTGTAATATATATTATCTGTGGTACATTTTATGTTCTACAAATCTACACACAAATGCTTTCGTTGTATGCGTGCACGCACAAAATGGTTGAATCACACACTCGAGCTTCGCCAGTGGTGAATTCAAGCATTTTATGTAAGGGGTGCAAAAAATTGACTAGGTTAGATAGCGTTAGGTCATGACAGGTTAAAAACAGTGGTGTGTGTGGGTGTGTGTGGGGGGCAACTAACATTGTTGTAGACTCGGGGCCCTTTTCACAAGGTCAGGTATAAGTGTATAACATATTATCTCAAGTATAATATATTATCAAGTGTGAAAAATGAGAATGTAACTTCGGGCTTCAATAAAACTATAGCAAGAGAACATTGAACGATGTGGCTATGATATACTTTAATACTTTAAATAAAGTTGAGGGTGAAAGTAGGTATAGCCAGTAAGTAGAGACGTCCCTGATGATTTAAGTGCCCTGTTTGAGCAATAAAAACTTATGCCTCTTAAGCTTTAATGAATTAAATAATTTAAACTTAATTTTGTGTACGATCAATGATAAAACAATAAACATAACAATTAGTAAAATAATAATATTAAAATGAGTGAAATTACATACTGTATTAGGTATTGGGCTTACACATATATAGGATTTTTTAAGAAAATGTGCCCCGAGATTTACGGACCCTATCAAGTTGGCCTCCTCAGCCCACTCCAACACCGTCCATGCGAGTATGCAACAAGCTAGTCTATACAGTTGTGGAACTAGAAACTTTTAGCGGAAAGTAATAGTGAAATTATTTCACAATCACTATTATACATTATTTTCCTTTATGAATTATATTTTATCTTCTAGTAAACTATTTCTTTATCTTTTTCTAGTGTATTGATAAATATGGGGAGTATGCAGTTTATTGCAAAGAGCTTCACGATTTCAAATACCGGTATGACTGGATGAGAGACGTTTTGTGGGACATCTTGAGAAGAGATGAGATTTCTGCCAAGAAGGAGGCCCTGTGAATTTTCTCACAGACCCTATGGAAGGAAGATATACTCTGCGACCTGCGGATCTGCTCGTCTTTGGTTGGGCTGGGGGGGAACATGCATGTGTGGACCTCACAGGGGTATCTCCTTTGGTTGGTTTAAGGGAACACGGGTTTGTAGCAGGACAAACATCAAGAAAGGCGGAATCGAATAAAGTGGATAAGCACGCTAAAGCTTGTGCAGAGAACCAACATGTCTTTATCCTCTTGGCCTTTGATACCTTTGGCTCTCTAGCGCCAGTAGCTATTCGTTTCTTGACCATAGTCCAACGGGTTATTCACAGCAATAGTTCATCTCCAGCAGGGCATGGGTTTATATTTGGTAGATTATGGTTCGCAATTCAAAACAAGGAAGTGACGTAGCTTATTGCGCGTCTACCTTCTATTCTGATGTAAGTTGACAAGTTTTAATAAATGAAAAATATACTTGAATTAAAAAAAAAAGATAAAAAAGAAAAAAAAAATTGTCAGTGTATTTTTTACAGATATTAAACTATGTGATATTTCGAGATATATTTTTTAAAAATGATAGAAATTTGATTGAAAATTAGAACTTAAATGAAGTAACATACTACTTTGAATTCAACTGGTGTTTAAATTGGGCTTGGAAAAATAGGTGACAAAGTTAGAGGGTTATGATGGTGCTTGTGGGCCTGGTAAAAACTTGAAGGGGTGCCTGTTGATTTTGAGGCCATTTTTAAAACGAGAAATTACGTAATGTTATTGGGTTAAATGAAAGAAAAACAAGAAGTCTTAGAAAGGGTATCAAACGGACTCTGATTATAATCATTCAAGTGACATTGGAACTGTCTCATTGAACCCTCCGATCGTAGTGTTTAGGTTTTTGCTTTTTTGGATTTTTCGCTTCATTGTGTTTTTTTGTTATTTTCTTTGTTTTGCCATCTTTTGCGATTCATTGTATCTTTTTTCCTTAGCATGATGCTATGTTTTTTGGCATTGTGTTATATTTCGTGATCTATTGCGTTTTTTTTTATTCTTCTTACCATTTTTATTTATTTTACACTATGTATAATAACTTGACCCATGTTATTGGTTACATGGTTTCGCTTATCTAAGGTGAGAGGCTTGGGTTCGATTCCCACTAGCTACATTTGGAGGACGTAATGAGAAATGAGAGATGACTCATAGCCTATGTCAGGAGTTCGAGTCCTGATCTCGCCCGGGTTTTACCGGTTCTCCACAGCGGGTCTTCGGACGGGTGGGGGATTGGGTTTTCCCCGGTTCAGGAACCACTATCGGGCGGGACCCCCAGCAAGGGAAGCCAATTTTTCCGAGCCCCCTTGTGAAAGTCTCACGGTTGTTGTGTTGGCCGTTCTAAAAAAACAACTAAAACACCTAAATTTGTGTAACCTGTCATTTTTTTTAAACATTTCAAACAATTGTCAATTTGTACTTTTTTTACTAGCTTATCTTCACTCTATTTACTCCAAATTTATCTAAATTACATCATTGTGTATTTTTAAACCTAAGACCTCCCCTTTAAAAGGCATACACCTCCACCAAGTAGGTTGTCCCCACATTAACTTGTAAATGAGTTGTAATCAAGTTGTAAATAAGTTGAAATAAAGTTGTAGAACTTGACTTGTTAGAACTTTTAAGATATACAACACACATGGAGTTAATATGATCGCACGGCAACACTGGTGGTATGATGATACTCCAGTGGTCCATGAGTGATTTCAATTAGCCGTTCAAAAAAAAAAAAGAATGATTTTTCCTCACTTTAATTTTAGTACTACACAAACATAACCCATGCTTAATAAAATGAATTAAACATTTCAACCAGAAACTCGACATTTTTAAGTTAACCACTCTGGCACCGGTATGAGTCATTACATCTTGTGTTTTCCAACGATCTCCTTATCATTTTATTTATAGCTGTTTTTTAGATAATAAGTTGATTATCATAATGGATCGTCTCTCAGTCTTCATGGTCTCAAGCTATCTATGATATGGTATTTCTTCTTGATATCTTGTGACAGTCATTTGTTATGAGAACTTTACATAATTACATCTTGTGACTTCTTTATGTATCTTATGGGATACGCAAACTTTTTGTTTCCATATGTGTTGATAACTTTTTTGTAGAGACGTACTACAATTCTTTGTTGAGTGAATTTTAACCATGGATTCAATATTTTGTGGTTAATTTCTTGAATTTATGTGATTTCTATAGAAACAAATATTTAGAACACTACAACGTTGAGTCACAAATTAATTGTTAGTGATATTGCAGCAGTCAACACTAGTAAGTGTAATGAAGACCACCCACCTTATGGTGGAGTGGTAAGCCAAGTGATGGTTAGAGCCTACCCTTTTAGAGGGGACACGTTCGAATCCTGATGGCAACCTCGGTTTTCTATTACCGTGCATTTAATTACTTCAGAGAGGCTTGCCTCTTGTGAAGGGTGCAACATTTTTCAAGTGGCAGGTGGCAGGAAATTTCCCGCGAGGTGGGGTGGGGGTGGGGAGGGTTATGCCTACCACCACCCCAATGTGGAACCAATTCAGACAATATAGTCTGGGTGTGTGAGTGGAGGCAGGACCTATAAAAGCAGGTGTGAAGTTCTGTGTCACCTCCAAATTGAGAATTTCTCCTTCCAAAAAAAATAAAGTAAGTGTAACAAAGACAGACTATAACGTACCTGTCATAACTATAGTTTGCTTAGTTGGCGATTCGTTAATCCATTAGTTAAATAGCGATGAAGATTAGGTGTGAGGTTGTAGACCTTTCTTTTTCGATCTGAATTAAAGTTCTTTTTCAATTCTTCTTTCTTTAAAATGTTCATTATCTTTATTTTTAACGACCAATTGAAATCACTCACGGATTACTAAAGTATCATTGTGCCACCAGTATTACCACGTAATCATACTTCACCACCAAGTCACCAATTCAGGAGGAAACTTATAATTATGAGAAAAACCCATTGTAAGATTCGAACCGATGACCTTATAGTCCCTAAGTCTTATCCCACCACCAACATGTCGCTGGGCTATAATGCCTTTAGCTAAAATGTTCATTATCAATAATAAAATCTGAATGAGTTGGTTCTTAACTCTACTGTTCTTCATCTTCTTTTTTTTTTAAAGTATGCTTCATTAAAAAAACAGCCAACTCGAAGACCGAGCAGCAAAACAACAACGTACATAAATACAAAGTTACACCAATCCGATCATGTTAAAGACTTTAATCTAGATCTATTCTTAAGCCATAAAAACCTGACAACCTTGATCTCACTAATTACCTCCTCCACTCTCGCTCTTTTCCTTTCAAACTTCAAGCCATTTCTAGTGCGCCAAATGCTCCAACACCCTAGAATAATCAGCCCATGGAAAACAAGTTTGGCATTACCCGAAAGGTCAATGTGATTATGAAACTCAATCAAGTCCCTAAAGGAGAAAACAAAGAAGCTTTGAGCCCAGCTCCAACATGTCCCTTCCCAGTCGATCAGCCACTTTGCACCTTTTAAACGATTCCAGCCTAAACAAGTTAGGACAAACATCTTTTAGAGTCCTGATACCTAACCACGGATCAATCGAAAACGCAATGTCTACCCCATCCCGACCATTCCTTTAAAGAAACCACGCAACGAAATGTTGGAAATGGTCCTCGAGACACCACCTTAACAATGTTTCTCCAAGCTCCATTTAAAGAACTATTAACCGGAATAAAATCCCATCAACGCCTCGTCATGTGAAAAGCATCAATAACCTTCTTCCATAAAGAACTACCATCTGAGTATACCTCCATCCCCATTTAGAGAGAAGCACCAAGTTAATAATTTTAAGTTTACAAAGACCAACCCCCCTCTTTTCGGAGTGGCCACCCGATCCCATTGCCTCGTTGAAGAGTGGGTCAAAATTTCCACCTTACATTTGGATTATCCTAAACATGATGCATCTCATAGACCTTACAATTTGTTTCCCCCACACTTCGATGAAATCCTTCAAGTAGTGCATAGCAAAACTCACACGATTTGTGACTCCTGTTCTCGGCGAGCTTCAGCCAATGTTATTTCCTCTTATTTAGGGATGGCAATCAAACCCGAACCCGATGGGTAAACCCGAAACCCGACACATTTAGGACGGGTTTGGGGTCGGGTAATCGGGTATGGGTCCGGGTATGGGATTAGTTTTTAGTTTTTTCGCGGGTTTGGGACGGGTTTGGGATTTGATGATATACCCGTTTACCCTGCCCGATTACCCGATAACGTATACCCATTTACCCGATTAGATACCCAATATAATTTCTAATATATCTTTTTTAAATATGTATGCATAATATATCTAATTGTCCATCTAGATTGTCATCTTGTGCTAAAAATTATAAAAAATTAGTATATACTATTTGTTATCTATGTCTTTGAGTGTTTTTATATGATTTAATTATTTTATATTTATACATTATAATCATTTGGATATATATTTAATAATGTTAAATGTAATTGGTTAATAGTTACCTAATAGATATCCGTCGGGTTTTTGGTCGGATATACTCAATGGATAAGTTTTAAAACTTAATGGGTTTACCCGAAACCCGCGGTATACCCGATACCCGATGGGTAATTACCCGACACAAACCCGACGGGTTTTGGGTCGGGTTTGGGACAAGCATACCTAACCGGGTATGGGGTTGGGATTACCTAAACCCGTCCCAAACCCGACCCATTGCCATCCCTACTCTTATTCGATCCAACCCGCTCTTACCTTTGAAACATGCAAAAATGGTTAATAATGGAGAATATTATTTTTTATGTGTGGTGAGATATGACTATATGAGAATATTTTGTGAGTGTATGTGGTGAGAAAATAGTAATAGTTTGTATTTATGATGGGTTGTTTATTTTTATTTTTTCTTTGAAAACGGGCTTCTGATGGTCATTTGACCGTTCAACGGTCAATTTTCAATCCTCAACAATCGAGTATCAATCCCTGTGATATGATTCCGCCTAGCCTACAAGAAGGGGTGACGACACTGCTACCGAATCGGATATGCACCCACAGGCAATACCCGTATGGCGTTCAGGTTAAATTATGAAGAAAAAAAAAGTAACAATAATAATACATGGGGTATTATTTGTTAAAGCTGGATGCCTAAAATATCTATAAAAATCGAATGGAATCGTTTTATTTTTTGTAACTGTCACCCAAATGAAATAAAATCATTTATACGTATCATTATTGGGGTATCGTCCACAAAAATAAAGAAACTGGGAATCAAGTTAAAGACCATTTAAATAAACAAAGACAAAAACATAATAAGTTTTTCGTATATTATCACTTTCTCGATCCTTATTTTTTTCGTCTACTTTATTTCATATACATGTATTTTCAAATGTTGTTTCTTTATTTTGTTATTTGGCAACAAAAACTCCTAAACAAATCCATACAAAAACCTACCTTAGTGGGGAAGGCAAAGGGAGGATTTGACATGGTAAAGGGAGATTGAATGGGGCTCGACAAAGTCACTGGCGAAGCTTAGTTGGGGCCGGCGGGGGCGGCCGACCCCCTCGAATTTTCGCGTAGAAGTGTTGATTATATAGTATTCGTATAGAAAATTTTGGAAATATAGGGTTTCAACCCCCCGAAACTGGTTTCGACCCCCCGAAACTAGTGACTTCCGACCCCCCGGTGACTTCCGACCCCCCGAACCTTCGGGTCAAGCTTCGCCACTGGGCAAAGTTGTCAAAAGTGCCCCGTCCCAATGTCCTGTTACATGCATGATTGATTTTTTTAAGAATATAACTATATTATAAAAAGCAAGTTACGTTTGGATAATGAGTAAGCGAGCAACAAGCTGCGTCGATATCCCTTTTTAAATCGCAAACCCTTTTCTACTAGTTTTGGTTTTTTTTTTTTTTTTTTTTTTTTTTTTTTTTTTTAATATTAGCGTCATATAAGATGGGTGATCTGTATTTCATTTATATATTTTATTTAGATAAAAATAGAAAATTAAATCGTAAAGGTTTAAAAATAAAGTGGACCCAGTAGGTTCACAATAGTCAACAGTGGCTTATGTTTATGTTAAACTTATGGCTGCCTGCTTCACTTTCCTCTTCCCTTCCCCTTCCATCACATATTTTTGGGACTTCTTCATCACTTCCTTCCTTCCAGGGTAACTCTTCTTCTTCACACTTTTTTTCTTGTTTTATTTTTATTTTAATTCTGCAACAATCTGTACTTAAACTCATCGAACAACAAACCCATAACAGGAATTTTAAAATAATATAATATGTATGAAGATATATTAGTTTCATTTGGTGTGCACTGTTTTGTTGGGTAGTTAACTCTTCTTGGGTTTACTTTGATATTATTAGAAGAATTGATGTTATTATGTATGGATTTGTGAATCTTTCTGTAAAATTTCCCTTTGGTTTTTAAAATTTTGATGTTGAAACTTTTGTAAAACCTAAATTATGTTTAAAACTTACTGCTTCTTGATAATAAACATGTTGTCATCTTGTATGATTTGGCAGTCAAAACCGACCATCATATCATATCCATGAGTAGAGACATAGATACACATGATCATTACCATCTAAACGGCGCGTTGCCGGCTGATATTCCGGAGAATTTGAAAGATTTTTTGCCTCAAGATGAAGGTCTTACTTATGAAGAAGTTATCTTGGAACAGGTAATTTTATGTTTTTTAGCCGAACTTAATCAGTTATGGTTGGATTAACTGAAACTGGATGCAACAGGCATGCGTCTATCAGTCGTATCAAGAATGTGGACCAAACAGGGCTGCGGGTACTGGTGACGACGATGATGATAATGATAATGATGATGATGATGATGATGATGATGATGATGATGGATCAAGTTCTTCAGAAGATGAGGGTGAATCGTCAAGTGTGATTTCTCAAGAAGTCATGGATGAAGCTTATGCTAGATCATTGCAAGAATTAGGGGAGGAATTTGATGAGTTCTTTATAGCAGAATTCAATGCCACTCCTGATTTGAACCACGACGACGACGTTGATCCTGCTAACATGCGATACGAGGTACAAATGATCAATCTTATAGAGCAGTGTTGGAGACAGATTTTTAAAGCCTTTTGTTGGTTTCTCGTGCAGGATTTGTTGAACCTAACTGAAGCAGTTGGTGTGGAGAACGTAGGATTATCCGCAGCGCACATTTCCCAATTACCGATCTCCATCTACACATCAGGAGTGTTTTCGAATAACGCGGAAGAAAAGTAAGAATATTTCCCCCCCTATGATTAAGCGTTTAATTGGCCAAAGCTAAACAAACACACGTATATGTAATATCCCACTCATAAAGTAGGGTATGGTGACGGTGAGAGATGGGCAAACCTTACCACTATCTTTGAAGACCGAGAGGCTACCCTTTGAAAACAAAACCTATTTTTACACACTATAAAAATATAAATAGGATAAAGTATATATAAGAAAAACAAAAACAAAATTAGAAACAAGAAATAATAAGAGTAGAAGATAAAAGAAAAAACTTAGCATAACTGCAATCTTTTGATCTCATATGCATTATTTTTACTGATAAATGTGGATTTAGGTGCGTGATATGTCAAGAAAACTATAAATTTGGAAAACGCTTGATCACATTGCCATGTGTTCATCAGTATCATAGGAAATGCATCATCAAATGGCTAAAAAATAAAAAGGTAACATTATCAATATTTGACATATTTATTCATTCATTCATATTTGGTTAATTTAAGGTTACAATCCTTTTCAGAACTGCCCTGTTTGTCAAAAGGAGGTTGTTTAAGATCTCAACCTTGAAGCCAAAACTTATGTATGGATCTATATTTTTCTTGTGTATTTTTGGTAAGGCAGATTTATATATGACGACGGACGTCTTAGTTTCTGGCTGATTTGGTCGTTTAGTTCATAGTCACAGGATTCGCTAATCTACCTGCGTACCGCGAATCCAATCGTGCGTATCGGAATCGGGTACATTTGCGTACCGTTCACATAGGATTCGCGATCCGATTCGTAAAATTGAGCGTACCCGATTGTGTAGAATTTCGAACCAAATATCACAGATTCGCGTACCGGATTGTCGAATTCGCTGTCTAGATTCAATGCGATCCACGAATCGGAATTAAATGCTTCGAAATCTGCAGCAATTATGGTGACTATTCGCTTACCATAGCTAGATGAAGAGTCTATTGTTTCCTTATAATTATGAACTTTGTTAATTTGTTTTATGTTTTTGAACTTATAATTATGAACTTTGTTTTGGATTATGATTATGAAATGTTTATTGGAGTTATTTGAAAAAAAAAAAAATATATGTTGTATGATGTTTAGATACGATACGGCATACCAACTTATAGGGTACACCGTACCGCGTACCGAATTGGCGAACCGAATGAACCTACCCCCCTCGTACCGAATTTTAGAAATGCGCGAACCGCGTACCCGATTTCGTACCACGAACCGGAGTGTACCGCGATTCATGTGACTATGGTTTAGTTATTCATCTGTCACTCTTTATCTATCTTGCCTTAAACAAACAGATGTACGTTTGGTATGTAATCTTGACGTTACCTCTTTTGTTTTACATGTAAATAAACATAATCTTGAGTTTAAGTCACATAACTACCAGAAAAAATGGCTTTTTGGTTGTCATTAAAATGTGTCCATAAGTTATTCATGTCCTATCTACCGTAAAAATAGTGCCACTGCTATTAGACATGTCATTGGTAAAGATATACTAATACTATACTCTTGTTCAAGTTCTGTCGCTATTCATGTTTGCTTTTAGTGACACTGTGGCTATTCAAGCTACTTAGTGACACCATAGTCTCAGCATTACACATTTTCTCGTGACATATATTTTTTGAAGCTAAAAGCAAATGAGTTTAAACAAAGTACATCCCTCGAGAAAATTTACTCGCATATTACCGTAATCAGAGACTGAGGGGTATGGTCATCGGGGCATAAAGTCGAAATGGCATGTAATTGGGCGACCCGCACGTGCATGGCATCCACAAAGCTTGAGATATATTATGTACGCTTGTACGATACTACATAATATGATAATCGAAGATGAAGGCCGTGCGATATGTGAGTATGACCCAAATGACGTTGAAGAGAATCTCGAGCCGGTCGACGCGACACAACAACAATCGAACAGGTGGGCATTAGAGGATAGTAATATGCACGCCAACCTTTGCTTGGATTTAATCGACCATATTTGGAACAATTTCCGTGTCGATGACGTTGATAACGAGCAGTTTGTATTTTTTTTCTTTAGTTTCGTTTTTTTTTTTTAATATTTTTAGTTTCGGTTTTTTTTTTTTTTGTGTTAGTGTTTTTTATTTTACATGTAATTTGGTTTTTAATTTTAATGAAAAAAGAATTAATGAAATATAAAATGTACAAAAAAATAAAAAAGAAAAACAATAAAAAAGGGAAGGGGGAAGGGGGAACCATTTCCCCTAGAAGGGGGAGGGGAAGGGGGAAATGACATGGTGCTGACGTAGACAAAGGGAAAGAAAGGGGAAAGGGTGACCTCACCCCATAGCCTCATGGAAAAAATGAACCAAAGAAGATGTACAATGTCATGTTTCTACCCTATATTATAAGTATGGGTGAAACAGGAAAAGTAGTATAAACACTACTACATATTCAACCAATTGCGACGGGTTGAGACGAAAAACCTTATCGCTAGAAGAAAATTTACGAGAATAATGTGTTTGTGAATTTTCGAAAGAGTTGTGTTAGGGGCGGACTTCTGACATTTGAAAGAACCTTTCCGTCATGTGTATGTGTCATAAAGTTAACGACTGGTTATTTTGCTACCAAAAATTTGCTAGAAATACCGCTAAGCTTATTACAAGTCTATAGAGGGAGGGAGGGAGGTTTATAATGTCACTTTGTATAATACTAAAAAGAATTTTTGATATTGGTACAGCCGAACATGTAGGTCTCTACGTGTCTACGTCCCTGGGTGACAATATATAAGTGTTATGAGTATAAGAAAGACTTTTAGTGGCAATTTATAATGTCACTTTGTAAAAGAGAGGGTGGAACTAAATATCTTATTATCATTATCATTATATTATAAGTTGTATATATATTTCCTAACCAATAACTCTTACAAGTGAGAGGCGGGTAAACGGGCAACAAGTTGCGCCGCTACCCCCTTTTGAATAGAAAAACCTACTCTATTAAAAATAAAACTTAGGTCCTTCGTCGCTGGAGAGTTACTCTGCACCACCTTTTGAACTCTTTTTAAGAATCGGATTGCCTCGGGGGCTAAACCTCCAAATGTGTCAAAAGCAAATGGCACAAAAACGTGTTGGTTCTCTAGGCATGCAGCTTCATGTTTGACAACTTTCTGGGATTCTGCTCTCAAGGCTGCTTGCCCTGCCACAAACCCCGAATCTCGAAGTCCCACCAACAGAGACACCCCTGTGAGATCAACGCACGCATGTTTGCCTTGTGCCCACCCGAACACGAGGACATCTGCTGGCCTTAGGGTAGACCGCCCTTCTAGAGGGTCCGTCAAAAAGTTAACCGGGGCTTCTTTCCTAGCCGAAATCCCTGCCCTTCGCAAGACGTCCCATAAAACATCCCTGACCAGATCATGTCTGTATTTAAATCCGGGAAGCTCCTTACAATGAAGGGCATGTTCCCCAAATTTATCTAAACATGTTTTTTTGCAAACCGGACACAGCTCATCAACTGGAAACATGGGAATCATGAGCCTGTATTTAAGGATAACCCGGTATTCAACAGTTGACATGTGTTGCCCGAGCCCCCCAATAGGAAGGACAAACAAGAAATCTTGAGCATGCGCTACTTTGAGGCATTCAAACACCGCTTTCTGACGCGAAGTCATGGCAAACTTCTCTCCCATAGTCTGAAGGGTTTTACAGTTAAACGCACTCGCCAAGAACTTTTGAGGTTTGTTGGGGGCGGTGTCCTTATCCATAAAACCACCCAAATCTAAATCAGGAAGAGAACTGCGAACGATGTCCAAGGCAAGCTCATAATCCAGGTCCATCCCCACAATCCTACTGTTTCGTAAGATGTGGTCTTGCAGACCCAGGACTGCACTCTAGAGGCCACAAAAGCATATGCAGACACGCCCTCTGCCGAACACAGGCCAAGACCTCCCGACCGTATCGGTAGAGACGCTAACCGCCATTGAAGATCCCCCAAAGAACGCCCCCCACAAACTACAATATATTCGACCGCTTCACGAAGCCCTTTGTCGAAAATGGATACGGCCTCATCAGCAAAGTCTGGTTGACATGTCGTGTAGCATACTTTAGTGACATTTTTAGGTTGACATGGATACGGCCAATATAAGTAAACATTATATTGGCCTATTGGCCATTGGGTAGTTTACTTTAGTACTTCACGATTGATAGGTTTGAATTTCAAATCGTGTAGCATATTAGATCGTGGCGAATTAACTTTTGAAAAGTTAGGAATTGATGCTAAATATATGCAAACAAAAAGAAAGTTTTTCAGTGACATTTTTAAAGTAGAGTGAGCAGAACTAAAAATCAGTGGTGGATATAGGCCACAAAATCAGTAGTAACGTTTTTCATTTTAGTAGTAACGTTTTCCAATTTTCGTAAAAAAAACAAATTTTCCATTAATTTTCCACTACGCGCGCAAAGTTGAGCCGCAACGTCCGCAACCCCTCCTCTTTAATTATGTCCGCCCCTACTAAAAATACCATGACATTTTATAAAGTAAAGAAAGAATTATTGACACTTTGTAAAAGGACTGACTATATAATTTTTTAATGATATTTATATAAAGTATAGGGCTGTTTGGTAAGCCTCTTAATTAGCCTTTGAATCATTCAGTATTCAGCTCATTCAGCGCGTTTGTTTCAGAATTTGAATGGAATGGTTAAGGCTGAACCATTAAAACTTGAGATGTTGCTAAACCATTAAGCACTAAATGAATCCATTTTTACCTCCCCTACAATGTGGGACAAGAAGACTAACAATTTAGAAGTTCAACAAAACAACACTTAATGATTCAGCACTTAACCATTTAGATCCTCTTAACCATTCAAATTTCTTAATAATTCAATATATAATCAACCAAACAGCCCCTAAGTAAAAATAAGTCTTCTAATGACACTGAAATAAACAACGTTTACGAGTAACAATCTTTTACCCACATCCTATGGTCACGGCCCACGGTTTCCTTTAGGATATTCTAGCCCAATCTGTTCAATAAATGGCTGCTCAGCCCAACGAAAAAATGAATATATTTGGTAGAAATATAATCCAAATTTAAATCATGAATATTTCAGTTGGGCAACTTATATAAATCATTTTATGATTTTGGATATACGATTTATTAAAATTTGTTTCGCTCTTCTTAACATTCTTTTAAACTACATTCGATATTAAAAATGAGTGGACAATATTTCATACGCTTCTCTCCATATACTTAACCACCTCCAGCTCCAGGTCACTGTCGCAATGCCCTACCACTACGTGGCGTTCCTTAATTGCTTCTTCTTTTTTAATTATAAGTTCGATATTTTTTAATTTAAACTTTTTATTACCTTTGCAGCTTGCTTACTTTTATCTAATTTTAAAATTATAGATGGTGTTATTGTGTGTAGTAATGTAGTTGAATGACGATTTTCTTGTGGGGCAAACTGCTTGATTTTTTTTTTAATCTTTTGTTATGTGTGTGAATTTGATTGGGCTGGCCTTTGAAAAAAAACGTACGATATGGGTTTCCACATGATTCATGTGGGTGTTGTTAATTTATACAAAGAGGACGTTAATGATATTATAATATTATTTTAATCAACTAATTAGCATGTTTCCACATCAAATGATATTATATCTTTAATATAAAAACATTTATTTAAGAGGACGATGTTAACCGAATAGAATACTGAGCTAACCATCATGTGAAGTTAGGGATACTGTGTTTGAAGTTGGTAATTATTTGTTATGATAATCCAACTATCCTCCCAAATATTATTCTTCCTAAAAACATTATTTAGGTATTAGACTTGATGTATGGGAGATATTTTGTTTTTACATGATATAAGAATTTCAAGTTTATTTTTATGTTGGTATAGCATAATTTAAAGGTTCTTTAATTAAATTTTGAATTGAAAGTCAGGAATAATTAAAATTAAGGTGATAGACTTAATTAAGTTGCCAATTAGACAAACTTAGAGGGTGTTTGGGATTGAGTTTGATTTAAGAAAGAGAGTTGATCAAGTCACTTCATGAAGGAAAAACAAAGAGGAAAAGTTTTTGAGGGTGTGTGGCGATCTAGAGAAAGAACTCAAGGAAACATAATGAAATTGGAGTTGAAATCACGTAAAAGCATCATCTCCAAGTTATTTATAGAAAAAAATAAACTTTTGACGATGAATTCATCCTTGGAATTTCCATTTTAGGAGTTTTAGACCCAAATTGTGAAGTTTAGAAACTAATTACATGTGTGATTCGTGATTGATTATAAACATCCTCTGGAATAACTATGATATGTTTGTTTTGGTAGCGAGAATTGAATGGTTGGTCCATGTGGTTTTCCAATATTACAGTCTTGGTCATAAGGTTTCACTACTTATACCGTTGGCCCCCGAAGGTGGTAAACTTAGTGCTAGTATGGTTTATATGTATTCATTTTGTTACCGTGTCGACCCTCTAATGACCGTTAAAATTTTATGTTAATTATATATAAAATGTCTATTTTGCCCTTGTAAAATAACAAAAACAAACAAATATTTTAAATAAATAACTACCCCACCTCTAATGTGGGTGTTCTTGACCTTCACTCTTCCAACCACGAACGGTAATTGAAACCATCTCCGGAGCCAGAAATTGTGACAAAATGGACGATTGGGATGATCAAACTCCGAAGAAGACAAGGTTATGATCCAGTAGATCGTGGGTGATGTTAAAGACCCATTCGTGAGTTTAAACATAATGCTCCAGGACACTGTCTCTAACGGTGGTTTGGTGGACCATCAACAAAATCAATTTTTTTCACCTTTAATGGATAAAGATCTTGAATATTCAGTTTACTTCGTTAAATGTTTTCTAACTTAAAATTGATATGAAATACGAACACACTCACAATTAAACAAACAATTCAAGTGAACTTAAAATTGAGCAAGGTACCATTTAATTGCATTATTGTTAAATTTAGCATACTTACTTAAATCGGAACAAGCCTTATGTGTTCAAGCATATTTTGGGCAATTGTTGACAATTTGGGATCTTGATTTGCTAAGGTGAGAATATAGAGTTCTTCCAAACAAAATATGCACTAAATGACTAAAATATCTAATTATCTTGCTTAGTTAGTTAAGTGTGTAGCATAAGCTCAAGGATTTTTGTATGGTAATATGTGCTAATGTTTTGTAGCAATGTTTAAATATGTACTACCAACTTCTCAAGGATTTGAGAACTAGCTTCCATAAAGCTGAATTTGGAAGCATATGATCCTCACCAACTTGAGGATTTGATTTTATGAATTAGGATGTATGTCATTTGATCCTCTTAACGACTTTTTGACTTGATTCCTAGTTGTTAATCAAAAAGATTAATCTTACTAAGACTATAAGGAGTGGTGGGTGGGGGGGGGGGGGGGGAAGAGGTGGGGGGAAGCGCCATGTGGCACTTGTGGAGCCCTTGTGGGGGGGAAAATAATTGTGGGGAGTGGAAGGGGGGGGAAGAGGTGGGGGGAAGTGCCATGTGGCAT
Source organism: Ambrosia x helenae (assembly GCA_030844895.1). Classification (NCBI taxonomy): domain Eukaryota; kingdom Viridiplantae; phylum Streptophyta; class Magnoliopsida; order Asterales; family Asteraceae; genus Ambrosia; species Ambrosia x helenae. The sequence continues at coordinate 130,145,948 of CM061233.1, read as the reverse complement.
TTTGTTTTTCTTTTTTTTTTTCTTTTTTTTATAATAATAATAATAATAATAAAAATAAAATAAACCGAAAAATATATTAAATTAATTTAATAATAAACAATTAATATTAAATTAATAAAAAAATAATTAATATTATATTAATAAAAAAATAATTAATATTTAATTTGATAAAATTTTAATTAATATTTAATTTGAAAGTTTGAATTTCAAATTTTCCCCCACTGCTCCACACAGTACAAACATTAATTTTTCCCACCATACGTTTGAATTTGAAATTTTAAAATTGAAACTTTGAATTTCAAAGTTTCCCCCCCACTGTTTCATACTTCTAACCCTATAAATACAACCCCTAACCAAATTCTCATTCACACCTATTCCTCTTCCCTAAAGCAATGAATAACATGGGTGACGGTTTTCAACCTCCTCTCCTGCAGTACTCTCGCCGGAGACGGGGACGGGGCCGCCCTCAGAGACTACCATTCACCTCCTCTCCTCTTCCTACTGCTGCACAACCTCCACTTTCTCCTCTTCCTCCTCCTCCACAACATTGGTTATTTCCCGCTCCTCCTCCTGCTACTGCACAACCTCCACTTTGTCCTCCTCCTCCTCAACATTGGTTATATGGGCCTCCTCCTCCTCCTGCTGCTGCTGCACAACCAACATCTCCTCCTCCTCCAGCAGATGATGACTGGACGGATGAGGAATCAGTCTGGGCCATGGAGTATGTAATGGCCCAGACAGGTATGGAGCGACTAAGGTTGTCTCCCCCTACCACCTGGGCTGCTTCAGTTCAGGCTACCTCCACCCCCATCCCCCAACACCAGACTACCCCCATCCCCATCCCCCAACACCAGACTACCCCCATCCCCATCCCCCAACACCAGACTACCCCCATCCCCACCTCCCACCACGAGACTTCCCCAACTGAGGGGGATTTGGAAGCCCTCCGGGAGATTGAGGAGGAGGAACTCTACTGGAGCCGACCTAGCCCTCCTAGTGAGTGCTACTACTTCCCGTCGGATACGAGATCCGATGGACGGGATAGCTCACGTTCCCTCTCACCCGAGTACGTCACCCTCCCCTGGGAATGGGACAACTACTCTCCATAGCGGAGAGATTTATTAATGTTTAAATAAGTAATTTAGGAATTATTAGGATTATGTAATGGTTATTTATGTAATGGTTATTAAGTTATTTAATTATGTTATTGTTATTTATTTATTTTTATTTAATTTCTTTTTTTTATTTAATTTCTTTTTTTTATTAAAAAAACCGGTATATGTTTAATTATGTTTAATTATTGTGGGTATTTTTTTTTAATAAACAAATCCTCCTCCTCCACCCAATAAAATTGTGCCACTTGGCAAACACAAGTCCCCCACGCCAGTGACCAAACTCCCCCCCCCCCCCCCCCCCCCACTCCCGCCCCTTCCACGCTGCCCTTGCGGCGGTGTTCCCCCCCCCCCCCTTCCCGCCCCTTCCACGCTGCCACTCCGTTCAGTCTAAGAATGGATTGTATGTTGTATGGTGTAATTGACTTTGCTAGAGTTATTATTTCTATTATATGCGCAAATCACACATTCTACTCTTGACTTCATATTTATTAAGCAAGTTGAAAATTTTGGAAAAAAAAAAAAAAAGCTTGGCATATTGGCCGAAAAGTTGAAAACATATTTGCAATGGTAATTTTTGGCTTTGGGCAGCACCTAAAAAAGATTAAAACATATGTAAATTGCGATTTTTAATATCAACTAGTTAACTGTGATGTAAATCCTTTTAAACTTTCCATAAGAAATTATTAAAATAAACCCAAATGCGTTTACAAGTTATGTGTTACACTCCCCATAAATCCATGAAATATGTTTGCCTAAAAATTGGCATTAATTTGGCCTCTTTTATAAACAACCTGAAACAATCCGGAATAATTAAAAGTTAAGACAACCTATGAGTAATTAAGTGAAAATCAGATACTATTATTTCACAAGGATGGTGTGTTAATTAGTAGTGATCAGGTAAAGCAACATGCATGATCTTTCCATATCTATCAAACGGGCCCTACTTCACAAAGTTCTCAATAAAACAATTTAAAACAGACAAAAAAACAGAAGTGATATGTGATTGCGAAGTTTATATAAAAGAAATTAAAAAATGTACATACATGTATATTAAAGTTAAATCATGGATAAATACAAAGCACATATGGAGGATTGAAGCTATGGTTCCTATCATTCGAGAGATTTTGCGGTGTCATGAGTGGAAACACAGGTTCCGCAAAACATGTTTTTTTATTCACAACAACCTTTGCATGTAATCTTAATAATTTAGGATTCAATTGTGTTACCTTAATTTCGATCTTTGGTTAACTGAAGTTCACTCATAATTAAAATAAGATGTACATATAACCAAATAAAATAATATTACTACATCAACTCATAATTCAAATAAGATGTTCGCTCATTATCAATTATTATGATATTAATTTTTTTAAAGAAAATAGGTAATTTGTATAGGGATTAGGATCAAATACACAGCGAAAGAAAAATAGGGAGTCGTAGGAAGGGTATCAAACGGACTCCGATTGAACTCATTCAAGCGGCATTGGAATCATCTTATCGAACCCTACCACGTTAGTTTTTAGGTCTTCGTTTTTTGGGGTTTTAGCTTGTAGTTTTTAGAATATGTGTTATATCGTGTCTTTTATGTACCATTGTGTCTTTTTCTTATTTGTATCATTGTGTCATTTTTTCAATTAATTGTGTCTTTTTTCTTCAGCATTGTGACATATTTTTTTGGCACTGTGTTATATTTTGTGGCTTATTGTGTCATATTTCATGATCTATTATGTTTTTTGTATTCTTCTCACCCTTCTCCAGTGGCGCAGGATAGTTGGAGCGGGGAGGGGCGGCTGACCCCCCCGGATTTTCGCGCAGAAGTTCCGATTATATAGTATTCGTATAGAAAATTTTGAAAATATAGGGTTTCGACCCCCCGAAACTAGTGACTTCCGACCCCCCGAACCTTCGGGTCAAGCTTCCTCACTACCCTTCTTATTTTTTATAATCTTTCTAGAATAACTCAACCAGATGTTATTTAATATAATAAGAATGCGTGATCCACATTTGCCAATAAATGTCTAGAGCCTCAGTAGTAGTACTCTATCCTCCATCTATTAAGGTTTAACCTTTAAACACACTCTTCCTACGAAATTAAGGGTGTGTGAGTTAGCTAGCTGTTCATTACATGTTCTTTTTACTTTTATGGGATCTTGGTTGTCCAATCCTATCACCGACCGATCTCCGACGAGGAGCACTGGTCTCGGAGACATACCCGAGAACTGTCTGGCTATGGTTCTCTCCTACTTGGACCCCCCGGATATATGTAACTTGGCAAGAACCAGTCGATTGTTTCACCGGGCATCTTCAGCCGATTTTATATGGAAACCGAGACTGCCCGAAAACTACCTGATCCTGGCTGAGAAACTGATGTCATATAATAGTAGTTGTGAGTGTTTGAGCAAGAAAGAGATGTATGCTGAATTGTGTTGTCCCGTTCGCTTCTCCAGAGGTAGAAAGGTAGGACTCTAGCTAGCTTCTTAATTGACTTTCAATTCACACACAAAAGAAAAAACAACATTAATGGAGATGTGTATGTGCAGGAGGTGTGGATGGATATAAGAGGAGGAGGGATTTGCATGTTGGTTTCTTGGAAGGGGATGAAGATAACAGGCATTGATGATCGTAGATATTGGAGCCATATTCCCACCCTTCAATCAAGGTTTGATTATTTTGATCTTATATTTGACTATAAAATTATTAATAACATATATTATTTAGATGATACATCAGATCTTATGAACAAATTTTCTGTCACATATATTTGTTTTTACAAGGATTTTAAACCATCATTATAATTTACATAGAAAGGTTTGTGTTAAAATGATAAGTATAATATTATGGTCAATCTAATAATGTGTTTATAAATATTGTAACTTGAACATCTTGCATAAGTATACTTGCAGGATTTGGTGATCAAGATGTAGCTGATAGATAGATGATGATCAAGTTAGAGACTGGTAGATATTCAGGACATGATGATCGAAGATATAGCATGATGGTTGTATTGTCTACTACATGTCCATTACACGATATTATGTTATTGGACTGATATAACAGTTAATGGGCCATATCATATGTTATTAATGATAAATGGGCTGGTCCATAATGATATGTTATATAACAATGAAGGGCCCAATCCGTGTGACTTAATCAGGAGCAATCATGGCCATTCATTCATCATCTGAAGGATGATCTCTACCGTTCACAACTAACACATCTCAGAAAGATCTAGAGGCTGATATATAAGCTGTGTGTCAGCTTCTCTCTCATCATTCATCACCATTCGTTCACTTTGTTCTCTCTGGTTATCTCTCCAGTACTTAGACGATTAGGGTTTCAGTATTACATTGTTGAGTTTACATCTTGTATACTGGTTTTAGATCTAATCATGTTTGTCTAGTGTATGATCGTAATGATCTGAGAGTTTAGAGAGTTTGATAGAGTCGTTTGTAAAATCTTCCATTGTAATATTTAGGAAGATTTGTTGGAGTCTGTTCTTCGTCTTTGATTTCATTCAATAAATGTTGTTTTAGTTCATGATATCATGTATTTCTGACATGGTATCAGAGCTTTAGGTTCTTGTTTGAGATTCTTGAGGGTTATTTGGTCCTTCTTTCTGTTCAGAGTGTTTTTTGATAAGATCTGTGAGTTTGTGAGCCGTTCATTTGGTTCTTGATTCGAGATCCATCTGGTGATCTAGGGTTTCTGAGAACCAGTTATTCCGCTGTGATTTAGCTGCTCTGTTGGAGATTCTGGGGTTATCTGTTAAAACCTGTCTGTGTGCAAGGAAAAGAAGAGGAACCCTAATCTCAAGGGTGTTTCTGGACAAGTGGTGATTTCGTGAAGGCGATGTGCTAGGGGTCGTAAAAACCCTAGCGAGGTGATTCCATTGCTGTTACCCCCAATCAAAGGGTAACCTATCAGGCGAACCCTAACTTGGGCCTATTTGGTGAGATCTTTCCTGTTTAACTCCTTTTATCTTGTGGGTCTAGGAGCACTGTCCGGGTTAGGTGGACCGGAGTTGGCTCATTGTGTGGTTGTGTCGTTGGTCATCTAGGTCTAGGAGGCTCCCAAGTTAAGGCTTGCGCAGGCACCCTGAGAGTGTCCTGTGATCTGGTCCCTGGCTTGGCTTCGCCTAGTTGTTTTGTTTTTATTGATTTGATAATCTGTGTTTGTTTGGGTACTTCTTGTTTTTTACAGTGTGATTAGCTTATAGTTACATAACTGTGTGTGCTTGTTTCTGTGATTATTTGTATTCTAAGTGCTAAACATGGGTGATAATGTTAATCCTGATCCTCTCCCTCTTGGGGGAGGACCAGGACAGGAAACCCTGGTTAGCAAGCTGGATGCTAGTGATCCACTATATTTGCATGCATCAGATTCTAGTAATCTCACTATTGTGTCAATTAAGCTTAAAGGATCTGAAAATTATACTGTATGGGCTAATGCCATGACACTTGCCTTACAAGTTAAAAACAAGTGGGGATTCATTGATAAAACATGTATTAAATCTGAAACTGATGACATCTTGGCTAGGCAATGGGATAGATGTAATTCAATTGTCATGACTTGGATTTTAAATTCTATAAGTGAAGAGTTGTATATGGGACATGTTTTTTCTAAACTTGCTTCTGATGTATGGAATGAACTAAAAGAAACTTATGATAAGGTAGATGGGTCAGTAGTGTTTGATTTGTATCAAAAGATTAATTCATTTACACAATCTGGAATGCCTGTTTCTGATTACTATCATAAGTTGAATATAATGTGGAAACAGTTAGATCAAATTGTACAATTACCTGCTTGTGTGTGTAATGCTGCTAAAGAATTTAATGACTTTAATCACATGATAAAGTTAATGCAGTTTTTGATGGGTTTAGATAGTGTGTATCTTAATGTTAGAACTACTCTTTTGTTGAGAGAACAGTTACCTTCAGTTAAAGAGGCTTTTGCTATTGTTTCTAGAGAGGAATCTCATAGGAACTCTAGCACTCTGTCAAAGAAAAATCAAACTATGGGTCTTTTAGCTAAGGTTAATATGGTTACTGATTCAAACAAAAGAACTAACAAAGTAACAAATTCAAATCTAAAATGCACACACTGTAATAAAACAGGACATACAATTGATAAATGTTTTGAGATTATTGGTTACCCCTCTTGGATGAGACCAAGAGGGGGTCAATCAAAAAAGGTTCTCTCCAATAGCAGTAGTTGTAGCATTAATGAAAAAATGATGCTCCTGTCTCTTCTTTGACTTCTGATCAATTGTCTAAGTTGCTTAGTTTGATAGGTGAAAAGTCTAATGATGCTCCACAAAGTTGTAATGTTACAGGTAACATATTAAATGCTTTTTGTTCAAACTCTTATATTAAACCTATTTTTTGTTTCCACATTGGTGGGAATAAGTTTAAACTGGGATGGATTGTAGATTCAGGAGCTAACCAACATATGGTAACTAGTGAACATGATCTTACAGATTTAACTGATGTTTCTGAATTAAATATACAAGTTAGACATCCTAATGGTACTAAAGCACTAGTAACTAAAATAGGAAATCTTAAACTTGCTGAAGGTGTTACTCTGTATGATGTGTTTGTAGTTCCTGAATACTGTGTTAATTTAATCTCAGTTCATAAACTTGCAAAAGATAACAAATTGTTTGTGGGTTTTGATGAAAGCAATTGTTACATTCAGGACTTGTCCACCAAGAAAACCCTGGTGACTGGTAGTCAACTTGAAGGACTGTATTTTTGTGGTGGTTCTTATATTAGTAATCAGGTTAGTGTCTATAGTAGTAAAATATCTGACCTATGGCATGCTAGGTTAGGTCATCCTTCTGATATTGTTATCAGAAAACTTGAACCAATTCTAGGTGTTAAGTTTGTTGCTAATGATGGTCCTTGTGAGGTATGCCTCAAGGCTAAGCAACATAGAGATCCCTTTCCCCTAAGTGAACATAAAACAATCTCCTTAGGAGAATTAGTTCACTTAGATGTTTGGGGACCTTATAGGGTTCAAAGTAGAGAAGGATTTAGGTATTTTTTGACTATTGTAGATGATTACTCTAGAGCTGTCTGGGTTTGTCCTATGAAGTACAAAACTGAGGTGTTCGAAAATATACAAGAATTTGTTCAAATTTTAAAAACACAATTTGAAAAGGTTGTAAAATGTTTTAGAAGTGACAATGGTTTGGAGTTTATAAACCATCAAATGTCTAATTTCTGTAAAACTAATGGTATTTTACATCAAACAACTTGTGCTTATACACCCCAACAAAATGGGGTGGTTGAAAGGAAACACAGACACCTTTTGAATGTCACTAGGGCCTTATTGTTTCAAAGTAATTTACCTGTTAGGTTTTGGGTTGAATGTGTACTAACTGCCTCTTACTTAATCAATAGGACTCCCTCCTCTGTGCTTGATGGTAGAACTCCCTATGAATTAGTATATGGTTTTGAGCCCTTCCTGAGTCATATGAAAATGTTTGGATGTCTCTGTTTTGCTACTGTTTTAAATGAATTAGACAAACTAAAAAGTAAATCAGAAAAATGTGTTTTCATTGGTTATAGCACTGAAAAGAAAGGATATAAACTCTACAGTTTAGAAAATAAAACCATTTTTTTCTCTAGGGATGTAAAGTTTTTTGAAGATATCTTTCCTTTTAAAGAAAAAATAGTTTTTGAAAATAACAATGAAAATACAAATTTAGAAATTAATTCATTAAACTTTTTTGATCTATATGATAATGAAACATCCAAAAGTTTTCAAGTGCCCGATGATGATGGAAGGGAGTTAGGTAAGACTGAGCCAGATACACATGGGTCTCAGCAGTCTCCCTCTGAAACTGCTGATAATCAGGAACAACCCTCATGTTCCTCACAGCAGGACTTAGGGAATGACAGGGCTGAGCATGTGATGTATGGCAGTGAAAGTCATACTATATCTGAGGGTAATGACAATGATCAATTAACTCAATCCAGTACTAGAAGGTCTAGTAGGAGTTCTACTTTCCCTAGAAGACTTGATGACTTTGTCATTGAAGGGAAAGTCAAGTATGGGGTAGAAAAGGTGGTTAACTATGCTAATCTGTCCTATAATAACAAGGTTTTTGCTACTACCTTAAATAAGAGTTTAGAACCTAGAAACTTTAAAGAAGCTGTTAAAGATCCTAATTGGGTCACAGCTATGAATGAAGAAATAGAAGCTCTTAATAGGAATCAAACTTGGGAAATTGTAGATTTTCCCAAAGGTAGGAGTATTGTAGGATGTAGATGGATATATAAGATTAAGTACAAATCTACAGGAGAAATAGAAAGGTTTAAGGCTAGATTAGTGGCTAAAGGTTATAGTCAAAAGGAGGGGATTGATTTTGATGAAACATTCTCTCCTGTAGTTAAATTTGTTACAGTAAAAAGCATCATGTCTCTGGCTGTTCAGCATGACTGGAAACAGTTTCAGTTAGACATTAACAATGCTTTTTTGTATGGTGATCTACATGAGGAAGTGTATATGGCACTTCCTGAGGGATATTTTTCTGAACAGGAAAATAAAGTATGTAGACTTAAAAAGTCTTTGTATGGCCTTAAACAGGCTCCTAGGATGTGGAATGAAAAGTTAGTAGGAGTCTTGGTTGAGTTAGGGTTTAAACAAAGCAAATGTGACTATTCTTTGTTCATTAAAACTGTTGAATCTGTTATTGTGGTTCTTTTAGTTTATGTTGATGATATAGTGCTAACTGGTAACTCTGTTGATGAAATAAATAAAGTTAAAACATGGTTAAAAGAAAGGTTCTTAATTAAAGATCTTGGGGAGTTGAAATATTTTTTAGGCATAGAGGTTATTCCTTGTGAACAAGGTTTATGTATGTCACAAAGGAAATATTGCTTAGATCTTTTGACTGAGTATGGCATGCTTGCATGCAAACCAGTCAACAGTCCAATGGAGCCTAATCATGTTGTTACTGCATTGTGTGAAAATAAGATGGATGTGTTAGACAATATAACTGGATATCAACAATTGATTGGTAAGTTGATTTATTTGTCTCACACTAGACCTGATATTTCATATTCTGTTCATCTGTTGAGTCAGTATATGCATAGACCATTACATGGTCATTTGAAACTTGCTTTGAGATTGTTAAGATATTTGAAAAAGGACCCTGGAAAGGGTATATTGTTTTCAAAAGGGTCTAGTTTTGAGTTAGCTGCATATTCTGACTCAGATTGGGCCAAATGTGTAGATTCCAGGAAGTCTGTAACAGGGTTCTGTATTTTTTTAGGATCTTGTTTGATATCTTGGAAGAGTAAAAAGCAACCAACTGTGTCTAGGTCATCTGCTGAAGCAGAATATAGGGCTCTTTGTGCAACTGCTTGTGAGATAATGTGGGTTCTTAACTTGTTGCAAGAATTTAACATAGTCCCACAGTTGCCAGTGCCTTTATTTTGTGATAATCAGTCTGCTTTGTCAATAGCTGCTAATCCAGTGTTTTTTGATAAAACAAAACATTTTGGGATTGATCTTTTCTTTCTAAGAGACTTAGTTTCAAAAGGTGTGATTAAAACTTGTTATATTAAGTCTGAACAACAGGTTGCTGATATAATGACTAAAGGGCTTGGTCCCGGACAACATTTTGAGTTATGCAAAAAACTCAACATGTTTGACCCATTTGGTTATTAGATTGAGGGGGGGTGTTAAAATGATAAGTATAATATTATGGTCAATCTAATAATGTGTTTATAAATATTGTAACTTGAACATCTTGCATAAGTATACTTGCAGGATTTGGTGATCAAGATGTAGCTGATAGATAGATGATGATCAAGTTAGAGACTGGTAGATATTCAGGACATGATGATCGAAGATATAGCATGATGGTTGTATTGTCTACTACATGTCCATTACACGATATTATGTTATTGGACTGATATAACAGTTAATGGGCCATATCATATGTTATTAATGATAAATGGGCTGGTCCATAATGATATGTTATATAACAATGAAGGGCCCAATCCGTGTGACTTAATCAGGAGCAATCATGGCCATTCATTCATCATCTGAAGGATGATCTCTACCGTTCACAACTAACACATCTCAGAAAGATCTAGAGGCTGATATATAAGCTGTGTGTCAGCTTCTCTCTCATCATTCATCACCATTCGTTCACTTTGTTCTCTCTGGTTATCTCTCCAGTACTTAGACGATTAGGGTTTCAGTATTACATTGTTGAGTTTACATCTTGTATACTGGTTTTAGATCTAATCATGTTTGTCTAGTGTATGATCGTAATGATCTGAGAGTTTAGAGAGTTTGATAGAGTCGTTTGTAAAATCTTCCATTGTAATATTTAGGAAGATTTGTTGGAGTCTGTTCTTCGTCTTTGATTTCATTCAATAAATGTTGTTTTAGTTCATGATATCATGTATTTCTGACAGTTTGCATAAACTTGTATAATGTTTATAAAAGTGCTCATAATTACATTTTCTTGTTTAAGATAGAATTGTCGAGTTTGAAGTAATGTTAGAACAATACTTGAGCTAGATCTGAACTCAAGGTATAGGAGTTAATTAATAAATATTTGTAATTAAGTTTGGCTTAATTAACTCGATTATCATTATATGTTTTATGAGTGCATTTTTTTAACGGCGACTTTCTTGCTTCGATCTTGTAAGACTTGAACTCGATTATCATTATATGTTTTTGCCTTTTCACTAACCACCAACCCTAACCTAGTGGTAATTAATCAATATTTTTTTAACTCTAATATATGTTAATTGTAATATGGTTATGATGGTTAATCAATAATTTTGAACTCGATCTATATTAATGAATTAATGTAATATTAACTAATTAAAGCTTGATACATGAGATGACATAAAATTTACTTGTATAACTTTGAGATTTATTGTGGTTTATATCTTTCTAGTTTAAGTATAGCTCTTACATCCATGATTCTCACTTCGTCATTAGTCAAATCATAAATTTATAGGGAAATTGTGTGTGTTATTAATATACCAGAGGGTGTTCGTATGAGTGCGGAAAAACTCAGATACCAGTAATCACTCAATATGTTATATTTTTTAAAATAAAAATTATAGTAATATTATACTCAAATTAAAAAATATATATATTCAAATTAAAAAGAATAAAATTATTGTTTTTATGGTGTATATTTTTTAAGTATTAATGTATGAAAAAGTTATAGCTACCTAAAAGTTACGAGTACGTGAGAGTTGATTTAAAAGTAAGAATATGTTTTAAAAGTTGTAATTATATTTGTTATCCAAACAGTACTAATGTATACGTAACCAATAATTACCATTCAATTTACAATATTCAAATTTATTATTATCATTAATATAACTGAACAAATATGAATATAGGTTTATTTTTTACACAAAGTGTAATCTTAAAATCATAAAAAAAAAACATACGTTAAATAATCTAATATGAAAACAACAATGAATTTTGGTTTTGAAAAGTTATATGTTTTTTTTAGAGTAAATTGCCAAAATGGCCCCTCAGGTTTGGCCCAAAATGCTTGTTTGGTCAGTTATCTTTTTTTTGTGCCAAAAGCACCCCTCACAGATCGAAAATTGCCAAAATGGCCCATATTTAACTGAGTTTCTAACTGAGGATGGAAAGTCAGTTAAGTCTGAGGGGTAATTTCGTCCTTTCACTCTGTACTTCATCTTCTCCATATAAATGGCCCATGTGTTCTTCTTCCCCCTCTATTTCATCTTCAACAACTCCACCTTCAACATTATTACTTATTACTCCAATTCAATTAAAGTTTTACTAAACTATAGTAACTAACCCTTCGATTACCATATTCAATCAGAATATCAAAACCAAAATCTAGATTCCAAATCAGATATACATCACCAATTATTATAATACACAAACTTAAACTTAAACTTACGTTTACCTAAAACTTTCAACCAGATCTTAAGCACAAGCACAAGGATTATCAACAACAACAACCTGTTCATCATCACCACTCCTAAACAAGAGGTAACCAGGTCACCGGAGATGGTGACCGGAGTTGCAGAGTCGTCGGAGACAACAACCTGTTCATCATCACCACTCCTAAACAAGAGGTAACCTTCTCTGTCATCATTCATCATCATAATCCCTAACTCCTCCTCCGCCTCCGGCGGTGCTCCGGCAGCCAAACCCTACAACCACACCACCACCTACCACACTCCACTCGATTATTATCATGGGGAGAGAGAGACGTAGAGATCGAAAAGAGAGAGGGAGAGAGGAAGAGACAGCGACGGTGGCGGCAGCGGTTGGGATCTAGGGTTCCTGTTCAGATTTCGGTGGTGTACGGTGGAGATTGTGGTGGTGTTATCAGACGGCGGCGGCGGAGGGTTTGGCTTCTGATTAGGCTTCTGATTTGGCTTCATGGCGGCGGAGGGTGGACGGTGGAGATTGTGGTGGTGTTATCAGACGGCGGTGGCCGGAGCTTCGCCGGAGGTGGAGGAGACCACCGGTCTCCTTCTCTCTCTAGTTCACCCTCTCTTTCTCTCTCTACCATGTGTGTCTGATACAGAAAAGTATGTGTGGGTGTTGTTTTTATAAGACAAAAGGGTGTGGTGGCATCAAGAGGGTTAGTGTTGGAGAAGATGAAGTTCAGATGGGTTAAAAGGGGTTTTAAAACGTTTAGAGATGAAATGACGAAAATGCCCCTGATATTTAACTGACTTTCCATCCTCAGTTAGAAACTCAGTTAAATATGGGCCATTTTGGCAATTTTCGATCTGTGAGGGGTGCTTTTGGCACAAAAAAAAGATAACTGACCAAACAAGCATTTTGGGCCAAACCTGAGGGGCCATTTTGGCAATTTACTCTTTTTTTTTTTATATGAAAATACACGATAATATCTGACAGCTTGCAAATTGCTCCCTATTGGCTGATTTCTAGATGAATCTTTTTTAGAAGTCAAAAATGATAATTTTTTTTATTAATTAATGTCTACGCAGTTAAGTATTTTCTTGTTGCCGATCAAAAAAAAAAAGTATTTTCTTGTAAGAATTTCTAGAAAAACATACCCAGTCAGTCGGAATATATAGGTTGTTATTGTTGCGTGATATCACATGCAACATTTTGGACGTTGAAGTTTTCATAATATTGTAATTGGTATATAAAAAAATAACTTATTTGCACGTTGAATGATCCATATACATCCCAACACTCAACACCTAAACTTTCGTCCACGATATTGAAATAATCTCAAATAAAATAAATTTAATTCTTTGGCATGCAGGTCATCATTAACGTAATTTTCTTGTTCGTATCACCAACCAACCTATGTAATTTAAAATAAAAAAAGCAGATGCTTAAACAACATTTGATTAACATTTAACACATTTCATAATCAACTTGTAGATTTCACACAATCGCGTATCTCCATCAGATATGGTGGTTAGAAGTAGAAGGAGACTTGGAGTTTCAACTTCCTGCAGGAAGATATAGCCTTTACTTTCGTCTAAAACTCGGGAGACCATCCAATAAGCAATGCTCCACTACGACTCAGCAAGTCCATGGTTGGAACATCAAGCCTGTTCGGTTTCAATTTTCAGTATCAAATGGCGAGCATGCAACATGTGAATATTTTCTAAATGAACAAGGGAAATGGTTGCGGTATCATGTTGGGGATTTTGTCATTGAGAATTCGTATAAATATACTAAAATCAACTTCTCTATGACACAAATCGATTGTACTCACCAGAAAGGTGGTTTGGCTTTAGACTCGGTGTTCATATGCAACAATAAACTTGACATGCAAGAAGTGTTACCACGCTTCTAAGGATAGATTTCAATAGTTGTTTAATGTATTAAAAATTTATTATGAAATGTTTTAAGTGCTATCAAAACATTTTCATCAAAGTCGTTATTTTTGTTAAGAGTGAATATTTTTCTAACCGATACATGACTATTGTAAACGTGTGATTGTATAACTATCAAATGGTAGGCTATACTAATATTTTAGTTTTGGTATTTCATAGTAACAAATCAATGTGATACATAAAGGTATTGAACTTCATGTTGAATTTCTAAATGATTATGTATGCAAATGGTTTGTTTCGGTTACAGAGGGAGAAAGAATTTTGGAGGGAGGATTTGAAAAGAAGTTATAATAATTAAACTATCCTACACAAATGAAATACACCGTGTTTGACCCTAAATATACATTTCGAATCGACATGACCAAACTATTGTGACCCTTAACTAATCGACATAATTGTCCTATATAATATGTGACACACCGGTTCACATAATATTATTTTCTAGACTATAGGACTCGATAATATAATACCTAACATATGTACAGAATTAACATATGTTTTTTTTTTTTCGAATCAAGATTACTTCTAACATTTTCCCCCCTAATCTTGATTCCATAAACTTCTTGTTTAGTCTTCACTCGATGACGATCTTGATCTTTTGTTTGGGGGTAGATCCGCATCATTCCACTCGGCTTCCTTTGTCTTGTGATCATTGCTTGCTTCATTATCAACTTCGACCACTAGTTCTCTTCCTTTGTATTTTAGATGATACCACTCGATCATCTCTAGATAACGGATGTATGTTTGCCTTAGATTTCTTGTGATGTCACTCTTCAACACTAAACTTGGCAATCCTCTTCCATATCCCATTTATATGGCCACTAGCGTCCAATTCTCGTCCTTTGTCATTTTGTTATAGCTACCAAATATTTGTATCGTCTTGTAAAGATCCAAAAAACTTATTGGATAACCCGTTTCATCTCTTGGTGGGATTGGTGCTCTAATTCTTATCTGTAAGAATTCTTTCATAAAACAATCAACGGTCCTTTCGAAATCTAACTCAAACTTTCTTTTGTATCTTTCAACCCTGGTAGATATATGGATTAAATCCAAAAACACAACACTATCTTCCAAATCATTCTCGAGCTTGTCCTTACAGAAATCTTTAAGGAGGTGATCAGCTCGGTAGCAATTACCCTCCACGAATTAGAAGCAGACACTAAAACCTCTCGGTTTTGAAAACCGACAAATACCCTCCACGAATTGAGCTGATCAGATCCCGCGTTCGTAAGGGTGAGTGTGGACTGGAAGTTGTAGGGTTGATCGGCTGTGTTGGTGGCTGTTGGTGGAATTTGGAAGCCTGAATTGTGTGTGTAGGATATTGATATTCCATTGCAGGTGACAGGTTGTGAAAGTGTTGTAGGGATTAAATCACTGATTTTGGGTTAGGGTTCGGTGGTACTGAAGTTGGGTTAGGGTTAGGGTTGGGGACGACGGTGGTTCGTTGACTTTGACGAATTTGTGGTGGTGGTGGTGGTGGTAGTTGGAGGAGGAGGAGGAGGGGGTGATGTTGGTTGTTTGAGGAGGAGGAGGAGGAGGTGGCGGTGGTGCTGGTCATATATGTAACACCCCAACCGATGGTGGAAACATCAAGGTGCCACGTATGAATGATTGTTCAGTAGCTCATGGTAAATAATAAATTTCAATAATTGATTTAAATATATTACATACAATTGTTCTACAAGAATTTGTACATGAAAAATACTTGCTACACATCTGCAAGCATTAACTCTAATCTTCAAGCAAGCTATAACCAGAAACATGTTAAGTTTGAAAATATTTTGGGTCAACAAAAATGTTGGTGAGAATTACATAGGTTTGAATGTTGAATAAAATTTGTACAATTCGAGTGTCATGGCAAGTCTAGTCCATATGTGAAAACAATACTACCCGGTAAATCGTGTGCATAATCAAACCTTGTGACTAGAATATTGTGGTCCATCCCATACGCATATGGTTCACTCGTTTTTGTTGCGATAACAATCACCCACGCTACCTATGTAGGAGGTAACGTATCCGGGTGGGGTTGTCAGTCCAATAGATCTATTATTGTGTATCGTTGGCTTGTACGGAGTTAATGATTATGCTAGAATAATTGTGCTTACCATAGTAATGTTTAAGACATAATGCAACATAGAATAACACATAGACACTTATGTTGAATTGTAAATTGATGTTGTAACATGTTTCACCCCAAAATAGTGAAATGGTAAAAGGGGCTATGTAAACTCACCTTAGGTGCTTAATGAGTTCGTGAGTTTTCTTGAGCGTGCAAATACTTAGTAATAATGCCTTGGAAAACTCGGAACTAGCTAGAGGAGATAATGATTGATGAAAACTTTAGTATGTGGGAGATGGGATAATAATGTTTTTTTTTTATTGAATGTTATAAAGAGTTGAATGGTAGGCTATTGTATTTATAGTGTAGAAATTGTAGTTGTAATTAGGGACTACTTTGACTAGGCTAGAATTTAGGAACAACTTTGACTTGACTAGAAGACCATATTTACTAACACTTTGACTTGACTATGAGACCATATTTACTAACAATTTGACTTGACTTGACTAAGAGACTACGTTTGACTTTTCAGGTTTGACTAAGGGACCATGAAAGGGTTTAAGTTTAATTGGTTTTAATTAACATCACAAAACACCAAATGGTGTAGTGGTTTGTGTGGTGTGGTTAAGGTTTAGCCCGCCAGGGACTCGGGTACGAATCCTGGCTCAGGCAAACATTTTTTTTAACGTTTTTAAATCAGAATTTTTAATAAAATCCAATTTAATATTGATTATAAGTCATTATTTAAACAAAAAAATTAATAAAATGGATGGGAAAGATAATGTAAACATAAATCGGATGAATAAACGAGGGAGTTCTATATATATATATATATATATATATATATATATATATATAAATTGTGTGCTGTTACAATATACACAAAAGATTAAACTGCTTGGATGGTCCCTATGGGTATTTTGGTCATTTTACATGACTTAACTGATAAAATTTAACGACGTTAGCTGGTAGGGACCAAAATGTTATAAAATGTCAACGTTGGGGACCATTGAAAATATATGGGGGCATACGTGAAATTTGGGCAAACCACAGGGACCATCCGTGCACTTTACTTTAAGTTTGATAAAAGTTATTAACCTGAGTTTGTCGGGTGTCACGGTTTGTAACGATTCAAAGTAGGTAATTTCAGGATTTTGTTATGGATAGTCCGATGTCGATGTTAAAGAGGGGTTAGGCGGTTCGGTGGAGGGTGAAGGTGGCTGCAGGTCAAGGATAAATGAGACGATGGTTCAGATTCGATTAGACTTGATATTGGTTTGGGGATTAGGGTTCATAACCGATTTTGGGGATGAAGTGGTGGTGAGGTTGGACTGCAGTGGTGGTGCGGTGCTATGGTGAGGTGGTGGTGAGATGGGGTTGCGGCAGTGGTGGAGTTCTGGTGAGTGGTATAGTGACGGTGATGCAGGGGGTGAATAGTAAACCTGGACAACCTGTCGAGTAAGGTATGTACCCGTTACCTAGGGTTTGTTTCTTGAAATGCATTTGTTGTGGTGGCGGTCATGCAGTGCGACGGTGATGGTGCGGTGGGATTGAAGGCAGAAAGAGATTTACAGTAAATAACTTGCACAAAGTTATTTTAATCATGATAATGCCAATGTTATTCATTAAGCCATAATGCCATATTGGCATCCAATGATTTTGATTATCCCCTCAGTAAATTGATTCATGGTTGAGCAAAAAAAAAAAACAATTTAACTAAAAACCACCAGTTTTTTTGTTTTATTTTGTTTCGTAACCAAAATTAGGCTTAGATTTCGTATATGCGCTTCAAACACGTTCGCACTCCAAAACCAACCTAACTAGTTCATTGTGTTGGAAAACCCTAGTTGTGTTTAAAAACACAATGAAATGGACTCTATAATTATGTACAAAGCCACAATTGTGTGTTTTAAATTATCGTTAATTGTGTGTTATGGTGCGTTGTGCTCTTCATTTTGTTTTCCGTTCCTGGGTTTTCGGTTTTTTTTTTCCTTCAAAATATAGCAATAGGGCATTCATTTAAAGATAAAAAAACGCTCGTTTTATAGTGTAATTTTTTTTTTAAAATGTGGAAAAGAAAAGATACCCTGTATGGACCATAATACCCTTATTCAGAACAACCTCAAAGCCTAATCAAAGTGTTTAGAACTCGAAAAATGCCTCGCACAATCCCAAAAAACTTCGATTAAATATTGATCGAACTCACGGGGATCACATTATTGATTGATCGCATTATTAATCATAACAGAGGTTGACCGTATTTAAGAAGCAAAAAAACAAAAAAATCGTATATCTAGTTACCGAAACACAAATCACTAAATCCATTTATCTAAAGGCAAAGTTGACATGTACATTGTGGCCTCTAGTAATTGAGTTGTAAACATCATAAAACAGGTTGGTAGATCAATCATCCTGATCATCCCAAACTAATTAGTTGTAAAAAATACACTAAACCGGACATAACCGGTTTAGTAGAGCGATCATCCCAATCTCACAACACTGCAACAACCAAACAGCTTAGAATTGAACAAACCTGTTTATTTCAGGTTTGGTTCAATATGATTCAACAGAAACCCATAATTTTGAAATACAAAACGTAATGCAAATATTATACTGAAATAATTATCTTAAGGAATAATATGAGCAGTGCAAACATTCTACTGAAATAACATCAAACGATTAAAGTCGTTCATAAGATTCAACCAAACAAGATAACATGTAAAATTTATAAAAGAGATCCAAAATCATCAAAATAAGGTGACATAAAAGGATAGAAATATTCAAAAAACTGAAACCTACACAGCTTAAAGCTGGTAAACTGCAACCTTTCTAGTAGCGTCCGATCCCCCAAACTCTCACAACTCCATCGGTGTATCCACTGAACAAGGTGCTTCCATCCGCACTCCAACTCAAACTTGTGCAGTAGATTACCTGCAAAAATATCATTTCAAGCATTAAATAACAAAACCAATGTAATTAACCACCCGATAGCCGATAATGCCAGTTTGCTATCCAATGATCTTGATTACCCAATCAATAAATTAATCCAGGGTTGAGCAAAAAAAAAACTAAGCAAACCAAAAACCACCAGTTTGGTTCAGTTATATTTATTTCAAAACAAAAAATTTGCGCTCTGTTTTAGGTTATGTCTTGCTTCAAAACCAAACTTAAACTATAAAACCAAACTAGTGCATTGCTCAGTGTCAAAAGTTTCATGCCACAAATCATTATCAACAAAAGCATTTTAGAATCAAACCATTTTAAACCCAACATTTAACCGCAATTGTAAAGCGAAAAAACCAAGCAATAACCAACCCAAACAAAACCAACACAAGCTGAGAAACAAAGCTGCAATCTTTTGTTACTACAATACAAAGACCACTAAATTGTTAACAATATATCATTTCACTCATCAAATTATATAGCCATTTTAAATCTTTGATACAATCAAAGATGCCACCTCCGTGAACCTAAGAACAACCTGTTCAGTTCAGAATAATTTTATTTGAAAACCAACATTAAGCTTTGTTTTTAAGCTTATTCCAAAAAATAAATATAAATGATTCACAAAACTATTTAATAAATTTTAAGCTTAAATTCAGTAGTATATACAATTCTTCAAGCTCAATTAAATTAACCAACAAATGTAAACCCAAACACATACAAAATAAAAAAACAAAACAGCAATTCATATTAACAGATAATATAAGGCACTAATATAATTAATAAAAAATAATATAAAAAGAAAAGAGAATACCTTAGTCTTGCCAGCATTGGTCTGAGTAGCAGAGCCATCAAGAGCCATCTCAGACTCCTGCTTAAGATCAACCTTAAGATCCACAACAATAGTCTTACTCTCCAAATCCCATATCTTAATACTACTCTCAGTAGCAGCACACAACCAATACCTATTCGGACTAAAGCACAACGCATGAATAATACTCCCTGACTCCAACGAATACAGCCTCTTTCCTTCAGACAAATCCCACAACAATATCATCCCATCTTTCCCTCCACTTGCACACAACGACCCATCAGGCGACACAGCAACCGTGTTCACATACCCTCCATGTCCAGCCAACGTTGACCTCAGCTTACAGTTAGTCAAGTTCCATATCTTAACCGTCTTATCCCACGACGACGACACAATCGTTGGCTGGAGAGTGTTCGGGCTAAACCGAACACAACTCACCCAATCGCTATGTGCGTCACCGTCTTGGATGGTGTACTTACACTCACCCAAAGTGTTCCATAGCTTGATTGACTTGTCACGTGATGCAGACACGATCTGACGGTTATCGATGGAGAAAGCGACGGATAAGACGTCTTTGGTGTGGCCGACGAAGCGACGGGCGGTGGTGCCGGCGTTAAGGTCCCAAAGACGGAGCTCGCCGTCCCATGAACCGGATAAAGCGAACTGGCCGTCGGACGACAGGACGACGTCTTGGACGAAATGGGAGTGGCCGGTAAGGCGGCGTTGGGCGACGCCGTAAGTCTTGTCTTCCTTGGTTAACCGCCAGACGATGATGGATTTGTCGCGGGAAGAGGTGACGATCATGTCGGAGTTGTCGATTGGGGTGGCGATGGCGGTGACCCAATCGGTGTGGGCTCTCATGGTGCCGCGTAGGACGAGTGAGTCGGCCATGGTTTTTGATTATGTGACGGCTGGGTTAGGGTTTGGAGAGGAGATGAGAGTAAGGTGTGAAGAAGGAGAAACCCTAGTGGCTGAAGATTGTTAATTTATAGTGGGAGGTTGTTAGGGTTTGTCAAGCCCATGTTGGAAGAGGCTTGGGTTTTGGAGTTCTGGCCCATGGGTTCGTTTTATTAATTTAGTCACAAAATGATGCACAAAATGGAACCGGTTTGAACGAGTATATGGACCCCGGATTTTTGTGGTCATGTTGATACTTGATACTAGTCGACCCGATTAATAAAAGAATGGTTACTCGTAAGAAGTCCGTTTGTGTTCGTTCGTTCAAAAAATGAACGAACATAAATAATAAATTTTGTTCGTTTAGTTACACAAACAAATATGGATAGAGGTCGCGTTAGTTCATTTTTGTTCGTGAACGTTTAGTAACGTTTTCGTTTATGTTTGTTTGTGTTCGATAGTTCATCAAGATTTTTAAAATTTTGTTTTAATTTAAGTATTTCAAATTTTACAATGGTTGATTGTTTACTATATATTAGTTTATGACATATTAATATTTCTTTAACTATTTTAATTAACAGTTATTTTATGTAGATTAAATGAGGATGATCAAGTTATCCTACATAGTGTAACAAAACTGAGAATGGTGAGAATGATACAAAATACACAATACCAATAAATATAACATAATGTTGATGAAAAAAATGCACAATGAATCACATAAATGATACAATGACGAAAAATAAAGAAAATACACAATGACATAACATATGACATAACATAAATGTTAAAGATTACAAGCTAAAACTCCAAATAAAAAAAAAATCGAAAACCTAAAAACTAAGATCACATGGTTCGTTTAGACGGTTACAATGACGCTTGAATGAGTTCAATTGGACACCGTTTGACACACTTCCTACGACTTCCGTTTTTTTCACTGTGTATTTGATCCTAACCCTAAACGATTATTTCAAGTTTAATATGATAATTTTGTGTTTTTTAGGATACATTAAATGATTAACATTATGTCAAGTATATTTGGGTAATTAAATTAGTATATTTTGGGTGGACAATGTTCGTGATAAATTTTCATAATTTAATGTGTTAGTTTGTACTCGGTTTTGTTAATTAATGTTTGTTTTTGTTTGTTTATGTTCATCGGTGTTTTTTTGTGTTCGGGTCAGGTTAAATAGTTATCGGTTAAATGGTTCGGGTGTTTGAGTTACGTATTTCTAGCCATTTGGGTTGGGTATTTCTATCGATTTGGGATACAATATGTGTAAAATGAAATCACAACATGGGTAATATTTAGTTGCAAATTTGGCTACAAAAATCACTACTTCGATATACATAAAAAATGGAAACTGGATCATTTATTTGTTTTTGAATTGTTCGGGTTATTCAGGTCAACCCGAATTATAAAAAAGTAATCTGAAGACCGACCTTAAAGACTCTAGTCGGGTTCGGGTTAATCGGGTAAGATACTTTTCGGGACGGGTAACTTCAGATTCGGCTTGGTTATTGATTATCGGTTAAAAAGGAACACCCCTAATCATACGCATATCCTACACGTTTTGAAATTCTCCTTCACTTTAATTAGGTTTGCTTTGAAAATATATAACTTAAAAATTAATTATGAGTTTTATTTATTGAACTACTGGGTTACAAAAAATAAATAATGTATTTAACATTAAATACAATTAATATATGAAAGATTTTTATTGGTTAATATTTGTTATTTTTCTTCTTACAAGTTTTTTTTTTTTGAAGGGTGACTTTCTATGTACTGACCGAATTAGTCACCGGGTTTCGTCAAAGACGATTACCCGTCAACTCCGTCCGCGAATGCGATGTTCTATCGGGCCTCGGCCGCCGCGCAAACTGACCTTCGCCCGGAAACCATACTACCCCCACACGAGAAACTCGTTGGGCTAAAACAAGATTGCCCTCAGGATCGAACTATGACTCGGTAGGAACTATCCATCATTGGGTCGTCCTCCAAATGAAGCTTGTGAGGAACGAACCCAAAGTCTGCCAAGGGAAACTTGGGCCGACAACCACTGAGCTGCAAGCGGGGGATTTTCGTTTTACAAGTTATTTTATTTTTCATTTGAACCTTCGTGGGTATCCCGATTTTGTCATAAAAGGATTCTCACGACAGCCTGTGATGACTTTGTTAACTGGTATATATATATATATATGATATTTTAAGTTTGTGTTTGATATATATGATATTTCACCGACTTTGTAAAGACATATGAAATTCCCAACATATTCATCTAATTTTCTTGACAATTAAAAGAGAAAAATGGACATGATTGAAAACGAAATAAAGAGGGAATATTATGGGATAGAAAACGATGGCACACATTAACACCAATTTACGAAAATGTTTAGTCTCCTGCTTGTTGTCGAATCTATGTTTTTTTTATTAATTTATATAAATATCTTAATACAGTCAAGTTATTATACACACTGTAAAATAAATAGAATAATACCAATAATAACTTAGATCCTTTTTTTTTTAACTATTTTTTGTTGTAGTAAATTATTCTTATCTAACACCTTGATAACACTAGGCTAATAGCCATTTAGTAAAAGAAAAAAAAAAAACACTTGCCTTCTATTTCTCATTTAAAATATCATAGTGGTATGGTGTTCCCCTTACAAATATGAAATTATGGGTTTAAATCATTGCAAATGCAAGGTGAGGTGAAATTTAAGATGTAATAAAATTTAGACTACATGGAGTGGGGGGGGGGGGGGGGGGGGGGAAGAGGGGGTGAAGCGTCATGTGGCACGTGTGGGGCCTACGTGTGAGAGATAAAAATTGTGGGGAGTGGGGGGGAGAATAATATTATATTGTGTTAAAGTTAAAAAAAAAATCAGCCAACCACGAGCCTCCACGTGTCCACCCTCCTCCCCCACGCCCGGCCAAATCTCCCCGCCCTCCCTTCCCGCCCAGCCCTCCACGCCCCCATGGGGCGGTGTTCCCGCCTGTGAAGCCTTCCAGCCCCACTCCGTGTTGTCTTATCGTTAAAAAAAATAAAGGTGGTTGGTGCTACGTCTAACGTTGGAACCTTTTTACAATAATAATTTTTTAATAGTTGTGGGACTGAAATTATAACCTTTTTTTCATGCTCTCTTACTTTATACCCACTTCAATGCCATATAAATGTAACTAAGTTTGCTTAGTATTTCAATTAAGTCACTCAAACTTTTTTTGTCTCTATAAAGTCATTCAAGTTTTATTTATTGTTCAAATATTATGTAATTACCAGGTTATCAGGTCACCTTTTATTTTTCTTATTTTTTTCTTTCACTTTCAAGCTTATATGGATGTTATTTATATTAGGTAGGTTTTATAAAATGAAGACTTAAAAAAAATGATAAATTGTTCACATTTGAAAAATTTAATAAAAATTTAATAAAAACATATTAAAACCTGACACATCATCACTTTAACCTAAAACCTAGGGGTGAGCATTTCGTGGTTCGGACCCACAGGAACCTTGGACCCGACCCACGAGAACCTTGGACCCGAACCTTTTTAAATATATGGGTCGGTTTCCGGTTCTAGATTTATATGAATTATCGGTTCCGGGTCGGGTCGGTTCCAAACCCACGGTTCTAATATAAGAACCACAAGAACCGTTTGTATTTTAATTAAAAATAAAAAAATAATCTTTTTTAGTCTTTTCACTATTCGTTTTTACGTTTTATTGTAATCGATTTCATGTAATGTTAATAAAATATTAAAAATATTATTTATAATAATAACAATGTATTTTTCTTGAAATTTTTTTTGGCTTAATGGAAAGCATAGATGTGATTATATAATATATATTATATCCAAATTTGAAGTTAATATTTATATATATCGCTCTGATGTGTGTGTGTATTTATTATGGATAAATAACAGGTTCACATAATGTTTCTATCGACGAGAATGACAAAATTGTTACGAAAACATAAGTTGAGAAACGAAAAATGACTTAAAAAAAACTCATGGGCTATGTTAGACTGTCCGTTGTGGAAGCGCGAGTAGCACGACGCGAACAAGGTTTCAGCGCCCGTGCTCACCCCAACCACAACAGCCCCACGCGAACAGTTTTGGCGCGAGCACAAGCGATGGTGGTCGCGTGGGTTAACGGGAAAAAGTGACCTTTGGTCGCGCCGTTGCTCACCTCCAGCCCCAACGGGGTCAAGTGACCGGATTACTTGATAGTCACGTCGGTGGCTTGCGCACGTTCGCTCGCGCGTCCACAACGGACGGCCTTAGAACCATATGGAGGAATTCTTTTACGAGCATGGTGAAAGAATAGGAATATGTAAATCCTCTAAAAGTGGCTATTGCATTAAAAGGTTCTAGAGGGTCAGACCCTTTTACCCGACCCATCAGAACCTTTAGGACCTGGAACCACATAGCCTTTTAAGGTTCGGTTCGTGGTTCCTAATTTTAACAATAAAAGGGTATACGGTTCTGGTGGGTCCGGGTCGGGTCGGGTCGGTTTCGGACCCTTTGCACAGCCCTACTAAAACCTGATAATTACATAGTATTGGAACATTAAATTAAACTTGAGTGACTTTAGAGAGACAAAAAAAGTTTGAATGACTTAATTGTAACAGTTAGTAAAATTGGTTACATTTTTTTAGGAAGGTGATTTTGTATGTTATGGCAGAGTTCATCATAACCCTCTAGAAGGGGATCCCCTTGCCACTCTACAATGGTCAGATTATGCTGTCTTAACCGGGTCCACGCTGACGCGAGAGTGGCCGGCCCACAAGCGAGTTGAGGTTGCGCATAAAGGGCACTAAGGCTTCCACCCGGAAAATTTTCCGCCACTTGACAGATGTTGCACCCTTCACAGAAGCAAGCCTCTCTGGAGTAAATGCACGGTAATAGAAAACCGGGGGGCCATCATAATCGAACCTGACTCCTCCAAGAAAGGTAGGCTCAACCATCACTTGGCAAAATATCCACCCATAAAGTGAGTACAAGCCTCTTCACCACTATGAGCAGATAATTAGTTACATTTCTATAAAGTTACCCCTTACAAAAACTATATTTAGGAAACAATAGTGAGACCTTTAAAATGGGTCCAAATTTAAGGAAAATGTTTCAAATCTTTACTATCCATCTAAGAGGTTGTTAGGTTGATTAAGTGCCGAATTATTAAGATGTGTGAATGGTTAAGAGACTCTAAATGATTAAGTGTTGAATGGTCAGCTATGCATCAAGTCTGAATAATTCAGCTCTTAACCAGTTCATTCAAAGCCTTTTTTTAAGTTGAAACAAAAAGTCTAAATACTAAATCATTCACAATGGTTCAGAGCTTCATTAAAAAACTACTAACCGCCCTAAGTTGTTATTAAGAAGCAAGCTAATGTTTTTTTTTTTTTTAATATAAACTACAACATCGTTTTTTCTTTTTCTTTAAAAAAATCCTTTTCTATGAATAGATATGATTGAGATAACGAAGAAAAGGAAAAGGGTGAAAAAAAATAAAAAGTTTTGGATGAGATTCAGGACAAGAAATAATTGATTTGTTTGGCTTCACTCCTCCCATCAACATCATCACCCACAAAACCTGTGGTTCCATTGTTATACCAACGTCGGTTTTCGTCTTTCGATCCGGTACGTCAGGGACCTACGGCACCTTTTCTTATCCCAATTTAATCTCTTCTCTCAAAATTAGGTTTATTATTCCAATTTTGTTTATTTATGTATCATATCTTTTATATTTTCGATTTGTACATTCAGCATTCCTATCCATCAGGCATTAATTAATTAATACATTTATATGTATCTTAATTACTGCTTTATGCAGTTTAGTTTAGGGATATTTATCTTCTGTATATATGGATATCCTTATGGTTAATTAAAACTTAAAAAGTAGTTTTGTGCAGAATAACATAACCCTAGGGTTGAAATGGAACTAATGGAGGATTGCTGCGATTTTATACAATGGCTTGGAGCTGATATGTCTATGCAGATACTTATGTGTTTGGATAATCCAACTGATCTTGTTCGTGCTAGCGCTGTTTCGAGCTCCTGGCGTCGCTTTGGTGAGTTCGGATTTCACATCATTTGTGTTGGTTTTTAACTGTGTTTTTTATGCGTATTAGACATACTAGGGTAGCACTCGTGTACGGTTTTAATAATGAAATGTTAAAGAATAC
This sequence comes from Ambrosia x helenae, assembly GCA_030844895.1. Taxonomy (NCBI): domain Eukaryota; kingdom Viridiplantae; phylum Streptophyta; class Magnoliopsida; order Asterales; family Asteraceae; genus Ambrosia; species Ambrosia x helenae. Next base: position 130,119,086 of record CM061233.1, on the reverse strand, counting down.
ACAAATATTCATGAATTTTTAAAATTAAGAAATAAAATACGAATAGATGGAATTATAGAAATCGGAAAATAATCTTGAGCTTGCAGAATTGTGACACTTCACGCAATCAGTTATTTATTAGGTTTAAATAAATGGACTTGATTGTAAAAATTAGGTAATCAAGTTTCTTGTCGCTGATGATCTCCAGCCCAGCTGGTTTGAGGTGGGAGGGTTTACCTCTTCAGAGGGTTACCGACCGGGGTTGGTCACAGATTCGATTATCATCCATCGAAAAATCATACCCATTAAGGTTGAAAGGGCCCGGCGTGTGGGAGGATTCGAACTTGTGAGTTGTGACCCGAAGGTTGTTAGGACTAGGATTTCACCATTGAACTACGCCTTTAAAAAAAAGAGTTTCTTGTTACTGTCCGCATATTACATAGTACTCATTAAAGCAATTAGGTGATGATTAACGACGCAATCAGTTACCTCTACAAATATATTGTATTAATTTATATGATAGACAGAGTTCTATTATTTGATATATACTTAATTACTTATTGACAATGTACTGTACATGCTCAAAAAATCTTCCATAGAGGTTGCAGAACATAGAAAAAGCCTAACAACAAAAATGTCACTTGGAGCAAACAGAGTAAGCAAATTTCATCGAAAGGGGCTCCTTGCCTCCTTACACACAGTGGGTTGAACCTATCGTAAAAAAGCACAAAACAAATTCACATACCTCACAATTTCACAACCTACATGGCTAATCTTTCTCTTGATTTTACTGTAAAACAAATGTGAGAGAAAGCATAAATATATAGTTAGTAGAAACCAAATAAAAAGCAGAAGTTTATAGTAAATGGAAACCATGCTTTTCTATTGCTCACTGCCAAAAAATGAGTGATTAATGGATGATGCAAAACAGTGTGGGTGGGTCATTTGGGAGTGTAGGATCAGAAATTTCCTAAGAATAACCAATACTCCTAGAAAATTTATATTCAACTATACACATAATTCACTTGCTATTTCTTCAGCATGTTATTCATGATGATTCCACAACATAGTTACACACATACATACAGACATATATTAAAGACAAAGATGATCAATGAGTAGGAAAAAAAACTCACTCCTAATTGTTGTGAGGGGATTTGTCTTTCTTTTGAAGGGACACTGGACGGAGTTCTTCCGGTAGCAACATTTGTCTCTATTTGATATATACATAATAAATAATGGACTTAAATTAGAGAAAATTACATAAATAAATCGTTGAAGAATTTATTCAGAAGAAAGTTATCCGTTACCTGGGCTAAACCATCTTCATTGTATGATCTAAATGCTTAAATTGCATTTTAAAGTTAGAGAAAATACGTCAACAGGACAAATACTTAAAGCTCAAGTTCTAAGGTGAAGAACTAATTTAACTTATAATGTTGCTTGAGATATATGACATCAAAGCAGCAAATCACAAACATGAGTACCTTAACGAATCACACCAATCTGCTTAATGCCTTTGAATGCATCAGGCAACAAATGAAACAAATCCTAGTATCCTACCCATAAAGTCGGTAATTTCTATCAATTTATGTAAAAAATAGTGTATTTCAAATGGATCAAACAGGTAAAGTTAAAATATCGACTAAAAATGCAATGGATCAAATGGTGCAAAACTCACCCAAGGTGTGTTGCGATGCAACTTTCAAATGCTAGCAACTTTTGTGAAATTCCCTCAACCATGTCAAGGCGATCGACTCCTAGCATTACCGCCGATCAAATGACATAAATAAGGGTTTTGTTTTCGATTTACACAAAATCACACGAATTCAAACTAAAAATCATGAATTATCCTCGTAACGACTAACGACTAGAAGAAACTGGGTAAGAGAAACTGATTAAAACTTATTTTGAGGAGCATAGTACCTTATTCATCAGGTGGCAATTGAGCGGCGGATCTGATATCACGGAGATCATGAACAAAAACAGAAATGCTTGAATAACTTGCATATCTTCTTTAACAAACAAAGGATGAACATGAATATTGCAAAATCAAGTACTGAAAAAGAAAAACCAGATACAAAGGATCTAAAGGTGGTTGTTGGATCGGGTATAGACCCGTGCACACAACAAAATGGTCTAAAGGTTTGGGCGAGAGAAAAGAACCTAGGATGCATAGAATTTGGACACGTGTCCCCTAGTTGTTTTGACTTATTAATATTAAAACAAGATGAGATAAGATAAGATTTCTTACATGGTTAGTGTTTCTGATTTATCATATAAAATTATATGCAGTTGATTGTAACCTGTAAACAATTTTTACATGGTGATGTTTTTGATGCAGTCATCATGAATGGGCTTTCTAAGCAACTTTGCATAAGAATGTTTCCAGAAGTATCAAGTATTGCGCATGTTATAGAAGTGTATGACAGGATAGAGCCGTTGCAACTTAGGTATGAAACTTCTATGGAATGGTCATGTTTGGAACGAGAACACAGAGTATATGCATTTTTAGCAAGGGGTTTCACATCTTTTATGAGAAAAGATTGCATATTAGAAGCGGTTGTTGCATCTAGCACGGATAACTACCCTCAAGAAAGCATCCGTAACACGTTAGAACCAGGTGACAGGATTGACCAGAGGGCTTCTTACTGGTCAAGTTCAGGTGCAGTTGATCCAACGGTTCCTGAAACGTTAGTATATAAGCTGACTGCAAATCTGTGTGTGATTACTGAGATCGACATACACCCGTTTCAAGGTTAAAACCGGAATTTGTAAATAGTGAAATTATATATACTGCCACTGTACTGACAAGCTTTGTTGATCTGCCAGCGTATTTTCAATTTGGTTTTCCAATATACTCTGCAAAAGCTGTGCGATTTCGGTTGGGTCATCTGAAGCCTGCTCATGAATTTGAAAACGATACTAAAGACAAGCCTTCACCTGCTCTGAGGTTTATCAATGAGAATGTTGTGTGGACATATACATCTCCATCATTCCCAATGGCACAGGTGAGTTGAAATTTTATCGGTTGGTCATCTTTGATCTACAACCTTATTGACCTAGGTGTAAGAAAAAAGTACATGATTTTATCTATTATCGAGTGTTAATACATCTTAAAAGTTTTGAAGATAGCTATTTAATACATTTAATTTAGAAGTCAAGGAAAAAGAATGTTAGATGGTCACCCCAACCTCATATGATCCATATTAAAAATTACTCATCAGCCAACCGACTGACCCGCCCATTTTGACACTCTAATCATGGACAGGAAAGCCGTCTGCAAAAGTTTAAGCTACCAGAACCTGCTCTGTGTATTGGAGGGTACCTGCAGATAGAGTTGCTGGGGAGGGTTCAAAAACAAGAAATGGATGAAAAATACTACATATGGTAGGTTCTTTACCACGGTACCACATTCTTGAAATCGAACAATTGTTGTTGAAAATTGATAAATACTTGTGACTTGATGCAGTGTGTGTCATGTGCAAGTTGTCGGACGGCCTCTTTCACCTGCATTTGATGTAGATATTATGGATCCCACAGGAAAGTGTACCCTAAAATACTACCCCGACGCAGAGAATTGTTCTCCCATAAAATCTGAAGGTGAAGCAAGTAGCAGCCCGTCTCGTTTTCGTTCATTCACTGCAAGTATAAGAGGTTGGGAACAGATGATTCTCAACACATTACTTGGTGGTGGAGTGGTTGTTGGTAACGATGACGACTCAGATGACGACATCGTTGGTATCGTATAAACTATATACAGACACGAAGTAGCAAATAACAAAATTCTCTTTTTTCTATATATAAAATATCATGCTGTGTTAGATGCTGACGGTATATGAATTTACAAATAATTGAGATCGTTTTGGGTGTTATTTATTTCTCTGCTATGATTTGCCATTTCTGGAAGGAAATTCAAACTCAAATTCCATTTGCATTCCACCATAAAAACATAAACCCACATAACCACAACTCCATCCATAGCTCCATAGTTAAGAAAAAAAAAAAAAAAATCCAACTATACAACCAAATAATCTCAAAACCAAGTTCACAGGTTACGCCTTCCACCCATAGCCCAACCCGTCTTCAGATTCATTGTTGTTGAAAAACTCACTGGCTATATCCTGGAAAATGTCTGATACATGTGGCAAATCAGCTGTTTTGTCTTCACCTGCTGCACAAGAGTCGCTGTGTGAACCTGATCCAGCTTTAAAACTGTTGCTTCTGGTTGGACCACCACCACCACCACCACCACCACCACTCTGCCCTGAGACAGACGGTTTTGACCCTCCATCGTTCATACCCTTGAGCACTTGCTGAATCATGTGTTGTTGCACCACCTGATCACCTCCTTGAGAGGATGACTGCTGGGTCTGCTGGACTTGGAATATGCCACTCGGAAACCGCTGATATCCAACTGGCATACTGCTGCTGTTAATTTGCAAGGGCTGGCTTTGAATCAAAGATCTGTTCTGTGTAGAGTTGTTAAAAGAGGAGTTAGAATTCATCGAGTTTTGTCTCATAAGGGTATTCTGGTAATTGGAATGTGCCAGCGCTCCTCTGCTGCCCATTTGAATATTATTGTTCGTTGAGCTGTTAACTCCCTGTTGTAATCCAACAAGACTACTGAGGGCATTTCTGTCATTTGGAATGCCATGGCTACCCAACGTTGGTTCCATTGCCTGCATCCTTTGCATTTGAACTTTGGCTAGGCTTGTCTGTCTGGGGAACCTTTTCAATGCCTCTGTAAAATAGAACGAACGGGTTCATTTTCACATTTCAAAACATGGTTTGAATACAAAATACAATGTTGATTGAAAAGTTGAATAATTCATTACCAATAGGACTAATATTAGCTTCTTGGGTGAGATCCATCAAGTCTTTCATGCTATTGACAACTTCAGCAATCTGGCACAAAGTAAGGAAAGTAAAACAATATTAAATATGCCCAACTTTTGGTACAAACAACATAAGCAACTATTATTTTTTACCTGCAAGGACCTCACATATCTTTTAGTAAATCCCAAGTCGTTTAACGACTGTACTTCCAAGCTCCTGGCAAGTTGCCGCCCCGCTGTCACAAGCCTGAACACCAAGAACAATCAGCGGTGAAATTTATATTAGAATGTCACTGACGGCATTGAATTAACACTCACATATTGCTGCTTTTCTGCAAATCTTGCTGGGAAACTCCACCAGATCCACTTTCAGCGATAGTAGACTGCCATTTCTGAGCAACTTCTAACAACTGATTCACCTAAAATATACAAAAAAAAAAAAAAAAAAAAAAAACTGCTTTTTTAATATTCAAAAGTAGAGTATCCTGTAGAAATATATTCATGATTAAAAATGTAAATGTTTACCTGTGGAGCAACTAGTCTGCGAGGAAGAAGCTCCTCATGGCGGCGTGAACAGAATTCCCAGCTTAATATCTAAAAGTTGTTTAAAACTGTTAGTTCCAAATCAGCATACAAGAAATAGAGCAAACAGAGCAAGAATTTAAGATGTATTATGAACCTTTAAATCAGGAGTGAAAATAACTTTAAGCCGGCCCTCATGAACCACATGAAGTTGCTCATACACACTTTCCTGAACTGCTTTACCATACTCCAACATCATGATTCCAGAAGGAAATCTACATTCCCGAGGCAAGTCCAGAAACCATAGCTCATCGATCACACCACTACCAAATTTAATTTCATTAAGCCTAGGCAGTACTTCAAATGCAGCCTCTGTCAAAATACACCAAAATAGTATTGCTTTTAACAAGGCGAAAGGAGAATATTAAAAAACACCACCACATATTTGAAAACTTCGAATAAGATTTGTATGAACTACATACCAAATCCCCTTCCAGATTTTGACCCACAGATACTACACTGCCATAGATCCTAAGAAGTGACAACAGAAAACATGTAAGATGGTTTTTAAACTATATAGTATTTAATATTTTTCTAGTATTTAGAAAGCACTTACTGTAGTTGAAGGAGGAAATGCACCCAAAGGATGATGCCCGATGTTATTATGTACAGACAAGCACCACCTTTGTTTTGCACGTGGAGAATAATATTCCGCCACAAACTTCCGCCAGTAAGTTATATCCTATAAACAAAAGTTACGTTACACACAAAAACATACATTAGCAAACAAAGACAATGAAAAAGGAGAGAGTAAATTCTTGATAATCAACTCACAGCTGGACGTTGGCGCTGATGATATAGGTATTGCATCAGTCTTCGTGAACACACACCACCATCAACGGGTCGGCTGACTGCAGATGCAGGTTGTTGAGCATTTTGCCTAGAATGCAGCAGCTGTTGCTGAAGCAAATGAGCCCGCTGCACAGGTGGCAGAGACTGCAGCAACTGTTGCTGGTACAAAGCTTGTAACTGGTGATTAGGGCTTTGCAACTGCATTGACTCTTGTCTTTGCAACATATGTCTTATAGTTTGCTGTTGCAAGATATCCTCCTGCTTGATATCAATTCGAGGTTTCTTCTGCAAATGATACGCATTATCATGATCTGCAACAAACGACCATGAAACATTGAACTCGGCCCAACCCTTGGATTAGGTAATGACGTGGCAGTAGAACCTCCTTGCTGCAAACCCTGTTGACTAGACGGCCCGTCTATAACAGTGGACCCGGAAATACTAATATTATTAGAATTGAACGACAACGGTGATGCTGGAAACCGTACATAAGACTCCGTGTTGATACTCGCACTTTGTTTAAAAGAGGGAGTACCTCCCGAAAGGCCCGAGTTAGCATCTGTAACCAATGAACCAGGCCCGGATCCATCCATACTATCCATAACCGCATTCGTCAGTTCCCCAGACACCGGAACCATGTTTTGGTACATATTTTGAGAACCCAAATTTGGATTCACATAGGAGCTTAAATGTGAATTTCTTAAAGCTTGAGGCTGCTCATCTCCTTCAAAGAAGATACCCGAACTCGGTGAAGAGCGCACCATCCTTCTTCCTTACAATGCTGTTGGTTTCAGTTATAACACCAACAATTAGGATAATAGAATTGTAATATATATTAATCTGTAATATAAAATGACAGATTAATATATATTCTTCCAATTCTAAGTTTCTAACAAAAGACATAAAAAAAGCTTTTCACTGACACTATGAATAAAAAATTATACAAATTTTGGAATCAATAACCATATCAAGAGCACAAAACAAAATAAGGGCATATCCTTGCCTAAGAGCATCAATTAAAACAAAACCCCTAATTTCAAAGAAATAAAAAAAAAGGAAAACCCTAATTTATTAATTGCGTGGTGACAAAGAAAAGACGACATTAAGTAACCAGTGCTGAATATCCATAATAATCGCCTAATAAGACGCGATTGTAGTCTGTCCATAAAATTGCATTAAAATGAAAAAAAAAAATAACAATAGAAATGCTTGTAATTTTTTTTTTTTTGAAATAATAAAACTTTTCATACAATTAGAAGGAACATTACATAAGAATAGTAGAATTGATGAAATTAAAAACCCTAAAAAATCAAATAAAAAAAAAAATCGATGTCTTCACAGTAGAATTGATGATCAGATGATTAAACAAAGAAATAATTAATTAATTAATTAATTAAAAAGGTAGAGAAACTTACCAGCCTATGCAAAAGAGTGAAGAAGAAACATCAAGTGACAGGTATGATGGAAGACGACGGAGATGAAAAGAATCGGTGGGTGGGATTTATATTATATAGCTAGCGGGATTAGTGACCGGCTAGTGACGGTTTCTAACCCTACCGGATTGCCTATAGGAAGTCGTCTCGTTTTTTATTTTATGATGTAAGCATGCCACTTTTTTTTTTTTTAATTAAAAAATACGTCTTTCAGTTGCAAAAGAAATGGTCCAACACTTGTAGTCTAATTGGTTGAGGGTCTTCATTTTCTTATGGAAGGTTTGGGTTCAATTCCCACTATCTACATTTGGAGACATTGGTGAAGGGGAAATGAGGGATGACCCGGCCATTGGCTTGGGTTCGAGTCCTGATCCCGACCGGTTTTACCGATTATTTCACTGTTGTGCCTTCGGGCGGGTGAGTGGTCGGGTTTTCCTGGGAATTGGTGGCAATTGGTGGCCCGGGTACTCTCGAGTACCTGATTCACCAAAAGGATGCCCGAAAGTGCTCGGAAATTGATTCGTTGACCGTTAAAAAAAGTTGCAAAAGAAATGAAATAATCATTCGGATAATGACAAGACCATAAGCACTCATTGGATTAATTTGGAGTCAAAGGTAAACTTCAATTTCTTTTCATGTAACATAAGACGTCATATAAGTGATTTTATCCATTTATAATAAACAATTAGCGTTGTGGTAATATACTATTCGTGTTATAAGTTATTGAGTAGTGAGGTATTTTTCTTTGAGTTATTAGTTGACTACTGGGTCTACAGTTAAGTGGGCCGAAAGTTAATTCCACAGCCAAATGTGTTTAATGTTGGAGCATGAATAAATGAGTTAATAGATATTTGAGTCGGTCTGACTATCAACACTCGTAAGTTGTAACCAAACAGATTCAAACCGTGTTTGCCTTGGTTTGGTCAAAGACTGGTCAATACTAACTACAAAGACGTAAACAAAGAAGAGACAAGAAGACAAGAGTACCTGATTCCGCAAAGAAATCACATTGTCTGATACAGACGACGTTTGGTATTGGGCCCGTGGGGGTAGCATCGGCTTCGATGTTGCTGATGTTAAACGGTGGCTTAGAGGGGTGACATTGGCCCGGTTTTGATTTCAGGTGGAGCTCTTGGGTGCCGTCCAAATGCAACATTTTCATGTGGCGTGCGTTCTTGGATCGTCTTCCCACTAAAACGGCTTTAGCTAGGAGGAGTATTATGGTGGATAATCTCTCTTGCGTGTGGTGTCATTCGTATGACGAATCTATTGAACATCTTTTAACGGGGTGTGCGATGGTGGCTGGGGTGTGGGATAAGATAGCATCGTGGTGTGGTATTCCTAGACCGTTCATCTTTCATGTGAAGGACGTTATTTCGATTCATGAGCATAGTGGCGTGCCGGGAATTAAGAAAGAAGTTTTGTATGGCATCATTATAATCACTTGTTGGAGAGTTTGGAAAGCGAGAAACGAGAAGATTTTCAATGGTACCGATACGGATGTGGTGAGATTGGTTGCGGACATAAAGGCGTTGGGGTTTCTTTGGTACAAAAACAGGTTTAAGGGTGGGATTGTGGATTGGGAGCATTGGCGCTCGTTTGATGTAACGTAGTTTGTTTGTTTTCTTTGGCTTTCCCGGTGTATTGGCTATGTTCTCTGTCTTGGAGAGCGTAGTCGTTTTGTGTGTTTAATGAAGTTCATATTTCAAAAAAAAAAAAAAAAAAACTAATTCTGCAAAGAAAAGACAAAAACAAGAAAATGACAGTAAGACAATAGTAGATGAAAAAGCTGACGATTCTGCTTGCAAAAAGGACATGTACGGTCGTGCATGCCCTAGGCACGCTCATGCTTCTATAAACAGTAGGTCGTGGTTCTTCATTCAACACGGTGGAGGTTGGTGGAAAATCTCTAATACACCTCCATACCCAAAACACTCTGTAACACCACGAGAGGGGGGGCTTAGCTCATTCATAATCAAGAACCATTTTAGCACCAAAACACTTAGTCATATGATTTTGTCATCAAAGTGTTTTTGTACAAATTCAGAGGTGGTTGGATTTACATTCCAACTTTATAAAGAGGTGCATGGCTAACAAAAGCTAAGATAACTTGGAGAATATTAGTCTGAGGTCAATAAAAAAAGTGTTAGCGTTTGTCGGAACTTACTAGCATTCCAACCGGCTGTTAGAATGGTAACACCTTCAAGGGAAGTTTTCAAGTACCAATTATTACATGCCTTTGACTCTAAAGGAAATTGTTCATATTATAGTTCTCCACACCATTGAACTATTACTTTAACGATAAGATATTCCAAATGGTTTCCATAAAAACATTAGTGTGTTTAATCTAATTATCTCTAATTCATTTACCTTTTTTTTATCTTTATAACAACCTCCATTTATATTTTTATTCTACTATGACAATAGCAAGGGTTGATTATTGGAAGCCACTCATGTATCCATTGTTTTAATACTTGGTTCTTACCTAAATGAATATTATTTTTGGGATAGGTGCCCTGCCTATTGTGTGTACTAGTGGGAATGCCCGCGCGTTGCCGCGGGTTCGTATGTTTATTTTGCCACACGTTGTGTCACGGGTTTCACGTAATTTATTTTTAAAACCAATTTGCTAAATACAACTATTGTATAGACTATAAACAAAAGAAACTGAACAAAAAAAAAAAAACAATGACCAAGGCTCTTTTGAGGAGGGAATCTCACCCTACCTGCCTCAAAGTTTTTGGGAAACACTATGGGACGAGGGAAAAAAAATTTATACCTTGAGAGAAAAAAACATAATAAAAATTGAACACGTTAAAATCCATGTGGGTTTTGATGCATTCGAATCCGGCTTTTGTTTATCTTCAAAAGGATGGTCTTTCATATCTTTTGACATTAGAGGTTTAGCTAGTGAAGTAACACCTACATTCAAGAAACTGAAAATCAGGCAGGAAGGCGATGACTACCAAGTGTGAATTGTCGTTATCACAAAAATGTAACTTTGTTTTGGAGGAATAAAATTAAGAATGCATACAAACGAACGAAAGGAAACACATCTCAACTCATTAAAGAAACCCAAAATATACAGAGCATATGATGAAACGATTGCATTTTATAAGTGAACTGGTTTCAATAAGAACACTAAAAGATTTTGAAATTATAGAAATAGAATGATATTCACTTATTAGCATTCGAGTGACGTTTCCACTTTCGAGCGCAAAATGAGAAAAAAAAAAGGTAAAAGTTAACAATGCGGTGTAGTAAATCTTTTAAATTACCTCTAGTATGTGTCTGCTCTGTACTCTTTTCACCAAATTAGCATCGCTTCTCATATTCAGATCATTCTCTCAATGTGAATCCCCTGCCTTCAAAAACCTAAATGAAATTTAACGAAAGATGGTTATTTTGCTCCTTATCCACATCTAGCATGCCAAAAAGAAAACATGTAAAAGAACTTTTAAACATACATAAAATTTAGAATTAAAATGAACAATTAAAACACTTATAGTATTAGCTTGGGGTCATTTATCTTGGATCAAAATAAGTTGGGTGAGGTTGGACGCAAACCAAGAAAGACCTTGTTTTTAATTTTTTAAATAAATAATGTGCTAACTGCTAACAATTGCACCAAAAGAATGTATTATTACAAGAATAATATATCACCTTATCTAGTAAACTAAGTAATGAAGTTTTTCTATTAATTCAGTTCAGAAACTGGCACCTCTTAGAAACAGTATCTTACCCAAAGTTATACACTTGAATTATTTATAATGTAATTTAAGAATAAACATCTATATACCTTTACCAAAAGGCCATATATATCTTAATCCCGCAGTTTAGCCATGGCTCCATGTTCCCATGAAAACGGAAGCATCTAATCTTCAAGTGAGAATTGACTACTGCATCAAAAACTACTACAAACAAAAGAATGTGTTGATAAACGTAAAAAATAAATAAAACAGTTGTACATGTTTGACTTTTAAAGTCAATGGACACTACTTTTTTTTCGGATCGGCCACAGCACGGTAAACCACTGGGCTCTATATTGACGCGGACTCGGTTCGAGACGTCGCCACAGCGCTTCAACGAGCATATCACCCAGACCCGGTGCGTGCCACAGGAAAGGGGGCTGCCAAGAATCGAACCAGAGACCTCTACCGGGCAGGAACCCATCTATGGTGTTAAACCCTCCCACCCAAACCATGTTGCCATGGTATCATTGGCCAAAGGACACAACTAAGTAGATAATAGTATTTGAAATTACCTCGAGAAGAAACTCATTTCTTTATCCAGTAGCGGAATGCACACCATTATTAAATTGGTTTGGTCCTGAAACAAATACACAACAGTAAGCTTCTTAGTTGTTACCTTATATAATGAAATCATTCAACTGTTTATACAAACATATATAACATAAGTATTTAAGGATAAAGATTTTTACCCATGTAAAATTCCCTTGAAAAAAATACAACAAAGTTGAACATCACCTTTCTGTCATCAATAAGTTTGCCCGAGACGTAATATGCACCCTTGTTTAACTGCTTCTTCAAACACACAAATCTTGAATTCTTGCCAACATCTTGCCTTTGCATCTTCTTCATCATAGTTTTCTCCATACACGTAAATCTTGAATTTTTCCAATGCTTTAGCAATCCAAAGAAATAAGATGATGTCATAATGATGCTGATTCATGGTTAAATGTGAACCATTTAGAAAAGAGACTAAGTTCCAAATCATAAAACAAGTCAAGAGTTGTAGATTCTTTGTAACAAAGGAATGAAACAAATACATACATGGTACTAAAAACTAAAGACATAGGAATGAAACAAATACATACATGGTACTAAAACTAAAGGCACGGGAATGAAAACAAATGTTGATTTGAAACCATGTATGTCAAAACATACATGGTACTAAAACTAAAGCAACAGGAATGAAAATAAATGTTGATTTGAAACTTAGGATAATCAATAAAAACAACAATCTGACCTGAAAGAACCAAAACTGATGAAGTTATAATGATCACTTCTTTCTTTTCTTGTTCTGGAAAGAATCACCTGAAAGAACCAATCTTTCTTTTCTTGTTCTGTTTTTTCATACCTTTCTTTCCTCCGAACCCATACTTTGAATCCCTGAACTCTGTGCCGCCTTTTCGGTCTATTCCACCACTTGGTTTTGCTTTTCCACCAGACTGATCCCATGGTGACACCGCAGCCCGTTTGTTCTTCTTAGATTTATCCGACTCTTTTCCACTTTCAAACGATAAACCCATGTCACCGTCCTTTCTTCTGTTTGGCCCGTTCTTTTTGTTTCTCGGCCTGTACTTCTTTCGCCTTCTTCTTGTTCTCTCAGGCCTTTCTTCTTTCCTCGGCCTCCTTGATTCTTCTTTTTTCAGATAAAAGTCGGCCCTTAATTTTCTCCATATGGGTGTCGGTTTTCACCATTTCAGCATAATAATCATTGGGCCAGAGAAATGGGAGACCCATGGATTGAAATTTGACGAATGCTTGACGTGTGCCTTCTAATGCTTAAGTGTAAAAAGCAAGCTCTCATGCCAAGTCATCATTAACATCTACTTCTTGTTCTTGGTCAATGTCAAGTGAAAGTTTATGCATCCAATCTACATCCTTGGGCCAACTGATATCAAAAAGTTTATGAAGTATGGCTCTTTGTTGTGTATGGAGGTTTTTGAAGGCTCGGGCTAATTTCACATCCTCGTCCCCTTTCGAATCAGATTCAGGTTCTGAACCCGCTTCTGGGTCAGATTTAGAAGCATCCAAGTCAAGATCTTCTGGTAATATTTTCAAGTCCAACAAGTTAGGAGCACACTTTTTTATGGCCATTTAGTAATCTGTTACCATGATACAATAAACAAAATAACAAATCATTCAACAAATCTACTTTTACAAAAAAAAAAAAAAAAAGTACAAACAATCACATAACATCTATAACCTGAATTTCTTCAGGGCAAATCACAAAAGCAAATAGGTCACTGGGCCTCTCTTAACCGACAAAACAACTACTTTTCCAAGTGAAAACATAACAACTTGTGTGTTTACAGTAAAAAATCTGAACCTCAAACAAGCATCCGATGATAAACCATATAACCATTCACTAAACCATAAAACCTTTTAAACCTTGTTTCACATAATTCTGTGTGTTTGTATTTTGTAAATTTATCTAAATAAACGAAAAATAAATAGCCTTTGTTACATACTATGTAATTTGTGTGTTTGGCACCTTTAACATGAGATCGCGGTCGACTTACGTGTTCGCACTCTGGTAACACATACACAGGACCTGCTTTCCTTATAGATGAGAAACATGAATAATAATCCCTTGTCTCCAAAACATATACAGATTCACCAAATGATTTTTTAGTTGAACCCTCTTTCGGTATACCGAGTGCACCATACTACCGAGACAGAAACCTAGTATATTCGAACCAAATTCACCCTCCTAAATCGCCCCATCACAACCACAAAACCATTAGAAAATCGTATTGAATCAAAGGTCAAGAACATTACTTGTGATAGAGCTCCCACACACTTCTTTCGGTTCACTGTTTGCATATAAAAAACATTTGAGAAGAGCATGTGATTCGGACTGGGACATTTCACGGGCGTGTGAATCCTGAATGGGCTGCGATCGGAGTGGTAGTTGCGACTACACCTTTTCCGTCCACATGACGACCATCTTCATAAAACAAGGCAACCTGTTTGATTCACAATGCAAGTATATTAAATAAACCATTTGTAAACAGTTTGACCCAATAAACATAACATACCAAACAAAATACATACACTGTAGTGAAAGAAATGGCCATCAACATTTGACACATTAACTTTGAAGTGATTAGTCAAAAGCTGAATCTTCTAGTCCTTCGTGGCTAGCGCACGTCGCGCCATAGGCACGCGCACCACCTTCTTCATAGCTGGTTCAGGGGTGGAGGCACCGGCTACTCCATTACCATCAGTTTCATGTGAATCCATGTCTAGTTCCTGCGTAAAGAATAATAATAAAAAGATTTAACCTTTTATCAGACCACAAATAAAACTAACAACTAAATTAAAAGCTAAAATTAAAAAGAACAAAACAGAGAAAGAATAAAATTTTAGTTTTAATACAAATGAAACAATAAACCAAAAGGAGTCAACAAAAACCCAAAATACACCAAGAACAGCAAAAACACCTCAACATTCGCATCATACAAAAGCCTAAAAATCAAAAATAAACAACACAAAAAACCTCTACATTCACATCATGCAAAAGCCTAAAAAATAGCAATAAACAGTAGAAAAAACCTTAACATTCACATCATACAAAATCCTAAAAACAATAGAAAATTACAAGAAATAGGGAAAAAAAAACCCTCAACAGTCACTTCTTGCAAAAGCTTAAAAAATAACAGAAAATAACAATAAACAACAATAAAAAAAAAAAAAAAAAACCTCAACATTCACACCACAACCATATCTCATTCACAGAGTGCCTCGATTGAACAATTGAATCGATTGTTCTCCTTGTTGGGAAAATAATGAGTGGCTATTTGAAACTGAAAGTTGAGCACTGATGATGAGTTAATGATTGGAAGAAGAACCATACGGTTATTTTTGAAGAACCTGTTCGTAGGTTTCACAAGGGGTAACCAACATTGTGGGGGCATGGTTGGAAAATGAAGGGTAGAATTGTAAAAGTGTTTTAATATTGTAAAGAAGGAGGTGGATGAAATGTCTAGACTACCCTTTCAAGTGTCTTAATTGTCACACCTATGCCCATAATACCCTTAGATTTCTTGCTTAAATATGTTGTACATGGTGCTTATTAAGTTGTACGGAAATACAAATGACTATATTGTACATCACTCCTCCTTTATAATGTATTATAGATTAGTGAAAGTAAAAAATCGTTATATTAATTTAAAACCCAATCTTGTGTTAAAAATAATCACCTAAAAAGAAGCCTAAAATAACTTATGGTAGCGCCCAAGTTTAAAGGAAATAATAAGAGAAAGAAAAATAAAGGTATTTCTGTATTGGGCCAGGATCTTGGGTCATACAGCAGTAGTAATGAAAGGCCCAAAAAAGATTCAAGGTTGGAAGATAATGATCCTTTTGGGCTAGCCCCTTTTATTTTGGGCGCAAAAGGTGGCGAGGATACAGGTGGGGATGACATGTTCATGACACCGGATTTAAACAAACGGATTCCTGGTGGTCCGGATGTCGGGAGTGGGGTCGATGATGGTAGTTTGGCTGGTATGGAGGATCTTGTGTCCAACGGTAGGGATAATGTTACGGTTCGTGTCAGATGTCCACTTGATGTGGAGTTAGACAAAACCATGGAGTTAAGTGAAATGTTAGGTGTCCAGAATTTGGTTGATTTTTATGAAATTGTTAAAGAGGACTTACGTGCAGAAGGTTATCAAGAGGGTGATCAATGAATGGTATGTCATTGAACATTCGTGGGGTTTTTCATACTTGTTGGAGGTTATGGAGAGATAGGATCGAGAAGATTGTTGATAGCAAGAATCCTAACGTGGTGGATTTGGTTGCGGACATTAAGGCATTGAGGTTTCTTTGGTTCATATATAGGTTTAAAAAGGAGGTAGTGGATTGGTTTAGTTGGTGTAATTTTGATGTAACGTAACTTTGTATTGTTTTGGCTTTCGGCGTCTTTCCCCTTCTTGTGGTTTGGCGTTTGGGCGTTTTTGTTTGGTTTAATGAAAGTTAATTTTCAAAAAAAAAAGCCACCGAAAGAATTGAGTAGCGCCCACCTTGTAGAGTTCTTCCTTTCTAAGCCTAGGGCAATATACTAATACATATCATCCATTCATAAAGAGTGGTGGGTAGTTTTTCTTGAAGAAGTAAGATTGAAAATAGGGGTCTTCAAAACAAATAACAAATTTTTGAATTGATTGAATCGAAAATTTCAAATTTTTTTTTTTTTACCCCAATTCGTATTTTATTTGAATTTGATTTAGATTTGATTTATTCGATTCAAATTTTATACCCAATTCAAAATCCGAATCCATTTTTATATGATCAAATTCGAATAGATTCGATTTATTATAAGTTCACCTTAAATAATAAGTTATGTTATTTTTATTTTGGAACTACTTCAACTAATTGTTTTTAGCATAGGAATATACTAGTCTACAAAACTAATTAACTGCCAATATATCAAAAGACCAAAACATTATCATAGTCACGCGAACAACAAACGATTCCTTCGGTTCGTTGCCTTTATTCCATAGAACTGCCAAGGACGATGGTCGATCTTGGCCTTATCTCTCTTTGCAATGTGGCGAATGGTGTTAGAGGTTGCAAATCACTTGCAATTTACAAATATGATGTAAGTATGGAAATATGGGATTGGTAAATGCAGTAGAAACTATGGACTTAAGAGTTTTATGACGTGATCTTGTAAAATACGGAATGGTAAAAAGTAGTAGAAACACTAGGTTGTTTGTCCCAAATTTTGGAAGCTTCTCCGTATAAACATGAAAAAATATATGTTTAATTTTCTTTGTCCGGGAATGAAATTGCCCATTTTTCCCAACAAACAAAATAATAATAATAATAATAATAATAATAATAATAATAATAATAATAATAATAATAATAATAATAATAATACAAAAAAATAATCAAGTCGAAATTTGAAATTTGAAATTTTCAAATCCGATAAGATGCTTATCATCCCTGTTAATATAACTTAACCGATTCAAATGTCCGTAATTTGTTTATTCCTGTTTTAGTTCTTGATTTCTGGATTTTAAAATCGATGTGTTTGTTTTCTTCCATGATTTGAGTTTAAGATTTAAATAATAGGTTTTTGCTATCGGGTCAAAAAGTCAAAAAAATTTATTTATGTAATAATAGATTTTTGCTGTCGGGTCAAAAAAAAAAAATCTATGATTAGAAAACTAGAAATCGTGAAACCCGTACAAACATTTGAGCCCACAAACCAACCCCTATGATCTGAAATCAAAATTAGCCCAGCCCATAATATTCCGGTCCAGGCCTTACTTATAGTTCACGATCTTCTGTTGGTCCATCATGAATGGCTCAAAAAGTGAGCCGAAGTTCTTTATCCAAACACTTATATAGTTACAACCTACAACAATTGGATAATCACACCTTTAAAAGAAACATCTAACACTACAAACAAATTTAGGCTCGAGTACCAATAATGAGCTTTTAGTTCATCTAACACTCAAATTCTTATTGATCTTTTCTAGTCCAATGTAACGTGTTAGTATATGTAATGTCATTTACATCTACAATAGTTTGCAAGTAGTCGAGCTTTTATTGAATTACTCGTGTTTAAAGTCAACCTGCACTCGTTCAAGTAAAATCTTCCTTGAGGCGAGCTTGAGGTTGCATCAAGAAGGCTTGGTTAAACAAAAAAAAATGCAATTAGGTAAATTTTGTACTAAGTAACTGTGAGGGCAAAAAGTTGCATTGATTTGTTTAGTTGTTTAGTTTTGTTGTTTGTTTTAGAAAGTGAAAAACCGGAGACTATTAACAAAAATCACCGCCCGAAAGAAGTATTAGAGGATATAGAGTCGTTTGCAATTTGATGAATAAAAAATAGAGGAGAAATAGATCAACTATACTGGAGCCCTTGGTGTAATTTTAATTTTAAATTTATGATGTTTAATTTGACGTCTTGGTTTAATTGTGTATGATCTATGTTAGATTACATTAAATGATAAATTTATGTTTGTATAATCTTGTATTCTAGAGGGTTCCTTTGTGCAAATTAGTTTCCTATATATTGCCTTGTAACCTATAGTTCATCATGAATAGAAATTATTTTACCATTCATGGTATCAGCCTTCTCAATAGGTTGTTGAGTTTCATTCACCCTTTCCTTTCTTCTTCCCTTCATTCCTCTTCCCTAACCTTCCTTCTGTTCGATCGTTCTTCTCAGCCTTGTCTCCCTTTACTTCTTCTCTTCCATGGCTTCCTCATCAAACACCACCCTTCCCATGACCGGATTAGCCCCCATGATATCTATCAAACTATCGGCTAACAATTTCATTTACTGGTGGGCACAAATGTTGCCGCTTCTCACATATCAGCAGGTTCTTTCTCACATTGACGACTCTCAAACAGCCCCTCCTCAGATGATCACTAGTAATGATAAGGAGGTTAACAATCGGATTTTTCTACTTGGATTCAAGACGAACAACAGGCTATTATCATCCTCAACGCTTCGTTAATTGAAGAAGCATTGGCTATGACCATTGGTCTCAATACGGATCGCGATATTTGGGTTGCTCTGGAGACAGCGTTTTGTAATTCCTCAGTTGAATGCGTTCAAAATCTACGCGACAATCTGTGGGCCCTTAAGAAAGGTGATAAGTCGGTTGCTGAATTTGGTCATATGTTTAAGTCCATATGTGACCAATTATGTGCGATCGGTCACCCGGTTGATGATATGGATCAACTACATTGGTTTCTATGTGGTCTCGGTGCCTCGTTTGAGGCTTCTCTATAAAAATCCGTTCGAAACGACCCATTACGAGTTTTGCCGATTTATTAGTAGGAACTGAAAGTCATGAACTTTTCATGAAAAACTTGCACAATAACTTTTCAAATTCTACAGTAACTTTTGTGGCTCAATCTTCTAATCCCACTAGTGGCGTAAACAAAAGTCAACCAAATACTACTTTTCCATTTTATCGGCCCAGGTCTCAAGCGGATTATCCGCCCAATCGGTCTCCTAGGTCTTATTCTCGTGGGTCAAGTCGAGGCTGTTTTGGAGGCTATGGTGGTCAGAATTCACGGTTACCCACCTGTCAACTTTGTAGAAAAATTGGTCACTACGCCTCCCAATGTTTTCATCTTGCTTTGTTTGCTGCTTCTGCCCAACCATCTGATGACCAGTTGGCACATGCTTTTCATACCCAATGCAGCATAAACTTGATTGTTCCTGAATGGGTTGGAGACACGGGGGCCTCTACTCACATGCTTCCAAATAATGCATCTCTCCCGCACTCCACGCCAACGCAAGGTAATGCCAAAGTTTACTTTGGTAATGGGGATTCTTTACCCATTACACATATTGGTCATACTAAATTGCTTGGTACTCTTGCTCTAAAAGATGTGTTAGTTGTTCCTCACCTCACAAAAAATCTTCTTTATATTGGTAAACTAACCAAAGATAACCTTGTTGATGTGATTTTTTCTCATCCTTTTTTTTTATATCATGTATCGTCAAACCAAGCAAACTCTAGCCCGAGGATGCCGTGAAGACGGTCTATATGTTATTCATAACACCCATTAAGCTTTAATGTCCACACACTCGTGCCCTTAAGCTTCCTTTGAGTTATGGCATTCTAGGCTTGGTCATGTCAATTTTGATGTCATTTCATTGCTTAAAAAACATGGATGTCTTTCTTTTACTTTTATTTTACCTAAATCGGGTCTTTGTACCCCATGTGAACTTTCTAAAGCTAAACGGCAACCTTTTGATGAAAGTCCCTTTCCTTTTGATAACTCTACAAATGCGTCACCCATCAACACTCTTGACGTGTCCACATTTTTGGACATTAATTATGTGATTTCTCAACCTTCTCATCCGGTCACCAAAAATCCCTATATTGTTCCAAATAATACTTCCACTCATCCTATTATTCCCTCACAACAACACCCATTTTATATTCCTTTTTTCCCAGCCGAAAGTCCGATTCATCATTCTGTGGCCCAACCTATCAACCCATCTACTCAATCTTCCACCACGGCACATCAACCCCCACCAACCAGTTATGTGGCCCAACCTCTTCTGGCCAGTAGGTTCTCAGCCTGCTCCTGTGGACTTCGGTTCTTTGGGCTCATTGGGTGCTGCCATATCAGGTAACACCACTCCTATCTCTACTCCTACCGACACTCCGCTCTCTTCCCCGTCTTCCTCTCTTGGCTCTCCAACTGAGGAAGGCTCCCCGATCATTAATGTGCCAATTCCTCCTCCATTACCGTCCCATCCAATGACTACTCGTTCCAAATCTGGGATATTCAAACCGAAGTATCGAGTGGATTTAGCTCACACTGAGGTCTTTCCTCTTCATTATGCTTTGTTAGCTGCCACGGATCCAAAAATTTATAATATTGCCTCCAAAGATGTGAAATGGGTTCAAGCTATGGAAGCCGAGATGCAAGCTCTTCATAAACATAATACATGGTCTCTGGTTCCTCGACCACCTGGTGTTAATGTGGTTGGATCTAAATGGCTATTTCGAACAAAGTTTAAATCTGATGGGACAGTCGAGCGATACAAGGCTAGACTTGTGGCGCAGGGGTTAACTCAGGTTTCTGGACTAGATTACTCTCACACATTTAGCCCAATTATAAAAGCAGGCACGGTTCATACTGTTCTTGCTTTGGCTGTAATTAATGGTTGGCAGCTCCATCAGTTGGATGTCAACAATGCCTTCCTCCATGGGCATCTTACTGAAAGTGTTTATATGGAACAACCCACTGGTTTTTTGGATCCCCAATTTCCATCTTACGTTTGTAAGATGAACAAAGCATTATATGGCTTAAAACAAGCACACATGGCTTGGTTCCATCGTCCGAGTTTGTTTCTCACAAACCATGGTTTTTTCATGTAGTCGACCTGATCCTTCCTTGTTCATCTACAAACATGGTCCTTGTATCATGTACTTGCTTGTGTATGTTGATGATCTCATTTTGACAGGGAACCAAACTTCCACCATCACTTACTTTGTTTCTTGTCTAAACATAGAATTTTCCATCAAAGATCTTGGGAAACTCAACTACTTCTTGGGATTGGAGGTTACCTACTCTACAAATGGTCTTTTTTTAAATCAATCTAAATATACGTTAGATATATTGGATCGTGCTAAGATGTTGGATACAAAACCTGCATCCACACCTTTAACTCTTTAAGTACGAATGTGTCTTTTGTTTCTACAGGTACTCCATTTTTGGATGCTACACATTATCGTTCTATTGTAGTTGCTCTCCAATACTTGACGATCACGAGGCCTGGCATCTCCTTTGCGGTAAACCAAATTAGTTAGTTTGTTCATGCTCCCACCACGACTCATTTTCAGGAGGTTAAACATATACTGCGCTATCTCAAGAGTACTCTTGCATTTGGCATACACTACAATCGACTATCTCACACTACACGACTTGGTTACTCGGATGCTGATTGGGCTCGTTGCTTGGAGACTAGACGTTCTACTTATGATTATTCTATTTTCTTAAGTAGCAATCTTATCTCATGGAGTGCAAAGAAACAACCGACTGTTGCCCGTTCAAGTTGTGAATCAGAATATCACGCCATGGCAAACAGTGCAGCAAAAATTGTTTGGTTAACTCATCTTCTACAGGAACTTCATGCTCTTCCACCAGACAGACCGACTATTCTTTGCGACAATCAAAGTGCTATTTTTCTAACTCAAAATCCCGTCTCTCATAAACGGGCAAAACATATAGACTTGGACTATCTTTTTTTTTTTTTTTTTTGCGTGAGTTGGTAAATGCGGGGAAGCTTGCCACAAAGTTTGTTCCATCCAAGCTTCAGGTGGCTGACATTTTCACTAAAAGTCTTCCAAGTTCTCAGTTCAACACTTTTCGACAGATGCTTCGTCTTGGTCCACCACCGTTTAGCTTGCGGGGGATGTTAGATTACATTAAATGATAAATTTATGTTTGTATAATCTTGTATTCTAGAAGATTCCTTTGTGCAAATTAGTTTCCTATATATTGCCTTGTAACCTATAGTTCATCATTGAACATAAATTATTTTACTATTCAATCTAGTGGCTTGGTAGGTTTCTCCTTCTTTTTTTTTTTGAACGGCCAACGAATCAATTCCGAGCACTCTCGAACACCCTTTTGGCGAATCAGGTACTCGAGAGTACCCGGGCCACCAATTGCCACCAATTCCCGGGAAAACCTGACCACCCACCCGCCCGAAGGCACGACGGTGAAATAGTCGGTAAAACCGGTCGGGATCAGGACTCGAACCCAAGCCAATGGCCGGGTCATCCCTCATTTCCCATCCACCAATGTCCTCCAAATTTAGCTAGTGAGAATTGAACCCAAGCCTCCCATGGGAAACTTTAGGCCCTCAACCAACTAGGCTACAGGTGTTGGACGGTTTCTCCTTCTTAATGAAACTATCCATCCTCAAAAAAATCTAAATACTTTTCCAATTTGTAATTTTAGGGTTTTTTTTATTATTATTATTTAACATTTAACAAGGTCCAGTAACCCTAGGTACACCTATAGGTAAAAGGCTACCACACGGCTGGTGTTATAGATGACAAACCCGACCCATCACCAATTACAAGTGAAACTCACTGCTTAGAAGCCCACTGTGGTGAAATCTCTGGCCTGCATATGACATTTTGTCACAAACGAGACTCCAACTTGCGACCTCTACTAAAAAAACTCACATAGTACTGCTATAGTACTGCTCTAGAGTAGTGACGGAGATAGCTTTGAAGCAGGGTAGCATCCGCTACCCCTCAACTTTCCGACATAGTGTATTTTTTTTAAAAAAAAATTACGTTTTTTGTATTACGTTATCCTTAAAATTATATCAACACTACCCCTAATTTTTTTAAAAAAAAAAACCACAAACACTCTTAAAATTTATCATTAGCCCAACATAAAAAAAAGGATAGAAGGCCATAGGTCCATAATCCATTGACTAATTCCATTTGTTAATTCTAAGATAGAAGTTCGTAAGGCCTAAGCCCAATTAGTTGGTTAAAGGTAGAGGTGCACATATTGGTTTTTTTAATACCCAGTTTCAGGTATGAACCATGTCCGGGTATAAACAGGTAAAGGAAAATTGGGTACTGAGAGAAACTGGGCATGGTTCGGGTACGGGTATTGAGGAGAAAAATCATACCCTATACATCCGGCTAGCGTATAAGCGGGTTCGGATATAACCGAGTATTAGATCCGGGTATTAATACTCTGTTTTAAAAGTATTTTTTTTATTATCGATTGTTATGTTTACATTGTATGAAAACACGACAAAATAAAATTAAATTAAACGTTACCCCCCTAAAAGTTTGGTTAGATCCGGTACTGCTCTAGAGAATTCGCAGGGTGATTATTATTATTATTTTGCTTTTTTTTTTCATAGGATCTATATTTATTGTGGATTTGTCATCTTTAAAGATTGATTATAATTATAATATCAACTTTTGGGCACGTATTAAAGTAGTTGTTGACTTATTGGGTAGGAAGAAGGTTCGAGGGCAGGTGAAACCAAGACATCTAATTGGACAACAAATTCCATAGATCATCCGGCGGTCAGCAATGGTTTTGGTTGTAGCTGCCCTTGCCCTTTCAAAGTCACACGACCTCTCACCGGTTTATTTTGACCTAAACAATGCAACTTTCAAACAATATGATTGGAACGACCGTAAAACAATCAACTTACAATAACCGAACTAGACGTTAATCATGCGCTTTGGAACTGTGTGCTTGCCAAAGCGGTTTGGTAGCATGTGTTGGTGTGGATTCGAATCCCCTTCCCTCTCAATATTGACTCCCTGGCTGATTTGTTGAAATTTTTTGATGAAAACCCGGGGTCGAAGATTTGGAAGCGTATCGTCCACTCCATTGTTTGTGCTACAGTCTGGCGATTATGGTTGGCGAGGAACTCGAAGATCTTTGAAGGAAAATTTGTTCCGGTTTGCAAAGTGGTTGACCACATCAAAGAGGACTCTTATGTTTGCGATTATGATCGGCAACCCGCGAATATAATCAAGCCCTCTTGGGAAAACTAGCTAAATTTTGATATTGGAGCTAGTCTTTAGTTTGGGGTGTCCGGCTTGGATGTTTTGTCTGTTTCTGTTTCGTTGTTTGTTTTTGTTGTTGTTTTCCCAGCCGCTTGTTGGCTCTTTATTTTGATAATAAAGTGTTTTGCCGTTCAAAAAAAAAAAAAAAAAAAAAACCGAACTAGAACTTGTTGTATACTTTTATTTTATAATAATAATAATAATAATAATAATAACAATAATAATAAAACAGTGTTACATGAAAAAGAAACTTAAACGTAATTGTGTAAAAAGATTTAAACATCGTACTCGAGCGGTGAAATGTATACTTCAAGCAAGGGCGCAACTTCTTTAGGGCCCGAGGGAGTACTGATCTTTTGGTGTAGTGGTGAAATTTTATGATTTTCGTAGGTAAATTGAGTCTGGGTTGAGGCCGGCCTCTACCGATTTGATATTCCGACCGCCCCCATCAATTCAAGAACCAAGCTTCGCCACTGATTTCAAGAGTGTTATCCATCTTTGTAGTATAAAAAGGAGAAATAAAGAAATTTGTGTAAAAAATGTGGTGTGTAAAAGAGAACTAAAGAGAATTGTGTGAAAAAATTGTGGTTTATAGAATTTTAAATATGAGAAAATTGATCTTTTTAGATCTTCAACGACAATAAAGCCATTACACAACCGGCAACAACTCCTTCCATTCCTTCGATAGATAGGGAGGGAGTGAAAAGCTTTTGGGTTTTCATGTTTTATACAAATGAACTAAAAAGTTGGATTAATTCATATTAGTATATATTACATTTAGAATCAGATCTTGGGACCAGTGTACAGCTACTAAAATGCACCGTTGACTTCCATTGGGCATTTGTCTATTTTTTGGCGGTTCAACTCCTTTTTGGGCAGCTGTTTTTTTTTGGGCTAATTACTTTTAGTTTTTGCAAGTATATTGCTTTAGCAAAAAAAATCAAATGTGAGACTCCTATGTAAATGCAAGGTAAGCAACAAGGTTCGCTTGAGTTGTCTCTGTGATTTATGCGTGATTTATGCATGGTAAACAACCAACTAAAAAAATGGCGAAGGTTAACTAAAAATTGTCTTACGTTTCGTTGTAAACTTTTTTTTTTTTTAAAAAAAATGAGCCGGTCGAATATAATATCTCATTATTAGACGACATAAATTTGAGTTGTGCCCCGCAACGCGGGGCGGGTAAAAACTAGTTAATTGATAAAATGAATATAATGAAATTATGATTATTGTGTAAACTACATTACAATTTCTGACATTATTATTACTTTACTGATTAATAAAATCAATAGATGTAAAAAGGGAGTGTCAAATTCTTTTATGGTCAAATTACCCACTCTACCCAAACCATTGGTGACAGTGTTGGCGATCGGGCAAGAGTACCTTATCAGTTATTACCTCACTTAAAAGACACAACACCTCGCATCTTCTAACGATAAAAGTGTACAAAATAAAGATGAAAGCTAAAATAACTTTTAAATATTTAGGTGTCCAATCGGCAATCACTAGAGTATGATTGGCTTACCTAATATTTAATGGGTTATTAATAACAACTTTTTTTGTGAATTGATTTTGGTCTGGTCTTAAGAGTTAATATCATTCTTTGTAATTATTATTACGATTATGAATACAGTGATTACGATTAGGCTAGGGGTGTGGAGACGGGGCACCACCCCCGTTCTCTCTTTTTTGCCATGTCCCGGATAGCTACACCACCCGTCCATCCCTACCCCCGTCCCCCTTCACCCCGTCCCTTCCGTCTCGCCGAGGACATTTTGGACGCTCCAATCATGTTTTTTTTTTTGAATTTGAACCAATAGGGTGTTTTCCTGTTATTTTTATTTTTTTTTTAATGTTTGAGACATCAACATGTTGAGGTGACATTCTACGTGGCACTGAGACATAACATTTTTGATATCTCCACATCCTATAGCCTTATGAATTAGTATAATAATTTTAGTTTTAAATATTTAATACCTATCAAGTATTTTCTTTAATCAAAACCAGAATACTGTTTTAAGTAATTAAAAACAATGCCGATAAAAAAAGTAATTAAAAACAAAACCATATGCAAAGGTCAAAGGTGTGTAAACTTTCGAGGAATGAGTTGATTAAATGTTGGCAATGAAAAGTGTCGGTACATCATTCTTTTTTACAAAAATATGAAAAAGTCGGTCGGTTTGTTACTAAGTTTTTGCCTCCCAGATTCCATTACGCAAAACTGTCGGTGCCACGTTTCAACGACGTAAAATATTACCTAGTACATAAATGAACCGCCATCTCTTGAAGATTCAAAGAACAACTAGTGTATTTACATTCCGCGCAAAGCGTGGGTTGGGACGTTTTAGGGGCAAATAACGCCCACATTCAAATTGTACACCGCCCCCTTCCATTTA
This sequence comes from Ambrosia x helenae, assembly GCA_030844895.1. Lineage (NCBI taxonomy): Eukaryota > Viridiplantae > Streptophyta > Magnoliopsida > Asterales > Asteraceae > Ambrosia > Ambrosia x helenae. The sequence goes on along the minus strand of CM061233.1, from coordinate 130,092,268 downwards.
ATTTGGGGCGTTTTCTTGCCCACCCAACTTTTTTTCACGGCGTTTTTTTCTTTGATGGACCAATTAGAAACAAGCTTTTTTGATGGATCAATGATATTCAAGCCCAAATGATTGGATGCTCCATGAAATTTTTCACCTTATTACTATATCCTCATCCTTTTTTTGAACGATCAACTAAAGTATTGCCGGGTACTCTGTACGCGGCCCCCAATGGCCGAAAGGGGCCCCAGACGGCCTCTAGTCCGTACGGACAGAGCCCTTCGGCCCACCCGTCTTCTGTTCCAGGGAAAACCCGGCCCACAAACCCGCCCGAAGGCACGACGGTAGTGAACCGGTAAAACCTGGAGGGATCAGGAGTCGAACCCATGACCACAAGGGTCAAGGGTCTCTCCATCACTTCCCAACCACCTACCCCACCACAAGGGTGGGGGTATCCATCACATGCCTCCCGTGGGAATCGAACCCGGCTCCCCCAAAGAGAGAACCAACCCTTTTACCACTAGGCCACATGATCAGGATACTATATCCTCATCCTAATTTGAATCTCTTAATAGTTCCACATGTCACGTGTCAATTAATACCCCATACTCCATGAAAATTTCACATCCTCATTACACATGGTCTTATATATAAAAGCCAATCACTCACAAGAAAGTTACAAAATGTTTAAAACAACCGATCGGTTTAAAAACATCATTACAAAGATTTGTGTTTGAACAAAATAAAAATTGATTCTAAGCTTTGATTTTGATTTAAAGTAACAATCAAAATTGTTAGTACGATAAATTAATGATAACACCAAGTAATACTTGCAGGTAAACACATTCTCTGTATGTATAATTCTTTTTATAACATCTAGCATATCATAATTACACTTTTAACCTTTTTAGTAAAAGATAAAAGCGTTTAGAAACAATTTTTTTTTTCAGCAATAATAAATATTTCATTTCATAAAAGTAAAGATTACATCAAAATAACAATCACAGAAATTATTTCCAAATAAAATATGATTAAACCATTTGAGTTGATATCTATAAGATTAGAAAATCAAGTACTCAGTCCAAATTTTTACTTTTCTCATTTTTCTTTATCAAACTCAAAAGGAAAAAAAAAAAAAAAAACATATGGTTGATTATATAAATACCAACACGCTGTAAAAGAAAATATAGAATTATCAACATTTCTCCAAAGACCAAACCTAGCATTTTTTTCTCCTATTTACGTCACCTACCCCAAGGTTATCAATAAGTCCGATCTTTGAAATGTGTTCTTCGAATACTTTAGGTGGGAGACCTTTAGTCATCGGATCCGCAAGCATATCATTAGTAATTATATGTTCGATACAAAGATTGTTTTCCTCAACTTGTTCACGTACGAACAAATACTTTGTATCCAAGAAATGACCAGCACCAGTCGAACTGTTACTGTTCGAGAAACTAACGGCGGCTGAGTTATCACAGTAAAACTTCAATGGTCTAGAGTTGGAATTGACAATTTTAAGTCCAGTAATGAGATTCCTAATCAACATTCCATGATAGATTACGTTATACACGACAATGTATTCTGCCATCATTGTGGATGTTGCCGTAAGTCTCTGTTTATGACTCTTCCATGAAATGGGTCCGCCTACTAACATAAAGATATACCCCGAAGTGGATTTTTTATCATCTTTGCATTTAGCAAAACTAGAGTCAGAGTATCCTACCACTTCTAAATGATCACTTTTTCTATAAGTCAGTTTATAGTCTATCATCCCTTGCAGATATCTTAACACTTTCTTAGCTGCTTTCCAATGATCATGGCCAGGATTATTCAAGTAACAGCCTTTCATTCCAGTGACATAAGCGATACCTGGCCGTGTGCAGACTTGATCATAAGCAAAACTACCGACTAATGAGGAATAGGGTATCATTCTCATCTGTTCCTTTTCCACTTCTGTTTTCAGACATTGGAATAAACCGAATACATCTCCCTTAGCTACCGGAGCTGGAGTAGGTTTACAATGTTGCAAATTCTAAAGTGTAAGAACACGATCGATGTAGGCCCTTTGGGACAAACCTAAGATCTCATTGTGTCAGTCTCGGTGTATTTCGATGCCAATGACATAAGAGGCTTCTCGGAGACCATTCATGTCAAAATTAGATGAAAGTAATCGATTTGAATCATGCAACATATCCAAGCTATTGCTTGCCAATAAGATATCATCGACGTAAAGGACAAGAATAGTAAAATTACTCCCACCCATCTTAAGGTAAGTGCATTGATCGACTTGATTCTTCATGAAACTATTACTCTTAACGAATTCATCAAACTGTAACTACCATTGACGTGAGGATTGTTTTAAACCATATATGGATTTGTTTCACTTGCATACTAGACGTTCTTGTCCTTTAGGTTTAAAGCCTTCAGGTTGCTTCATGAACACTTCTTCGTCCAAGTCGTCATTAAGGAAAGCAGTCTTAACGTCCATCTGATGTAACTCTAAATCAAAATGAGCTACGAGGGACATAACGATCCTTAAGGAATCTTTTCGAGAAACAAGTGAAAACGTCTCCTGATAATCAATTCCCTCTTTCTGAGTGTAGCCTTTTGCAACCAATCTCACTTTTTAGCGTTCAACGTTCCCATTCAGATCTAGTTTTGTTTTGAAGACCCATTTACATCCTACGGCTTTTGCACCACTTGGTAATTCAACCAAATCCCAAACGTTGTTTTTCTTCATGGATTCAAGCTCGTCAGTCATGGCATTTGTCCATTTAGAAGACTGATCACTGCTAATGGCTTTGTTATAAGAGTTAGGATCAGGAAGCTTTCCAGTATCCATTTCAGCTTCCATTAGGAAGGTTACATATTCATCAAAATTAGTAGGCCTTTTGGGCCTTCATGACCTTCGAAGCTGGTTTTCAGGTTCAACATTGTCATGGCGACGAGTGTTTGATGGGCCTTCATTAGCTGGTTCGTGAAGATCTAGTTCTGAAGGTGTTGGTGCAGTGGCATTAGGATCAGAATTGGCATTGGGTACAAGAGGAATCATCGGAGTTATAGTAAACGACAAATCCGTCTCCCCCGCATCTTACTTCTTGCAATTCTTCGTAAGAATTTTCATTACTCCCACTGACCTTGAAATCCTCTAGGAATGCAGCACGCTTGGTTTCCATAATACGAGTGGCATGGGAAGGATAATAGAATCTATAACGCTTAGAGTGATTGGGATATCCGATGAAGAAACAATTGACGGTCTTCATGTCAAATTTTCGTAAGAAAGAGGTATATATCTTAGCTTCGGCAAGACAACCCCAGACTTTCATATATCTAAGGCTCGGTTTCTTCGCTCAACTACACCGTTCTGCTGAGGAGTACTTGGCATGGTGTATTGGCTCATAATCCCATGGCTCTTACAAAACTCATAAAATGGGCCAGGGGCTTGGCCCACATCAGTATGTCTACCTTAATATTCACCTCCTCTATCTGATCTAACAACTTTCATTTGGCGATCTAATTGCTTTTCAACTTTAGCCTTATAATCTTTAAAACTTGCTAGTGATTCAGACTTTTTCTTAATGAGATACAAGTACATGTAATGAGAATAATCATCAATGAAAGTGATAAATGAAGTATGTCCAGCTATTTTAGCAACGTTGTAGGGGTCACTAGTATCAGTATGAATGAGTTCTAATAAATTAGAACCTCTAGTGGCACCTTTTTTATTTGCTGATGTCATTTTGCCCTTAAGGCATTTGACACATGTTCCAAAATCATTGAAATCAAGAGAGGGTAATACCTCATCCTTCACGAGTCTGGTTAACCTTTCTAATGAAATGTGGCCTAAACGTTGATACCACAACATGGATGAAGTTTCTAAGTCTATATTGCATTTTTTCCTTGTTAATAATTCATTAACATTATATGATAACAAAGACTTGGAAAAATCATCATCTAGTTATAACTTATCGAGACCACTATCCAGAAAACCATGACCATACACTTGGGAATCATAAGTAATTGCAAGTTTGCCATGGCCGTGAGAAACGTCAAAACCATTCATATCTAATTTTGGTCCAGATACAAGATTCTAAGTAATCTCAGGAATATATAAAGTATCATAAAGCGTAATACAAAAACCAGTTTTGAATTTTAATTCTAATGTTCTCACGGCTTCGACAATAATTGCCTTGTAGCCTAATGGGCAGAAACATTTATACCTGTCAAGGAGTCCGAATGAAAAAGGATAATCTTATTACCAATCAAGCAAGTAGCTATAAAGCAAAAAAGAATACAATCCTCGTGGTGTAGCCGTGTGAAAAAAATGATCAAATCCATATTTTCATAACCCGGTTAGTACCCTTACAAAACATTTTAGCATAAAAAAATAGGAAGTAATAAGAGCAAACGGGGCGCCCTCGGCTTGGGGCCATTGGCTATGTAGCCAATTCGGCTACACCACCACCGCCAATGCGGCTTGGCCTTTGTCACACCCCGCTAAGGCGGAAACGCGAGGTGCGACTTTGAAAGATTTCCAAGCACAAAATGTCACACAAGCATTAATTAAAACAAAGTAGGAACTTTTATTAAACAAGCAAATTCGTTCAACATAAGTTAATTGTTTAATTCTAAAACCATTGTATGTAAATGTCTACAATTATTATGACCACACAACGGTCCAAAAGAAGGTATACCACAAATGCTCGCACGCGACCCTTGCAAGTTCCATAGTCCATGCTAAATTCCTAAAAAACATGCATGTAAAAAATATACGGGTCAACATAAAGTTGGTGAGTTCACGGGTTTTCCATATGGTGGACATGTAATCCAAAACCGACTAAATCATTGCCTAGCTAGGGCAATAATCAATATGTGATCTGACATGAGCCCATAACCAAACCTTGACATGTTGTGCCTCGCCCATTGTACACTAAAGACAATGAATAATGTGAAATACAAGCACTCTTTTGATATCTGTCATCCGGTCAGAGCGACTGACCAAGAGTGGGGGTGTCAACCTAATAGATCTATCCCGGTGTTTCATGGCTAAGTCCATAGCTAATGGTTACGGTGTGATGTATGACACAAGGGCTTAATGGATCCTGAACTGTACTGTCTCATGTTCACATAATAGTCATGTATTGTAATTGAAAACTGTACGCATGTTTTTCCCCCGAAAAAATGTAAAAACTATAAAAAGGGGTCGTGAATACTCACTTGATGTTTGGATGCCAACTGAACTGAATCTGGCACTGTGTGTCTGGTCTAAGAGCCCTAAATGCAGTTAAAAGCAACTTAGGTCTATGTTTGGATCTAACTACCATGCAACTGTTCACCCGACTGTAGCACCTATGGACTAGGGGCCTCTGTACCACTATCCACGGGTGTCACGCACTGTATTTTTTAATAATTGTTCGTTCTGTTACCCTGATGGCTATGTTTTATTTCTGTTTTTGGCAAAACATATGTGGTGACTCACTAAGTGTTACCGAGTGGCCTTTATGTCACAGTTTTGTAGGTTTAGGATGGCACATGGACATATCTTATGACAGTTTTGTATAAAAATAACACATCCAAGTGTCTTCTCTTTGCTTATTCATGCATAACTTTATGTTTTTGAGAAAATACTCGTGTTAAGCTAGTTAACACATGTTTTATTATTCTTAACACATGTTCATAAGTCAAACCATGTTGTATATTGTCTAACTTAGGTAAAATATGTTGTTCTTGGGCCGGGTCTTGGCCTCTCACACACACACATACACACACACGCATACATATATGTATGTGTGTGTGCTTGCAATGTCCATATCCATGTGTTCCAAGGTGTAGTCATCAATGTGAACATGTGTGTATACATAACTACATCATTGAACCTTTATTTTCAAAACTTGAGTTGTAAAGTTAGTTAGTTTTAGGAATAAATGTTTTGTGGAGGTGTGCGAGTATATGTAAGCTTCGGGTGACCAATGTGCATAACTAAATTCTCATGTAAACAAGACTATAGTTTGGGTACCATACCTCCCGTATATAGCCGAGTAAAACAAGAAAATAATAAGCTAACTTCCTTCCTCAAAGTTCATAGATGTGAGATGATAACTTGGGACTCCTAAATGGTAGTGAAGCTTGCTCAAACAAAGCCCCTTGTAGGTCCTCGGGCTTCGGCCGAATGGGTACAAAGGGAAGGGGAAGAGAGTTCAAGTGTTAGTGAGTTGGGAGGAGTTGTGGTGTGACTCTCATGTCTCTCTTGGGTCCTATATATAGCCGAATGGGTGAGGGGATGGGCTAGTTCCATTGGTTCACAATTTGGGCAAGTCAACTCTTTGTTTTCCTAAGGTGCATTATTCTGGAGTCCTTGTAAGAGTAATAGGTTGACCTTGAGGTTTTTGTTTGGTTTATAGGGGTGGTGTAGTGGCCGACTTGCATAGGGAAGGAACAAGATGTTTAGGCAAGGTTGACAAGGTGGGAATGATCAAGTGTTTCATGTCTTGCCTAATTAATATAAGGTGTTGACTAGTGTTTGTGTATCTCCTTCTTGGATCCTTTGGAAATCGAACATAATAGGACAAAGGGTAGGTTTTTGGTAAGTTGACAATGGGTAGAAGTCCAAATAGTTTATGTTGTTGCCATGTTAGTGTAAAGTGGAAACCAAGGTGGCTTGTTGGTGGGGTTTTCGCCCGTAAAGGGTCTTGGGGAAGGGGTATTGTATTTGTGGTAAGGTGGACATAACAGTCCCTCTCATGTGTTCTATGTTGTGCCATCTTGGATAAGGAGTTGACCTTGGCTCAATAGTGGTTTGTCTTGGGAATGCACTAGTCGAAAATTAGGGCATGTTGTGATATATTTGGATGGTCAACACTCATGGGAATTGTGAAGGTGAATAGTGCTTGCCTTGCTGGTGATAAGCATGCATGGGTGCGTAACTAATAGGCTTGTGTTTAGGAAGGAATATACATGTGTGTGTATATATGCGAGATGTATATGTGTGTGTATATATAGTTTTGTCACTTCTCCACCCTATGTATGTGTGTGTATAGTGCCGTAGGTATGTATGTATGTATGTATGTATGTATGTTAATGTATTTGTTTGATCCTTATGCTCATGTAATTCTAGATGGATCAAGTTCAAGGTTACAAGTGGACGTATTGTTTATACACGTACTAGTTTCCTACATACATGTTGGTAACCTCTTTTGTTAATGATCATTGTTTGATTTTGTCCTTGTCGGGTAACAAGTTGGGAATTCTTGTTCAATTGCATGGATTTCCTATAGTCTAGTAAGGCATATTTAACTAACTGATGCCTTGTACTAACTAATGTGTCTACTGTTAGACTGCATGTCTCGGGATTGTCTCGTTGGAACCATGTCTGATCCAATTATGACATAACAGATGACATGGAATGCTATGCACAATGTATTTACGTGTAGTTAGATGTACGAATATGACTTGTGATTTCGACGGGTGTTTTATAATTTGTGGAGGCTTTTGTTAATTGAATTGCTCATGTGTTTTAGGGAATTAAATTGAATATTGTTAATGTTGAATGTACAATATGTTTGAAACTTGGTAACTTGCCAAGTCTATGTGTTTTAGGAATTTCGTAATTATAAATTGGGGTTTAGATGTTATAATTGATTATATTGCTTTTGATTAATTGTACAGTAAATGCATATGAGTATGTTGTGGGTATTTCTCTGTTTTTATTAGCTGGTTATAATGATTAGAATATATATCCATACAAAGTGTTTGATGAAATATCCGCCTTAGTTTTCCACTTTTCTCCTCTAATTTTAATCATATTTTGTATAAGTACCTTGGTTGCAATTTTTTTTGATTGTCTATAGGTTGAGTTAGACATGGTTAAAATTCATGTTTACAAAGGATAAAAAGACACTTTGGAACTGTTGAATGCACTTTAGGTTTGAAAACCCTCTTAAAGCTTTACATATACTATATTTTTTGCTTTTATTTTGATATTCTTTTCTCTACAATTTAGTTAGGTTGATTTGACATTTACACTTATAAAAGACTATGGCATAGTTTGGCTAGTATAAGTTAATTCTACCATGGGGTATAACTTGTCAATTTGGGGCTAAAAATAACCAACAAAATGTATTATGTTTGATTGATTTAGTAATGCACTCCAAATGTTTGATAAAATGCCTAAGTGAACTGTATATTGTACAACCTTAAAAGCTTTTTATACAACATTCTATTGCACAAATAAGGGCACCTGAGGCGTGCGTCTCAGGCCAATTTTTGCCACGAAGCGCTCCTCAGCTGCGTTTCATATACGTCGTGCGCCTCAGGTCACATAAGGCAATGCCCTTCGCACCTCAGTGCGCCTCGCGTCTGAGATGCGCTTTTTTTAAATCCAAGATTATATGAAACAACTGCGGTAAAAAAAATGAATGTTACTCTTAAATTTTTTTCTAGATTCGCCACTGTTGAAGCACTTAGGCTTGAAGCCTAAGAATGTGACACGCATGGGCGTGCGAGTTTAAAGAGCTGATCAAAAAACAATATCAGACCAGGATATATACATACATACGATGTGTAACTTCGTTAGATATGATTTCTGAATGTGTAAAATGTGATAATCACAACTTAAACCGGATAACCACAATGTGTATGGCACAACACACTCACTGAAACTTTTAAAATAATCATTTTTAAAATACAATATAACACTATTAAAAACATGTATATTAAAAAAAATAAAATTTTGATCTTTTTTTATATTATATTTGTACTTTTGATAAATATATTTGAGAGTTCATATAACAAGGACATGTATGTCTAGATATTATATTTTATTCTATTCTTAGCTCTTGTTCTAATGTTCTGTTGGCCGTCCATACATTTTAAATTAAGTTTCCCTGTCCCTCTCTCTCTCTCTCTCTCTAAATTTCCTACCATTCTTCTCCACAAGAGAGAGAGAGAGAAGACGACGACGATTAAGCCTTTTGTAACAAAATTAATTTTAGTTTCCCTACTTATTATTATTAGTTTTTATTTTCCTTCCTTCCCTCCACCAAATCAGAGACTGAAGATTGCAGCTTTTAATACTCTTTGGCTCCTTCCTATAATTAGACTTTTCCTTCCATTTTTACTTACTTCCTTTCCTCAACAGATCTCCCCCCCCCCCCCCCCAATTAAATAAAAAAAACCCTTAATCCTCGCTAGTCGCTAGTATTTGTATGACATAAGTCAACTCTTTGATCTTAAGTAAAAAAAAACATACCAAAGAGATGATGCACATGAAGACCAAGTCAACGGTGCCGCCTTCGGTCAACGGTGGTGATAAGGAATGGGAGGTCCGACCCGGTGGAATGCTCGTCCAGAGACGCGATCCAACTGAAGAACAAAACCGTCTCCCTCCACCCACTATTCGGGTTCGGGTCAAATACGGCTCCGTATACCATGAAATCAATATTAGTTCTCAAGCTACATTTGGTAATTAATCCTTATCATTATTATTATTATTAATTATTAATTGGGTTGGTTATGTATTTATTAATTAATTACAGGGGAATTGAAGAAGATGTTATCGGGGCCAACAGGACTACACCATGAAGATCAGAAACTGATGTACAAGGATAGAGAGAGGAGCTCCAAAACATATCTGGATGTTGTGGGTGTTAAGGATCGGTCTAAAATGGTGTTGGAGGAAGACCCGATTAGCCAAGAAAAGAGGTATATCGAGATGAGAAAGAATGCAAAGATGGAGAAAGCCGCTAAATCAATATCCGAGATTAGCTTGGAAGTCGATAGACTTGCTGGCCAGGTACTACTTGTTAGCCGAGTTTATTATCTATTCTGGGTTTCATACCACCTGTGTCTGACATCATATTTTAGGGTATGCGACAGTCTTTTATCGGTGTGTGATGATTTCTAAATAATTGTTATTTGATTTATCATTTTTTTGTCATTATTTTATTTGTAGTTTGAATGTTAGGATAGATATTAAAGTTTTATCATCATCATTATTATATATTATTATTATTAGTCGGTTAGCTTTTATTAATATCTTTTTCTTTACAGTTGTTAAATTATTTGTCATCTGTTTTATGTCTTTCGGTTATTATTTACAAGGTTGTGGTGGGGTCTAGACTAGGGACTAGTCGGGATTAAATGGAATTAGACGTATTAATCGTTTTGGAATTTTTATACGTATTTTTTATATACACAGATTTATATGAAAATAATTATTAGAAATTCACATAATACTTAGAAATTCACGTGTTTTTTTTTATAACCAGGAGGCTTATTTGATGGAATTAGGGCTAGTAAATGTTTTTTTTTTTTGTTTTTTGATTTAAAAAAAAACCATCACTAGGTCCGCCTAATCCCTCGCCTAACTCAAATTTACACTATTTTGGTCCGACTATGCCTAGGCGCCGCCTAGCCCAACTTTTACAACACTGATTATTTAAGATTCTAATGATTTGGATTTTGAATGCGGCCAGGTGTCAGCCCTTGAATCGGTTATCTCAAAAGGAGGGAAAGTGGCGGAGAAGACATTGTTAAATCTGATCGAGTTATTGATGAACCAGCTACTTAAACTGGATGGTATTACGGCGGAAGGAGATGTAAAATTACAGAGGAAAATGCAGGTATGTTTGTTACTTGGCATTGTCGGAGGTTAAGGTTTTAAGCATTGTATCTAGCAACAATGTTATGTTAACGTTGTTTGATCGAATTTTAGGTGAAAAGGGTTCAGAAGTACGTGGAAACTCTTGATGTGTTAAAGATCAAGAACTCGATCGCAGGTACCAATGAGAATGGGGATGAGAAACAAGTCAAGGAGCCGCCGGCTTCACAAAGCCAAGAAGAGAGATTTTCATCAAACCAACATGACCGCCACCAGACTCCATCGTTCCCTAAATCCAGGCGATCAGTGGGCATTTTTCAAACATTCCAGCGGCGCCTAAACAGCAACAACCATCAAGGAACTCCGGTGAAGTTGTGGTAACAACACAATGGGAGACTTTTGATTCGATGCCGACACCTTTACCAGCACCACCATCAAGCAGCAAAAATACAATGCAGCCCAAATTTAGCTGGGATTTACTCTGAAGACTTTATAATATAAATGAATAAATAAATATATATATATAAATAATATTCTGGTGTAGTGTGTGACATCTTGCTTTTGGATTGGTATCTATGCTCTATTCTTTGCTGTACCTAGAGTTTTTGTGTTCCTTTTACTAATAAACGGCATCGATTACTAATAAAAAGAGGTATATAAAGTGTCATTTTCATACCATTTGAGTGCATAAATTGAGATTCATTATATAAACAACAAAAGTTTTGGTGGCAATTGATATATATATATAGGGGGCGGTTATTCTACAAAAATAGAGAATCGTGCGAAGCGTGCGAAGGATATTTGTACATGATAATTACGTAATGTTTTTTATGTTCATGAAAGCATTACGTAATTATCATTACGTAATTATCATGCATTTGTACATGATAATTACGTAATGTTTTTTATGTTCATGAAGGTATTACGTAATTATCATTACGTAAATATCATTACGTAATTATCATGCATTTATGTTCATGAAGGCATTACGTAATTATCATTACGTAATTATCATGTACAAAGTGATCCTTCGCACGCTTCGCACGTTTATATTACTTTGTATTTGATCCTGCCCCTATATATATATATATATGTATATATATTGACATGTGGTATGCAACTTGATATAAAAGTGTCCGGTTCATTGGATTACCTCTTACTCTAAGTCAAAGACACGTAGAAGCATTTACCAAGCACCAGAACAACATGTTTTAATAATAACTTAGGTTAGAAACCTAGTAAAGTAGACATGTCGTGTTGGGCAGCAATGATTTTGACGTTTACATGTATTTATTTATGTACACAGTCCGTTATTGATTATTGAATGATATATGCAGGCTAATCATATATATTATAATTTATATATATGTGTAATGTGTTGTGTGTGTAAGAGAGAGATGATGATAATAAGTCTTCTGCAGGGTATAGTGGTCCAATTATGAGTCGCAATCATATTGATGCCTTGCTATTTTCATAAGTTAAATAAAAAGAATGTAACGCAGAGGGCTATTTATGAAGTTACTAATGCTTTTGCATCTTGCACATGTAACTAAAGCTGCTAAGGAATTTGGAAATTATGACGTACGTGTCCACAATCTTCACCAAAGGATCTTCAAAATCATGTGGGCCACAAAGATTTCGGACAATAACTTGAACAACTTACAAAGAAAAGGAACTAGGGTTTTCCTTACCCACCATGGCATTTGGAAATCAACCAATTTGTTAGCAAATTATGAAATATAAGGGTGGTTGATTGAATGAAGTTGAATGTCAAGGGACTGAAGCTGAATGAATAGAAAGCGTGTAGACGGAAGTTGTTTTTTTTGGTATCTCTGAATTTTTTGATTAGACTGGATGGTGTGGTTTAACGTAATGCCTCGTCATGTAAGCGTCACATAGGCAATAGGCTTTAATTATCTTGTCCTTTAACATACACCATTTGGTTTAGCTAGAGCTTAAAAAAAAGAAAGCTTGATCGGTTGAAAGTTGAAACAAGGTGGCCACCACATAACAAGTTGATGGCGCTTGCAATTGTAGTAGTGGAGGTGATGATGCGCCTCCCGTTTAACCATGACAGGGCGGTGTTGAGGGCATTAACATGATATGTGTGTGTGTGTGTGTGGGGGGGGGGGGTTGGGGAATTCCATGTAGACTTACAATGTTTTATTTTCAATAAACAATTTAAGGGCTTGTTTTAAAGAAATTTTTAAAAGACGCACAATCCAATAGAAAATAAAACAAGCTCTCCTACCTCATATTAGACATATTTGGTAAAGAAACTTTATAGTTCATATAGCCAACTTTACTGTCTATCTATATCTACACTACTATATAGTGAGTGCTGGACGGGTAAAGTTGTCATTTCATGTTTATGTATAAGGGTAAAATTGTAATTTCATTAGAATGACAAGACAAATTTAATACAACTATTAATTTCTATTAATTAATGACAAAAAAAAACAAGAAATTAATTATTAATGATTAATAGTTGAAGGTTAAAAAAAAAGGCAAAAACAAGAAAAAAAAATAGTTTGTATAATATTACACCATTCACAATTTTAACCCCCTATGTTTTGTATGTCTCATCTACAATAAATTAACCGCAAACAAACTCACATGTTCGTTATATAATTTTTGGAATTAGCATGTGGAGATTAACAAACAACTAGCAAGAATACACTTTATCCATCATGCCTTCGGGTAACATCGTAATGTTCTTTTTTAATCAATAATAGAGGATAAATTTGATCCAGTTATAAGTTGGTTTGAATCTCTATAATATAACAGGTAAAAGTAAGAAGTGGAATATGGATGTTTAGCACGACTGTTTTCAGGTTATTCAGGTTATTTAAATTACAATTTGATTTATGTTTGAATTCGAATCGAGCTAAATAAACAAAATTATATATATATATATATATATGTACTTTTTATAAAAGAAATTCCAATTATATATAATTCAATTTGAATTTTCAGGTCGAATCGGGTCGAAAATCATAAATTTCATCAAACGCAACATCCAAACATTGTACAGCACCGCCGCAACGCGCGGGCTCCTGCTAGTTTCATATAATATAGGAATTAGGATAAGATCCATACATAAACATCAACCAAAATGACGATGTGTCCTTTTGTTCATTTAAAAAAAAAACAAAAAAAACCTTCAAACGGGCCTGGGTTCGAACATATGTGAAGAGTGAGGACGTTTTCATAAATATCAAACAAGTTAACAATATATTTACAACTTATAACTGTTGGTTGATTCGAAATTAAATTTAAGAAAATTATTCATGATTTCATAGTATTGATTCTACATTTTGGTGAAAGGAAGAAAAGAAAATAATTATAACGATGGCAAAACTAACATTGTTATGAACTTAGTGGGCCAAGCCAACGGATCCAATCAATTCAGGAGGCCCAGTATGTTGAAGAAGCTGTGGTCCCGTGGATATGTGAAAGAAAATCATGTGCACTAACAATGTGTTTTCGAGTTTTATTAAAGGAAAAAAGTAAAAGAAAATGAAGAGAAAGTAAAAAATATGTGTGTTCCAGAATTTCATAAATGTGCACCTCTAAAACATGTGACCCCATTCATTACCATAAAAATTCTAGTTTAATAAAAACATGTGACCCCATTCATTACCAATCAAACCCAATTTATGAATTACTAGTGGGAATGCCTGCACGTTGTGACGGGTGTCCCCACTGATATCTTATTGAACTATAAGGCTTATTACAAACCACACCTCATTCCAGGCTTCTAACAGTTCATTTCACTTAACGGACAATAGCCATAAAAAATTCTATCAAACTTAACCAAAAAATGGTCTGATCCAGTGGCTTTATGCATGTTCAAACTTCTATAAGCCATAAACATAACATAACATAAGCCATAAACATGACATGACTCAAATTAAAATTGCAACTTTTCAACCATTCATATCTTCAGATTTGTATACATGTATAATAACTACAATGGGTTGGCATCAATCTACAAATAATACACAAAATATAACATTACATGATGTAACCGACACTTTGTATTGGTAGAATGGGAATGAATTGCCTGCAATTTTATGTCACATAGAACATATCAGTTTCCAAACAGTTAAAACCACACGCATTCAATGAGCATTAAGTAATTGCAAAACCAAACAACTTATAATCATAACAAGTTATAAATTATAACATATAATAAAAAGTTTATTTTACATACGAGGATAACTGCAAATACCATATGCATAATATAAACCAAGTCATATCTTATTTCATGTGAAATAGTAGCAAGCTAACATAATCTAAAACATATAAAATAATAACTAACGTATTTTACATCATAATGACATAAAGATACAAAACTTTTAACGATTAACCAGCCATTGGTGACATTAGTAGCTTCTGCAAGGTTTAACAGGTCAAAATCTCCCCAATGACAATGCTTTAAAATGAGTTGACCTTCATATGCCATCTTCACGTACCACTGGTATGCCTCGTTCCCTGTTCAATTACAATGTTTGAACATTTACATAACCGATGATGTGTTGGTGGGGCATTTAGAATTTGAGAATAAAGATAAAACCACTCACAGTGTTTCGGTAACTTTCAATGAGCCTCATCGGTCTCTTTCGGACGGAGACACTACTAAACAAGTCACCCCTGATGCCAAAAACAATAATTTAAAGTTTTAAGACAACCTAACCATTTAGATATAAAACTCTTCTAGCTAATTTGGTCCATACCAATAACATGGTTGACTACTTTTCCACTATGCTTTTCAATCTTAGACTTACAATATTGCTGCCAAGAATATGTAAAACGGTAAAAGCAATCTGCAAGTTCAAAGAATAACAAGTAAGAACACAATGGTGCACAATCATACATAGGGGTGTGTGAGCCGACCAGATAGCGATATGAGCGTCTCTGCAAACGGGTTTTCTATGTCTTTCAACTCCCTCTTTGGTTTTCCTTTCGGATCTTGATGCTTCATCAATAACTATTATGTATATATCACGTAACAAAAATGAGATTTAACTTTTAGATGGTTAAATCTATAATACATTATAAAGGAGGAGTGATGTACCATTTTGGAATTTTATCATGGGTACAATTTTTAAAGCAACAAGTATAAGAGAATAAAGCTTATTTCATAAGGGTATTATAGGGATATTGGAGACAATTAAGACACTTTAAAGGGTAATGTAGACATTTCACCATCATTCTCCTTTACAATATCAAAACACATTTACAATACTACCCTTCATTTCCCATCCTGCCCCTTCACCCCTTCAATTCCCCCATTCAATTATCTAATACATCCTTGTTTTAATTCTCAGACTACTCAAGTGCTCGATTGAAATGTTGTGTACGGTTTAATTCTCACAATCAAATGCTCTCACCGCTGAATGGTCGGTTTTAAGTTATCATCAAATGATGAAGAGGAAGAAGGTATGATTTCTGCGTAATTCGTTTTTATTGTAGGGTTTTTTGTTAGTCCCTCTGATATTGCATCGCTATGTTATGGTTAATTTAAGGTCATTTGGGTTTAATATTATAATATTGGCTTTGAAATTATGAGATAATAAGCTAATTCAGTTACATCCACCCTCACCACCATCATCAGTGTTCGATTGAATGCTTCCATTACTGTTAGTATTTCTAGAGTGGTGGCTTTGTTTGATTAGTGTTGTTTATTGTTTGTGTTGACATTGTCTTTTTGAGGTAAATCCTAAAATTAATCAACATTGTTTTCTCTAACCAAAATTATTTCATCCATGATGGAATGAAACTGAATCGTCCTGATTTATAGCCCATTATATGAGGTGATAACAGGTCATTATGGTGGTTGTGTTGGTGTAGCAGCATGTAGAAGCATCACAGGTCCTGCTCTTCAACCCTAAAAGTCATCAAGGATTGATCCAAAGAATGTGGTGGCGATAATACTCGGTGGTGGTGCAGGAACTCAACTCTTCCCACTTACAAGCAAAGCGGCTACCCCGGCTGTAAGCATTTTTTATCAGTTTATACGAGTATATATAAATTTCAAGATTTTTGCTATTGTGTTCTTGATTCACATACTTGAAGAAATCCTGTTGTTTATATTGATTTCAAGATTCTTGTTATTATTTTTTTTAGTGTGACATACTTGAAGAAATGTTGCTCTTTATATCGATTTCAAGATTCATGCTGAGTCTTTGATTCACATTTGGTTCTTTATTCGAATATTTC
Organism: Ambrosia x helenae; assembly: GCA_030844895.1. Classification (NCBI taxonomy): domain Eukaryota; kingdom Viridiplantae; phylum Streptophyta; class Magnoliopsida; order Asterales; family Asteraceae; genus Ambrosia; species Ambrosia x helenae. Next base: position 130,075,464 of record CM061233.1, on the reverse strand, counting down.
AAGCTTCTTGTTATTATTTTCTTGATTAACATACTTGAAAAAATAACTGATCTTTATATTGATTTCAAGTTACTTGTTATTATTTTCTTGAATCACTTACTTTAAGAAATCCTCTTCTTTTTATTCATTTCAATATTCCTTTTATTATTTTCTTCAAAAAAAATCTGGTTCTCTATATCTTTATCAAGAATCATGTTATGATTTTTTTGAATTATGAACGACCCAACGTAACCATGTGCAGTGGCAGATCATGGTTTTTCGATAGCGTCTATATCTTTTTGTTTTTGTTTTCGTTTTCCTTTTTCATTTTGTTACAAATGCTTGTACTGTTTGTGGGGGTTGGGGAGGGAAGCTTGTAATTGACCTAAAAAAATGTAGGAAATGTAGGTTTTTATACTCTTTGTGATTTTAATGATCTGTGTTGTACAGGTAACAGTAGGAGGATGCTATAGACTTATAGACATCCCAATGAGCAACTGTATAAACAAGATCTTTGTTCTAACTCAGTTCAATCCCGCTTCACTTAATCGTCACATTTCCCGTACTTATTTTGGCAACGGTGTGAACCTCGGAGATGGTTTCGTGGAGGTATGTTTTAAATTATATACATAAATTATTGTACTTTCTGACATATTTTTTAAAAAAAGATGTGATTTTTAAAGGTGTTGGCTGCTACTCAAACTTCTGGCGAAACAAGAATGAATTGGTTCCAAAGAACTGCAGATGCCGACATGCCGTGAGGCAATTTACATGGGTTTTTAAGGTTCGTTTGTGAGTTTATTCCCCTTTAGTGATTAAGTACGCCCTAAAGGAACTTCAATTTTATGTATTTATTAGTGCCCTTATGCAGTGTTTCTTCATGTGGACTTTTTGGTCAATGCAGGATGCCAGGAACATGGATATTGAGGATATACTAATCTTGTCTGGTGATCATCTTTACTGTAAGGACTATCTCAACCTTCTGCAGGTACGCATGTTCATTTTCTAGCATCATGAAGTGAAAAGTACTAGATTTTTAGCTTAGTTTCACCATATTTTTGAAATGTACAAACATAATCACATTGATAGAGACGCCGGTATCACTGTTTCTTGCGTGCCAGTTGGTGAAAGGTCTGTGAATCCTATAACAATAATTTTTTTTTACCATTTGACCCATTCAAATGGGTCAAACGAAAGAAAAAAAAACATAAATAGAGATAGAACTGATCAAATGGGTCGAAGGTCACTCAAATAAACTCTTAGCATAGAACCTACTGCATACAACTTCTTTACACTGCATACAACTTGTATAACTTGCGAAACAACCTCTATATCTGCAAAACAACTTTTATAAGCTGCCAAACAGATTCTATATGTTGCAGAACAACATATATACGCTGCATACAACTTCTACAGGCTGCAGAAACAATCAATTGGATTTGTGATTAAAGGTGCATACAGGATGCTTTCGAGATCTCGGGTTTAAGGTAAGTCAATTCTAGGCTAACATTTATGTAGGAAGAAAAGGTGCATACATGATGCTTTCGAGATCTTGGGCTCAAGGAAGGTGTAACATAACATCCTTCAAGCCAAGAACCTTAGACTAGCAGTCATAATTGTAAAGCATTTTGCTTTGGTGTTGAACTTGTTCAACTAAGAGCGTGTTTAGGATTTTGCCTTTTAAATTGCTTATTGCATTTTTTAAACCTACTTTGGAGTGTTTGGATAGTATATGCTTATCTTAAGCTGAATAAACACTTTTCAATTAGCAGCCAGGTACCTGTGAAAATAAGAACTGTTTGATTTTTTTGAAAGGAGAAATAAAATAAAATCCAACAGTACCCTCCCACTGCTAGATAAGCAACGCACACATCACATGGTTCTCAATAATTGTTTCCCCATGCCCCAGCCCTAAATTTTCCGCTACAAATTAAGCCAAATAATATTCTTTTACATTGCTTTTGTTATTTTTTCATTCGTAGTTAGTCTATACTTTTTTATAAGTACACCATCAAAATCTCTAACAAATACAATTTTATTCCTTTTGTCTTTTCTTGTGATGGGAGTGCATATTTGTGAACCTTAAAGGTTTTAGTGCTGTACATATCATTTTTTGTGATGTACATATCACCTCTCTTTTTGCAAAGCCAAATTTTCTTAAATATCTAAATGGCATGGTATATTCATTTTATAATCTTTCCTTTTACATTAACCTTTACTTTTGCACAGTGTGAGATGACAGGTGTTGTAGTAGATGTTGCAGATGGGTCCACTCATGTTGTACCTGTTGCAGAAGGATATGTTAGTGTATGTGTAGTGGTGGGGTTATTGGGGGTTATGGGTATTAAAATATTAAAAAGTAATAGAAGGGGGGTTATGGGGGTTATGGAAAAAGAGGGTGTAGTGGGAAGGGGGGTTATAAATGATTGGGTAATTATTGTAGTGGGAAGGGTGTAGTGGGAAGAGGGTGTGGAAAAAGATTAAAAAATAATATAAAAATGCTTTAAAAAAAGAAAACGCCCGTTATGTGTATAGCGCCAGCCCTCTAAAACGCCCCATAACCCCAAGGGGGCGGTGTTCGGGGCACTATAGGGTAAAAAAAATATTCAAAACGCCCCCTAAAGCGCCCACTACACACAACCTTATTGGCAGCACATTAAGTCGCTACCAATATCTGGAAAAGATGCTACTCTCTTTATTCAACAACTCATGCGTGTATGTGGACACTGACCTTTCTATGCATTTTATTATGGCAACCTTAATAATTTTGTGTTAATCTCTCATGAAATTGCCAGGAAAGAGGAGAGTACATTCCTGAAGATTCACTTGAAGTAGCTCGAAAGATAAAGGAGACTTACTGCTACACAAGTTCTGGCATTGTTAAGGTAGTTATTTGTGTACTAAAAGTGACAGATTTGACTGATTTGCCAGTAAGTGTGTCTGTTTGGACATTGGGTTCTTTCTCCTGTAACGGGTCAAATTATCTAGGTTAAAGGATTTGACGACAAATGAAACGGGTCAAATTTATTTTGTAAAAGGTTCAGATTATTTCGTAACAACGTTGTTTCTTAAGTCATATTAGCACCTCAATCATATGTTGAAAAGTTAAAAGCGGATAAAAAAGGGGTTTGTGGTCACTTGTCCTGTGGACCCGATCCGATTTGAACTCTTAGCCAATCCATCCAACCAGCCAGTTGATTTTGGTCATGTTTTATCTATAATGGGTCAATCATTTAAAAAATCAAAGAAGAGATATTAAGGTGTTTTTTCATATTTTTTATATTGGTTTTGTTATGTTTTAATTTTTGAAGAATCAAATGGGTTAGGCTAAAGGATTCAACTAAAAATGAAATGGATCTGATGAATTAAACAAGATAAAAGTCATCTAAAAGTGTATTCAAACCTCTTAGATCACTTTTTTAAGGGTTTTTTTTTTTTTTTTAAATTATAATACATATATAGCACATCGATCATTTTTAAAAGTCAATCGTTTAAGGTACTTACAGCACACTTATACGAATACAAAACTAACGGAAATGAGTAACACATTTCATAACTGAATCTGGTGTTGGTCGGAACACCCGCCGCAACGCGCGGGCATCCCCACTAGTCTTAGCAAAGACAAAGCATAAATAAGCTATAATTACATCAAAAGTAGTTGATTCCCACGCAAAATCAGGGAATTTAATTGGTCCGTCGAGTCTTGGAGGACCCTTTGTGATATACGTGCAAGTAGAGCACTCACTATACGACCATTTATATTTACAATTCTGACCAACACACCCCAACATTTCCCCATAAACCGGAAGTTCGCTTAACGCCCCGTAAAAACATCATATCTTGGCTGCAAACATAAAACACTATTAAAAAAAATAACGTAATGTGATGTACACCAACAAGATTACCGTTATGGGTGTCGTTTGATTTGGGTGTTCGTGTTCTTGTTTCTCGGCCTTTTGTTTTCTGGTCTTGATGATCTTGTCTTCATGAACAGGTGGGTGGTTTTTGTTATCTTGTTTCACGAACGTTTATGATTGCAAGGTTTTGGGTAGTAAATTGTTGAAGAGCAAAAGTTTTGGAATAATAATGGTGGGATTTAATGGTAACCATGACCACAGTGGTTACGAAGAGGAAGATGACATCATTTAACATTTGGGTAATATTGTACAATTGGCTAATGCATAATATGGGTAATTTGGGAAAGATTTACATGACATTTAGGGTTTAAAGCACAAGACTTTTCAAAGGTCATCTTAAAAGGCATGTAAATTTACAATTTTAGCCATCTTTGGCTTTTTATATAGCATCTTAAAAGGTATACAAGTGGCTAATGCGTAATAGGGGTAATTTGGGAAAGATTGACATGATATTTAGGGTTTAAAGCATGAGACTCTTCAAATGCCATCTTAAAAGGCATGTAAAATTACCATTTTAGCCATCTTTGGCTCTTTATAATGTAGTATAGATATAGATAAAGCATGAGACTCTTCAAATGTCATTTAAAAAGGCATGTAAAATTTCCATTTTAGCCATCTTTGGCTCTTTATAATGTAGTTTAGATAAAGTATATATGGGCTTAGGGCTTTGTTGTGTACCTGTGGCCTTGTGCAACATAAAACCCTAACGTTATAACTAGGCTCGTGACCTAATCCGAGAATTGGGTTATTTTGTCAACTATACCTAGAAGTTAGATGTGGTAATATTAAACTTAAGTAATTTTTATTCTAGTTTGCTAAACCAGAAAAAAACATAAGCGAGATTAGTGATCTAGACTTCTAGTTAATAAAAGAAATTGAGTTAGGGGTGTTCAGAATTCGATTCGAATTCGAAACATTCGAAATTCGACTTAATTTGATTCAATTTGAGCCTAGTAAATCGAAAAACGAATTTATGATTTTAAATTCGATTTGATTCGATTCGAAATTTGAATAAAATTAATACATATTTATTATATATATATATATATATAATTATATACACACATATAACCTTAGAACTTGGGCTAATCTATAAATTTAACCTAAGTCATAAATTAGCCCATTACCAAGGCCAAGCCTAATTAAAGCCAATAACTTAAGTCTTAACCCTAATCTAATTTATTCGAATTGAGTTTTTAATTCGAATACGAATTCGAATCGAATTGGTCAGCTTTTATTCGAATTCGAATCGAATACGAATTCAGTAAAAACAAATTATTAGAAAAATCGTTATTCGATTCGATGAACAACCCTAAATTGAGTAATGTATTTCGTATCCAATTATCCTTATACCCGTACCATGTGACCGTTAACAATCAAGCCCAATTTATGAGTTATGAAATACTTATGGGCTTTGTTGTGCAATATAGAACCCTAACGTTGTAACTGAACTTTAGCCCCGATCCAATTATAGGGTTATATGTTGTAATCTTAAACTGAACTATCTTCATTTCTAGAATTCTAGTTAGATTAGTGTTCTAGTTTAATAAAAGAATTGAGTAAATATATTATACGTATCCATATACCATGTGACCGCATTAGTTAACAATCAAGCCCAATTTATGAGATTAAATATATGGGCTTTGAAACCCTAACTTTGTAACTGGACTTGTGACCCAATTTAACCTACATTTGGATTTCATAAACCTTTCAAATAATCATTTATCAGCACAAGTATTAATATATAGTTCTTTTCTTTTTTTAAGAAAGCCAAAGATTATAAAACTATTTAAGATATTATTTATTAATAAATTAGAACACGAATTTGTTAATATAAATTGGTCTTTGTTATATAAAAGCCGACCTAATGAGTCATTGTCAACTCCAAAAAGATATAAAATTCAAGTCAAGGTCACATAAAGTTGAATTGGAGTGAGTCCACAATAAACAACGAAAAGCATATAATTAATTTAAAAGGATCACTAGTATACAAATGTGACCCTCAATTGACTTCAAATCCAAGGGTGAGCTGCTTTTGGGAGATAAGGCTTTACCTCTCGTGACCAACTTGCAACTATAAAAGCTCCTTAATTTCACTTTTAATTAACGACCGAAAGCTCCATTTTAGTTCTAACTTTGATTTCTTTTAGTTAAACGAAACGTACGACGACCTTCAACACGCAGGTTGACTACCACAAAAAGTAACCTATGTATAAAATAACTGAAATGTTGTTAATTTAAGTCATAACCGTGCTTCTAAAAGGTAAAGATTTGTAATATTTTTATGGACAGGTAGGAAATCAATAAGTTGAAAAGGTATCGTATGAGTTAAGGAGACAATGCTTATTAGTTGGATGACAGTTATTGCAAAGACCAAAGAAGATATGAAACAAATGGGACAACCTTTCGTTTACTGGAATAGAGTCGTAGACCATGATTTGGAAAATTTCCACCCCAAATTAGGCTTTAAGGTTTCATTTTCTAAACATTATCCTGATCATGTGGCCTAGTGGTAAAAGGGCCGGTTCTCTCTTTGGGGGAGTCGGGTTTGATTACCACAGGAGGCGTGTGATGGATACCCCCACCCTTGTGGTGGGGTAGGTGGTTGGGAAGTGATGGAGAGACCCTTGACCCTTGTGGTCATGGGTTCGACTCCTGATCCCTCCAGGTTTTACCAGTTCACTACCGTCGTGCCTTCGGGCGGGTTTGTGGGCCGGGTTTTCCCTGGAACAGGAGACGGGTGGGCCGAAGGGCTCTGTCCGTACGGACTAGAGGCCGTCTGGGGCCCCTTTTAGCCATTGGGGGCCGCGTACAGAGTAACCGACAATACTTTAGTTGATCGTTAAAAAAAAACTACATCATAATAGAATAATATAAAGTAAACTGTACCCAATGAAGTTGTCCAATGATACGGATGTCTTGAAATCGCATATCAATTCCAAAGTGGAGAGTACGTGTTAAAGCCTATTGGGGATAAAATAGTGTAACTTAATAACATAGTAGTAGTTGTTAAGATGTTTGAGTTCCCGTTCAAACAACAAATTGTCTAAGGGGACTGTTTGGCAGCCTCTGTATCATTAAGTGTTGATTTATTAAGAGGTTATATTGGGTAGTAAGAGACTTGACTTAGTTCGGTGTGACTAGGTGGTGGTGAAAGAGGTGATGATGGGTTGAGGAGGTGGTGCGTGAGTGGTCGGCTAAGCATTATGAAAACAGATGAATGAATAAAGGGGTAAAATTTTTATTCAACATCATTTTGAAGCTTAATGGTTACTACTTGCTCTTTCGGAGGTGTTCAGTCAGTAAAACAAGTAGACTTAGGGGCTGTTTGGCAACTTCTGAATGGGTAAATGCTGAACCAGTAAGAGGTCTGAACCATTCAGACTCAGGGTCTGTTTGATTAAGTGCTGAATGATTCAACTCTTAACCATTCCATTAAGAGCCTTTTTTAGGTTGAAACAAACAGTCTGAATACTGAACCATTCATAGCTGAATGGTTCAGAGCCTCAATAAGAGGCTACCAAACATGCCCTCAGTATAATGCTTACCAACCATTCAGAGGCAAATGTCTGCCCATTCAGACAAATGTCCCATTAAGATCTAAATTTAATTAATGGTTAACGTGTCTCAATGTTCAAACTAGAAATTCAAAAACGTTATGAACAAATTAGTTTTATTATTCGTTTTTTATATAGTTTAGACAAAGCCGGTCCTAAGAATTAAAGTGCCTCGTACGAGTCGAAGAAAACGGCCCTTAGGTCCTAACTAATTATATAAACTATTTTTTTAAACGATGATTAACAATATATTATTATAGTGATATATCGTAATAACTAACCGATGATTCGAGAAGCTCTCTTAGCATTCTTAATAGCAAATTGTTTGATCACCTCTTCACAATTTGCACTCTAAAATTTCGTTCTAAAAAGATAATATACTCATAGAACAAAAACGGGCAAACTGGAGGGGACCTATTTTGAACTCGCGCCACACAAGGAGGAACTTAAGGACATCACCACTGCACCATTTCGTATTTTGTTTATTGCTTATATTCTATATGTTTACATAAAAAAATTGTATAAAAGAAAATAACAAAATTTAGGCCTAAGGAAAAACGGGCCTCGGCCGGGGTGCGGTTTGCACACCCCTGATGCCGGCCCTGAGTTTAGACATGTGGTTTATATTACCTATGCATGTATAGGTAATAGGTTGGAGTTGAGATCCAGTATAAACCATGCTAATTGTAAAAACGGTGAAAACAGATTTGTTATATATTACATGCACATGTGTAAACTGTGTATATATAGGGATGTCAACGGGACAAGTAATAGTAATTCAGTCTCATATCTAGGGGTATAACGAACATTTTACACCTAACAGAGAAATTTAATTACCGTTAGGAATAAAGAATATCCGAGTGCAAATCGTATCCCTTGGCCATCCATGGTAACTGAGAACATTTATGCAATATGTGCATACCACAGTGACCATCTATGTAATTAACTCTAAATTATGTTCATTAAATATTATGACCCTTGAATATTCATTAATATTACAACGGGGCATAATGGTAAATGATAAGTTGTTTATGAATCAAGATTTGTGTTAAGTACATGGTAATTTTTTTAAGTGTTTTAAAATTGAAGATAAATTACATAGCTACCCATTATAAGAGTTCCTTTTTACAGTAGTATATAGCTGTAGATAAAAGAAATTTTAAAAACCATTTTTGTAGTAGTAAGCTTCAATAATAATTATCTCTTCATAGAGTAGAATTAATGAAAAATCTATAATAAAAATGAAAAATCTATCTAGAATTAACATTAGAGAGAAGCTATTGTACAAAGTGTTTTTAACATACAAAGTGTAAGAAGGACTTTCAGCCATTGATTAGGGTTAAAAAAAGATTCGTGACACGATCGTAAATAAGCAATGCGTTAAATAAGCAGTTAATCATTCGAGGGTAATTTAGACAAATTACAGTTAATCAATTTAAAATTTTTAATTATACCGCCTAAATCATCTAATTAATTGTCAGTTATTTTGATTTGCGTCAATTATGGAAATCATAATCCTCAAAACACGTTACTCTGTAAAAAAAGCAGAGCAACCCATCAAACGACATACGAACATGCGATTAGCAACCGATTATGGCTCCAAAACGCAAAATAAGTAAGCAAATCTTCATAATTGATCAGCAACCGATTAGTTGACGAGTTTGAAGATGAATAAGATGAGTGATTGTGTTTGTGCTTGAGTATTATTGAATAGATGGATGTGAAACAATAACGTACGTTTGATGAAAATTATAGATGCGTTTTATGTTTGTGCCTGAATATTGTTATATCAGATATTGATGTTATAAAACGCATTCATAGTGATGTAAAACGTATGTTAGTTATGATATTATTCAAAACACAAAATATGATATAAAACGCATTCACTTGGTTTTCTTTTTTAAAACGCACTTGGTTTTTTTAAAAACACTTGTTTTTTTTATAAAACGCACTTGGTTTTTTAAACACCATTTAAACTGATTTTTATAAAATGCACTTGGTTTCTGTAAAACGCATTTAGTATAAATAAAACTCATTCAGATATTTATAACGGGCAATTTGTAATGTTAACTGTATCATCTTCATTTCAATTGATAAAACACGAACATATACCTTGAAAAACGATATTATCAATCTCTGCAACTGGATCTTCTACGATTGAATGTTCCGGTTCAATGTTTAAGTCTGCATAAATTATAACATCATAATTACTGTAATATGATTACGTATTAGTGAAAAAAAAAACAGAGTAACCTACCGATCATGTCGATAAACTTTTCAATTGAATATTAATTTTGAAAAAATTAAGATCGAAATAAGTATTATGGGATTACGACTTCAATTTGGCAAAACAAAATAGTGTAATCGGTTACGAAAATTTGAATTTGGATTCACGTAAAAACAGGGATACGTATAATTGATAAAATTAGGACGTCATTATTGGGTGTGTAAATGTCTATAATACCCTTCACATGATTTATAACGAACTTGTAGGTTATAACTTTCAATTCCACGTGACACCCTGCAGTTCCTTCTTACACTTTGTATTATAAGGTACTTTGTACCCAATACTTTCTCTTAACATGACGACTAAACCTCGTAACTGTTATAACATAATCAATAATTAATTATTAAGATTACGTCTTGTGACATAAATTCAAGACTAACTTGTTGCTTGATGACGATGTTCAAACCCATGCTGCCATGCATGTTTATCTTGCTTTCTTCACACATTATGGTATCCAACAAAAAGGTGGATCTTTCGATCTCTCACCTGATCTTACACGTTTGTTTTCGTATTCCTTTTAATCTTCTTTTTAAGTAATCTAGTCAAGGCGTGCATATATAACTAAACAAGTTTCACACTCGAGTAAATAATAAAAAGTACGTAGTGCTAGCTCGCAATTTATATTATTATAAAGTTCAAAGAGATTACGAAGACATTATTATTATTTTAAATAAATTGAGTGAATGTATTGGGGGTTCGACACATGCACAAGTGGGATGTCGAATGGTCTTGCTTAGCAAAGCGAAAGCCAACCAATGATAACTAATATATATGGCCAATTTACATAAGAGAAGTACCGAACTTTTTATTATTTTTTATATAATATACTAAACTTTTTTATTACTGATTGAAGGTAACCAAACTTTTCTTTAAATCAATTTAAAGTAATTTTCTACCTAAAATAAAAGAATATTTCAGGAAATGGAGATATATTTGCCAAAAGAATTTCAAGAAAATGTATACCTCAAACGAAACAGAGGTTTAATACCTTAGATAACAGAAGGTAAAGTGCCTCCTCAAAACAAAGATCAAAACCGCCCTTGTCAACAATGCGCATTGTAAAGGGCGGTGGAAATGCGCATTGTAAAGGGCGGTGGAAGACGGAAGTTGTGGGTGTGAGACAAAATTGTGCCTAAGGTTTGGTCAGTTTTGCCACACAAGTTCAAAATCGATTCTTTTTACATCTGGGTCCTTCAGTTGTACTTTTTGTTGCCAAATTCGTCCCTAACACTAAACCCAGTTAACTATTGTCATTAAGTTGGGGGGTACTTCAGTCTTTTTGCTTGCCCCTTTTTTTGTTTATTTAAAAGATAATTAACTAATTTATAATTTTTTATTCTTAATTATTATACTCCGTCTCCGGCTGCTTTAGATGCCATTGTTGAAGTTGTAGGTTATTGTTGTTCAGGATCCTAAAAATATCTTGAGGAGAGAGGTAATGGAGATGTGGGTAGTTGTGTATTTATACACACATAGAAAGGTAATGGAGAATCGTAGTGAATACGTACAGTACAACTATCACAACTCACATGTAGCAGCTATGTTTGTTTCGCCTTTTGTTTTGGTGGTGTAGGTGATGGAAGGAGGTGGTGGTAATGCTTAGAGGGGGGGGGGGGGGGGGGGGACAATATTGAACCGTGTTTAAATAGGGTTTTAAAGGTGTAAGGCAAAAAGTCAAAAATACCCACATAGTTAATGATAATATTTAACTGGGTTGGTTTTAGGGACGAATTTAGCAACAAAATGTAAAACAGAAAGACAAGATGTAAAAAAATCAATTTTGAGCTGATGTGGCAAAACTGGCCAAACCTCAGGGACGATTTTGACCATTAACTCTTACTTTTACAATACATTCCAAGTTAATTTACAAAGAAAAACTAATGAAAAATACAAAATCAACTTACATATACGTGTATCCCTACCAACGTACGATTTTTATGGTATGGTAAAAATGCTTATACTTTGTTTAGGACATAAAAAAGTATTTTATTTTAAATACACCTCCAATTTCTTTAAAAATATACTCGAATGATTAAAAATGAACATAACTCTATTTAGATTTTTTAAAAAGTTAACGAATTGTGGAAAAATCTTTATTTAATTATGTATTATTTATAAACACATTAACGTATTTATTATTATTATTATCATCATTATTATTATTATTATTATTATTATTATTATTATTATTATTATTATTATTATTATACAGTAGATAATTTTATTTTAAAATAAAATATCATAATATTTGAAGTTTCTCAATAATGTTCAATTTTTTTTTTTGAAGTTTCTCATATTTCGTTATCAATCAATATTGATTTAAATGAGTGAATACGTGGTGAGCTCATCCAATGTACGCGTGACTGCCTCCACAAAGGGATCTCGTTGCCCTTTTTCCTGCATTTCACCCACTAATTGACAACGACTGCATCATTATCTCTGTCTACCCAATTTTTAGTTACTGCCCTTTATGCAGTAACGGTTATACACTAATTATATACACATATTCTTTTACAAAACGAAATGAAAGACTGTATTGGTTGGTAGCCATTTTACTTTTTTTTTTTTAAACTTCAATTTCAATCAACAAGGCAAACAAAAGTTCTCAAAGCAAGGACTTTCGACACCTTTCAACATATACATAGAAACCGTTTAATGTTAGCCATTTTAGTTACAAGTCACGAGATTTATTTTTATAAATTATTGCATGTGAACTAAAATATTGACTGATTTTAAATTGATATAGAATAAATTTCTTCATACATGCACCTAGAGTGTTTGGTTCAAATTTGAATTAAAATGTGAGTTGATGTTTTTGGCTTTTTTTACGTACGCTTGTTTTTTATTTCAAGAATAGAAGAAAAAAAAGATACATATATAATTGTATGGTTGAAGTAATGATTACGTTTTGTTAGTCCAAGTCAGAACTTTTTACTACGTACCGGCAAATGAACATGTTGGGCAAATCCACGTTGGTCAATTATCTCGCTCACAGTTTAACAAAACAACCTCACTTGTAAAATTTTTAGATAAATTGAAGTTGTTAAAAATCGTTATTTAAAGAAATTCAAAATAAATATTAGCAGAGCCATAGTTACCCACGCATTGTCGCAGGATGCGTTTTGAACTTTGTATTGCGGGATGCGTTTTGAATTTTGTACGTATCGAAACAAAAATGCAAACATTACTAAATAAATGTTTTGTTGATAATATAACTCCACTTTTAATGGACTTTATTATGTCATGTTGAGAAAGCTATAAAAACGAATTCGGTGTCGATAACAATTTTTAAGATAGTACTCGATCAACTCTTAACGATAAAAAAAAATATCACTATACCAAATGCATTTATTTCAAGTTTAGTTATATGTCCAACTAAAAAAATTGCTAGCACCTGAATGCTACATTATATTTTCAATGACTTCCAACTAGTTTGTAAACAAAACTCCCACCAATCTTGACTGAAACGTGTATTAATAATATAATATAATATCGAAAACAAGTTACATTTAGATGGTGGGTAAGCGGGCAACAAGCTGCGCTGCTATCCCCTTTTGAATCGCAAAGCCTATCCTGCTAAAGACAAACTCTTGGTTCTGAGGGCTCTGCGAGTCACAGTGGACGACCTTCTGCACTCGTTTCAGGAATATACTTTTATGTACTCTTGCTGTTCTGTGAAATCATTTCCACATTTTTAGACTCTCATAAATTTTTAGCCTTGAGTCTAGTTCATAGTTATCAAATTTAGTGGGGCGATACAAATAAAAATATCATGAAGATAAACAGAAACCTTTAATTAGGACATATTAAAATAAATGAAACAAAAAAGAAACTGAATAGCGATCATGAAAACTTAGGTAAAAAGACACAAGTTTAGCCGTCCTGTGGCCAAGATCAAAGGTATCGATAGCTCTAAAAGAGTCTGTCAGAGAGGCATGCATCCATAGGAATCTTTCTTATTGCAGCACTGTTGTAGTGTTGACATTTTGAACCAAAACTACACTTGACAACAAAACTAGAAGACAGGCTAGCTAGCCGACCAACGTTAAAAAACTTAAGGGGGGTATATATGTATATGGCCCTTATCTCTTTTACATGGTGCACATATGGTCAATCACTCATATCATCATATCATGTAGTTGATAAGTCCTCATGAGGGGGGTATATCTTATCTTCAATGCATAAAGTTTAGGGCTAGGGTTCTCTAAAGGGTACCCTTATCCATGTGCCTAAATTCTTTTCCTATACGTGCGTGAGTGATTCCTTTTTCCTTCCAAAATTTGTTATATGTGATTTTGGACTTTTCATCACATGCTTTTTCAAATTTCAACACAACACCATTCTCACTGGTAGTTTTAATTATTTTGTAACTCCATGTTTAAAAAAAAAAAGTTTTGGACTAAAACTTAATTAGGGTCTCAACGAATCAAGTTCGTAGAGTTGCTAAAAACATGAATCAAGTAGAGCTTAAAATGACCTCCAACTTATAATGGAGCTTGATTATGCTTGCGAGTTTAAACGATCCTCTTATTATATAATTTTTATCAATTACCTTAAATATATACTAATGATTATTATTTTATGAAATATACTATGATAAAAATAAATACATAAATAATATATGTTATGTTCTTATAAAAATGTGTAATTTAAGCATACATAATTATGAATATAGGTAAAGGGTACGGATCCTAAGAGAACCAACCATATTTAAAAACTAAGAGAACCATTTTATACCACACATTTCATATAAAGACATTTTTTTTTGCTTTATTCGCACATTTTTATGCAAGATTTTTTTTTTTTATTTTTTGTTTCATTTATACATATGTGTATATAGCATTTTCAGCTATATATATGTGTATATTGCATTATACATATTTGTATAATGCAATTATACACATGTGTATATTGAAAAAAAAAATTTGTGTATAAAAAGCAACGATTAAAGCAAAAAAAAATTGCCTTAGAGAAACGTGACGTGGTCTAGAATTGTTCCCTCAGTTCCTAATTTGACCAAAAGGTTCTCATTTGAACCAATTCCTATAAGTAAATATATAAACACGCAAAACAATAATAAATGATAAACGAGTCGGGTTTAAGTTTTCTAAGATTAAATAAGTCGCGCTCAAGCTTTGAAGAGCTTGAACCTTTACATGACTCATTAAAAAAGGAGGATTTTACTTATAAACACGAGGAAAATCATGGAAACAAAATAAGCATTTAAAAACTAAGAACATCTTAAAGCAATAGACTAAAAACACATCACAGTGTTTAAAAAATAAACTAATTTAGAATAAATAAATATTTTGTTATAACAATTTTTTTGTTAATAAATAATGCGTATGAATTAAACTACTGTATAGAAGAAATAACAATAGTGTAACAATTTATTTAAATTATTATTGAATTTTAAAATTAAGACATTACATGTATTTGTTACTTTACCTAATAACTAGGTCAAATATTTTAAATAATAAATTGATTTACAAGTAATTAAGCGGATGTTTGCTAATCTCTCAATAATTCTATTACGAGGTTATCTCTGTATCAGTCAACATTAACACTATGTTTCAGAGTTTAAAAGTAGAAGGAAAGGAAAGGAAGCGGAAAGAAAATGGGACAATTTTGTATTCCAGAGTTTCATTAAAGGAAAGAAGTGGAGGGAAGAGGAAGGAAATTCCTCCAAATAACAATCCTTCCAAATTGGAAGGAAGCGGGAGGAAGGGAAAGTAAGAAAAATATAAAGTAAATCATTTACCAATTTACCCTCTCATTTAATCTATAATAAAATCTTATAAGGGTATAGTTGTAAAATATACGTTTCTTTTCTCTTCTTTTCAACTCGGGAACACATAAAATCTTTAGTTTCTTTTCTTTTCCCTTCAACTCGGGAACACAAAATAAAATTATATATTTCCCTTTCTTTTCTCTCTTAATATCTCTTTCTCTTCTTTTCTTTTATTTAGTAAACTCGGGAACACAGCGTAAGGGGTTGTTTGGTAGCCTCTGAATGATCATTAAGAGGCTACATCTGAATAGTTTATAGTCTATTAATGATTAAGGTCATGTAATATGAAGTATAAATGATTAAGAGGTAACATCTTAATGGTTGCATATTAACCATTCAGACTTAAGGTTACCTCTTAACCATTCAGAGGATATAGACTATTAAGAGGTAGTCTCTAAATGGTCATTAAGAGGCTACCAAACAACCCCTAAGTTTATTTGGTTTATTAATTGGACACCTCTGAATCACTTAGGGGCTGTTTGGTTGAGTAAGTGCTGAATCATTAAGATGGTCTGAATGGTTAAGAGCTGAATCATTCAACATCTCTTATTAGCTTAATGGTTCAGCACTTAATCATTCCATTCAAATGCTGAAACAAACAGTCTGAATGCTGAATGATTCAGACCTGAATGGTTAAGAGGCTGATTAAGAGGCTACCAAACAGCCCCTTAGGGTCTGAATGGTTAAGAGGCTCTGAACCCGTGGCTGACTGAATGGTTCAGCTTTAAACCACGCCTGAATGGTTCAGCTCTTAACCATTCCATTCAGATGTTTTTTTTTGTTGAAACAAAAACTCTAAATGCTTAATCATTCAGAGCTGAATGGTTCAGAGGCTGATTAAGAAACTACCAAACAACCCCTTAGTTAGCCTCTTACCCATTAAGTTTCAAAGTGATGTTGAATGAAAGTTTTTCCCCTTATTGATTCACATGTGTTTATAACCATCAACCGACCACTCATACTAGTCAAGCCCAGCCTAGTCACACCTCTTACGCATTCAGATATCTTAATGGCGCAAAGGTTGTCAAACAACTCCTAAATCATATAATTTGTAAGTTATTAATGCATTAAAAAATAAACTAAAAAAACAAATAAGAAAAAAAAAAAACATGTATGTGCGCATACTCTACTACCCTTGCTCACCCATCTCCACTGATGGATTGCATGCGCATGACACCCCAAGTCCTAACGTAGCCTCTACCAGGGGTGTTTATGGTCTGATTTTTGTGGTTTTTGCGTTAAACTGTGAACCAAATCGTCTAAAACGGTTTTTTATATTCGTAAACCAAAACCAAAACGTAAAACTCTTAAACCGAACATAACCAATATGTTAGTAATGGTTTAGGCTCGTTAGGCCTTTAGGTTGTTACCGTGTTCTTTGAGACTTCTTCTAATTTGAGAATTTAACGGTTATACTATGAAAGTTTTGGTTTTTTTACTTCAGAATGTCAAAATAGGTTTTTTTGGATTGGAAAATTTTGATTGTTAGATGTGAAAATGAGGAAGGCGCTCAGATAGTGAATTTTTTTTTTTTAATCAAATATCATTTTATTAAACCAAAGACAGCCAATCACAAGTGATACATAGGTAAACGGGCCACAAGTTGCGTCGCTACCCCTTTTTGTATTGCAAAACCTACTCTATTGAAAATAAAACATTGGCCCTTAATAGCTGGAGAATTACTTTGCACAACTTTCTTCACGCGATCGAGGAGCTTGATTGCTTGCGGGGCCAGCGCTCCAAAAGTATCAAAAGCGAAAGGCACAAACACATGCTGGTTCTCTAGACAAGCCGCTTCACGAATTTTTTTTTTTTTTGAAAGGTTTAGATCAATGGAAATCCTTATACAACCCTAACCTATTGGTCTCAAGTTCGAATCCCTACCCACGCACCGGTGTCCTCCTTGCCTAAGCTCAAACCGTCACGGGGAATTTTTTTGTGGTGTGCATGGATCGAACCTGTAACCTCCCCCCAGGATGGGAACCCCTAAGGGAAAACCCACCCTACCTCAAACCAGCTGAGCTGGAGATATATATGCTATAAAGTACTTTTTTACGGTCCGGTCTGGTTTATACAATTGGTTTATGGTATAAACCGTAAACCAAACCATTCGCTACAGTTTGGAAATATTCAAACCGACTAACCGGAAATTAAGTAAAAAAGCCAACCGATGACTTTTTTAACGGTTTCACGGTTCGGTTTCGAACCGTGAACACCCTAGCCCTACAACGGGCTTTTTGACATCAATCACCAAGAACCCATGATTATTGCTCACTAGAGTGTCTAAACACTGTCATATCATGACTTATAATTTTTATATGTATTTATATCGTGTGATATATGGAAAATATAATACAAACATGTATTTAACTAAAGTTATCATCAATGGGATAGAGTGTAATTTGTAATACACTCTTTTCTCTTTTCTTTTCGATAGTTCTGTCTTTTCCTTTTCAGTCTCCTTCCTTCTCAAACACAAAGGCACAGCCCTTTTACAATGGTCTCACCCCAAAATGTTATCCTCTCCAATGTAGCCCTACCCAAAGATAAATGGAATCGAACATAAAAGTGGTACAGGGATATAAAGTGTAAATTCTATACGTTTCCCAAAAGTGAAAGGTTTTGCTTGGCCAATCAACGACCATAAAATCAGAAAGATTTGTTACCTGCGCAAACTGCAAAGTGCGATATCGATCCCATTCTTTAATGTGCTTTGATACCCTTTTATTTTTTAATTCTAAAAAGCTACTCTAAATAATGAAAAAAATAATAGTTGATAAATTACGTAACAATAAAATATATAAGAGGATAATAGCAAATAAATCGGATAAAAATAATTGTGAAACTAATCATCAACTAACGTTATTAAATTAAACAAAAAATCATAACTTTACATCTTATTTCATAGCTTTACATGGATCTTGATATACTAGCTTGGTGGAAAACAAACGGTTTGAAGTACCCAATGCTCCAAAGAATAGCTCGGGATGTATTAGCAATCCCTATAACAACGGTTGCCTCTGAGTCTTCCTTTAGTACAAGTGGTAGATTGGTAAGTCCTCATCGTAGTCGTCTTCATCCAAGCACATTGGAAGCGTTGATGTGTGCTCAAAGTTGGTTGCTAAATGAGATACGAGGTAATTTCATTTGGTTATTTTTAAAAAGTTATTTTATTTTTGTATAGTAATCGTGTTTCATTTTTTGACATACATAGCAACTTGTTCAAAAGAAACTGAAGCATATTGTCAAACAATTGAGTATGACTATGATGATGGCGATGAGGTAAAGACACATGTCATGTCCCTAATTTATTATGTTTGTAATTTTATTATAGTTCTGATTTATTTGATGTTGTATACTTTTGATTTTTTTTTTTATATAATAGGAAAAAGGTTTCAAGGAATAAGGATCGAGGGTTCAAACAAGACTACACGACTACATGGTCTTCACAAATGGGCGAATGGCATACACTTTCTTTTTGTATTCATTTGGTGTTAACTTCTTTAAACTTCAATATTTTCATCTTGTGCTAATCATCGTAGAAATTTTCTTGCACTGGTAGAATATTTTTGTTTACATTTAGGTATTTTATTTTATATATACTTTGTCGTTATCTTATATAGCTTTATTGGTGTCGTTAAATGTAATTGATGGGTTTGGGTCGGGTATACCCAACGGGTAAATTTTTTAAATTAACGGGTTACCCGAAACCCGTGGGTATACCCGATACCCGATGGGTATTTACCCGGTAGAAACCCGACGGGTTTTGGGACGGGTTTGGGACAAGCTTATTTAAACGGGTTTGGGGTTGGGATTATCTAAACCCGTCCCAAACCCGACCCATTGCCATCCCTATTTATGATCGACCTTGAAAACATACTTCCTGAAGAGATAGGGTACCTAATCATGCCGCAGATAGTAACCCTATCCCATAAAATGCACCACCTACAAGGAGTCCGCGGAAAGCAACTTCAGACTAGTAAGGACATCAATCCCCTGATGTATGCGGAAGTAAACCTGCGCATGCTAACATGCCCATGCGCAGGATCACATCAGCTAAGTGACGTCATCATCACAAAGGAATCTTCGCGCATGAACCTACGCAGCGAATATTCTGATAGCATCAACCTTTAGTACGAGGATGTACGGAAGATCAGGAATGAAGAAGATTCGTTCAGGCGCTGAATATTCTCTGCACCAACCAGAGACCAACACGTGTCAGGGTGGTCCAACAACCCCTGACAACATACAATGATATAATTGCTTCCATGCTTCTCCCATGTTGCTGTGAACAGTACACGTCAGGACACTGTGCAGGCATGTCCACCTGCTGCCAAACGTCACGTCAGACACCACCAGCAAGTCAACCATGTTGTGTTAGAGAGAAGCCACTTGCGCCCAATCACGTCGCGCCACATGGGCTTTCAGCAGGGCAAAACATACATTCTCTCACACCAGCATTAATTACCACAAGCTACCCACCTGTTCAATGGGCCGATGATATCTTGGGCCTAGGACTTGAGCCCAAGATCACCACCTCCATTATGGGCCAGCTGGCCCATGCTTTCCCTATAAATAGGGGATCACTTCTCCCTTGCAAAGGATCGAACATTACATGCAAGAATAGCACAAAGATAGAGATAGCCTTAGCATACTTATAATCGTCTTCCTGGTAATTCTCGAGTAATAAAAGATATCCCCTTTACAGTGGACGTAGGTCGATCTAGACCAAACCACTTACATCTTTATGTTTTTACTTTCAACACACACTACACTCTTTTCGTATGTCCTATGGTTCGGATTTGGTCACCGATGTGAGCGAATGATTATAATCTGAACGAACACGAGTATCAAACCAAATTTACCCACCTTCTCGGGTAAGTTATACTCGTTGTTTCTTCACTTCCCTTTTAACTCGATTGTAAAATTGGAAATCAAGAAATACATTTGCCGTCGAAAACATCCTCAAAGTCTATATTGTCTATATTGTGATTAGGGCTGTGCAGAGGGTCGAAACCGACCTGACCTGACCTGACCAAGATCCACCAGAATCATATACCCTTTTATTGTTGAAATTAGGAACCACGAATGGAACCTTAAAAGGCTATGTGGTTCCGGGTCATAAACGTTCTAATAGGCCAGGTAAAGGGTCCGAACATCCAGAACTTTTTAAGGTAATAGACCTTTAGAGGGTTAGGCTATGGGGTGTGATGACACCCTCCCCCAACTCTCTCAAATTCCACATTAGCGTCACGTCATTTCCCATTTCCCTCCCACAAATGAGGGAAATGATTCCCCCTTCCATTTTTATTATTTTTTAACATGTTAAAGACAGAAAAAGCACAAAAAAGAGCTCGGTGAGGGGGGGGGGGGATTTCCCCCGAAGTCACCGAATTTGTGTTTTTTTGTGTGTGTGTGGGGGGGGGGGGATGTTCCTCTTAGGGAAATTAGGTGCCACCTCATCTCACCGATGAAGTCACCGATACCACACCCAATGATATCTTCCTATTCTTTTACCATGCTCGTAAAAGAATTTTGCATATGGTTCTAACAATATTTCATGAGTTTCTTTTTTTTAAGTCACTTTCGTTTATCAACTTATGTTTTTGTAACAATTTTATCATTATCATCACTAGAAACATTATACGAATGTATTATGTATAAATACATCACAAACACACACACACACACACACATCAAAGCAACATATATAAATATTTAATTCAAATTTCGAAATAATAAATATATTATATAATATATTGCATCTATACATATACATCAAGCCTAAAACAATTTCACAAAAAATGCATTGTTATTCATATAAATAATATTTTTTTTAATTTTGTATTAACATTATGTGAAATCGTTTACAATAACACGTAAAAAAGAATAGTGAAAAGACTAAAGAAGAGTATTATTTTATTTTTTGCGTTAATAATATATCATATCTATTGTATCATTTTTATAAATTATAGTTTTGTTATACATTATCAATATATTAATAAGTCATGTTCTAATTAAAATACAAATGGTTCTTATATTAGAACCGTGAGTTTGGAACCGACCTGACCTGGAACCGATAATTTATATAAATCTATAACCGAAAACCGACCCATATATTTAAAGAGTTTCGGATCCAAGACTCTCGTAAGTCCTGAACTACGAAATGCTCACCCCTAATTGTGAGAACGTGAAAAGCTAAATATAACATTTTCTTCTTCCATTTTAGAAGTTTTTTAGTATTATGAAAATTGTTGAAATACAATTTTTATTCATATTTTTTTTAAATTCAAATAAAAAAATCGTACAAATTTTCTAAATGGTTTTATTTTTATTTTTTTATTTATGTAAATGACATACACATGCATATATATAAAAAGTGAAAATTCTAAAAAGGACTGAATTACAAGTTTTGTCCTTTAAGTTTACACAATTTTTTAACGATTGTCCTTTAACTTTAAAATTGATTGGTTTTGTCCTTTATCTATCAAAATCATGCACGTTATGTCCTTTATGCCTAACTCAGTTAGTTTTCTCCGTTAAATCTGATCACTCAAGGGGTAATTTAGTCTTTTTATCATTTTATTTAAAATATGTTAATAAATAAAACAAAAACCCTTTATCTCCTTCATCCCCCTTCTCTAATCAATTGCCTGCAAAAACCCACCACCAATCCACCACCATAAAAACCACAAACCATTTCTCGTGCTCCTGTTTGTCTGTCCACCAAACACAACAAACACACACATACATATGACTAGAGACAGAGAGAGAGGAACCGGAGGAGGAGCTCCGGTCACCTTCACCGGCGGCAACCACAACAACAACTAAGCCCTCACCTCTTAACCATTTTGTACCCACACCCATCTAACCGAGAAAGAGACAAGAACCGGAGAGAGATAAAGAGTAACAGAGGAGAGAGAGAAAATCGTAGAGAGAGAGGGGACCAGATCAGATCTAGAGAGAATGACGGACGACGGCGGCATGTACAGCGGTGGTGATGTTTGTAGGTTCGGGTCAAGGACAGGAGTCCAGATCTAGGTTCTGATTGAGGTCAACGACGGGTCTGTGATTCTGGACATGGGTTATGGTCGTAGGGGTTCACAGTGAAGATGGTGATGATGATGATATTATAAGCTTGATGTTTCTTGTGATGTTGATGAGTCGAAGGTTTTTTACCAGTTTTCACATCTGGGTAGGGGGTTTTGATGCCATAGGAGGGTAAGGTGGTGGAAGGCGGTGGTGTTAACAGTCATGGTGGTGGCAAGTGGTGGTGTTGACAGTCATGGTGGTGGCAAGTGGTGGTGTTGTCAGGTGGTGGAAGCAGGTGGTTCGTGTGGATGGTGGTGGTGGTGGTGTTAAGTGGGAGAAGTAGAATGAGGGTGTAAATAAGTAAATTGGGGAAGAAGATACAAGGGTGATTTTACTATTATGCCCTCACGTGCAGGTCACATAACCAAACTTAACGGAGAAAACTAACCAAGTTAGTCAGAAAGGACATAACGTGCAAGATTTTTAAAGAAAAAGGACAAAACCAATCAATTTTAAAGTTAAAAGACAGTCGTTGAAAAATGGTATAAACTTAAAGACAAAACTTGTAATTCAGTCTTCTAAAAAGTATAAACCATTGATAGAAAACGTTTACGGCCTTCATCCATAGATGTTATTTTAAGTCCAAATTGAGTATAATGCTCCATGTATGAGGTTTACCTTTTGCAAACATTTTTTTTTTTATCCAACTGTAAATAAAAAATTATAATTTATAGGGGCTAAAATTACTATATATTAATAATCAAACTAAATGAATAGTGACACAAAATGAATAGTAAAAATATTAATATTTTATTTATATTATTATTTTATTTAAAAACTTTATTATATTATATACTATTAATATATTATACCGATTCCGACAATACTGATACCGAACGGTACGGTATCGGTTTGGTATCAGTACTGTACGGTATGGTATCGGTATTTTACCTTAAAATACCGATACCATACTGATCCTGTACCAATACCGATAATACCAAAACCGAAAATCCATAAATATGGGTACCGATACCGATCCCGAAACCACTCGGTTCGGTATCGGTTTGGTACGGTATCGGGATCGGGACGGAATGGGTTCGGTATTCGGCCTTGTATGCTCATCCCTAATTAATATATTATATACTATTATTTTATTCGTATTATTTTATTAAAAAATTTTATTATATTATATACTATTAATTATATACTATTAATAATACAACTTATTTGAATAGTAACTCAAATGAATTGTAAAAATATTAATATTTTATTTATATTATTATTTTATTTAAAAATTTTATTATATTATATACTATTAATATATTATATACTATTATTTTATTTAAAAACTTTATTATATTATATACTATTAATATATTATATACTATTATTTTATTTATATTATTTTATTAAAAAAATTAACCATTATGTAATTTCGTTACAAATTTCATGTGTTACCTTATGTGTAGATTTCTTTATTTTTTTTAACGTTTACAACCAAAATGGAATCTCGATTGTATAATTCATTGATTGATTAACTTCACATCTAAATCTCGATTGTAAAATGCGTAACGCGCGTGATTTTATACAACTAGTTTTCTTAAAAGAAGAATACCCTGCTAATAAGAAGACAAAAACAACAATATGATCCCGATCCACATACATAAAAAAAACTGACCCCATTACCCACACAAGTGAAAAACAATGAAAACCAACAAGTAACTTGAAATCGAGCGAGACATTTCCCATAGGTCGAACCCAAAAACTGTTTGATTATGCCGAATACCAAAAGAGATATAGGGGCTGTTTGGTTGATTAAGTGCTGAATGATTAAAAGGTCTGAATGGTTAAGTGTTGAATCATTAAGTTAGAATTCTTAATGGTTAATTTTCTTGTCCCACATTGATAGAAGAGTCTCATTAAGGTTTAGCTTAGTTCAGTGATTAATAATTCAGTGCTTAATGGTTCAGCTTTAAACATTTCATTCAGAAGTCGAAACAAACGCGCTGAATTCTGAATCATTCAGTGCTGAATGGTTTAGAGTCTCATTAAGAGGTTTACCAAACACCCCTATAGTGATAGTCGTCATTTAAAACATCCTACCAACCCTCATTTTAACCTTTTATATTCATATTATCTCTGATCAACTCTAATATGTATGTATAAATATCAAGTTAACATCATCATTTACAGTGCGCTCGTAAACATATTGACGTGGTTCTCTTGAGTGGCTTTAAAATTGTTTCATGGAGTTCCATATACTCCATATAAGTTGCTATGACATGTCATGACCACAAAATAATAAACAGATAAATGTCATTATATATTATTTATACAATAGGTATTTACTTAACTGAAATTTCTTAAAGTGACTCTTGGTGTAATTTTTTATACCTTATATATTCTTTGATGATTATTTATATGTTAGATATATATATATACCCTTTTAGCCACTCAAGTGTCACACCCCTTTCAAATCATTAGAGCATCACCAATGGGGTTTTAAGGAGGTTTTAGTGATGAGTTGAAGGTTTTTGATAGAGGTATTATTGTGGGGTGGTTTTTAGATACAGTTTTTTAGTAGAGGTTTGTCACTAAAAACCTAACTTTTTGCAGAAGTGAGTCCGGGTGGGGGTTTGGGATATGATTATTGGTGGAGGTCTTATGATGACAATGTTTTTAAGGGTTGTTAGGTTTTCTTATTGAGTGAGATTTTAGTGTTTTTTAAAAATAAGTGTTTTTCTGATTTGGCTGCTGACTGGACATGTTTTTAGAGGTTTTTAGGTTTCCTTATTGTGGGTGGTCTTAGCGTAATTGTAGGAATGCATGGAATCTCTAGATTAGTAGAAGAAGACTTGGTCTTGATGTTGAATCTTTTTAGAAGATAGCGAAGTATACCAAAGCATACGTACACCGATACATATATGCTTAAAAAGTTTATTGGCATCATATATTTGCTTAACCTTTTAACACTAGATCAAGGTGATATACTAATGTCTCAATTAGTCACATTTGCAAAATATCGTGTTCTTAATTGTATTGATCAATTATAAAGGCCAGATAGTACGGGAATCATAATTAATAATATGACTAAGTATATTTTACCTTAAAAGAAAACCACATATGTCTTGTAATCTGCTATATTATTGGATCCAAACTTTTGTTTATATAATTGTTCCTTGATGGCTGGATCAACCTTAAAAAGATGTATGACCCCTTGTAACAAGCGAAGGGCACAAACTTGAGGTCTTCCAAGGGACATATAATTGGTTATCAAAGAGTAAACAATAATTAAACATGACCCCTAACATCTGATTAATTCATGGGTATGCATGCTATTAACAAATTATCAAAAATAATATTAATCGAACCTAACCTGATCCAGTTAGAAGATACTCTCCATAAAAAAATAATAAGTAAATATATAGTTTTAAAATCGTATATAACGAAAGTATAAGAGCATTTAATTAAGTTATTTATTAATTGTTCTAGTTTTTTTTTTTTTTTTTTTTTTTAACAATGACTTTCTTAACTGTGTGACAGAGATCATCACACCCGTCTCTTGGCAGGACCTAATCACTCACGCGTCCAGACTATGTTGTCTGAACCGGGTCCACGCTGTTACGGTGGGGACTACGTGGTTCGCCCGGAAACCAAACTGCCTCCACACGAGTTTCCTCGCTGGAGTAACAGCCGGATGAAAACCGGGTCAACTCAGATTCGAACCTGCGCAACTAATGGGTTACAGGTTTTCCTCTTCATTGTCTAATATCACTCAAATGTCGCCCGTGAGGATCGAATCTGGATCTCTCCAAAATAGAGCCCGGTCACCTACCAACTGATCTACAAGTTAAGGATATATTAATTGTTTTGGCTATAAAACTATATATGTGGTGTTTATCTCCTTTTAGATCGTCCATCATATAAAATCTTTTGATTTTATGTGTATATATTAATTAAATCACTAGGCGTCGTTAAGATGGTTTTATATGTTGTTAAAGATATAATACCCTACGTTTTCTCGGTCTAAAGCTTACATTGGTCTAAACTTACATGCCAATTAAAGAAATAAGAAGCTATGTTTTTTATTTTCAATAAAGAAATAGTAGAACATCTAGATTGTGGAAAGTCTTGGGTTCAAGTCCCACATATCACATGATTTAAAAGAAATTAAACTTAAAAAAAAAGTAATTTTTCATTTTTTACTAGCTCTAGTAACAATTCGTCGATCTTAATTGAGCTCAAAGTCGCGTAAGGGGGTGTTTGGGATTAATTGTTCAAAACAAATTATGCGTTTTGGAAAAGCATGGGTGGAGCTGCTTATAGATTATTGCGTTTTGGTAGCCTAAAAAACTGATTATATGCGTTTTCAAAACGAAATCCCAAACACTAAAAACTGATTATCTGTGTTTTCATAACGCAATAATCTAAAAATCAGATTCAAAACGCAATCCCAAACACCCTCTAAATAAAGATTTTAAAATTATTTTCCTAACCGACCCATTCTCACCATTCCCGGTTTCATATGTCTTTAATTATATTACGTAAGCAAACCTTTAATAACCACCATGATACTTATCTAATGGTTGTTGAATATAAAAAACACAAAAACCACGAACTCAAGATCATGTATATTGATTAAATACTTATATCTAATAATTTTTAATATATATCCCTAGGTGTATGCGCTAATCCGCATTTGTCCCGAGTGCTGAGTTATGTGTCTTATGTCTAAGGCATAATGCAAAACTACTATCAAACTAGAGGGTCTCACTTTTATTCCTATATGGTAGAGGTAAAACTATAAAATAATGAACAATGTTGTGTGTTTTTGTATTATGAAAGTTGTGTCTATCAACAATACATCAAGGCCTTTATATAGGCTTACATATGACTAACTCTAGCTAAGATTATGGAGTCAATAGTTGACTAAGTATAATGTACAATATAAATACAATGGCTAAAATAATGGAGTCAATGGTTGACTAGGAGACTTGACTTGACTTGACTTGATTTATGTTAGAGAGTCAATGGTTGACTAAGAGATTTGACTTGACTTGACTTGACTTGATTAATGTTGTTAATACGCCCCCGCAAGATGGAGGATCCGTTGGAGACTCCAATCTTGGACCGAAAATATAGGAAGGGTGCACGTGCAAGCGGTTTGGTGAGCACATCCGCGAGTTGATCCTTGGAGCTGACATGAAGAACTTTGAGTTGCCCGGAATTGACTTGTTCCCGCACAAAGTGATAGTCCAGAGCGATGTGTTTCATGCGGGAATGGTAAACAGGATTTGCACATACATAAGTAGCTCCTGTGTTGTCACAGTAAAGTGATGGGGTGCTTTTAATTGGGAGCCCGAGTTCACCAAGTAAATTTTTAACCCATGAGAGTTCAGCCGCAGCATTAGCGAGTGCTTTGTACTCAGCTTCGGTA
This sequence comes from Ambrosia x helenae, assembly GCA_030844895.1. Lineage (NCBI taxonomy): Eukaryota > Viridiplantae > Streptophyta > Magnoliopsida > Asterales > Asteraceae > Ambrosia > Ambrosia x helenae. Next base: position 130,047,464 of record CM061233.1, on the reverse strand, counting down.
GATGATCTAGAGACAGTTTTTTGTCTAGCAGATTTCCAAGAGATGATATTGGACCCAAGATATATGAGATATGCTGTAGTGGACCGTCCCCCATCATTAATGCCGCCCCAGTCCGAGTCCGAAAAAGCCTGCAAGTTTAGGTTAGTATTGCGGTTCAAGAACAACCCATGATGGACCGTTCCTTTCAAATAGCGGAGTACCGTTTGAGAGCTTGCCAGTGTGATTGTTTAGGTGAGTGCATGAATTGAGATAATTTATTGACGGCAAAGGAGATATCGGGACGTGTGAAGGCAAGATACTGCAAAGTGCCTACAAGTTGGCGGTAGGGAGTGGGATCGACTGGGGGTGTGGAGTCAAAGGGAGAAAGAGAGTCAGAAGTGCTTAAAGGAGTGAGAACCTCTTTTGCACCATCCATTTTAAAGGTGGTAAGAATATCTTGAATGTGGCGATGTTGGGAAAGAAATAGACCATCAGGCGTAGGAATGACTTCAATTCCTAGAAAATGATGGAGAGGGCCTAAGTCTTTGATAGAGAATTGATTGCTTAGGGCTTGAACAAAGGAATCCATAAATGGATTATGATTGCCGGTGAGGACAATGTCGTCAACGTACACAAGGAGGTAGCAAGTGATGTTGTTGAGGTTGTATACAAAGAGAGAGGGGTCAGAAATGCATTTTTTAAAGCCAAAAGGTAGTTTGTGGCTTTTATTTAGGGAACATGAAGTACAATGAAAAGACTCATGGGTCACCTTATTAAAACGAAGTCCCAATCTAAAAATTAAAGACTTGAACACTTGAAGCGATGGATGTCCAAGTATGTGGTGCCACATGAGAAGAGAGTTTGTTTGGGTGTTGTTGACTTGAGGAGACAATGAGATTGGTCCATAGTAGACATCATTTACGTTCACTCCCCGCATGAGGCGCGCCCCCGTGCGTAGATCCTTTACAAAAAAATGATAAGGAAAAAATTCAACGGAAACACGATTAGTACGACAAACTTTGGCAACGGAAATAAGATTATTTCGAAGATTAGGAGCAATTAAAATGTTATTTAAAAGAAGTGGGCGAGAATTTGTTGGAATAGTTGTTTGAGCAATATGAGTTATAGGAAGAGTTTTACCATCACCTAGCACGATCTTATCGGGTCCTCCGTATTCGGAAAGAACGGAAAATTGTTGGTTGTTGTTCGCGGTGTTGTTGGACGCACCGGTGTCCCACATCCAAGATGAGGTTGTAGCCATTGGGTGAGGGGTGGTGTAGTTAACCACGGGGGTGTTGGTATTTTGAGGCGAGACATTGTGTTCTCTTAGGAAGCGACTAAGTTTGCGACAATCTTTAGTGTCATGTCCGGGAATGTTACAATAGTAGCAATAGGTGTTATTGTTGCGAGTCGGGCGAGTGTTGGTATTGGTAGTTTGTGGTGGCCCTTGGTTTCGGGTTGTGGCAGCGGTAATGTGGGTGATTTGTTTGGCCATAATGAATCGAAAGAAAAAAAAGGCAAAATGCGGACAGAAGGTGTCTGTCGAGTAGGTTGGGATCGAAGATGGCTCAAGGGAGCTTTTAGGCTCTTGATACCATATAAAATAATGAACAATGTTGTGTGTTTTTGTATTATGAAAGTTGTGTCTATCAACAATACATCAAGGCCTTTATATAGGCTTACATATGACTAACTCTAGCTAAGATTATGGAGTCAATAGTTGACTAAGTATAATGTACAATATAAATACAATGGCTAAAATAATGGAGTCAATGGTTGACTAGGAGACTTGACTTGACTTGACTTGATTTATGTTAGAGAGTCAATGGTTGACTAAGAGATTTGACTTGACTTGACTTGACTTGATTAATGTTGTTAATAAAAACTGTCCACATCTTATATTTCTTAGACCATACCTTAGCTTTGCTATTAGTAATATTAACTGAGTATGATGATAATGATATATCCCATTAATTTTCACAAGAAAATATATAGTTCGTAATTCTCATGACATGCAGATAAATTTAAAATTAAGTCGTAATGTGTGTATTTTGGGAGCGTAGGATATATAACTTTTTACTAGTCGTTATACGTTTTTGATAATTTTAATATATTTTGACACCAAAACCAGCATCAAAACTTTATTAGTGTTATTTGTGATAGTTTGGAGGGTCGAGCGCTTCCTGGGGATATGGACTTAATTAGGGATATGTATGATAGAACGGAGACAAGTGTTTGGGCACCTGTGGGGGATACCAACTCCTTCCCTGCTGTGGTAGGACTTCACTAAGGGTCTCTGTTGAGTCTTTTTCTTTTTGTGGTTGTTCTGGATGAGCTGACTAAGTCGATTCAGGAAATGGTCCGTATTGCATGCTTGTTACGGAAGATATTGTGTTAGACTGTTAGTTGCCGAGACTACTTAATGCGAGGGCAGAGGAGTGGCGAGCAACTTTAGGTAACAATAGAAACCCTTACTAGGATGAGAGGTAGAGGTAGACCTAAATTGATTTGGGATGAGCGAATTATGCATGATTTATTAGAATTGCACCTCTCTGAGGTCATGGTCTAGGATATGAATTCGTGGAGGCGTAGGATTAAGGTCGATGACTTTTAGGGAGGGACAATAGAGCCTTAGCTTTGTCTCAGGGACTTAGACTTTCTTACACATTAAGGGGACTTTAAAGGTGACTGTCTTCGTGTATTTGTGCATGTATGTTATTGTAGATGTTAAACATATTTTTGTTTGCAATAATCTCTCACCACTTCGTTGATTATTAGTCGTTTTCTATTTCTATACCTTTTAGTTCTCTATGTTGGTGTATTGTTTATTTTGGAGCCGAGGGTCACTTTGGAAGCAGTTTCTCTATTCACATGGATAGAGGTAAGGTTTGCCTACTTTTAGACGCAGTTCCTTTGATCAAAAGACGTTGTGGATTAAGACGGGGTCCAAAACCACATCTTAAGGCTAATTTCACGACGACTTTTGATACATTTCTATACTAGTTGACTAATCAGGCCTCTTACTAGTTCAGGGTTTCTTACCCGAACGTGGCTCTTAATGGCTCAACACTTACTAGTGCGGAAGTTGTCAAACAACCCTTTAATTCTAATGTATATGGGACTTGAACCCAAACCTTCAAACCTAGGTGTTCCCAAAGGCTTTGTTTTTGCCAATAAGTGACCAACCCCATTTAAATCTCAATCGTTACATATGCTTCTAACAATTTTTATGAAAAATGCCATTTGTCGTCTAACCCATTATATGTGTACGAGTGGGGTGTTTTCCTAAGAAGAATAAGAAGGATTTTGAGCCATTTGATGAGTTAATGGATAGATGATTAAGATTGAGCAATGACAAAACCGGAATTAGTGTTTTAGTTTTAATTGATTGATTTGACCATCTAGAGGTATTATCGTAATTTGGTCTGTTCTGAATTCAAAATCCTACATGCAAGGTATATGTAACTTTTTCCCGTCTTTTTTTAAACGCTAATAACTTTTTATTCGTAATTTTAAAAAAATATACCATAATATCGACTTTGCACATGTTTGTTCTTTGTTTGGTTAATACTTAACATGGTTTTACGACTCATTTGTTTGCTACGTTTTCACGTTATGTGGGTTACTTTGTGTTAATAGTTTGTTTTTTTGCTTTACGATTGTCCTGCTTTTCGTCGCTTTTTTCCGTTGCTACTTAGCACGGTTTTCCTGCTTTTCGTCGCTTTTCTGTTGCTACTTAGCACGGTTTTCCACTCACATCCTACAACGCTGGTAACAACGGTTTTACATCCACATCCTACAACGTTAGTAGCACGGTTTTACACCCCCGCCTCACAACGTGGGGGAATTCTACTAGTTAGAACTAAAAGCCAAGTCTATGACTTATTATTATATATGTCTCCAAATAAGCAACACTTATAAAAACTGATTTTTTACTTTTAATACATTTTGTCTTCTATAATTAAACCTCGTAATTTTTTATATTCAGCTTTTTTCCGTATATTTTCATCTTTCCCAAAATTTCGTCCGCGTGATGCAGCGGGTGTAACCTAAACTCTTTTGTAGAGCACAATCTAACCTAACATAGCTACTATGAACCTAACCACTATTACGTGTATACTTCTTAATATCTTTATTTGAAATTCATTATAAACAGAAGCTTTCTTCTTCGGTTGTTGAATCCAGGAAGCTGCCATTTGAAGAAGTGCAAATACAATCGCACTCCGCAAACCCATCACGGAACAAAACTATATGCGAGGACACCATGCGCATTAACAGTAGAGGAGGAGGATAACACGGTGGTAGTAGGAAACAACAGGACCCAACCTGGAGGGAAGACAACGTGGAAGAGTTAGACAGTTACTATCGGCGCAGCAACAACCAATCCCACGCTAACAATGTTGTCAGCAGCCCCTATTCATTAACAGAGGAAGATCTCACTAAGCCATACTACCCACCAACCTTCAACGAGTAGTCAAAATTCAAACTGTGCATAGCCTAAGCTACTTTCCAAGCAAAAACAAAGATGTCAAATACCGTGGGAAATATGATGGGACGGACACCCCGAAGACTTCCTACCGGGATTCCAAACAACGGGGAGAATAGAAGGGTGGGCACCTCCAGTCTAGTGCTATATGTTTGCTCATACCCTAACAGGCGCGGCGCGCATATGGTTTGACAATTCACCAGCAGGACAGACTGACAACTTGCAAGATCTGATGGACAAATTCTCCACACACTTCAGCCAGCTAAAAAAGAATTAAGGGTGAGTCCACAGACATACTGCAAAATGTACCGTCGCAAGGGTAAATCTATCGAAGACTACATCACCAGGTACAATAAAGAGGCTCTTTAGATTGGTCACATTGGTTTCGAACTTTTGAAAGCTGATTCATACAAGGAGTGAGGTGCAAGGAACTCATTTGCACCCTCGAAGGCAGAACGAGAATGTCCAAGTCATGGGACGAGATTATGCAAGCAACAAAGGTATAAACCCGGACGGAAAGAGAGCCAGCTGAGAGAGATGCACATAAGGCCAAAAACTGGAACAGGCAAGGTGGCGAAGTTCAAATAGACACCACGACAGAAAGGGAAAAAGCTCAGTCTGGAGCCGGATCCAACCACCCTCCTAGGAGGATAAAAACCCCGCCGGCAAGCCGAGTAGAAACAGGCAAATCATAAGGATAGTAGAAGCTAAGGGAAGCACAGTCATAATACTTGGAATCCGCTAACAAAGACCCAGCACAAGTATTGGCAATGGAAAATTTAGAGTTCAAAGAACCAAAAAGAATCAGAAACGGGGAGGGTTTAAATGTCTCCAAGTATTGTGATTTCCACAAAGACATTGGGCATGAAACAAATGCATGTTTTAAGCTAAAAACAGATTTCGAGAATGCACGAAAATTGGGGAAGTTGTCCCACATTTTGAAAAATGTGCAAAGAGGGTAGCGCAAGGAGGAAGGCACACTAATCAAGAAAATATGCAACGTCAGCATGTTACAAGGAGGGAGGCGCAATATAAGGCACTCGAACAAAAGAAGAAATGAACAGCGTGTGTCTTTCCCTGTAATATTGCATGAAACAAATGCATGTTTCACCATCTCTGACACATCCTTTGGTCATCACCGTAATATTCGGTCATTACAGAACCAGGCACGCCTTCATGGACACTGGCAGAACCTCGGACATTATGTACGAGCAGTTCTTCAATGTCCTGGACGGTGAAGACAAGGCGAGGTTAAAACCAGTGCACGCGATGATCTCAAGAATTTCGAACGGGGTGGTTATTCCCATCGGCAAAATATCATTCCTGGTTACTATCAGCGATGGTATCCGCTCAATGAATTTTTGGTGGTTCCTGCGATATCGAAGCATGACATCATCCTGGGGCGGGACTCAATTGGCACATTCAACATGGTTCCATCACTGGTGCGTGACGCAATCAGTTTCTCAACCCAAACGGGGGTTTCCATTGTGTGGGCAAACAGAGAATGCGCCTTGATAGAACAACCCCACTCAAACAAAGCAATCAAAGCATCGGTAAAAACAGAACCGAACTGTGTTCCAGAGTTTCATTAAAGGAAGGAATTGAAAAGAAAGTGAAGGAATTGAAGGGAAAGTGAAAAATAAGTGTGTTCCAGAGTTTCATTAAAGGAAAGAAGTGGAAAAAATGGGAGGGAGTTGAAGGAAAATTATTGCTTAAAATCTTCCTTTCAAAATGGAAGGAAATGGAAGGAGGGGAAAGTTATCAATTAAAATGTTTTGTTATTTACTAATTTATCCTTCTATTTAATCTAATATAACACCCAACAAGGGCATTATTGTAAAATTAAACCTTTCTTTTCCCTTCCTTTCAACTCGGGAACACATAAATTTTTTATTTTCTTTTCTTTTCCTTCTAACTCGGGAACGCAAAATAAAATTATATATTTCTTTTCCTTCCCATTCTTTTATGTCCTAAATCTCTTTTCTCTTCCTTTCTTTCCATTAGAAAACTCGGAAACACAGTGTAAGTCTTCAACGCTGGTAAGATTAGTTACTAGTTATTGTCGTTATTATTGCATTGCTACTTTATTGAAGAAATACAACATGAATGGTGCCTTATGCATAACTGCCAATTGACAATAAAATTAAAAACTAAAAAAATAAAAACTAAATAAAGAAAAGAAAAATTGTTGAATAGAGCCGGCCCTTTTATCTTCTTCGTGGCCGCATTACATTTCCATATGCAAACATGCGACGACCTCTAAGTTCTAAAATGCGTTATGGAGGTTCCAGCCAAACTTTTGACTTTGACTCAGTGCTCTCCTAAATAAATGATATCCTTCGTCAAAACATTATAATTGTTACATGGCTTGTTTGAACGTGTGAAGTGTTGAAAACACCTGATCTACGTAGGGATGGCAATGGATCGGGTTTGGGACGGGCTTACGTAATCCCAACCCAATACTGATTAGGTATGCTTGTCTCAAACCGGCCTAAAACCCGTCGGGTTTGTGTCGGGTAATTACCATCAGGTATACCCGCGAGTTTCGAGTAAACCCATTAAGCATTATTAAATATCTATGTAAATGATTACAATGTATAAATTTAAAATACTTAAATCATATAAATATACTCAAATACATAGATAACAAATAGTATACACTTATTTTTGATAATTTTTAGCACAAAATGACAATCTAGATGGACAATTTGATATATTATGCATACATATTTAAAAAGTTATATTAGAAATTATATTGGGTATCTAATCGGGTAAACAGGTATACATTATCGGGTAATTGGGTCGGGTAAACGGGTATATCATCAAATCCCAAACCCGTCGCAAACCCGGAAAAAATAAAAACTAATCCAATACCCGGACCCATACCCGATTACCCGACCCCAAACTCATCCCAAATGTATCGGGTTTGATTGCCATCCCTAATCTAACGCCACATGTTTATTTGGTAAAGCACTCACCTAAGATTTTTTCACAACCGTTAACATAGGATCTTTAACACATAAGGGTGTTGGAGTAGACCCCAAAGCCTTATTCTCATCAACTAATGTGATATCTTTTAAATTTCTATTATTATTATTATTATTATTAATATAAATAAAAAAAAATACATAATTCAAAAAAAAGTCTTTAGGTAATAACAAAAATTATATACCGGTTTGACGCTATTCGGAAACTTCAATCCACGCACGACACAATGCTATTTTTTTCTTCTTTTGTCCACGACGTCGCTTGCCGTTTTGGACGTGATTCTTGATCGGCCATTTGGGTCAGCCGTCTTGATGTTCCACCCATCTCTCGCGCCCTTCTTTTGTCCACGCTTTTTTGGACCGACATCTTGTGATGGCTGCGTTTCTGGAATAACAAAATCCAGAGACAACGGTGGCATTTGGCTAAAGTTTTGCTCCAATTCCGTGTTATCACCATACCCGTCTTCCGACAAAAACTCTAAATCCGGTGAGTAACAACCTTCCCACGACGTGTTTTCCGTTTCCAGATTTGAAGATGTTTGTGCAGTTTGATAAAGATTTGGATGTATACATAAATTTTTTTTTTATAAAGTGCCCCAAACTAGCTGTTGGCAACAGTCAATAGCCAGCCAACGGCTAGGTTTCATTCGCTAACGCACGCGAGAATGGTAATGTGGTCTCGATCACGAAAACTTTCATGTGACTGTGTTCTGATGGTCACGAGCCATGTGAATCATATGGCCGCTCACATCTACTCACTCACAACCCAGAACACATATTTAATTTTTTTTTTTGAACGGCTAATTTCTTACACCTCTTTCTTTACATCTTTTATACCTTTTAAATCTTTTTCGCACCCTTAGAGTTGAAATCCCAACCTTACTCAAGAGAGGATTTCCTCTCTACCACTAGGCTTAACACATGTTCTAAGTTAAGAGTAATTTAGTTTTAAGCAAATATAGTAACATTAGAAATTCATTCCCGAGGCTTGCTGATTGGGTAATATATTAATAAAAATAGAAGTTAAGATTCATTCTGACTTTCAGCAAAATGTCAGCTCTTGTTTATGGACTTTAGTTGCGATTATTCAAAATAAATAAAATCAAGTGATTGAGTAGGTACAAACATTACATAACGATATACATTTTTTATACATACGAATAAAAATACCGCTAATTATATATTGGTGGACATTTCATTGTACCTATCTACAGTTAGTTACATAAATTGTTTGATGTTTGGATTGAATTAAATTTTAAACCAACAAACTTGAATTGTGATTTATCGATGTTTCAATTTTTAACTTATTGTTGAAAATTTTTATGTGAATGTGAGTTTGGTTTTGTCTCACATTGGTTGAAAGATGAAAAGTTGATGAGTTTATAAGGTGAAACCAAATGGAAGAGATTAAATTTTTTGTTTTACATTATAATTGGGTACCTACCGCGCGCGCAGGGGGGCTGCAAAAATGGGTTCTGGTTAGGGAAATTTTTTTGAACCAACACGACGCCCGCACGACCTGCGGACACGAATGCAGCTCGAAAAACCCGGGTCCGCGTGATGCTGGGTTTTGCTACCCGTTTTAGATTTTAATGTTTGTAACAAGAAGAATCTTCTTCTAGAAACTGTTTCGTGTACCACTGCAGTTAATTAGGCAATAAACGAGATTCATTAACATTAATCTCGAAATTGATTGACACAATTATTGCAGCAACACACAGAAACAGAACTCGCAACTCATACTCGAAAACACTTACGTTCGCATAGCAGCTGCCCTTCTTTGATTATTTTTCAGGCAAGTGGGATAGTCCGGCAGTGAACCGTCACTGTTTTCGAACCGGTGTACCCTGGGAACAGACCGCGAATCTGTTTAAGGGAATTGTGTCAAACACAAGCCCGGTTCATTTCGATGACTGTCTTCTGTAACAGTCTCTTGCAGCAAGAACATGTACTCTGAAACATGCGACCTTCGTGTACGAAAGGCGTGCAACGATTACAATGTAAGTATTTTCTAACACTTATAAGTCTGAATTTCGAATCGTAGCTTCTCTTTATCAAAGAAAAGTATTATGTGGGATTAACAACATGAGTTGTTAAAATTAGTTTGGGTCTACTCAATGTCTATATGTATATTAGGAAACATGATATAACTTGCAATATCATTGTTAACATCAATATAATTTCCTGCAACATATATACACATAATACTATAAAAAAAAAGTTAAATCCAAACCAACTATAACATGTAACAGACTAACATCGATTTTTATGTTACACATTACCAGTGGCGCAGGTTTGTAGGGGCGGGGAGGGGCGGCCGACCCCCCCGGATTTTCACGCAGAAGTTCCGATTATATAGTATCCGTATAGAAAATCTTGAAAATATAGGGTTTCGACCCCCCGAAACCAGTGACTTCGAACCCCCGGTGACTTCCGACCCCCCGATCCTTCGGGTCAAGCTTCGCCACTGCACATTACACACTATATTTTCACATATACCGTTAAATAAGTAACAATATTTTTCATGGTTAACTTTTCAGCACATTTTTATCTTTTCGTTCATGGTGTGTAAATAAATTTCATATAAGTCGTATCAAATATTTTAACTCGGATGAGAAAAATATAATACAGCAAAAATTGGTTCCATTAAACTTTAAGCTATAAGAAATTGGTGAAAATTGTCCCACCCTATATACTGTACAACATATTACCCAAATTATAAAAAATAAAAAAATAAAAATTATATAAAGAAAAATCTGAATCCTTAAAGTCGTTATTAAACTAGATCAGGCCCAAAACCCAGCAGAGATTCTTCCCTTTGTTTTGAGGCGTTATTAACTTGTACTCTTCTTTCTTAATATCTTCGTTGTCAGTAACAACAACGCCGCCGCTATCGCCGTCGCCGCCGCCTAGCGTTAGCTCCTTCGCTCTTTCCGCTTCATACCCCCAATCCGTCCGCCCCAACACCACCAACATCGTCACCACGCAAGACATCTGCGCCGCCCACATCCCAACCACAACCCTTCGAAATCAAATCCCATAAAGAATCCCAACACAACCGCCACCGGCATCCCCACCAAATAAAAACACCCAAGATTAATATTCGCGCCTATTTTAGGCCTTGCGGTGCCCTTAGGACACCGCACCCAGTCGTCTGCGGGCAGTTTCCCAGCTCGCAGAGACCAATTATAGAAGAACCATCGAAGTCAATGCGATGATTTCCTTATCTTGAGTAAACATAGTCGCCCATAAATTCCTCACGCTCGCCGCGAAAAACAAAGCCGAAAACCCCAAGAAAAAGCTACACAAGAGCCGATAACCGCGGCTCGTTTCGCCTTTTCGGGCCGACCCGCCCTAATTCATTCCCAACCGAGTCGACACGCTAAAACTCAGCGAAGACGGGAATATGTAAATTAACGCGTCGTTTGAATCAATATCCCCATCGAAGCCACGGTTGCACGCGGGTTCACCAACAACCCGCATAGCAATATCATGATTTCGTACCACCACCATTCCAAACAAACCGATACGCAACTCGGTATCGCTAAGTTTAATAACGATTTCCATCCTTTAAGACATTCTCTCGTAACACCTCCCCATGTTTTCTTGTAAACGCCCGAAATTAATATGTAAAACCACCAATGAAGCAACTAGATTAAAATTTGTCCACACACTGCCCATTGCAACACCTTCAATACCCAAGTTTAAATACTTTACGAGATAATAGTTAATGGGAATGTGCAGAAAGATCGAAAGCGATGCACAGAATGTGAGAGGCAGAGTTATCGATTGCGAACGAAGGTAAATACGCAATGGGTGTAATAAAGATTGTGCCAAAAGATCAGGAAGAGAGTACAAAAGATAAGTTTGTGCTTGTGTTGCAATCTCTTCATCTTGTCCACAAAACAACAAGATGCTTTTCATGTTAAGCCACAAGATTGCAATAGGTAATGATACTAAAGTCAATAAAAGAACGGTTCTTTGTAAACAAAGACCAAGAAGAGTATGTCTTTTGGCGCCAAAAGCTTGACCACAAATGGGTTCCATTCCCATGGCTAAACCGGATAGAACTGAGTATCCGGTTATGTTAGCGAACCCGACTGCTAACGAACCGCCTGCGAGTGCTAGCTCGCCTAGTGGCCTAAGAACAACATGGATATCATTGAGCGTGAATAGAGCAAGAGACCCGTGAGGATCATTGGGATAGCGATTTTGGCTATTGAAATGGCTTCATTGACAGCTAATGAAAGATGGGTTTGGTTCTTGTTGTGTGGCTTGGTGAAATGTTGATTGTCATCATCATTATTATTATTATTATTATTATTATTAATAAGAGTTGGTGTGATTGGTTCTGGGGATTGTTTGGTGGTTGTATGGATTAGAAAAGGGTCGAAAATGTTTGTATGTTGTTCGGCTGGATTAGAATTGGAATGTGGACTGGAAGGTTGCTGGCACATTTTTGAAACCGATCTCTGTTTTTTCTAATTTTTTACCGTCAGGTTTTAGAGAGAGAGGGAATGTAGAGAGAGAGGTTTTTTTTCTTTTTTGGGAGGTTTAAGAGTAGTGATTCGTGATGGGGTATTTAAAGTTTTTTTAGGACGGCTGACTTTCTATACATCTCTGTTTTTTTTTAAATATAAAAAATAAATATTCAAAATAACTTTTTGTTATAGTAATTAAGCACTTGAGATTGCATTTTTGACAAGAAAGTGTCAATTTTGACCGGCTTTCAACAGTACACTGCCAAGTGCTTTAAACACTTGTTTTTTTACGTGTTTTATTTTTCGCCCTCTAATATTTATGTATTTCAAAATTCAAAACATATAAAGCATAGGTTAATTATGAAAAAAAAACACCATTCGTTTTTGGGAGGACAGGGTGGTTCGTGATGATCACCTCGTGATCATTGTGATCCCGTGAAACACCGGCCCACGTAGTTAATCATGGCCGCAATTCTTTTTTTTTTCGTGATGTATATCGTGGAGCCTTGGCTGGCAACGGTCATTTTGACCAAAATTTAAAAAAAAAATTTTACCTACCTATTTATATACACACTCACACAAATTTTACCTACCTATTTATATACACACTCACACAATTCTTCTTCTATACAAAACAAAAAAAAAAAAATAATCACAAAATTCAACTCATCATCCTCATCATTCACATTCACAATGATTACTTGGACGCAACATGAGGAAATTGTGTTAGTGATCGTGTACGACACCGTACACAGCAATGACGCATCAACTAGTAGCGGTCGGGGTCGTGTTCGTGGCCGGAGCAACGCTCCGAACTGGAAAAGAGTTTTAGCCGAGTTTGGTCAACTTGTCGGGAGAACACAACATTCGTGTGATTCAATTTCTCATAGCGCGCGGACCTCCAATTGAAGTGTCAAACCTTCGATTTTTTTTTTAAGAAAGTGGTGAACAATAATCCCAACGAAACATAAGATGTGCAAGTTGGCTTTGCTCAAATCGACTATGCGGCTAAGGTCGGGGTTAATTTTCAACATGTTTCGGCATGGCGAATGTTACGCCCAAATTTTTATTAGGTTTAATGTTTGTATTTTTCTTAGTATTCTTGTTATTTTTTTAGTAGTTTTTATTTTATTTCTAGTAGTGTGTTATTTTTTTTTTTAATTTAATGTAATGTTATTTATTTTATTTAATTTAATGTTTTTTATTTTTTAAAATGTAATGTTTTTAGTTTATTTAAAAAAAAGTTTAGTGATCAAATGTGAACACCGCCACATGGGTTTAGTGATGAAATGTGATGGAATGAGGTGACACAATCTGATTGGGTGTGATAGTGTGATTAGTGTGAATCCATCCTTAATAAATTATTACAAATATTGCAATTGAAGAGGTAATCCCTAATTAGGCTGATCAAACATACATGAACCCTAACACATACGGATCACAATTGCTTTAGTCCACCACAATCTTCTGTTACAGGGAGTTCAATTTTCAATGGAGGGATCTTTTCATCTTATCCTAACTTTATATTCATGTTAAAACTTTCTATACGCCTTCCTTTCTTCTCAATTTACTCTCGCCCTCTCTGTATTTATTATCATAGTTACGCATATGCATTATCAGGAATACTGGACTGACTTGATCGTCGTCCCGGTTGCTGACCCTTTCTACGGTTTCTAGCTTCGAAGCAGAGCGAAGAATATGAAGTGTGCTTGGTTCAATATCTAAGTTGCTGCAATGATCGCTCGGTAACAAAAACATAAATAGTATAAAGTTTAGTTTCGCTATCTTCAAAATTTTTGTACAATGAGGCATTGAGAAAAATATTTCAACTCTATCAACTTATTATGTACTAATCATTTCACTCTATTCACACACCTAAGAAGCGATGTTTCATGCCCAAATGTGAGGACTTGGCAGGGGCTATTGGCCCATAACACTTAGTCTTAAAGACACCCATCCCCTCATCACCCTTTTGCAACTTGACCCATGCATCTTCATTCATTGTCTTCCATGCAACAACTAATTGTTTTCGCTCTTCCCTCACCCGTCCTTCCTTCCACAGTCCCCGTCATTCAGTTAATTGTCACATGTTTTGTCCATGACACTAGTTAACTTTTAAATTTATGCTAAATTTATGTGAACAAAACAACATAGCTCATTATCTTCTCTTTAGCATATGCAAGCAATACTATTATAACTAACCGGTTGTATTGAAACCTTACTTGTAGATTAGAAAAGAGAATGAGAAAATATGTAAAGTAAAACGTAACAAAGAATATTTTTAGTTAAAAAAAAATTAGAATACTTTGCTTAACAAACTTGATTATTTGATAGTAAATTAAATTTTTTCTAATCATATTAATTTTCTTATTACATTCTAGACACTTTGATAATTCTCAGTTCGGCCCTCTCACTTGAAAAAACCAATTGAGAATAAGAAAGACAAAGATTAGGACAAAAATAAGGTTTGGAGAGGTAGTAGGTGAATGAGGTTAAAAACCGTGTGACGACACATATTTGTTAACATAATATATGGAGTTGTTAAGGATAACATAAATGCTTCTCCGTTACACAACAAAAACGAAGATTTGGCCGACACCCAACACTATTTTACCACGTTTTGACCGGCGGCGGCCACTTCAAAACAACGCCGCTCCCTGTCGAAAAACCGACACCACGTACACACACTATCCTTATTCCTTTTTGGTTTTACCAAAAAATTAATTAACAAAATTAGTTATATACATCAATAAATAAATAAAAGGTTGTAAATTCCTCAGACTATCTAAAATATGTCAACATCACACAAAAATAATTACTTTTGTGTCGACAAATATAACTTAGTATTATTATTAACTATGTTAACTTGAAAATGACCCATTTAATATACTAGTATTGGATTTAAATAATCTCAACGATTATCTATTGGTCACCTCTAGTCTCAACATCAAAAATCACTACTGACAATCTCAACCTTTTACTAGGGGTGTAAACGAGCCAAGCCGAACCCGAGCCTGACTGGGCTCGCGCTCAGCTCGTCATGCTTTTATGAAGCTCGAGCTCGGCTCGATTCGAGCCTGATACTTTGAGTTCGAGTTCGGCCTGAAAGTAAAACCCAAAAGCTCGAGCTTGGGCTCAGCTCGAAATAATTTTAAAACAATTTTAAAGGAGCTAAAAACTCGCTTTGATTGCTTAAATGAGCATAAGCTCGGATAGAGCATGGCTCCCAATGTTAAGTAGTAGGTTGTATTATAAATAAAATAAGAATAATATTAAATTTGTTTGGGCTTGTTTAGGCTAGCGAGCCTAAACGGTATTTGTATGAAAATATCGAGCTTGTTAAGGCTCGGCTAGTTCGAACTTTTAACGGATCCGATCACGAGTAGCTCTCGAGCCGTTCGCATCATTTACACCCTACTTTTAACCTATTTTCTTTTAGTGGAAACCCTCCCCCCCCCCCCCCCCCCCCCCCCCCCCCCCTCTCCACCCCTCCCCACACCTTCGATGGATACCTTGTAGTGTCTTCGTCACTCTGGCTGCAGGAGCCTTAAACTTGGATGAATAATAATTTGGAAGCGATCCAAAAACAGATTTAACCAATGTAACTCGGCCTGCAAAGGATAATACTTTCCATATAGACAATCTTTCATTAAAACGATGAATAACTATTTTCGAATTAACTATTCGACCCATTTTTGTTCCAATAGGTAGACCCAAGTATGAGAATGGAATATCACCCTTCAAAGCCAAAGGAGTTGGCCATTTCTGCCACTTCAACCTCTTCCATCCCAACCCATATAGTTTACTCTTTCTCAGATTTATTTTCAACCCCGATGCTATATAAAAAAACATCCCAGTATCCATTTCAATTTTTTTTCGCCTGACCACTCTCTCACAAATAATGCATCATCGGCGTAAAATAAATGTGAAACTACAGTGTTTCTTGTCACTCATGTTCTATTAAAATGTCAAGGTAAATGGCTGTTTTATGGTGATATGTCCATTTACACTTAATTATTCAATTTAAAGCAACTACAGTGTTTCTTGTCACTCATCCTATTAAAAACACTGAATAATTGAGTGAAACTCGGATACATTATTCAACCTGTTTATATTTAATGGTAAAGATGGCCTTTTGTACTCTCTAAGTGTAAACTTCAGCTAGTTATTATGTTAATTATGTCATGATGATTGATGATGAAATATATATTTGCATTTTTCATTGAACAAAGAGGCATTCAACATCTAAAGCATTGACTTCTTTTATAAAAGTTTTGAAGGATTTAAAATCCTCATGCGTCTCAAAGTGTAGTCATAAGGATAAAGTTGAAATGAACGATATTTATTTTATTATGAGATGAGCTAAATCCAATGTGGTCTCAAAACCGATAATATAACTGATTTCGCATAAGTTGCTAGTTATTATCTCTATCTTAAAAATGTCGTGGGATATCTTCCCACCGACCCTTCAACTTTAAAATTGTCATATTTAGCTTTTTTTTATAACTCTACGAAACCGCACCATCCATCATGGAGGGTGACATGTCCGCAACCCAAAAGACCTTAGTAGGAGAAGTTCGCTCTGGGGATTTCGAAGGCAGGGCAAGAGTTTCATAAGATCAACCGCACAGGAGGCCCTTCGCATTGCTAGCTCCTTAATAAAGTAGGAATCTCGGCTAACAGCTCCGCCTAAGAGCTTCACCCCTTTCTCCGACCTACAATCTCACGGGGGAAAAGCCCCTCCGTAACTTTCAACCCTTTACAAGTCGGCTAAAAACCTCTGTTTTCTTAATGTTAAGTTGAAGTCCTAAGGATAGGCCTTCCAAGACGATGATGTCAAGGGCCTTAGCGACTTCAGAGGCATCGCCAATAACAGTCCCGTCGTCTAAATACCATGCGTGAAATGGGAGTGTACAGTTTTCTTGCACCTTGAGAACAAGGGGGTGTAAGGCAAGGGCAAAAAGGAGAGGCCCTAGAGTGTCTCCTTGCTGAACCCCAGTTGTAGCCCCTATACATACATTACCAACATATAACTTAGTTGGCTGGGCATAAAGGAACTGGACCCACCGATAGATAGATGGGCAATGTTTATAAACCTCTCGGAGAAGAGCTGTGCGGTCAACCATGTTAAAGGCGTTGGAGAAGTCCACTGTAAGCATAGCCAAGGAACCGTCTGTGTGGAAAGAGTTAAGAAACCTGTTCGCGCTGTGAAGCACTGCCTCTGCCCCGTTGGGAGTCCCCACCGCAAATTGAAAATCTCCCAAGTACGGAGTCATTTCTTTCCCAACCTTCTTCATAGCCACGTTGGAAACCAACCTACGCCAGATTGCCCCAACGGCAATGGGTCGAATTCCGTTATCCGGCTTTAATAAAGGGGTTAGGGGGCCGAAGCAATAAACTCTGCAAGCACCCTGGGACACAAACCCCCTATCCATATGTTAACAACTTCAATAATAGCAGAAAGCAAACCCGTTGAAGTCACCGACCCATCACCACCGAGGGCGTCCAACAAATGTCGAGCCCGCAAACCATCTCTCCCACATGAGGTCCCTTTAGGGAAGGATCGGATACATTTGAGTACACGATCCCATCCATAGAAAGAGCAGGCAGTGCGGCAGAGCTGTCAGCCAGGGAGAGAGGCGACACCACCGTGTATTTGTCGATGAGGGCTTTCATGGTTGAATCTCCGAGGGGGCGACTCTGCTAGAACATAGAACCTTGACCACAGCTGTGAAATGTCAGCTAGAACACATAACCTTTCATAGTTGGAGCTCTTTTCAGAAACCTCGTCTCATCCCCTTCCTTCCCTAGGAACAACACCCTTGTCCACAGTACCAAAGAGAGAAGTTACTAAGTCTGTAAAACCCGCTCCATCTCTCCATATCGCAAGCGCTTGCTGAATGCTGCTGCATTGCAAATTTTACTTTGGTTGTATGCCTTTAACTTTGGTTGTATGGCTTTAACTTTTAAGAATTGCAATTTTAACCTTAGACTACTACTTCATAACCCTGTTTACTATTTAATTTAAAAAAAAAAACTAATTTATTGATGTGTTTAAAGATTTTACGTGGGAATTTTTAGATAACTGTTGGTATAAATACGAGTTGGTCTACGTTTCCACTTAAACTTTTTTCCTTTAGGAAAATTTTGAGTTTACCCCTTTCCGTACCTTTACTTTAAAAAAACTATTTTTACGTGCGAATTTTTATATATGTGTTGGTATAAATACGAGTCGGTCTACGTTTCGACGTAACTTTTTTCTCTTTTACGCATTATGTTTTATGCATTTTGTTTTACACTTCGTGTGTTACTGCAAGTTTCAACCTGTCGCGTGCCCCCGCAACGCGCGGCGGCAAAATACTACTTGGTTTTAAAAGGGAAACGGTAGGATCATTTCCTACAAATTTTGTTTTTGTTCTGTTCGAGATGACTAGGGTTGAAAAGGTATAAGAGCACTGCGTACTATAAACACACTAAAAGTTTTACGGGGTGTTTACAACTAGAATAATAATGGACAATGCTCTTTAGGACATCCTTATGTAGAATTGGAGCAGTAGCTGACGACATCAAGGTGTTAAGGTATTGGATAAGGTTTTGACTTTTCAAATAGTAAGAGGTTCAAATCTCATAGATGACAAAAAAATAGGCGTTAAAAAAATGTTTTATCATTCAATTCAAGTCATATGAAATAAATGGTCAATATCCTAATGGTATAACCAATTAACACCCTATTTGATTTACTAATGGGGTGGTGGTTCATTGGCAAAGTCAAAACCTTTAAAACACCTAGATTGGGGAAGGTCTTGGACTCAAGTCCCACAGACCACAGAATTAAAAAGAAATTAACCTTTAAAGAAAAAAAATACCTTGTTTGATTTGTGTGGAAAAAGACTTCATCGGCTTAATGAGAAATGAAAATCTAACTCAGAGAAAATATTATCAATGAAAAGTCATCTATGCTAAATATTCCAGCTTAACAAGAATTTACCTGTCTTATGCAGGTCGACTTGTATTGTATGTGTGACAACAGTCAACGTAACAGGTCAACATCCGTACATGTTTCATTTATTATGTCATCATATGTGCATATTTAGACAATTTGCATACACTATACCACCCCCGGCCTAGTATAGCATGAGTTAATCAGAAAACTCAACACAGTACACTTGTTTAGTCATACAACACCCGGACATGCCATCAAACAAGCATTACAAGAGGCTATTGCCCCTCTAACACATGATAATGCACCTTTAACACACGTTTGTGTATACAAAGATCACCATGGGATATCACTTAACAAACCATGACACATATGAAACAAAATACATGTTAATGTCATCATCAAGAGGCATGGAACATAACTAACTCTTACCCTTGTGAAACCGGATGATATTCCTATATCAAAAGGCATATTAGAGACTATTTAATGGACACAATGTACAATCACAACACTATTAACATGAATAGGCCGATTAATTTACATAACATGTTAAGTATGGGATCATGGCCAAGATATTTGTCTTAGAGACTACACAAGCTATGCTAACATGTGTATATACACACATACATACGGCATTATATATATACACACACACACACATGCTCATCAATTACATACATACATACACGCTTATCACCTAGGTTACACCAAATTAGTATGTACTCACCCCATCACTAGTCAACCACACATACTCTTTTTGCTTCCACACCTCACGGCCACCAAGGAAGGACAAGAAGAAGATAATTGCAAGCATGACAACTCACCAGCCTATGAACTATCACCCTCATCTAGAAGTTCACTTCTTGTCTTATCCCCTTCACATGCTTCGGCCGAAACTACCTTGGGAAGTCACCATCAAGAGCATGTCCAAACCTTGTGAAAATTTGACATCATGACATCACCTACACAAAAACACACCACACAAACCTTACCCAAGATAGCAAACCTTCCACATGCTCCTATTAGTAGCCGCCAACCCCCTCTCATGTCCCTTTCCAAGTGAATAACATGTGCACACTCCTTGGGAACAATGCACCAATCGAACTCCAAGAAAGAAACATGAGGAGCCATCCCTTTCACCTAAGATCCTTGTCTATTTCTTTGTCCTATGCTCGGCCGAGGTAGGCATGGGTGGAAGGATAGAAAGTTGTCAACTTACACTAAATAAGGAAAAGAACAAACCTCTACAACATCTCCTTAATGAGTCAACCCACCCCCTTATATCCATACTCATCCTAAATTGGCCAACATTAAGAGAAAACAACAATCATAAGTCACTTTCTTTCATGATCCTATGATTAGTTTGCTTAGACATTACCTCATCCAAGGAGCATGCATTTACCCTATTTGTTCGTGTCCACACTTGGCCAATCACCTATAAAAGGAGGCATCATTTCACTAACCATTGCCACACCATAACTCTTACACTCTTCTCTCAAACTTTCGGGTACTCACTAGCATTAGCCGAAGACTCCAAGCCATCAAGGGACCGGATAAGCAATCACAAGATCTCTAAGGCCGAACACCCTCTTGGTAAGATGTTATATATTGTATTCAGATCATGTTGATACTTTATGGTTTTTAATAGCAAATTTTTTTTTATGACAACCCTTAAGAGTTTTCTATGCATTAACCCATGAGTAAAGCCATAATATGGTCATGTTTCTCATGCATGTCAAACACAAACATACAAAACCTCTCACTCTACCTTATCTATCAATTTTTGTATCTTACCTATAAATTTTAGGAGTGACTATGATAGTTCCATGTATCAATATATTATTCGATTTCTTTTCTATGAACTTTCTAAATATAAAAATACAACCCTATATATTAACTGTATAAAAGATTATAAAAACAACAAAGTATAGATTGGTTAGGGGCATAAACACATAATGTTTGCAAGAATATTGTTTTAGTAGTGAACAAAAGGTTACCTTAAGATCAGTACCCTATATTTCACAAAATTTTGAACGACCAAAATACAACATAACGATTATCCGCAATATTTTCGTACACAAAATCCCTTATGAATCTGCAGAAACAAAAGAAAATGGTTCTTTAAATGCTTTTATAGTAGAAGGCAGCCATAAGATATCAGTAAGAATAAGACCTCATAAAGGTACAAATTGAAAAAAGAAACCAGTGACAATGTCTACTAACAAACCAAATATTATAAAGAGAATAAGAAACGAGTGAGTTGTTTCATTAAGATGTATATAATAACAACATAATGGTCACTATTTATATGTCTCTAATAGAAGGTATAAACATAAATGAGATAAAGGACTTAGGATAACATGGGTAGTCACTAATAACTTATAAATGAGTTAGAAACATGGATAGTCACTAATAACTTTATTATTTCATAATCAACTTAATTGTAAATGTGAAAAAGACAACTTCCCCCATTTACTACCTTCATTAAGTTATTATACCATATGCATTATATGTTGTAATTACTTAATTTTGGTTGGAATCCTTTCCTAATGCTTTATAATATAGTATAGATGTTTTTTATGGTTAGCAACTTAAAAGGTTTACACTACGTATGTGAGAAAAAATACACAATGGGCAAACATTAAATAGTTTACCTCTTTTTACATTAATTATCATCTATCTAATTAAATAGTCATTAACACTTTATACTACACATTATCAAAATTTGTCCTACACATAAAATTTCATCCTATATATATCGAAATTATCATGTTTTTCCCTACACATATCGAGATTATCATACGTTTATGTTACACATATAAAAATGCATCCTACTATATCTTACACATATCGAAATTATCTTTCACTTTAAATAAGATTTGATTTGGAAGAATATACTTAAAAATGAATTATGAGTTTTATTTAGCTAGTTTAGAGTGGGTTACAAAAAATAATAATCAATTTAACATTCAATACAATTATTAAATAAAAGCTTCATATTAATCAGAATTTGTTTTTTTTTCTACAAAACATTTTCTCTTATTTAGAAAGATCACAAAAGTATATCTTGAAAAGAATTGAAAAATAGGCGTCGTATCAAATTTTAGACTTTATAAAAGTAAATCCTATTGTAAGACTATTAATTATAAGGAATAAAATATGAAACTAAAACCAAGCATATTAAAATTAGTGGAAGAAAGGGTCAAAAATTCAGACGACGTAACCGTGCATCTTGGATACACGCATATAAGAGGGAATGGGTGTCACCCACAACCTCAAGTTCGGTTTTTTTTTTTTCGTGTGTGTGAGGTGTAGATAAGTGGAAACCCTTTAACTTAAAACCTTCTTTTTCCCAAATTCGAATCCCTTCCCACACGCCGATCCCTTTCAAACCTATTTGGTATATTTTTTTCGATGGACGGCAGGACTCGAACCGGGTACCTTTCGGGAGGTGCCCATAGGAGAAAACATTTCCACATCCGTTATAACTACTGGGCTACAACATCATTGGCACCCACAACTGTTGGGAATCATGGTATCATATACAAAGCGGAAGCGGTTTATATATATTAACATTAGGCGATTATATATACAACTAGTGGGGAACCCGCGCGTTGCTGCGGGAAGACAATTTGTCACGCGATATTTTTTACTGTTAGTTTATCGATTCTCTCATGATATATTGTGTAGTATTTGATTTTAAAGGTGTGCTAGATCTAGTAAATATATTGTTAATGGATTTTATTTTTAAGATGGTTTTTGGACTTGTAGAAAATAAATATAAACAAACTATTAATTAGTTAACAAACTACTAATTACTTGGTAGAGAAGACGACAAAAAAATATGCCATGGTGTCATTACTGGTCAATATCATATTGTCATTACAGGTAATATTGTTTTTTATATGTTTTATAAAACTTTATTTGTAAACCTTAATAAGACAAACAAGTTAAGCGGTTTTTAGTTGTTAAATAAATATCTATTTAACCCATTTGTGAAAAATGGGTTATTACCCAAGATTTAACAACCACATATTCTTTGCATTCATAACCAATATATATTAATGCATCGTGCATTATGCCTCTACAATTGACATATATAATCAAATCAATAGAGTTGTATAATGCGTCTCCGGACCAAGAAAAAAAACAAGAATAAAAATATTACCAAATTGAAATCATGTACACGTTAGGGCTTAAATAGTATACATGATACCAAATTAAAAATCTAAAAAAAAGTTATGGATTTCTACCTTGTAACTTGAGCCATCTCACATTGAATATGACCTTATTAACTGTTTTCCCATCCATTTGTACCAACAATGTTAATAAACATTTCCATATCTTTATTCATCTCTACCTTCTAAATTAAAAAAAATTAAAACATTTCAAACTCCGGATGAACCAGACCGGAATTCAATTTTTTTTTAATAAAATCTCAATTACTAATTCATTCAATTTGAGTGAAAAAACAAATGGCTTTTAAAGAATTTTAATAGTATTTGAGATTAACAATAAAAGAGAAATGACAGACCATTAAAATCGTTGGCCTCCGTTTGCAATACTTACGTAACCAAGCAACCCTCACCCCATCACCTTCTATACTCAAATTATGATTAGCAACCAATAATGGGAACAAATTATGCTACTAAAATTTTGATTGATTATTAGATAGCTATAATAAAACAACCTTTTTTTTTTAATTTAAATCCTACCATACAAAAAATCATTAAAAATATACAACATAGCCAATTTTGCAAGGGAAATAAGGTGGGTCTGAATAAAAAAAAAGTAATCTGAAATTGAAAAAAAAATTTACACAAATCAGTAAATGTGTCTAAAATTGTTCTTTCGTATTTTATGTATATACATCACAAAGAAAAATGTATGTATTTATTACTTGAATTGTGAATGGATATGGATTAGATGGATTGTCCAGTGGCTATAACAGCAACATACATGTGACGGTTATATTTTTACATTGTTACGTAAACGTATCGGCACAAGGCGAGGTTAGACTATGGATTCAAAGTGGGAAAAAAAATGAAGAGCAACAAGAAAACTCGTGCTAATAACGTGTTAGAAAATAACAATCTAGTAGCAACCAACGTACAAGTCATATAAACATGAGAAGAAGACTCTAGACATCATGTATGGAAAGAAAGAATAAAGGAAAAGAGAACTTTATTCATTGATATGTTTCATATACCAATTTTTTTGAACGGCCAAATTTCTTCTAATGTTAGTTGTTAGTTGGTATTGAACCCATGACCTCCATGTTAGTACAACAAGTTAGTTACCAAATAAAGGATCACTATTTATACGTCTATAAACATTGAAAGATATGTAAGTTATGTATGTGAAGAGTCATCGCATTATTTATATACCAAATACATGACCACTATTTATAAGATTATAATATTGATACAAACGTAATAAAGACATGGAGGTTATGAATGTAAAAAGTCACTACATTATTGTTAATTTCCTCATCAATTTTATAATTATGTTTAAATTAATTTCTTCAACAAATTAATATTTAGGTAGAAAGACAATTTTACCGCTAAATGACTTACAAACATTGTACTATAAGCAATAAAATGTTGTATTTACTTAATACCAAAATGTTTGCTATAGAATTTGCTACAAAAATATTTGCTTATGGATTTTTATACACGGTTTTTGCTATGAAAATGTTAATTACCATTTTGCTAGGTATTTTTAACTATGGTCTTTGCTACAAATTTTAGACACGAATTTTTTTATGCAAATTTATTAACTTGTTATTTTACATATCTCATGGGCTTAATATTATTTTGTTTACAAAAGTATCCGAAATCATTAACTATATATAAACACAACTCCAAAATTAATGATAAAAGAATTAGTCGTGAAAAGAATATGAATGTATGTATATGTGTGATTATAGTAAAAAACTCAGTGGTTTACATTACAAGTAAAACATAGTATTTAAGCAAGAAACTAAGAATTAAGTGACTTCAAAAACAAACCTAGTACTAATGATTCTAAATTTAATAACTTGTTAGGCAGAAGAAATGTCGGTTTCATTAAATCTATCTTGTTTTGCTGGAAACATGTAATACATGGTTTCACCACTTGATCTTCATGTATCATACTTTTCTCCTGTTTGCGCTCCTTCAAATACGATTTTAAGACTGCATTATTAAGATTGCTAAAACAAAGAGCAACAAGAAAGCTCGTGCTAATAATGTGTTGGAAAATAACAATATAGTAGCAACCTACATACAAGTTATATAAACATGAGAAGAAGACTCTAAACATCATGTATGGAAAGAAAGAATGAAGGAAGAGAGAACTTTATTCATTGATATGTTTCATATACCAAATAAAAGACCACTATTTATAAGCCTATAAAAATTGAAAGATATGTAAGTTATGTATGTGAAGAGTCACCCCATTATTTAGATACCAAATAATATTTATAAGACTATAACATTGATACAAACATAATAAAGACATGGAGGTTATGAATGTAAAGAGTCACCATATTATTGTTAATTTCTTCATCAATTTTATAATTATGCTTAAATTAATTTCTTCAACAATTTAATAGTTGGGTAGAAAGACAATTTTACCCCCTAAATGACTTCAACAAGCATTGTACTATAAGCAATAAAGGTTGTATTTACTTAAAACGAGGTAACGCGTACCCGCGCGTTGCGGCGGGATGTTGATTAGTTATGTTATACAATATTAGCTTAAGTAAAATAATAATTGTTGATAACAAAGTAAAAAATCTTTTAAGTAACTATGTCATGCACCGGAATAGGTTTTTTTTATACTTCTAATAATTTAACGGGGTTGAAAGTTTTGACCCGTTTGCCAATAAATGGTCGATTTGGCCTGTGCATATTAAGATGATATTGCCAATAAAGGTCTCTCCGCGTCATACAAGGGCACCAAGAGTCCTGTTGTTGGAGAGTGCTCTTAAGAGATATTTGTATGCATGTTTTTTTCTTGTAATGTGATATCACTTTCTTAAGAAGTATTTATAAGAAATTTAAGACGTGATTATGCATAAATAAAAGTAACACTCAAAGTTTTGGCAGTTTAGTTCGGATCAGTTTTGAACCTCCACCGAACCATAGTACCATACCCAAAATGTTTCAATATTGGAGTCTCTTGACCAATTGACTTTTAGTTGATTTGTTTTAATTAATTAGTATATATTTTTTTTCTGAGTTTCAGTTGTTACTTGGTGAACAACTAAATGGGTCAACAGATTCGGCTGCGATTTCTGGACGAAAAGTTTGCGCGTTGATCTGGCTGCTGCTTGTTTAGGGCCGGACGATTTAAAGAAGTTTAAGTAGAATGCTTGGGCGCCGTTAAAACACAATATGTTCCCGTGGAGAGCTGTTTCGGGTCGTATCTCTTCGAAATTGGGGCTGCAGCACAGAGGGGTTGGGATTTCGTCTTGTTCTCTGTGACCGCTGTGGCTATTGCGAAGAGTCTGCTGATCATCTTTTGGTCGGCTGCCTCTTTGCAACATGCATTTGGTGGCGCATTTTGGTATGGATGCGAATTCCGTGGCCATTGGACGTTACTTCGCTGGAAGGTATGATTGCTGCCTTGATGAACAACCCGGGATGCAAAAGATGGAAATAGATTGTTTACACAGTGACAACGGCTACGGTTTCTAGAATTCGGTTTGCGCGGAATGTCAAGGTTAAGTTTATCTCGGTCAACGCGTCTGTTGAAGCTATCCTAGAGGACGCCTACCTGTGGATCAATAATCGGTGCAAGAGTGGTTCGATTACCTGGGACAAATGGTCTGTTTTTTGATGTCTATGAGTTGTTGTAAGCTGCTGTGTTTTTGTTCGGTCATGTTTTTCGTTGTTTTTGTTTCTCAGCTACTTGCTGTTCCTATATATAAATATATATAGTTTGTTTGGGCTGTTCAAAAAAAAAAAAAAATGGATGACATAAGATTGGGATAAGAACCTAATGTCAAACTCTAGAACTGTGGTGTTTGAAATTTTATCAGTGTAGCCATAAATGGATATGACATAAGATTGGGATAAGAACCTAATGTGAAACTCATTATTGGGATATGACATTGTGTGATAAATATAACTCTATGGTGTGTGTCTCCTGCTTTGATATCTACCAGTGTAGCCAATTCACAAGTATATGGTTCTTTTACTTCTTAAGTGCATTATCTACATATCAATATATGGTTGTTGCAGGTGTACTCAACATCAATGGCTATCCTGCTGACAATGGTTTTATCAGTCTTCTTTTTTATTTTCAAACAAACATTACAAGTAAGTAATAATGTGAAGGCACTTGTTCGGCTGTCATTTGCCCGCTTCGCTTCCTCATCCGTAAACCAACTCCTTCCAAAAAAATCATTTTCTCCTCAAACTTATGCACTCTTGTATCCAACAAATGAGTACTGCTTGTATTGGTTCAGCATTATCATGTGGTCGAACTGCTGATATCTCTATGAATGGCAAATCTATTTCCTATTATGATAGGACACAAAGGAGAGAAAAGAAGGTAAATTAACTGATGATCCGTGCTTTAAGTGGGTATGGTTTAAACATATTTTACGGGCAAATGTAGTAATTGTACAATAGAGTACTTTAATAATAAGTGGCCAAAACCATGAATTTTAGTTATAATGTGTGCAGAGTTCTAGTGCCTGTTTTATAAAGATTCAAGTTATTCTTTCAAATTGACGCGAAGAAAAGCAAAAATCATGATTAAGCACTGGTGTGGATTAACAGTGGTCAAAATACAAGTTACATTTGAAAGGTAATTAATCGGTTTAGAAATCTCATAAACGTTTCATAAACATTTAAAATATTATTTCAATAACATGATGAAGGAGATAAACATCAAATCAAAATAAAGATATAGATAACCAAAACACGAATGCAATCATAAAGAAAAGGTTTGTATAAAAACGTAAGCATATCTTATCTAGTATCTCTACATAAAGAATGGCTACAAATATCTCATGAAACAAAACAACAAAATGGTTATTACTGACTGCTGAATATTAGGAGTTAGAACATAACAATTCAAATGTAGGAACATAACATACAAACATTCCACTATTAACTGAACAAAAATCGATATACTAACATATGATAATCATAGTTTGTGTTAAAAAAAAAAAAAAAAGAAAGAAAAGCCAAAACAGTAGTGATTTGTAAAAATTGTTTCAAATCGACACAAGATATAATAATTTACGTAAAAAAATCGTAAACCCAAAACAGCGATTTGTGAAATTTGATCTAAATCGACAGAAGATAAGCCAATTTGTACAATTACATTAAAGAAATTTTGAAGTCTATCTATGATGGCTGCAATATCCCAGAACAACGACATCATGTTAAACACAAAAGAAACAATTTGATTTCTGAAGTTGCAGATAAACACAAATATTTCACAGAAGAAGTTTCAGAAAATAGCAATCTATTTTGCAGGGGTGATGACCGATTGAAGGGGAACACAAGATATTTGATCATGACGTTTTCTGTTAACCAAAATTAGATTCGTTCGTATTTTTTGTTCACATATCTTCCAGTTTAGGGTTTGCTTTTGTTCATACTAAAACACGATTATCAGTTATCTTTTAATAAACAATACAAAACAAAAACAATCACTATAACCCAAACAAAAACAATCACTATAACCCTAATTGCGATTGAAGAAGAAACAAATTAAAAACAGGGAAGAAGAATGGAAAAAGAAAAATGCTTCAACTTAATTAGCAGTGAATAGGGTTAAAATCTGGTACCTTTAATCGTGAATTTGACGAATTGATTAGCGTAGATGAAGAGAGTATGAAAGGGGAAAGATTTTGTGATGAATATGAAGTGTAGATGAAGAAGAGTGTGAAGGGGTAAAGACGACTCTGTAATGATGATGAAGAAATGATGTTGGCTGTAAAAAGGGAGGACGGTTACAAAATAACAAAAGCTTTGTACGGTTTATAAAACTGTACCGTGTAACGGAGATTTAACGGAATTAGGATATACCGTTAAGTTGGTATTTGTATGATATATAATTTACGGGTATCCTTCACTCATGCTTTATAATATAGTATAGATATATATAGGGCCAATTAATATATATAAATATATATGTAATTTTATTAATCCGATTAAAAAAACATTTCCAAAATCAGGATCTCAGTTAAACGCGTATAAATAAATAAATAATAAACAACCATAGAGGGTTTAGTAATCAACCTTTGACGACTACACTAGAATTATAACACCCGGTTATAACGAATCCTTGCAAGAAAGGAAGTTTACAACCGAGCACAAACCAACCGGGAGCAACACTTTGCAAGAGGATGGCGATGGTGGTGGTGGTTTGCGGCGGATAAGGGGCGGCGGCTCCTATGGGGTGGTCAAAAGTTTTCTTGGGAGGCAAGGGGTTGTTGTTTTGTTATAAAAGTGTGTCTAGGGTTTACACCTTAACACTCCTTTTATAAAACACAATCTTACACTAAGCCCCCTTGAATAATATCACAATATTCCTTAATATTAATCTAATTAATATTAAGTCTCTCGAGTTTAAAACTATTATTATTTCACAAATAATAATCCACCTACACATGAACTTATCCGATTCGTGTACCAACGTGTAACTCTTCGGATCGTATCGAGTTGGGTTACGCTGATCTCGACTTTAATTACATCGGACATACCATATATCCAACAATCTCCCACTTTGACGATTTTAATTAAATGAGTCAACGTGTGCAGAGTTGGACGCCTAGCTGCATCGCATTGCACCCAACACAATATGACACTTTACAGTCGTCAACTAGTTCTTTGAGTTCAAGTAACGCTTTACTTGACCAAATACTATAGCCCTGATAATTCTATCAATAAGTCCTCTCTGTATAGACATCCGTTGATCATAAGACATGGATCAATTCATTCTTATACGGTGATCAACCATTCTCTATTCTCGTCTCTAATTCAAAGTGGTCTAACGAACTACCTTAGTCCGAGCGTGGCCACGCATTTATACCAGTTTGAGTTAATGAGGGCGCCAGAATGTCTAAACTTCTAATCATATAGAAGTACAGAATTTCATCAGCGTCATACAACTCCCACTTAATCTTGGATTTCTCCCAAAACTATCAGCTCTCAATACCTCTGTCACCAATAATGACATTACTATTGAAGCAATGGGTACCCGTGCCAAAATCTGATGGCGGCCCAACCACATAGAAGTCTTCCACATGAAAAATCAGAAACATGATGTCCAAGTCAATAAGGGAGGAAAAATAATGGCCGACTTTAATTTGCACCATTTTTTTCTGCTAACTGTTTTGGACGCGTACTGTTAGTGGGATATACTTTTTGGTCAAAGGGTTTGAAGAGTCAAATCATGAACATTGGGGGGTCTTTATCGCAAATTATAGGTCAATGGTATATCGACTATCGAGAGATTGATACGTGTCTCGCATCATATATTTCAATTGTCATTTTGTGCTTTACATGTTTAATTTTAGATATTAAGAAATCATATGTTATAATTAGGGCTGTAAACAAACCAAACGTTCGGTGAACAGTTCGTAAACTGTTCGGCGGGAAGTTCGTTTATGTCCGTTTATTTAATAAATGAACGAACACAAACATAAAATTCCGTTTGATTAACTAAACAAACAAACACGAACAAATGTCTCGTTCGTTCGATTGCGTTCGTGAACGTTCGGCAATGTGTTTGTTTACGTTCGTTTTATTTATATCCGTTCGTGTATGTTTGTTTATGTTCAATCACTAGTTAAAACTTAGGATAATTATGAACTTTTGAATTAGGAATATCATGTATTGATGCCTATGCCAAAGTAATTTTAGATAATTATGTCTAAGTTGGTACAATTTGACTTATCGACATCGTTTAGTAGATGTACTTTGTCTAACGGTTAATATTAACAATGTTTCTTTAGTTAGTTGCATATTACATGTTTGTTTTTGTTTGTTTGTGTTTAAGACCTGTGTTCACAAACAGTTCGCAAACAACTGAATTTCTTAACAAACAAACACAAACATAGAATTATGTTCGCTAGTGTGTCCGTGAAATGTTCGTTTGTCCAAGAAACCTTAACAAACAAACACGAACAAAGCCTTGTTCGTGTTCGTTTGGTTCGTTTACAGCCCTAGTTATAATCATTAAAGGATGCATAAAATATATCAATTTTATGATTAACCTAAGAAGAATTGAATTTAACAATCCAAATTGTAAACCGCTTTTTTTTGGAAGGTGTGTTTCCGCGGAGAATGCAAACGACGCACAACCCTTTAACCCCAGTTCGAATCCAGGCCAAACGCGGGTGTTGAATTTCTCACCCCTTAGTGCGAGTGGGGGGACTCGAACCTGATACCAAGCCCCGGGCGGGAAGCTCCCTAAGAAGTAAACCCTCCCACCTCCGACCAGCTGGGCTGGACATCATTGGCCAAATTGTAAACCGCTTACCAATAAAATCTATAATGCAAAGATTTTTTTTAAAGGTGAATTTCATTAAACAAGCTTAAATTAGTAAGGATCTAGAGGCAACAATAAATACAAAATAAAAATTGAAAAACATCCAATCATTCATAGCTATCGTCTTAAACGTCGATGCGCATTTCTAATCCAATGTAATGAAAGTGACTTGATTTCTTCCACAATCTTCTCGATTCTAACTTGCCTTCCATTAATATCTTTTCATTTCTTGTCTTCCATATACACCAACATGCCACCATAATGATACCTTGAATGAACTTCTTATTTGCCTTTGTTAATTGCGTATTTTTATATGTCTTCAACATGTCTCGAATAGAAAAAGCAAACATAATACGGCACGAGGTGCTAAAGTTGTTCCATATTCTATCAGCCACATAACATGATGTTATAAGTGCTCCGTTGATATATCACTCTTAGTGCATAGCTTACACGTCTGTGGTCCATCATTTCTCTCCGAGCCAAACCATCAAATGTTGGTAAACGACCCATTTCTACTTTCCACATGAAAATATTTCCATTGCATTACATATGGATATTGTGCGCCTGAAGCATTGAAGATAACCTTTTTCATGGATGCCATCGAAAAATTACCTGAGCGATCTTCGGTCCACACCCATTCTTAGGCACAGTGTTGAATATAAACTATTCCAGCAGTGCAAACAAATCCTCCAAATCCAGCAGCTCGGTAGCAGTTTCCCGTGGCCTTTTCCATTGCCAAAGCCATGAGTTTGTGTCGTTTCTTGGGTCCCTGAAGTCACACACTCTAATGCACTTCTTTTCAGAGGCAAAGATGTTAGGGAAGACATCTTTCAACGGTTGATTATACAACCAGACGTTGATCTGAAATCTAATTGGCTCCCCATTCCTTATTTCACTTTTTATTATATTATCAAGATTGAGATTAGTCTTTCCAAGATGGTTTTCCATTTTAGCAATCATGTTCTAAGATCGATGTGAATCATGTATTGAATGTGGTAATATTGGCCAAGATTGATGTGAATCATGTTTGAATGGCAAGTATACAATGGATGGGATGATCTAAGAACTGACAAAACGAAAAATATTGATTGGTATTATGGTCGAATGTTTTTTTTTAAAGGAAAAACTTCATTCAGAACACCACAAGCGGTCCTCAAAGCAAGGACCCCCGGGCAACAAAAAAAAAATTACATCAAATCCAAAGGATATTTACACCACTTATTCCAATCTATATCTTACCATCTAGACCTATTCCGAATCCAAAAATACGTTGTCGACTTTATAATCTCCATAACCTCAATCGGACGCCGATGCTTGTTATTAAAAATACGAGCATTACGTTCATTCCACAACGCCCACATTTTAATGTAAATAATACCTCTAATACCATGAAATTATAGTAAAATTTGTGATAATAATAATAATAATAATAAGTTTTTTTTATACTTTTCATGATGCTTTCTAGAGATTAGGTTGAATTGGTGGTTGACTTGTTTATATTAGAAATTTCACAAAAATAATTAACATTTTGAAAAGTTTGGTAAATACTTTTTTTTAACGGCCAACTAAATTCACTAAGAACTCCCTTTCGAGTCCCTACCTAGTCAAATCAGGGCCCCTTCCACCCGGTATAGCCAGACATGTAAGGGAGCTCCTGGTTTCACCAAGTTCATTTATTCCGAGGAAAACCTGACTATCCATGGGCCTTCTATCATTAGTAAATACTGATTTGAATTTTTTTTAAGTTCTAATTTTAACCTATATAGTAAAAATGATATTCACATTTAACCAGATAATGTATTTTTCTGTCATGACTTTTGTTCATTAGTTTTTTATTCATAAAAGCTAAAAACACGACTATATTTACTTTTTTTCTTGATATTTCGACATAAATTTCATTGAAAACGGAGTTGTTTTTGAAATAGCATTACGGTGACGATCTGAGCCAGTATCGACCGAACAACATCAATGACTTATTTTTTAGGTTGCATCACACAACTTTTGTGTAATGAAACCATTGTAATATGCTTTTTCTTAGTCCCCGAAATCGTACAAATTTTAACATTCTCTCCGCAACGCATGGGTTTCACCCACTAAATACGCGTTTGCGTTTAACTTCTTTTTTTTTAACATTCGAATGTGAATTATATTGAAAACAGAGCTGTATGCGAAATAGTGGTATGGTGACAAAAGAGTTGGTACCGACTGAACAACATCCGTACCAGTTTCAGTGTTATCGAAACTGGCATTGACATTTGTTTTTATGGTTTTCATTGATGTCAAACACGACTTTATTTTTTGACTTACGTCATAAAAATTTTGTGAATAAAATCACTGTAAATAGACTATTTTTTAAAACGTTGAACGTTAAAAAAAATCCATTTATTGCTAATTTAAAGTTTTTAATACTACCAAAAAAATTACGTTGAAACGTAAACCAACTTGGATTTATAACACGAAACGTACTTAAAAATAAGCACGTAAGAAAATACCGCTTTTTACATTAAAGAATAGTACCACGCGTTGTAACGGAGTCGAAACGTAAAATAACTCGAATTTATACCGCTTAGTGAAAATGTATTATATTTTACCCAATTCGTTTCCGAACAAAACATATAGACCAACACAAAACATACATACAAATAAGCATGTAAAGTTGAGGGAGTTAATATGACATTTTACAAAGTTTTTAGAAAGTTAAGGGGTGTATGAAAAAAAGGAAATATTTTATAGAATGGTAATCAAGTTTACTAGTGTGTCAATTAGATCACTCATAAAAATATTTGTTCTAATTAAGTTATTAAAGTTTATTTTATGTTCTATTCAAATATAGTTTACCTGAATAGCAGGTATAACATCTATGATCGAAACATTAAAGTCAACTTCAGTGACCTAATTAGTACATCAAAGTAAAGTTGACTTATCTAATTGGGAAAAAAATGTTTTATTAAAATTGTGAATGTTTAAAAAAATTGCAAAAATTTAAAAAATGTTTATATTTTTAAATTTTTAAATTTTTTATATTTTTTAATTATAGAAATTGCGAGAAATTAATATTTTTTCCATTTTAAAAAAATTCGCATTTTTAAAAATTTTTCGTTAGTCTTTTACTTTTACATTTTTTATAATTATTTTAATTTTTTCTTCATATTTTTTTTTTTGTAATTTTCATATTTTTTTGTAAATTTATTTTTCCTAATTTTTTCGCAATTTTAAAAATATATTTTCTAATTTTTAATCCATGTTGTTATTGATAATCCAAGTCAACATTTTAAAAAAATAACCCAATAAAAGTCATGTATGGATTGATGACCTTCTAAATAGGTAAATTGTCTATGATTAGAACATTAAAATAACTTTACTTATCTAATTGGAACAAATTTTTTTATGAGTGACTTGATTGGAACACTACTGAAACTAGGTTACAATTTAGCAAAGTTACCAAAAAAAAAGAGAGTAGTGTAACTACAAAATAACAATAATAGTGTGTTTGGTTGGATAAAATAATGGAATCACCCATTTCAAAATATATTTTCATTCCCTCAAAACCATTACATCCAGTGGCGAAGCTTGACCCGAAGGTTCGGGGGGTCGGAAGTCACTAGTTTCGGCGGGTTGAAAACTAGTTTCGGGGGTCGAAACCCTATATTTTCAAAATTTTCTATACGAATACTAAATAATCGAACTTCTGCGCGAAAATCCGGGGGGTCGGCCGCCCGTCCTCGCCCCTACTATGCTGCGCCACTGATTACATCCACCCCGCATGTTTTTTTTTTTTCATTCCATCCCTCATTTACCCTTTACTAACAACATCATAACACACCACCCACCATCGATGTCCCCACCCACCACCACCACCACCGTCTCCCACCACCGTCACCCACCACTGCTGCTGCCACCACCCACCACCATCGTCGCTACCACCCACCATCGTTGTCACCGCCACCACTACCTTCTCCCACCCACCACTGCCGTCACTACCCACCACCACGCTACTTCCACACACCACCACATACGATCACCACCGCCACTACTCACTCCCACCCACCATCACGGCTTGTGACACCCGGCAAACTCAGTTAATACTTTTTACACACATATAAGTCTACCTTAGCAAATCATTTACTTAACGTACTTAAGTGGGTCAGTTGAGTCGGTTCGATGATTCGAGGAATCATCTGGAGTTGATCTATACGTATTGTCCAGGGTTTAATGTTCGGAGAATCATTGGGGGAAACACACATGCGAGTCTTAAGTCCCATTGTTGGTGAATTTACATAGTTGGATTGAGTTATTAAGTATTAGATGCCTTATGAACGACGTACAACTGTGAATGCATGTTTATGTGATTAGATATGATTAACGTATGTTAAAAATGCATGTTCACGTGATAAGATGTGTTAACATGTGTTAAAATGGCAAGATTGTGAATCGGAAGATCAAAAAAGAAAACTGGGTTTTCATTCGACCTAGTGGGGGGTCGAATGAAAAATCAGAAGGCACGAACCAAAACTCGTTTGTTTGGTTCGACCTTGTGAGGGTACGAACGAGAGTTGGGTATAAACATAACACTTTGCCACATTTTCATCATTTCACAATGTAACACCCTAAAACCATTTGTTCGTCTAATTTATGCCATTAGGCGTGATTAGCAAAATTATTAAAAAGAGACCCGAACAAAGAAAGAACACAGGTTATGTTCTAATATAGAAATAATCTGGTTAGTGTTATTAATCTTATTAACAAGCTAATAATATAAGAAAAACTAGCTTGAATAGCTAGTTTCATAAGAAATGACAATTGGGGATTTTTGGAGGGATCATAGTTGCCAAAATGGGAAACTTGTGGGTGCATCATCTTGAAAAGGGAAGAACACACACATAAGTGTGTGTGTGTGTGTGTGTGTGTAGATTATAATCAGGAGAAGATACTCTCCTTCACCTCCAAACCCTCAACATCAAACCCTTGCTCAAATCCAAGCCAAATCAAGAGTTTTTTTTTTTTGGTGCATTAGCAAGAAACAAGTCATCTAAGGCTTAATAAACATCGAGGTACCTTTTATTTGGTAGAAATTGATGTTATATTCATTCTTGATCATGGTGAAAATTTAGGGTTTTACAAAAACGTGATAATGTATGTTGATGGAGGTTTCTCTAACTTTAGGGAGCTCCAACCATATCTAAATAGGGTGTAAATAGCATTTTACATATGTGTTTGCTATGTACATGTGAATATGTTAACTTGTGAAAATTGGGGTTAAACCTCTATGTTGAACCCATATACATCTAGTGGTCTTGGGAATATTGTAAAGTTGTTATAATAAGAAATTTAGGCAAAATGGTCTAAGTAATGTGTTATGATGATGATTAGACAAATGGTGATGCTTTGGCTAAATCTTGAACTTTCGAAACTAAACAAATTGGTGGGTGCACACCAAGTGTTTGATTAAATGTCAAATTGGTGAAGACTAGTGAAACTATGAAGTTAGAATCATGTAAGAGTCATCAATTGTATGTAATGTTGGTTTGTAATAAGCCAAGTTGATTACACATTCTATGTAAGGAAATATCTATGGATTTAGCTATAATTGATAATGAATACATGACATGTGGGTAGTGAAATAATTCCATGATATGTATTCTAATAAACGAGTTTGACTCATCCTCAAGTTACGTACAACAAAGAGGGAGCAAACGGGTCAAACAGATGCAAGGTAAGTTTTACTTACACCAATGTACTATAACATAGCTTAATTGTTGTAGACATTAGTCTTAAATCTTGAATGTGTGATAAAGATAAACCCAAAGGGGTAGAAGCTATTAATGGGTCACCTTACGTGCACTCAATACAAAACGTAGTTTATGACCTTAATCAAGACAATGTGTTATGACCAAATGGTGAAATCCACCTAACGGTCAATAAATAAAGATATGTGAAAAATTATGTTTTAATCTAAATGAAAGCATTTGAATGAATCCGTTAAGCATGGTGTTAAATGGTTCAAGTTAGTGCCACTTGAACCATAATAAAAACTTGGGTAACATAGTATCATGAACTATGGGTCTAAACGGATCATATGGTGAATTCATCATCATTTGAGTCCAACACTTGATGCTTGTTTTTTCAAGCATTAAGATTCTTGAGGTTAACGGATCAAATGGCAAGGTATTATCTTTTAAGTTCTGAGAAGTTAGTGTGTCTATCTAGAAAGCACGTAGTTAAACGCACTCGCGTATGCATGCTTGATGCTAAGAATCATAGAGGATGAGCACAAGGTATGAATATGGGACATGGGCACCCGGTAAGTCCGTAGCTAATTAAACACCTTCGGGCGAAGCAACATGGGTGCTAAAACTACCCACATGAAGTGTGGGTGCAAATCAAGTAAGTTATTTCCATAACTATGTCTAATGCGCGCTAATGCGCTTAGAATCTACTAAATAAGTGAAAACTTGAGAAAGGATGAAAATCTAAGTCCGGAAGGACTTAGGGGTTTTTAAACAAGTCAATGAGTCAAAAACATTGGAATTGGAACAAGAAGTTTCGCCACGAATGGCTAAATTGAAAGATTTGACCATGAAGGGCATTTTGGGAATTTAAAAGATTTCTAAAGGTTGAATCTAAGAAACTAAATCATAATGAAACAAATCAGGCAAACGCTTTTGTTGATCAAGTGCCTAATGACTTGACAACTCAAACGGTATGCAATTTAAGTAGTCAAAAGTGTCTTGTTTGATTCAAGGCCTTAACGGGTCGATTTGGGTAAAAATCGACATAAACACTTAAAACCATGAACCGGGTCGTAGTATCATGAACCGGCCTATAATTTCAGTCAAACACATGTTTATTTAGTCGGAATGTCAATATATAACTTTCAGGAATCATCAAACGTGATTGTGACATGATTCCCATGCTTTAAAATCACAATTCAGCATCTGGTCAAAGTGAAGTGAGCGGCCGCTCACTATGAAATGGGCATCCTGGCAGCCTAATTTTTAAAATTTCATATAAAATCGTAGAAAAATCGTGAGAATGTGTTCTTTATATGCACGGAAAGCTCTCTGAGTGTAGAACAATTCTTATTTGAAGTCGAAGTCAGATTTTTGGGTTTTTGAAGGGGTAAAAGCGATCCGAACAGCTGCTGCGCAAAAGTTGCAGCAGTTTGTTTTCCTGATAAAGGGCCGTTTGGCCTGGTTCGTTCCGTTTCGACGTGAAACGACTATCGTAGTAGTTTAAATGTATCATTGACAACTCACTAACCATTCTTTGTGTAATGGTGCTAGGTAAACATGTGATGGAAGTGGCCGGAGCATGGATCAAGTCGCGATAAGAGCCGAACAC
This sequence comes from Ambrosia x helenae, assembly GCA_030844895.1. Classification (NCBI taxonomy): domain Eukaryota; kingdom Viridiplantae; phylum Streptophyta; class Magnoliopsida; order Asterales; family Asteraceae; genus Ambrosia; species Ambrosia x helenae. The sequence goes on along the minus strand of CM061233.1, from coordinate 130,008,752 downwards.
ACCCGAACACTCATCAAGCTTCCGTAATAGAATTCAAGAGTCTCCCGTGAAATTGTAAAATCTTAGAGTATGTTTTAATAGTTAAAATGTAGAAATCAAAAAGTATTGATCACAATAATTTAAGTTTTTCTTAAATATTAAAGTTTTAATTGGGAGTGGTTTAAGTGAGGTCAAAACTCATAAGATTAGACGTTTAATCACGTGATTACGGGTTAGGGTCTTACACACAACCTTAATATAGATGATTTAGGACTGATTTGGAACATGATTTATGGGTGTTTTGATGTCTAATTAATGTTTGATGGATTTTCACCCATTTGAGGATTTTATGCTAGGTCTAGGGTTTGTTTATGATGATGATGATGATATAATCAGGGATTCACTAATACATATAAATCTGTGCTATTTGGTCTGTATATGATGATATTTTGATTGTTTCCATTTTAGGTAAAGTTTTTATGCAATTGATGTGACATTTCCATAATTTGCTATTTTGGGTAAGTTGTAAATTGTTATGTGAAATGGACATATTTATGAGTGTAAATGGTATGGTTTCATGACGATAGAATAGATAAAGTTATCCGCTATGTTTTGTCGCATCTCATGAAGGTTTCGACCCGATTTGATGGGATTTTGTCCGTTTAATTGGTTCAGCAGGATTTGGTCGAACCAAAGATTTCATTTGACTCATCGAAGGGTCGAACCAAAATAATGAACTTCCCTTCGACCCATATAAAGGCACGAACCAAATTTGATATTTTTGGTTCGAACCTTCGACTGCAGAAATGAAACTTTGGTATAAACTAAGTGTTTTATGTGCATTTCTTGTATATAAACTATGTATACTTGATCAACTGATGTGAAGGGTCACCAAAGGGATGTCGAGTCTGTCTTGAGTGTCGGGTCAACGTTCAAACACATTTTTAAACATACATGGTCATGATCTAGACAATCGGGGATTAGTTAACCTATAGGTTATTAGTCAAACACTTACACAAACTTTATGATAGGTCACCGGTATTAAGGACTATCAGTTCATTAACGATTATTTTGTGTTAAGAAGACGCAACCTAAGGTGAGTGTCACATCCCCACATTTTACTGTTTTCATATTTGGGGAGAAACATGCGGTACGAACTTTACGAACTTTTAAACCAACAAATTATATTATATCACATGGGTACTAGGTGACATTACATCATTAAAGCCTTCAAAACTTGTGAACCATTAATATGTGGATACATAGCGGGGAAAGTGTGAATAGATCTATTGGGGCTGGCAAGCCCCACTCGGTCGACTAGAGGTCGGACAAGTGCATATTTGTCCTATCGAACTTACGACACCGGGTGATGTCCTATGGCGGGTGTTGAGGCATTATAACGTTCAGCAGTGGTTCACGACACTTTAGTATCATGTAACGATATCTAGATAGCATCAGGTATAAATGTAAGGATTTTACAAACTTACTTACTTTTGCGAACTTGAAACTCTGTGACTCACCGGCACCTAATGTGTTGACTAACATTTGCATGTTTTCTCAGGTCACTAAGGTAGCAGCGAGGCTAGGCGCACAGAGTCTTGTTTTGGTTGTCTAACTTTAAAAACAGTGTGGTTTTGTAAATACATTGGTTTTCTTATCATATAGTTGTCACTTATTGTGACCATTGACTTGAATCCTGGTATGTCACGCGCCTCGCGATAAAACTCCGCAAGTGAAATTTGAGGGTGTGACACGGCCATCCACCTCCACCTCCTCCGTCGCCACCACCACCGCCGCCGCCACCCACCACCGCCTGTACCGCCACATATTACCACCTACCATTACCGCCATTGACCACCACCCACCACCGCCACTAACCACCGATTTTATTCCTTCGTCCTTTCCTACCCATTCAACACAAAGTAATGTTTTGTTTCATTCCCCAGTGACAACCAAACAAGACACGGAATTGTAATGATCCATTCTATTACCTCGTTCATTCCATTCCATCGTCTATTCCATTACCTCATACCAATCAGACCCTAAGATTCTGCTTTAAATCTGGTAACAAAAGTCAAATAGATACCACGTGTCAAATAAACACCAAGTCATAAAAGTTACCCGTTGTTAAGAATACTTTATGTGTGGTGTAGAAAGGGGAGTGAAATCCTTCCGCGCCACTAACATCACCCTTATGTGATGTGGAAGAGGCATGGTCTTTTGGGCTTGAAATTTCCACTGACATGAGGTAAAATGTGATTGTGAGATGGATGGTTGTGCTTGGTTGTTGGATTATAAAAAATTATGATTAGTTGTTTGATTAAAAAAAAAAACTCCACGCCACCACCTCCCCTTGATTTTTAGGCATCAGAGGGAATTCCTCCTTAGGTGACGTAGTTGTCATATGTCGGTTCATGTTTCTTCACCTCTATAACCACACCAAGTAGCCTTAAAAGCTTAGTCACAATTTTTACATGTTCTAAATATATACTATTTAAATTAAATAAAGAATTATAGCAGGTTGAAAAAAAAACAGTACAATGACTATATCCGTAAAGTAAATATACTACTATTGTGTTACTTCTCCTTCGGGTTAGGCTTACAAGTTATTGTATCATGCTGTCCAAGTAAATTTACTAGTTAACAAAAAATTAATTTAAAAGTACATGATTTCATAATTAAAAATCAAATTTCCAACAATTTTTTTAATAATTCTTGTGGTTAGACGGAAAAGATGGAGGCGGCACCACCGGGTGTTTATCAATGAGGGCTTGCATGGTCGATTCACATAGAGGGGCAACCCCACTGGAGCACAACCCGCTCTATCTGTAGATGGGGATTGTGTGCTCAAATGTATCCGATCTTTCCCTAAAGGGACGTCTTGCGGTAGGGATGGGATACGGGCCCAACACCTGTTGGATGCTATGGGTGGCGAAGGCTCGGTGACTTCCTCGGGCTTGCTTGCGGCCATTACTGAAGTTGTCAACTTATGGCTTGGGGGGGCCTGCCCTAAGGCACTTGCTGAGTTTGTTGCCTCAGCCCCCCTCACCCCCTTATTGAAGCCCGATAATGGAATTCGACCCATTGCTGTGGGGGGCATTTGGCGGAGGTTGGTTTCTAAGGTGGCAATGAAGAAGGTTCGGAAAGACATGGCCCAGTACCTTGGGGATTTTCAATTTGGAGTAGGCGTACCAAATGGGGCAGAGGCGGTGCTTCACAGTGCCAACAGGTTCTTGAATTCTTTTCATGTGGATGGGTCCTTGGCTTTGCTTACAGTAGACTTTTCCAATGCCTTCAACATGGTCGACCGCACAGCCTTTCTTCAAGAGGTTCACACAGCGATGCCCGTCTATCTATCCGTGGGTCCAGTTCCTTTACGCCCAGCCTGCTAGGCTGTACGTGGGTAATGATTGTATTGGGGCTACCACCGGAGTGCAGCAAGGAGATCCTTTGGGGCCCCTTCTCTTTGCTCTTGCCTTACATCCTCTCATCATGCGGGTTCAGGAACACTGTAATCTCCCGTTCCATGCTTGGTATTTGGATGATGGGACGATTATAGGCAACGCTGCTGCGGTTGCTAAGGCTTTAGACATTATCAACGTGCATGGGCCATCTCTGGGGCTTCATCTCAATATTAAGAAAACAGAGGTCTTTTGGCCGACGTGTGACGGGTTGAAAAGCCAGGAAGGGCTTTTCCCGACAGGGATTGGTAGACCTAAGAAAGGGGTTAAGCTCCTTGGTGGGGCTGTTAGCCAAGATCCTGCCTTTATCGGGGAGTTGGCAGGGCGGCGGGCTACGAGTGCGGTTGCCCTCATGAAACTATTGCCCCGCCTTAGAGATCCCCAGAGTGAACTCCTGCTGCTCAGGTCATGCATGGGGTCGCTAAGTTACTTTTTGGGTTACGAACTTGCCAACCCCACTTCATGGTGGATGCGGTATCCCTTTTCGATGATGGTCTCCGCGAAGCTATTGAAGATATAGTTGTGTGTGGCGGCCCCTTCTTCGGGGACCTCCAGTGGCGCTTGGCATCCTTGCCGATGCGTTTAGGTGGTTTGGGCCTCCTTTCAGCTCGAGATGTTGGGGTGTATGCCTTTGTGGCGTCCAGAGCTCAGTCTTGGGAACTTCAGGATCATATCCTCCGGAACAGTGGGGTCATTGGACTAGACCCAGACTATCAACAGGCGCTCGAACGCTTAAATGTCTATCTCCCGGATTTTGATATTGGCGGTTTTTCTAACAAGGACACCGCCCCCCCAAAGCCACAAAAAACTTTGGCGAATGCTCTTTTTAGCAAAACTGCTCAGAGCCTGGGAGAAGTTTTTGAGTTGTCCACTCGCCAGAGGGCGGTGATTGAATGCCTAAAGGGCCCTCATGCTCAGGATTTTTTGACCGTTATCCCGATTGAGGGTTTGGGTCAATGCATGTCTGCAGTAGAGTACAGGGCTATACTCAAGTACCGATTGATGATCCCTATGTACCCGGAAGATGAAACTTGTCCCATCTGCCGTAAAACCTGCATGGATAAATATGGGGAGCATGCAATTCATTGCAAGGAGCTCCCTGGTTTCAAATATCGGCATGACTGGGTGAGGGATGTTTTGTGGGATATCTTGAGAAGAGCTGGGATCTCTGCCAAAAAGGAGGCCCCTGTAAACTTCCTCACAGACCCCACGGAAGGGAGATCCACCCTGCGACCAGCAGACCTGCTTGTCTTTGGTTGGGAGAGAGGGAAGCATGCCTGTGTGGACCTCACCGGGGTATCTCCGCTGGTTGGGTTACGGGAAACAGGGTTCGTAGCTGGGCAAGCATCAAGAAAGGCGGAATCAAAGAAAGTAGATAAACATGCTAAAGCTTGTGCAGATAACCAACATGTCTTTATCCCTCTGGCTTTCGACACCTTTGGCTCCCTGGCGCCAGAAGCTATTCGTTTCTTGACCAGGGTCCAACGGGTTGTCCACAGCAATGTTTCATCCCCAGGGGGGCAAGGTTTTGTCTTTAGTAGACTAGGGTTTGCAATTCAAAAAGGGGTGGCGGCGCAACTTGTTGCCCGTCTACCTGCTATTATGATGTAATTTCCGTATTTTGTTTTAATGAAAATTGCATGTTTTCATTGTAAAAAAAAAAAAAATAAAAAAAAAAAATAAATAAAAGTTTAGGGAAACAGGGTTTGTAGCTGGGCAAGCATCGAGAAAGGTGGAATCGAAGAAAATAGATAAGCATGCTAAAGCTTGTGCAGAGAACCAACATGTCTTTATCCCTTTAGCTTTTGATACCTTTGGCTCCCTAGCGCCAGAAGCTATTCATTTCTTGACCAGGGTCCAACGGGTCGTCCACAGCAATAGTTCATCTTCAGGGGGGCAGGGATTTGTCTTTAGTAGACTAGGGTTCGCAATTCAGAAAGGGGTAGCGGCGCAACTTGTTGCCCGTTTACTTTCTATTGTGATGTAACTTTCGTATTTTGTTTTAATGAAAAATTTTATGATCAAAAAAAAAATAAATAAAATAAAATAAAATAAAATAAAAGTTTACAACATTAGAGTGTTAAATGTATCTACTTCATTATCTTTTAAAAAATAAACTTCATTATCATAGTCATTCTCGTCAACACGATAATGAATTCATAATTATTTTTGTTTCCTACAATATTAGATAACAAGTTTTAATTACCGATAATTAATAATTATAACATACTAAAATTAAATGTCGAACTGCATTAATACTTAAAAATCAAATATGAACTTTGAAGATTGTTTAAATCGATTCAACGACTTACACAGGTCGGACCGGATTACCAACGATACGTAACTCATACCGTCTCCTAGATAATAGTATCGGAGCGCGCCATACTTGATAACCGGTACATACCGTATTTAAGACAATGCTATTATAACATCTACGTTCAAACGCATGGACGTTTAGAATTTAAACTCATTAGCGAAACATTTTTTTAAGTATGTTGATTAATAAACGTTTAGGATTTAAATTCATTAGTGAAACATTTTTTTTAAGTATGTTGATTATTTTTTTAAGCGGTGACTTTCTTATTAGTGACTCATTGTCACGATGCCGATCGAAGTCGTCACCCGCCAAGCTAGCCGAACTCTGTGTTCTATCGGGTCCGGGTCGGCTTGTCAGCCTTGGTGGCGTTCCCCCGGAAACCATATTGCCTCCACACGAGTTGTCTCGATGAAGTAACAGTCGGATGAAAACCGGGGTGACGCTCCGAATCAACCCCCTCGATGGGTTTGTCACCATCATTACACACTATTTGATACGGATGAAGATCGAAACTGAGTCTCCAAGGACAACTTAAGTACGTTGATTAAAAAGTGCAAATGAAAAGCTTCTTGTGTGAAGTTTGAATTAATTATTTAATTATATTGACTTATAAAATTGACAATTAAATTTGCTAATAGCTGGGTTGGGTAAGTTGCACATTCCATAAGTGGAACATACACTTTATCTATTGCCATACTAGGAAAAGATGCATTAATATCCTATCTATTTTTTATTTGAGTCAAGCATTATGTTTTTATTTTTTTTTAATTTTCAACCTAAGTCTCTTGGGTATCCAATTGCATGTAATCATGTTCCTCGCCCAATTGGAGTTAACTCCATCATCGTTACTATAGAAGGGTAATTTCATCATATTACATTAATAAAGAAGGATAATTTCATCATTTGACACTATTATATATACACATTAGTTTATACCTAGGATGCGTCTCAGGATTAACAATTCTAATATGACATGATAAAATATGGGTTGAAAAAATTTAATTTATTGTAATAATATCCACTCAAATCTAGAGCTTTACTAAAGGTCTAATTGTCATTAAAATCTATGAAAGCAACCCTAAGAAAACAAATAATTTAACATTAGTACATAATCCAACTATGTTGTTCATTGTTTTCGTCTCTGATTTGGAAACACTAGGCTAGATACCCGTTGTATATGCTGTAATGGTTTTGGCGGTGGTCCTCGCTTTGAGGACGCGCCTGTTTTGAATGAAAGTAGCTGTTCAAAAAAAAAAATAGCAGCCTTAGCCGCATACTCGAGTTGATCCAGTCAGACGATGAAAGCCCTTGGGGTTCTTCTTAAAAGAAACAGATAATGTCCATAAATAAAAAAGATATATGGTTATTAAAGAAACTAAATAAACAATTTATGTGGCATACTAGAAACATAGCAGAAAATGATTGAACCAGTTTGTCTTGAGATGCATGATGTGAAGGTAAAGTTGGATCCACTTCGTCTAGCATCATCAATCAGAAAATGAATTTAGAAATCATAGACAATAACTAACTAATCGAGTTTTATAACAACTATCAAACATATTTAAGATCTCATTTATCAAACTTGCTAAGGTCATAATTAACTTATGGAACATATTCTTTAGCACTACAAAATACCTTATATATATGAGGTGGAAAGCCATATGAAACACCAAAGTTAATAAAAGTCACACTTCACAATATGCGCGTAGACATACTAAGATCAACACACCAAATATGTGTAAAATACAATATCAACAATCAAGACCCTAATACACATATCCTATGAGCTGAATTAAAACACAAAAATTAAGTCAATAACTCAATACTAGTGATTCAGGAGAACTCAGGTGTTTTGAGGATAGCAACAATGACTGGATCAGGTATCCGGATAGCAGCCTCTTTATAGGTTAGGGCTGATCTTGTCTGCGTGAGGATTTGAGGTCTTATCCCTTCAATTGTTAAAATAAAACATTATATAATTATTTATATGTGTAAATTTACATGTGTAAGTGCATCCTAGTTAAGGATAAAGGTACATTTCTCCACTTTGAATAGAAAAATTTCTAATTAAAAAATGTTTGTCATATTGATTACTAGGCGCTGACTGGACGTCTGACGATGTGCAGGGCAACGTGTGTGTATACAGTACTTTGACAGACAGCAAGGTCCTAGCATGGAAGCTATCATGGCGTTGTACCAGTCAGGGTGGTTGGTCAACCCTGATAGGTGTCATCCTCTGGTTGGATGGGCATGCGCCCATGCTCTGAACGGATATTCGTAGTCTGGACCACCAATATGTAATTTTACTTGTGTATGATGTTGCTTGTTTGTCCCGCGCGTGTGTCCATGTGTGACATCCAGTAATTTCCTTTTCGTTCTGTTCTTTTTCGTTTCTTTCTTTTGGGGCTTTGCGCAATTTTCGGGACGAAAATTCTTTCAACGTGGGGATGATGTGACACCCGGCATGATTGGCTTAAACATATTAGTAACATCTAAGTCTACCTTAGCGAGAAACGTTTATAAACAAACTTAACTGGGTTAGTTGAGTCGGGTCAAGTTAGGATTGTCCAGGGTACAATGATCTGGAGAATCATTGGGAGTCGTTTTGGTAATACACTAGTACCGGGTTCCGTTGTTGGTGACATTACATGAACTAATTAAGTATATGTGTAGATTATGGGTCGTGTGGTGGATTATATACATAGATGTGTTTAAATGATGTGTAAACGATTATCTATGCTTAAATATGTTAAATATAGACTAGGGATGCATGCTTATGTGTTAAGATGTGTTAGAATGCGTTAAACACGACAAACTGGAAAATTAGTTAAAAAGGAATCCTGGTTCGACCACTTCGAGTGGTCGAAGGAGAATAATTGTCTGGTTCGACCCTTTGTAGATGGGCGAACCAGGGAAGTGGAATTGAAGGAATTCCCTTCGACCAGGACAGGGCTCATTCGACCCTGTGTAAGGGTCAAAGGAGACCACTTTCGACCATTGAAATGGGGCGAAGGAGAAGTAGTATAAATACCAAACTTTGTCATTTTTCATCATTTCACAAACCCTAACCGTCCCAAAATGCTCTCAAACGATCTTAATCACTAAGGAAGGAGTTTTTGCTCTTCTTTTTCATAATCTAACCTATCTACAACATCTAAACAAGAATCCAAGGTGTGTTCTTAATCCTAAACCTTTTTAAAAGCATTTTAATTCGTTTTCATCTAACCCTAATTGTCCGGATCTGTTCTAAGGGTGTTTTTATGATTAAACACCTTTTAAACATCTTTCTAAATCAAAACATTATCATTAACATAGGTTTCATGGTGAATAACATATGTAAATTGTGTATTATGGGGTGTTATGTGTTGTTCAATGATTTGCTGCTATATCTATGATAGAAACATGATATAGGATTGCTATTGATGCTAGATTATTGTTGTTTAGGGTTAGGATTGGATATGATGATATTATGGGTATTTGGGGGTTTTAACGAATCTAGACTTGATGCATGATATTTATGATCAATAGAATTGATAAGAAAAGATCGAACACTCGACAAACTGAGCATTTCAAGTTGAATATGAATCGATTACAAAAGTTTCCAAATTGGGTAAATTATTCATGCATGAAAGTGATGTTTCCATAATCTTTACCATTTTGGGAAAGGGCTGAAACGGGCGTGTTATCGGGGGAAATCGGTGGGGTTTTGTAGGGATATGTTATCCATGCTTGACTGCTGTGTTTGATGATGTTTCAAGTCGTTTTGAATGTGTTTGAAGCGTTTTTAGGAAAATTCACACAACAGGGGCGAACCTGGCCTCCTTCGACCGATCGAAGGTGCGAAGGAGGAAATCCAGGGTCGAACCTGGGTTTTTGTTGGGCGAACGTGGTAAAACGGGCGAAGAAGGCATCAAACGGTCGAACGAGATGTTAAACGGGCGAAGGAGACTTAAAACTGACTGGTTCGACCGTTCTGATGCAGAAATGAGATTTTTGATACAAACTAAATGTTTTATGCTTGAACCATGTGTGTAATCTATGTGTACTTGACTAGTTAGGGTAATGGGTCACCAACGGGATGTCGGGTCGGTCTAGCGTGTCGGTTAAACATTCAAACACGTTTTAAAACATACTTGGTTACGATCTGGACAATCGGGGACTAGATAACCTTATGGTTATTAGTCGGAACACTTATGTGAACATTTTGATAGATCTCCGGTAGAGGGATTATCAAGGGCTAAACATCTTTACTTGTAATCGAAGAACGCTATTTAAGGTGAGTTCACGGCCCCACTTTTACTGCTTTTAACTTTTGGGGGAGAAAACATGCGCTAAACTATTTTGGTAACATATGTCATACTATGGTTTTTAACTTTGTATTGCTATACGATCTTTGGAAGTCTCGGACAGGAACATTATCATGCTGAACATACGGGCTGCTTAAACATGCTAAACATTGCTAAACGTGTCTAGTAATGGTTTCCAATCGTAGTAGTAATAAAACATAAGCCTAGCTAGCGTACTTGGTAACATTGATATAGTATGGACATGGTAACGTTTTGGTAACATATTAAACAAACCTGTGAACTCACCAGCATTATATGTTGACATCTTTTTGGCATGTTTTTCTCAGGTCGCTAAGGTAGCATCAAATGGAACTAGGCGCACGGGTCTGCATTGGCGTCTAGGCATAGTTGCACGTTTTGTAATAAAAGTGTTTTTGAATAACTTTTGGGATGATAGCATAGTTGATTAAATGCTACTTAAACGCTTCCGCTTATAAAATTGTTGGTTATGTCTCTTTATGTTTTTCATATAGAGTTGTTTATTGTGATCGTTGACTTGGATCCTGGTTTGTCATGCGCCTCGCGGTAAAACCCCGCAAGTGGAAATTTGAGGGTGTGACACCATGCGCATTGATTCCATTGAGTTGCTATCATTCTCTTGCGATGTTGGGGAGTTTGCACAACTGAATGATATTGCGCATGGAATGCTCTGCGGGTGTTTAAAAGTTGTTTCTTTTTATAGGTTAGGGTTGATATTGTCTGCGTGAGGATTTAGGGTCATATCCCTTCAATTGTTAAAATACAGCATTATATAATTATTTATATGTGTAAATTTACATGTGTAAGTGCATCCTAGTTAAGGATAAAGGTACGTTTCTCCACTTTGAATGGTAAATTGTCTAATTAAAAAATGTTTGCCATATAGATTACTAGATTATATCTTAGAAGCTTTTTAACATAGATAAATCTAATATAAAGTGATAAAATACGTGTTATAATGTAACATATAAATTAATATACTACAATATAAGAAAACAACACAAGAGCAAAGGCAGAACCAACCATTGCACGATGGGATTGAGGCGATGGTCTTGAAAGCGTAACTTTTTTTTGGAAACGACTGGTTTTATAAAACTATGGTACTTGTTGGAAAGATAATAAAACGCTTGTTAATTTAGTGTAATTTTTTTAAATGTTATATATAAAAGTTTTTAACGTTAAAAATTGTGGTGAAAACATGATAGAGAAATTTACTTTTGAAGGGAAATAGGGGGATGAATGTCTCAACTAATGCAATGTGTCACTCAAAAAGTATGATGGACTAACTTAATGTCATGTGTTACTCAAAAGACGAGAGGACATAATTTGATGCCATGTCACATATATTTATTAATATGAAAGTTGTTAGGTATTGGAATGACAAATATGAACATAAAGTTTGGTGTTAAGACACGGATAAGAATGACATGAGGATGGTGTCATGACTCATGATAAATAGATGCGTATTTGACAAAAAGTATATAGATACGTATGGCATGAAATATGCAAATTTGTCTGAGAAATGGCATGAAATTTACCTTCTGTTAAATATGGCATGATATTTACCTTGTAGCATTTTCAGTATTCAAAGTATGCCAAAAATAATATGATAATGAGAGTTCCCTTTGTGCAAAACTCAATGATTACTTTTGGTGCCTTGTGCGGTGGAGGGAGTGGTGGTTTTAGATCTTATACGGTGGATTGCAGTGGTGATGGAGTTGAGGAGTGTAGGGTTTAAGTGGAGGTCATCGTCGCCGGTGAAGGTAAGGATGTAAGTCTTGAATTCTCAAAAGTTTCGATCTTTTGAGTTTTACACAAAGGGAACTCTCATTATCGGCATTCAAAACTCAAGTAAAGTTGTTATTCCGTAATGAAAGAATTTACATTTCAATACATCCTTTTAGAAACCATAAAGTTGAGACTGATGTGGGTCAAGACTGATATTTATAAAAAAAAGTTGGTGTTTTAATAACTAGCACAATTATTATTGTACCTAGACTGATATTTACAATGGGTGCACCAATACACTGCCTATGGGCTATGATAATTTATTAAATTGGCGTGATAAGGCGGCGCAAAGGCCGGTTAGCGCGAGGCCAGGTGATGTCGACGCGAGTATGCGAGCAACATGTAGGGGGATTGCGTAAAAGAAGGCGATGCATAGGCCGATAAGCGTGAGGCTAACAAAGGCCGGCTTATACTTCGGCCAGGGCGCTGATGAACACATGGCAGCAGAGCTTATACTTCGACGGAGATCCCGTCGAATATTACCGTGCATCAACAATAAAAAAAGGACTTTGGGTTATGTGACTTTTGACCAATGTCATAGATCATCATCATCATCATCATACTCAGTTAATCCCACCTATAGCAATGCTAAGGCAGGGTCTGAGGAGGGTAAGATGTAGACAGCCTTACCTCTATCCCTAAGAATAGAGAGGCTGCTTCCAGTGAGACCCCCGGTTCGATGTGGTTTGGTATCAAGCCTTGGATATAAGGCACAGAACACTTAGCAATCGGGACAAACCCGATCGGTGCATGTACCGCTTTGTCTTTTGGCTATCTACGCCACCACATGATGCATGATAAACCGTCCGTCGTTTTTAACGTTATTTTCACGAAATTAGTAAAATAGCGTTAAAACTAGTGCATTTTACTTTTGACCAATGTCATAGACCATATCCAAAAGCCAAAAGTCATGATGAGAATTAAATTGAAATCATAGATATAAAACCGTAGGCCATCGAATAAATCCATTTCTTGATTTTATTTCAGATGTAGTTTTAACCCGTAAGATGTAGATAGATCTGGGAATCAAAACGTTACCGCAGGCCATCGAAGGTAGCAGATCTGAAGGTTGTCTTTGGAGAAGATGAAGCGTGATTTGTTTTTATTTTGTCCCACGGATGGCGCCAATGAAGAAACAAGTACCTATATGGGTAGATATTCCTGCTTCATTGATGAACGAGACCACACATCGTCTTCTCCGTCTCCAAGATCCAGATCTGCAACAAGAAAAAAAGAAAAGAAAGAGGGATGGAGGCGACTGCCAGGAGTTTCCTCCCATCACAGACACAAAAAGTGTGATAGGCTCCAACATGTTCCCTAGGGTTAGAGGTGAACATCTTAAATAGGAACTAATGAGCCACCATCACAGACCCCTAACTATATGGGCACATAGCCCATTGACACAAAGCCCAGTTAGGGGTTGCCTCCATAAAACCCTCAGCCCAGTAAGCTTAATACAAGCTACATTGCGACGGCAGCTATTGGGTTAATAACAAATAATAGATATTAGTATAAATAACGTCCGGTGTTGACTGGCTTGACCAAGCCGGGATATACCTCGTCAATATAATAACCAACTAACTAAATATAGATGTAGTCAGTTTTGTAAGGATTTTTTTTTTTTTGGTTGGTATTGCTAGGAACATTGATTACAAAGGTTGCTAAGCTATTTAGCTGTAACATATCTTTAGCTGATAAGTAATAATTAATAATCTCACCATGTATGCCTTTTAAACCAATCATCATGACATATTATTTAATACCAATTTGGTTGGTGTTTTTCCAGGTGCACATTATAGCTTTAAAATGTCTTGAGGATGTGATAAAGGTGTACCGAGACTTCACTCTAGCAAGATGTACAAACGTAGTATTAGAATAAAGTTTTATGAGTTATCGAGTGTTGATCATTTAAAAAAAATCCTGACATTTTTTCACTTCATATTAGATTTATCATCCCGAGATCCACTTGATGAATAATCTAGTGTTTGATATTCCAAAATATACTAAACCACCCATACATATTATAAGTACGTAATATGTGAATAAACATAACAAGTAGACGATCGTGATACGTACCTTCAAACACTAAATGTTGACCTGTTAAAAGACTTAAGGATGTTACACAACTGCTCGCCAAATTTGTCTTTTAGATTTGGCATTGAACTATACTATGGGGACACACCGGCTTGTATTTTAATTGTCGTGTGTGAATCCAAAAAGTTTTTGGTCCACATGAAGCAACGGTATTGGTATTTAACTCAAAGACAAAATCTTTGTACATATTCATTCAACTATCTAGACGACAAAAATAGTAGAAACCAAAATAGTGTTTTTCTTTTACAACACCTTTAATAAAACGGGTCAACAAGGACGTATACAAATCACAGATGTCATACCACAAACGTACACCAAAAGTAAATATACATTTTATATTATATTATAGGATTGAGTTATCTAAAAAGCCTAATAAAAAAGAGAAAGGAATCATATTCCGTCTCATTTTTTAAACATTCATAACTATTTTATTTGTCATATAGTTTTTTAAAGTACACTACAAAATCGAACGTCTTTTTATCTTTAATATGAGTACCTTATTGTTATAGTTTTGAAAGAAAAATCTAAAACTCATTTGTGTAAGACACAATGAAGAACGTAAAACACCATGAATTCCAAACTAGAGTATAAAACACAATGCAACAGAATAAAACACAATGAATGACATATTAAAAACAAGGTGAACAACACACTAAAACACAATGGATAGTACATCAAAACATAATGAACAACAGAATAAAACACAATATACATCGAAAACGCAAAAACCCAGTGCGTAAAACACAATGAACAACGTAAAACTCAATTGAAAGCATACTACAAACACAATTGATAAGGTTATATAATGTATATGCTAAAAAACACAATGAACATATTTTTAACGCACACGTGCATAGTATAAACACAATGAACAAGTAGAACACAATGAAGAAAAAAACTCAGTTAACACGGATTTTTTTTTATCAATTTTAATGTACCAATATGGTACTTATATTAAAGTTAAAAAATGCTCGTTGATATGGTGACTTTTTTTACAAAAAAAATATATCGTATGAAAAAGTTATAGACGTCTTAAAATGATGAGAGAAATTGACACATGTCTTGCATGTGGAGAGATAAAGTCAACAAATGTGGTTTTCCTCTTACTCTTCCTTTAATTAGTATTTATTTTTTTTCAACAAACTAATTTCAACCCTTCAAATCTAAGATCAATAGACCACAATACTTTTAAAGTAGAGTGGACGGTTTGTAAGCAGCTCGTGATTCGATAACTTGCACATCATCACGAAAATTTGGTTTTGAATAAAATTTATATCAAAAGCTAGAAAGCAAAAGCAAGTCGTAACGAAACATTCAAGTTTCTATAAACATTAAAACTTGTGATAAAAAACAAAATACCCATAAACTAATAAAATATCGAGCAGACATGAACCTAAATGAAAACAATATAAAGAAATTAAATTAAGTTAATCAAAGGAGCGCATGAATAATAAATCCGGTTAACCTCGGTTATAAACAATTCATCCATAGTAGTGGAGTGGTGGAGTGGCTTTTGTTTCACCTATGTGATCAAAGGTTCAATTCCCACTTCCAACATTTATGGTTTGGTATCCGGGTGAAGATCGAATACGGGTGGCGCCAGTTCGAATCTGACGGGCGGTGAGGTTTTTCCGAGTTTTATAACACTGTCGTGCTTTCAGGCGGGTGGGGCTCGGGTTTCCGCGCATCGGGAGAAGGCGGGGGCTGCTGGAGGTTGAGTAGTCGATTCTTGGGCACGGCGTCCCGCAAGGGTGGTTACCACACAGTTATTCGCCGATAAAAAAAAAAACCTCGGTTATAAACAATAACTTGAGCCAATAAATAGAATAACATGCCAATGAGCTGTAGTTCAATTTGTACAAGGGAAAATGAAGATTTGTGTTGAAAACTAAATGCCTTAAGTCTAAACCTGATTTTAGCCGAGTTTTGTCATAGTAGGTCTTTGGGTGACAGGTTTTTCTCGAAACTAAAAATGGTGTGTTTGGACTATCCAACCCTGCCTGTGATCACGAGCATATGGGTGACTTTTTTCATTGAATTACTTTGAATACCTGGGATTTTATTTGTTGGCAAATTAATGATAAATAGAATAACATGTATTCTTCTCTCATACGGTCAAAATAGATGTTTTATTCCTTTCAAAATTGAAACTCTAGGCATTTAGTTATCGTATCTTTATAGCTTTAGTAGGTTATAATTGTCGTGATGGTTTTTTTTGGTCCGGTGCTCCGGTTGCTTTAGCTTGTACGATTACTTCTCTTTTGACTTCTATAAAGTATGTTTTAGGTATATCAACATAATAGTGGTTTGGTCTGTGTGATACGAAAAGTTTTACCGAGGCTCTTTTAAATAGAGTAATCTAATCCGACATGTTTTCAACTAGGGTGTTCTTTAGGTTATTTTTTCAGGTTTTTCTCGTCAGGTTATTCAGGTTTTTGGTAGGTATATCAACATAATAGTGGTTTGGTCGGTGTGATACGAAAAGTTTTACGGAGGCTCTTTTAAATAGAGTAATCTAATCCGACATGTTTTCAACTAGGGTGTTCTTTAGGTTATTTTTTCAGGTTTTTCTTGTCAGGTTATTTGGGTTTTTGGCCGAGAAAAAGTGACTCGATAACCGAACCATATAAAGTTCGGGTTGGTCGGGTCGGTCGGGTCGGGGTTATTCGAGTCCATGTTAGTTCAGGTAGGGTTATTCGGTTTTCGGGTTTAGATGTAATATGATAATATAATAGTGTTTGCAAGTTATAAAATTTGATGTTTAATATGCCTAAGAATCTAAACTTAAACGCATCTATAAAAAATGACATTATATATTCGGGTTTCAGATTTTGAGTTTTTCAGGTCGGGTTGTTCCGGTTTTTTTTAATTAAATAAAATATATATTAATTAGGAGAAGTTTATTAAAGAGGGGAAATTAGGAACAATTGCATAGAGCACATATACCATATGCTTCAAACGTCATAACATGCATCTTATAAAGTTTGATAAATACAATGTTGTCCAAAGAGTTTCATTATATGGTAGTATAGATAAGCATAAAGCAAAAAACAAACTCCTTTACATAAAATTGTAAATGATTTTAGGACCTGATCGATGTCGAAACGTCAGCCAAAAGAAATCACTGGAAAGTGTTACAGTCAATGTATCATTTGTTTGAACATTAAATTGTAAAGTTGATTGTTGATTGATTGGATTGTTGGAAAATTTAACAAAACTTAAATTTGAATTGTAAACAATATGAAGAAATGTTCGGATTTCAGGTTTGTTAAACCAATAATTGATCCATGTTAACATAGTGAGAAGTCATTAAAGGTGTTCAGTGTAACCTCCAATATTTTCCGTGTATTTTTTCTTTATTATTACTTAGTTCACAAAAATAATTTGTTTTTTTATAATATGATAATTAATTAAATAAGAAATTATTTAATCTAAATTTTATAAAAATACATTATTAATAAAAGCATCATTTTCATATATTATATGTCTTTTATAAAATTTAGATTAAATAATTTAATCTAAATTTTATAAAAATACATTTTCTAAATAATAATGATATTATTTTCCTTTTAAATGAATTTTTCCAAATATATATATATATATATAGGCAGAGGATCCGGTAAGAAAATTGTTTTGTGTAGGAAGTGTAAGAAGTGTTTTCAACCGTTGGATCAAATCTGATTAAATATTTAGATCAAGTGCATAATAGACTTTTTATTCATTTTATTAATTATCATAACCCACTAATTTAGCATCAAAATTATGGATTTTAATGAAATTCAATTATCCTAAAATAACTAATTCTTCCACATTTTCATAACAATATTCAATCTCTATAACACTTCATCGATTATTCATTATTTTTCAAATATATAATTTTTATCAATTGGTTGTTCGATTATTGCAGAAGGTTTATAAAACACTATTTAAAAAACTACTATAAAAACACCATCAACAAATTATCTAAAACCCAATTATAAAACACAATTTATCAAGACCAACGATTTAAGATACTTAATAACACAAAGTTAAGAAAACAAAAAATACAAAACCGATTATATAAAACACTATTATAAAACACCATTAAAACATTAAGAAAACAAAAAATACAAAATCGATTATATAAAACACTATTATAAAACACCATTAAAACATCATCTAAAAAATAATTATAATACACCATTATAAATACCAGTGATTGAAGATACCTAAGAACAAAAAATTAAGAACAAAAAAGTATCTAATAACACTATTATAGAGATCAACGATTAAGAAGTAAGAACACAAAATCACAAAACTAAAAAAAGAATCCGATTAATCTCTACGATAGACTCATCACTAATTAAAACATTATTACAAAAATCTGATTTCCCTCAATTTGAGTCGTTTTTTGTTCGAATGCGCCTGGATCAACAAACAGTTTGGGGTTTTTTTCTTTTTTTCCTTGCGTAGTGTTTTTACCTCGATTTGGATCTGTAAAACAAGACTATTATTAGGTTTATATGACGGTTGTTAGTCTGAAAAAAGAAGAAGATACAAAGAGGAAGAAGATGACTAAAACCAGCTTTGTTTTTTTAATTTTCGATTCTATTGAGAGAGAGAGAGAGGTGAGTAAATAAGAGAGATAAACATTTTAGCTTGAATTAAGGAGGAGTTTCTAGATAAATTAAAGAAAATGACTTTCCTACCCTCTTTTAAAACACTTATTGGATCATCCTACCCCTGACCATTAAATTATAATTAGTATAATATTAACTAACCTAAACTTTTAATCTAAACCATCGATTTCTAGATCAAACGGTTGAAAACACTTCCTACACAAAACTATTTTCTTACCGGAACCCTACCCTATATATATATATATATATATATATATATATATATATGAATATCTCAAATTTTATAAACTTATAGAAGATATAAGTATGATAATATAAAAGTTTATAAGATTGATAAAAGTATTAAATTGTAGAATTTATAAAACTATGTAAAGTTGGGTATTATTTTATTATTATTTAGTAATTATATGCTTAACAATTTCTTTTGAGTATTTAAAAAATGATAATACTTAATTTAAATTACCTATTGAGTTGGCACGAACGATGCTGCATGTGTCATTGAGATTCTCTTGAAGAGCGCAACCTCTAACCCGACATGCCTTAAGCACTAATTATACGTGTAGGGCTACAAACGAACTGAACGAACACGAACAAGGACTTGTTCATGTTCGTTTGTTAAGGAATTCATGTGTTCACGAACAGTTCATGAATACTTGCCGAACGAGATTTTTTGTTCATGTTCGTTCGTTAAGAAAACACTTGTGTTCGTGTTCGTTTGTGTTCGTTTGTTAATTTTGTTCATGAACGCACACGAACACAAACGAACATTAATGGACACAAACAAGTGTTCATTAACACAAACGAACACAAAGAAATATTTATGAACAGAAACAAGCACAAACGAACATATATTAACTTTGGAATAAAATATAATTCTTAAGACATCAGGTAGATCCGCCCAAAATATAACTAAATTATCCAAACATATTTACCTCACATATATTATTTATTTGGGTAAATAAAAGAAAATAACAAATTATAAACCCTATTAAACTATCGAACATAAAAGAACACATTACCGTACGTTCACGAACATAAACGAACGAACGCGGCCTCTGTTCATGTTCGTTCATTTATTAAACGAACGAACACAAACGAACTTCCCGCCGAACGGTTCATGAACTGTTCGCTGAAAGTTCAGTTCGTTTGCAGCCCTATATATGTGGGTATTATTATTATTTAGTAACTATATACTTAAATATCTAAGTAAGATAATATTTAATTTAAATATTATTTTGTTATAAAAATATAAATAGTAAATGCTAATTTAAAGTATTATAAATAAGATAATAGTTAATGCGGTGAATTAAATAAAATATATATTAATTAGGAGAAGTTTATTAAAGGGAGGACAATTAGAAACTATTGCATAGAGCGCATGTATTATATGCTTCAAACGTCGCAACGGCCATCTTATAAAGTTTGTGTACAATGTTGGTTTCTGTTAGTCTGAATATTATGTATTCCATTATCTTCTTTCGCGAACTTTGCCAAGTTTGCCTTCGCTCTAACTTCACCGACGTGGATGTTATTCAACGCATTCACCATAGCTTCTTTGTTCTTGACGTTATCAAACCTGATAAAAGCAAAGTATTTTCAGGTCTTGTCTTTTCTTCTCGGGAGGTAGGCATCCACCATCTTACCGCATCCTCGAGATTCTCTCCTTAGGGTCCCCAACGAACACTGACATGGAAGGTTTGTCATGATGAAAGTTGTCGAGTCTCTTATTACATCATAGTTCTCATTCTCTATTGCCTTATCCCATTTTTTGTTTTAACCAAAGAGTCTAATCTCATTTCTTAACCTCGTCCTCATCTATTAGAATTTTACACGTCTCATAGTTTGCGAGGTCATAATCTGATAACATACGTCCCCCCAAATAAAACCAAGTATCTGAAAGAAAATTGAATTAAATACTTAGTTTAGCATTCAGTAAACAACGACAATTCGACTTTCAGAAAGAACCGACCTTTATATGCAACCATATTTTTCTAAAAAAAAAAAATACAATATACGCCGGTTAATTAGTAATTATATTATTTTTGAAAATGTAAAAAGTCACGTTGCTTGGTTAATAGAGATAATTTTATTAGAGAACGTATACGATATATATCTACCTTAACGTGAGAAATGTAGAAAGCTACCAAATCATGTCACCTGTAACTATGGTTAAGTCTAATAAACTCAATACTGGTTGATTAAAAAGGTAATTTAGACTTTTTTTCTTTCGATAACCTCTGATTCAAATTCAATCCAAATTCGATTAATTATATTCGACAATCCAGTTTATAAGAAATTCAGATTCAATTCAGGTTCGATTAATTATCTTCGATATTCGATTGAAATTTTTTAACGAATACCTAGTAAATCGAAACTTCCTTTTCAACGATTGCTGAACTTCAATGAAGAACAAACAATCAAATACACGAAATTAAAACTGATTATAGAGATTCATTCAAAAAAAGATAAAACAGATCATGTATAATGATTGTAAAACATGAAGAAAAAAAATGTATAAACGTTCATTATCATTGTGAATTACTTTTGATTTTATGCGATGAAGAGCGTTTAAACCTAAAACAATTAGGTTAACAAGATGTTGCAGAAGAAAGAAAGAAAGATGATTAAAACAGAGGTGAGAAGAATGAGGAATAAGTTAGTTAGTTACCTAAAGAGGCATTAAAAACGCACGTTCATCTTTGTTTTCTATATAACGTGCGTCTTTAATAGTTTGGTTGTCATTAAACAAACGCACGCACGTTCAGAATTTAAAAATAAAAAACGTGCGTCTAAAAAAGGAACAATGTTTCACAAAAATACAAAAACGAACTCAGTCAAAACGTGCGTCTAAATATAAACGCACCTCCACTTTTTAATAAAACTAAAATAATTAACGTGCGTTTAAATTAAAAAACTTTGATTTAATTCTTGGTTTAAATTATAAACACACCATCATCCACCATCATCCAGCTTGCTCTGTTTTCAACGCACCATCATCCCTTCCAAGCTACTTCATAAGACCATGCGTAGTGGGAGGCTTTATATATAAAGCCCCCCTTTCTGATTGGTCCACGTGGCTATTGAGTCAGCATTGAGAGATAAAGTGAAAAGGGGGTGTAGTCAGTAGTGGTAAGGGCTTTATTTATAAAGCCCCATTAATATTTTATTTTAACTTTTAAATTAAAATAATAATAAAATAGAGAGAGAGTGTGAGATGGCAAAAATTGATTGGAGGGGGCACATGTTATCCAGCGTTATATTAATAAAGCCCAACTTGTTTTGGTAAAATAGAGCCCCCTGTTTTGGTGTTGGGGGCGCTATTTTTTTTTTCATCAATATGGAGCCCCACTACGGAGGGTCTAAACAACAACAACAATCTCTACAAATACACACCAAACCCGCATCCAATCTACCAAAAAGATTCAAGGCCACCAATCAAAATCCAATCTTGATTCATGACACATGGGTAACAATACAGATCTTGCTTCAAACTAGGGAGTCAATGAAGAAAAGGAAGGGGTGAAAACGTAAGCGTTTAACTTGTATTTGAACAAATTAATGTGTGCGTTTTAGTTTATCCAAAAAAAAATGATGAGTGCGTTTTATGGAAGTCGTCAACGACGTGGTTGTGGGTGGATGGATTCTTATAGCTGACATTTGTGGCGAATAATATTAGTTTAGTGGCTTCGTCACCTACTACTGTTTGTTTTAGCTTGAGTGTGGTTTGCTGGAGATGAGGTTCGTGATTACGTGTGCAAACCAAAATTAGAGCTAGAGCTAGAGCCAGATGCTTCTGGAAAAGAATACCTTAAAATTAATGCGTGCGTTTTAGTTATAAAAAAAAATGATGAGTGCGTTTAAATATGCACTTATCCAGACAAGGAATGCCTTTAAAATGTATATAGCATGCGTTTTTCCTGAGTAACTCATGCTTTGTTTTTTATCTAGATTTCTCAACCCCAGGACACTTTTGGGATATAATCTAGTTTCTAATATACGCACTTTAAGTATGAATTCATTGTGAATCTTTAACTAACTATTTTCCACGTGTTTATAAAGTGTGATGATATTTTTTATTGTTTAATTTGCTTAATTGTATACGGTTTTGTTTTTACTAAATATTTTTGAACGGTGAGTTGGGATCACTAACGAGTTCCTGGAGTCTGTTTAGCTTGTTTCATACCCTCATTCCTCAACTAGAGCAATTCTTTAGAATTCATTTTGTGGGCTAATGTCGCTGCTTACGTAATACATAAGATGTTAACGCCCTCAAACACGGCCTTGCGGGTAGGGGTGTTTAGAATTCGATTCAGATTCGAAATTCGACTTAGTTTGATTCGATAACCAAGAATTCGATTCGATTATTAAGAATACAAATTTATGATTTTAATTTCGATTCGAAATTCGAATAGAAACTATACATGTATATTTTTTAAATATATATATACACACACATTATTATATACACAAATACACACATTGAAAAATGAACTTTTAAATTTTGGTCAAACTCTTAGAACCAATAGTATCTACAACTTTTGCCATAACCATATTTTACATATTTACTTTATACATCACAAAACTATAACAAACTACACTCTCTACTATTTTTATTATTCCTGTATTTGACATATTGTTGTTTATCAATTTTGTAGATTTGTATTTTATATGTTAAAAATAATGAGTTTGTATTACTTTTAAAACTAAAAGTAAAATGTTTTTATTATTTATGGTGAATTTGAACTAAATCAAATTTATTCAAATTCGAGTTTTTTATTCGAATCGAATACGAATCAAATAAATTGAATTTTAAGCGAACACGAATTCATGTAAAAATACTAAAAATTCAAGAAATTCGATTCGAATAATTCAAAAATTCGTTATTCGATTCATTGAACACCCTACTCGTGGGTTTAAAAAGTGACACCAAAGTGAGGGGCGTCACCCTGTTAATGAGCATGAGAGGGTAAGGAAGTGTAGTCCACACTTAATCAACCAATCAAACCTTTTTTTATTTAATTTAATCTTAGTTAAACAATAACGTGATAGTTAGAAAAGTTAAAGTTCATTGCATACGTAGTTGTGATATGGAAGGGCGTTATACATTTTTTAGTTATGAGGTCATTTAATTTAATAGCTTGATGTTATACAAACAAGAAAACTCAACCCAAAAAGTCTTTTAGGTTGAGTTCTCCTATTTGGACCATAACATTGGTACCACAACCAAACTCAGAGTGGTGACCCACAAAGTGATGGCGTTAAGAGAACCAGTCGTGACCAATAAGGACGTTGACTTGTAAAGAGGGTTGAGTGTTACGAACCGAAACACTGCAAAATATGATATTTGTGTCACATTGTTTATATGAACAACAAATATGGAGTTCATAGACCAAAAAGTTCATTTCACCCATCAAACCATTTTGGCTGGAGTTCTCATGTTTAGCATGTAACACTTGTTTAGAGTGGACAAAATAAACCATGGTCTAAATAAATTTTTATAAACTAAAGTTAAAAATAAATGATACCCCTGAACTAAAGCTACAAATTAAACAATAGATGAAGGACCATTTTGTTACTTACTCTGCTATATCTTAAATTGTAATCAAGCACAAAAAACCGGGTAGAAAACGGGTAAATATGGTATTATTACGGTAATTGATGGGCCGTCCTTTACAAACCCAGTAGGCCCGACAGCTATAATCCCCGTATCCACACTCCAAACAAATTAGTTATATTATCTATCATTTTAATCAATTAAATTTTGACAATACTTTATGAAGATTACAAAGCAAGAACTAAGATATATAATAAACTAGATTATACCTTTCGAGCGTTTTGGGGTTGCGAAATCTAATAGGACATATCAATTTTACATATGAAATAGACTGATGCGTTTTACAGTTACATGCAGGAAAACTTCGGGTAGCACATATTCTAAAACAATTAACAATGTATCTCCAACGTTAACGCTAAACATTAAACAATGTATAACTCTAATGTTAACATCTAACCAAAAACAATGTATAACTTTAATATCAATACCTAACCTAAAACAATTTACAACTCCAATGCTAACACTTGTTGAAAATAGAATTCATATTTACTTGTTTGGACATAATTAGTGACTTGCCTATACATGATTAATGAATTATTTTTCCTGTATGAACAAAACCCCACAAAAAATAGTCATTTTTTTCTCCGTTTTTTATATAACACTATGGTACTCATTGGAAAGATAATAAAACGCTCGTTAATTAGGTGCAATTTTTTTCTTTAAAAAATCTCATATATAAAAGATATTAACGTTTAAAAATTATGAGAGGAAGCATGAGAGAGAAAAATCCAATTTTGTTTTAATTTTTTTTTTTCTAAAATCACTTAAGTGGTGTTTGTTTTCTTGTCAGAAACACTTCTGATCACTTATATCTGCCCGTGCAGACGCGGGTAGACATTTGGGGTGCGCAGCTTGTTTGTTTTTTAGAAGACATGTCCATAAAAAAAAGGAGGCCTGTGCTCTTCCTCACGTAGACATGGTTTCATGTCTTCTAACCTCTTCTTCATTCCTCTTCTTCTTTTTGTTGTCTGATATCTCCTCACCTCTCAAACCCTAGTCCCAACCCTTCTCCTCATCCTCCCCCTCCCCTCCCCTCCGTCGCCAGCCTCCTCCCTCCCTCGCCGTCACCGCCAGCCTCCTCCCTCCCTCGCAATCTCCATACAGGTTCTTGTTGTTTTGTTGTGTTCTTCATATACCCATGTTTTAATTGATGATATTATGATGTAAAGATTTGGGTTCTTTGTATTAGGATTTAGGAATAATCGGTTTGTGTCTTGATGTTCCAGCTTCGAATTGCTATGCCTATCATGATCGGGTCATGTCTGAGAGTTTGCATAAAGTGAGTTGCTTTGTTGAATCTTGGTTCTTGAATTGTTGATGGGTATTTGTTTTTGTTTGTGTTTAGTTTAAACTGTAAAGTGAGGTGCTTTATTGAATTTGATTCTTGAATTGTTGATGGGTATTTGATCTTGATTGTGGTTGAATGGTTAAGCATTGTGATTTGATTTGTACTTCAGAGTTAGCAGATTTGATAGGATGAGTTTGTTATATTTGTGGTTGGTTATTGTTATGGTGGGTTATGGTTATGGTGAGTTGTGGTGGGTTATGGTTATGGTGGGCTGTGGTTGGTTATGGCTATAGTTAGGTTATGCTGCAGACGTTAACAAACAAACAGTCTTCCTCTTGCAGACTGCAGACCTTTAGTCCACCTCTTTTCCTACAGATGTCTGCAGATGTGGTCCGCAGACTGCAGACCTTTTACCTCTTAAAAAGCAAACAACACCTTAATGCCACATGACATGGCATGTTATTTTTAGCTTTAAATTTATAACATTAATGACATGTCATTACTACATGGCACACTCAAAGGGGAGGGTACCCTCTTTAAATACCATGTAGGATTTATTGATCTCAAATATTATATAGATAGATAGATATTATAAGTTTGATTTACTTTATTATCAAACCTGTTTTATAACTACTCTGTTTCTTCAGTTGTCTTCACAACACATAAAAAAACATATTTGACACTTGAAAAATGATTTATATATAAAAAAGGTAGCAAAAAAATATGGACTAAAAAGCAATTTATATATTAAAAAACCATTGTATATACACATAAGGTGTGATATATACATTACAAGTGTAAAGAGGTATGGTACTAAGCTCAAGTTATGACCTTGATTTATTATATTAGTTTTCATATTTATGATATTATTGTTATCTACTAACTCAATAGTGAGGCTCAGGGCAACATATCTTATGCTACATTTATCAGGTCAGGGGTTTTGTGAAGGTAACTCATAACCGGGCTTGGCTCATTGGGTTAGGGGCCATGATAATGACCAATGAGTTCCCTATTTAACTTATCGGGTGAACACTTTTCATTTAGGACATGCTCTTATGTAAGAGCAGCCACCGTATCTTTTGTGTCTGTAGATAAGGAAACTCTTGATAGTCACCTTGACTTCCCACTTTTCTTTTCTTCATTTCATTGCATATCTGAATTCAAATGGAGAAGAAAAATGTGTGGTTCTCTAGAAGACCGTAGAGGCACGAATTGAGCAGCCTAGCCTGTTCAGTTTATGTTACTTTAAAGTGTCTATGAAATAGCCTTTTAATATAAACCCTCTCTTGTATTGATTTGATACATTCTAATAGTTAATGTAAATTTACAAATACTTTTAAAGGACGTGTGTTTCAGTTGTTCTAAACAAAATTGCGTATAATCCAAAGTAGTATTGTTGTTTTGAAATGATATAAAAAGAAAAAAAATAGAAATACGCTTATAGAGTTATAGTGTTTGGACTAATCTGTATTTTCTAAAAGGTAAGACACCTAAATTGAAAATAAACAATTGCTAACTCACTTTTTCAAATATCGATCGAAGGACACTTAGCTCCCGCGAATTTCCCGCGTTTCATAATGTTAACGCAAATGTTTCCAGTTAACTTTTTCATCTATAATAACCACTCCTTAATCCATTTTATCCAAATCACAACGATCAACAGTAACATGTCTAACCGTCGCCGCCACACTTCCTCTACTGAACCCACTGCAGCCAGTGGTACTTCATCCGGACGCCATCCTACTTACCATGGCATCCGTTTGCGAGCCGGAAAATGGGTTTCTGAAATTCGCGAACCAAACAAGTCCACTCGTATATGGCTAGGAACGTATCCCACACCCGAGATGGCTGCTGCGGCCTATGATGTGGCTGCATTGGCACTTAAAGGTACATACGCCACGTTAAACTTCCCCGAATCCGCTCTTTCCAATACGCTCCCCGAGTGTGCTACAGCTGATGATATTCGCGCTGCAGCAGCAAGAGCCGCGGCCTCTAAAGCGCCCACTTGTGGAGGCGGAAGTGGATCAAGCATGACGGTTAACGAAACATATGGTCGTGGAGAGTTTGTGGACGACGAAACGTTGTTCGATATGCCGAATTTGTGGTCTGAGATGGCGCAGGGAATGCTACTAAGCCCACCGAGGATGAATCCGAGTCCACCGGATGATGGGGCGTATTATTCTGGTGAAGGGAATTTATGGGACTACTAGAAACAAGCTTGGTGTGGTGTCAAGTGGAATGCATGAAGGATGTTTGTTCGATTGAAATAGTTTATGTTGTATTGTGTCGTGTGCCTTTTATTATCTCCAAATTTTGTTCACAAAAGAACTACGAAAGTTTTTAGGTGAATGTAACTCACCAAGTGTTATGACCTTTTATTTTTAACGTGATTTTATATACCTCTAAATAAATGTAACCTACTAGACCAGTCTTGGTTTGGTTGATTAAAGTCATGATGTGATTGTTTTGTTACATTAATGATGTTTATTATTTCCGGAACAAAAGTAAAGTAAATATTATGTTGAATTATTAACCCTGTACTGGTTAATTTGTGTGAACAGGAATATGCACATTACGATAGAGCTTCTACAATGACATCGATAGAGCTTCCACGATGGGAACAATGGTTTGGAATTCCAAACCGTCACGTTAGAATTAGGATTTTAATTTTTTTTTTGTCAGGTGTAAATTAGTGAAAACCCTTTAACTTGAAACCCTTTTCTTTTCAAGTTCTAATCCCTCCCCACACGCCAGTCCCTTTCAAACCTATTGGGTATATTTTTTTTTTTTATGTCAATGAGACTCGAATTGGGTATGTTTCAGGCAAGAATCTCATAGGGGAAAACCTTCCTACCTCTACCGTAACCACTGAGCTACAACATCATTTGCATGATTTTAAAATTTTTAAATATGTAAACTAACATTCAGACTAATTATTTAATATGATTTAACACCAACCGCCCATTAATTACTTTTATAACCACAACAACCAACTCTTAAAAATTTTAAGACCATTACTTCTAATTACCCGATAACTACATAACTCAATACCCATTTTTTTAACAATTAACCTATTAAACAATTAAATTACAATATCGTCAGATTACACAATTATAACTGATATCCAAGGAACTAAAGGATGATCATCAAAAGCTAGAACCATATTGCTACCCCAAGCTTATATCAGCCCAGTTCGCTAGAGTCATGGTTGAACTAAGGGATGATCATCAAAAACAGCCATATTTCCTACACCCTCGTCAGAAACCAATTACTACACATTTGATACGCAATTTTCAACATATTTCTTACGGAAATATACTGTAGGAAATTTGTGATGTAATTCCTATGCATTTCTTACGTAATTTTCAAAGTATCCCTATTGTGTAGCAAATTTATCCAAAAAATAAGGGTGTTTTTTTTTCCGTCACAAATTAGTAGCAATTTTGTCAAAAGTTGTGACGTATTTTTTTTCCGTAAGAAAATTTTGTAGCAAAAGAACCACTTTTCTAGTAGTGGTTGTCTACTGAACTACCTCCCGCTAGAGGTGCAAACGAGGTGAGCCACTCGATTGATATACTATTATTATGTATTTGAAATTTAATCCAGTATTATATTTTTCATGTCACTTTACCAGGGTTGGAAAATAGAAGTAGTTATTGCTTTATTTTGTACTCATTTCTCTCACTCATAGTTGTTTATCTTTTCCTTTTTTGTTTGAACGACAAATTTCATACGACATTTTTTTCACATGAGCTTGCATTTGCAAGGATTTAAACCTATGACTTCATATTTGTAAGAGGGAACACCATGTATACTACTAGACCAAGAAGTAATGGGTGTTTATCTTTCCTTCACTGCATATTTACATATTTAAATTGTGAGTGTGTGAATGTGTGAGAGTGTGTATTTTAGTGGGCCTGAACCATTACTTATTAACACAAAACAAAAACCCATTTCAGAGCTAGAGGCCATACACACTCCGCTATGTATGAATTAATTACACACATATACACACTCTGTAAAATGATATTACTGCACCAAGTAAGAGTTTTTTGCAAAACTAGCGTTTTTTTCAACTTTTTTTTTGTTTGTAGTTTGTGTTAGAAAAGGTTTCGTGAAAATAGTAGTCCCGCAATCTAAGATTGCGGGAGTGTCCTATGTGGCACGATGAGGGAGACTAGGTGGCATGGCTTTTGGAGGGTTGTGTGCTTAGGTGGAAGTCCCGCAATCCGAGATTTCGGGAGTGAGACAAGATTTAGTTTTAGGAACATGACAAATAGATTTAGTTTCCAAGAGGTGAAAACTAATATCATAGTCGTAGAATTCGGTATAAGGCATCTCAATGAAATCACAATCATCAACTTTCTTGCACAAATGGGATTGCTCGAGTTGGAAGAAGGGTTGGTTGATCAAAGCTTTGCCAAATAGACTGTTTCTTATCATGAAGCATAAGGTTACCTGTGTTATTGTGTGTTAGTTCAAGTAAGGAAGACATTGACTTAGTCTGTGTTGATCAGACAACATGACAAATCTTGTCCCACTCCCGCAATCTCAGATTGCGGGACTTCCACCTAAGCACACAACCCTCCAAAAGCCATGCCACCTAGTCTCCCTTATCGTGCCACATAGGACACTCCCGCAATCTTAGATTGCGGGACTACTATTTTCACAAAACCTATTCTAACACAAACTACAAACACAAAAAAAGTTGAAAAAAACACTAGTTTTGAAAAAAAAAACTCCACCAAGTAAATACTACAATCCCGTTTAAAAAAAAAAGTAAATAGTACAATCGCATATATACATTACACCCTTTAAATAAATTCCACTAAAAAGAATATTAAAAGCACTGGACTCCTATCAAAGAGAATAAAGTTACGAATTTTATTATATAGTTTTTCATAACTAACAAAGTATATAAAATAAAATATATATATATAACCGTTTGAAACCTAATCATTAAATGGTTCTGTTGAAGTCCATGATTATGTTCGGTTTTGTATCTATCTACACTTGAGTTCACTTGTTTCACAATCAAACTAACTAGGTGTTGTATGTAAAAGTATTTCTTTAGGTCGGACCATTTTCCTTATCCGGAAAGTCTTTTTGTTAAATAAAAAGCACATACGCGAACTGACCGCGGTCCATACCGACAACATCCTTCTACAAGACTATAATAACAAGCCCAAATTCAACCAATGACATTGCATGGCTGAAATTCCTCCTCCTTTTCCTCCTCCTCCTGCTTACCATGGCATCCGATGCAGATCCGGAAAATGGGTTTCGGAAATCCGCGAACCAAGCAAGTCAAGCCGAATATGGCTAGGCACGTATCCAACACCGAGATGGCGGCTGCTGCGTATGACGTAGCAGCCGTGGCACTCAAAGGTAAGTATGCCATACTAAACTTCCCCAATTCTGATTACTCTAGTATGATCCCGCAGTGTCCCACTCCTGATGGCATCCGTGCTGCAGCCGCAAGGGCTGCAGCCGCCAGAGCTCTGGATAATGACACCAGAAGTGGTTCCCCGACAGAGACAGGAACGTCCACACGTTATGGAGAACTTGTCGGTGATGAATCTGTGTTTGGTATGACAGATATGTTATCTGATGATGGGGAAGTTAGTTCTCGTGGAGGGAATATACCAACGGACAAATGAATACAAGATTATTAATATCGATACAAGATTAATATCGACAAGCCAAATTAAGCTTGTCGAATCACGAGTGTATGTGTGCCTTGTTTCTTCTTCAACTTAAGCTTCGGTTTATTAAAAAAAGGAACTATATATGAAGTTGTTGTTTCGTAGGTGAATATATAACTCACCGAGTCGTATGAAAAGACTTGCAAGGATTGGTCTGTAAGTGTGCTACTTATACGTTATAATGGCTCGTTGTATTAGAATGTCGGCCATTTGAGTGTTCAATCTCTAATTGATTGTTTGCAATATATATATATGTGTGCCTGATTCCTTCTCGCCTAGTTGTTATCATTAGAACACGCGTAGTGGTCAGTAAAATGGGCATGGAAAGGTTAAAACACTCCCCACAACGCCGGTAACATCGCCCTAGGCCGTCTTTGGTCTTCTTTTTCGTCAGACGTGTTTATTATAATACCATGTATAGTGGGGGTTAATTTTAAGATCCTAAGTTGGACAAATTGTGGCATCTTACTTAGAATAAGGGTTTTACAAGAAAATGGGGTATAGTGGTTTAAAGCCAGGTTCAATTCCCACTTGCTACAGGTGAGGTGGGAGGTTTTCAGGCTTTGCCTGTTTCCTACCCTGGAGTGCCCGGTTTGAATCCCACGTTGGCCGGACTATGCTCATGTATAGCCCTGAGCGAGATGCCGTACAAAAAAAAAAAAAAAAAAAAAAAAAAAAAAAAGAGATTTTTTTTCCATATATATTCACTAGAAAATCATTGGGTAATAATTAAAGAATTGATTATAAAGTCTATGTAAATAATGTTTAACTAATAATGACTACATTTATTGAGAGGTAGTGTGTAGACTAAGGTACTAAGGTGTACTAGGGTAGGGTGTAAATAGTAAGACCGGTTATAAATGGTTACATAAAACTAAGCTTTAACGATAAAACATTTTAAGTCAAAATAACACTATTGGTAAACATTACATTTGACACTTGATACATCATTCTCTAGTAACATATATAACATTGCACATCATGCCCCCTTTGGCTCCGTGTCCATAAACTAACCAAGCATAACAATGTACATCATGGACCCTATGCCTCTTGGTTCTTAAGCTGGCCAAGTATAACATTATACTCGGGTAACCTAACCCATCAACAACTTGTGACAAATAAAAGTAGCTTTATACCGATATAAGACTTCATTCTTTGCCATGCGGCTGCATGGCAAGTGCCTTCATATATAACTTAGCACATATTCAGTGGTATTACCAAGCACACAACTAATGATAATACCCAACAACGTATGCTAGTTACCATAACATACATATCATTATCAACAAGGCTATTACTAATAACATAACCGATAACAAATTTTAATAAGTAATAACCATATAGATATCCAAGTTACCAAATAATAGCATAGCATAGTGTGTTCGCATTATTTAAACACGTACAACTTTTTGGGTCACATGTAAACTTTGTGTTCTTGTAAAACCTATCATGCATTCTTTTTACTGGGATCTTCGTTATAACAATACTTTAAATTCATACAGATCATGAACCAATCATATATGCTTCTACACTAGTAGAAAAAAAAACATTTTTTCTTGACGTTCTTGACAAGAAAGGGGTATGATGACATAAAAAAGAGTGTCGTTGATGGCGGAGTCATAAATTTAATATGACACTTTCTTGCATATCATTTGTTTCTAACACGCGTTTATGATCATTTTTATTGACACAGATTAACGACATATCTTTATGACAAAAATTTATAACGTTTATTTTATTTGTCATAATTTATTATTCTAACAAAAACTCCTAAAAAAATTCCTGCTGAATTACAAATTTACCCTCCCCATTTCATGCAGACAAAATCTCATTTTATACAGAATCACTAGCTAATTATACATACATACAAAAAGTAACTTAACGGCAGTTTCTATTTCCGTTATAAGCAACCGTTAAATAACCTACGGCGACAACAATAACAACCAACATCAACAGATAACAAAACAGAACGTTGTTTTTGTAATACCGTTGCGACTTTACAATTAATAACCAAAAATTTACGGTTATAAATCAAACGTACCGTCGTCTCCTTCCACCACTGTTTCTCGTCGCTTGCCACCGTTTCACACACTATATAATCCCACCGCCGCCAAAATAATATGGCCATCTTCTAACCCTTTTACACGTATTTTAATTTATTTTTCGGTCAACGAACAGGTTAATTGAATTTCACCAAAATAGTGCCAAGAAAGGACAAGAACAAAATGATTGATGGGGATGAATGCGAAGGGAACGGAAATTTGAATGGTGCGAAAGGAGTCACATTAGAAACCCGATCACTAAATTTCCATGCAATGACAAAAGATGTAGAGGGGTGTGAGTTGATATATCTGCCGCTGACTCGCCGGATGGTTTTGCCGTCACCGGAAGAAGGTCATAGTTCGCCGCACTCTCTTTCTCTCTATCACACTCTCAATCGATTCAAATGATGTTCAACGAGGGTTACATGTGATGTCACAAGGCTTATTTGCAATTATATATTTATTAGTTTAAATATAAAATGAAATTTATTGGAAATGAAAAAGTTTGCGATCTTCGAAGTTGCAGTTTTCTTTTTTATTTTGAACGGCAAATTTCTACTCCTTATGGGACTTGAATCCATAAAATGAAATTTTTTGCTTCTACCATTTAGCCACCAACCCCAATAAGTTGCAGTTTTCTTACCTCTTGCTTTTCAATATAATTTTTTTTTCTTACCTTGTAGATGTAACAACTACAATGAATTTTATTCTTATTCATCTTTACTTTTTTAGTTTTCTAAAGACATAATCTTTTACCTAATTAATTGTTTAAGTATATACAATTACACGTTTGTTATGTTTTATAAAACTTTTTGTCATGTGTTCTTGTATAATTTCGTTATATTTACCAACTAAGTGGTGGAATCATATTTTACGTAGTATAGATGTGGTGATGTCTTTACATTTTAGTTCTACTAAATCATTGCGGACATAAACCCCGCAGCTAATTATTGATTTATATTCTATTTCTTTACATTTTATAACGTGATTTAACGCTGCACCATGCGGATTATAGGTTTTGTTTTTTTTTTTCTTACGTAATGTTTGTGTTAATATGTGCTTATTTCTATGTACGTTTTTTTTTTTTTTTTTTGTAAAAATTGGTCGTCTATGACACGGTGCGCGGGTCCACCTAAGTTATTATTTCCTTGGAATTGTTCAACGTCTCGATCATAATTTGAAGACTTAACACTTCACAACGTGCATGTGTGGTTTAACGTTTTTTACATCTAAGTTTTTGTTTTGTTTGAAGGTCCTGCCGCAACGCGCGCGAGATGTAATAACTCGTTAATAACAAAATCCCCATTTCATTATATAAACCAATCAAAGTGTTTGTCAAACCTCCCACGTACAAACATTTAATAGTTACAAAAATATTGTGTCAACAGTACATTAGTCGCCTTAAAAAAGTTTCGATCACCTGAAAATAAATGTCGCGGCAAAACTTGACCATTCTTCGCGAACAACATCCATATCCCCGTCTGCGTAAGACTTCACTCTTCCCCCAACCGGAGACAACAATTAATTTAATACATCAGTGGAGACCAATTATTTTACACAAATCCGAGCACGTAGCTGATTTCAATTTGCCTCAACTTACATTGTCCAATATTTCAACTCCTCCGAGAATTATCTATTTCATGAATTTCATAACATAGAAATCACATTCCGTAATTCCTTGGTAATTCCTGGCTGACATGGACAGTACACTTTAAAAAAATAAGAAAAATATTAAAGCATCCACCACAAAGCTGAATCATTTATAAAAATTAACAATCACACATAAACCTCGATCATGTTACCAGGTTTGGTTCTTGATTTTAATATACTTTTCTATTTTTTTAACAAGAGTTTTTCATTTGTAGCTGGGTTATTCAGTGGGTTCACATGTCAACCTAATTTTTGTTTCTTATGTGCACAGTGTGTTGGTTGGACAACTGTCTGCATATTATATGTTCCTTTGTAGGATGCAGAGCGTCGAAGTCTATACATGAGTTTGAACTTATAATTAGAGTTTACATGTGTTGTCAAATAAACTTATTTTGCTAGCACAAACTATGGAAGTATATAAGATACTACATATTGTGTTATGGCTTCATGTTCACAAGAGATGAAACCTACATTAACAAGTAGGTGTTGAAGCACCATGTAGTTGTTGAAGTTACGTTTTCTATGTTATTTATGTATCTTATGCCCTTCGTGTCTCATGCTGACCCGAATTTCATAATGATAACATGGATAGTTTAGTTAGTCGCCCGTTTGGTGTAATTGATTTATCTTTGCTTTATTTCACATGAACTGGCTTGGTTATTGTTACTCTATGCAAGTACTTATAGCTAGGTGTAATTTTAAGCGACAACGTTACCATACTCATTAATATTTGTTTGCATCTCTTGCTCAGTTTTGGCTGCCTTATTACATGATCGAGGCGCTGAAGCGCAACGCAACGCACCATATGCGCTGTGCCCAAAAGGGCGCTGTTTCAGGGTCCTAGGCGCAGCACAGGTTTCAAGCCCAAAAAGACGTTGTTTTAAGCCCAAAAACAAGCCCAAGGCCATCTAAAAAAAGGGGCAATAATAATAATAAATTAATAAACATCTTGATAAAGGGGTAATAATAATAATAATAATGATAATGATAATGATAATGATAATGATAATGATAATGATAATAATAATAATAATAATAATAATAATAATAATAATAATAAAATATCACAAATTAACCAACAAAACAACTGTTATGCAAAACCAATTGTTTATATATGTCTAGTTATCTAGTGTATCGTATATACCCCATAAAATAGACCCTAAAAATGTAATAAGTCAAAGATTAACCCACAAGGCTATATATATATATATATATATATATATATATATCAAATACGAACCACATCTAATAAAATAAACACTTACCGAATTAGGGTTGAGTGCGTCTGAACACTGTTGGTCCGATTTGAGGCTGAGTGTGTCTCAACAATGTTGGTCCGAATTGGGGCTGAGTGCCTCTGACCACTACCATTTGCTCATTTATTGAACAATCACGAGATTCGTCAATCAAAAGAGAAAAGAACCCACCTTTAACCTTATTGACAATAATGTTTCTTACTTCCATAGCACAGGCAACAATTTCCTTTTGGATTTTGGGTGAAATCAACTAATTATTCTCAATAGCGTTTGAGTTAAACACCTTATTTACTTTATAATTATGCTCACAATACCATTTCACAAGTTCAAGAAAATTACCTCGACTATTAGAACTTATAGCCTCATCATGCCCGCGTTGTTGTAAAAGAAATCGAATCACATCAACAACAGTGGTTAATCGAATACAATAATCAATCTCATCTTGCTTATATTTTCTTGACATAATATTGTTTAAATTATGTCTTTGGTCTTTGAATGACTCGAGTTGAACTTTAGCATGATTATGTCTACTATTATGACCCCCTTCATGATTACGAAAATTTTCTAATGCATTTTCCCGGTTTTTAAAACCATTGTTGATAAAATCCTCATCCCCATATTTATTACCGATAGGAAACAAATCACACCATAAACAAAATGCAGCATCTTTAGATACACTATATTCTACCCAACTTAAGTAAACCATGTTTCTTGAAATTTTCTCATATATCCATAAACTTTTGCTTTAGGGAAAATATGACCCCTTGGTTGACAAGGACGTTTCTTTATGTACCGTCTTCTTACTTCTTCTCATATATTAGTTAAATAATCATTAATTGGTTTACGTAATACCGGGTCACCAACAATTTCATTTTCTGATAATTCAAGTTCCTCTCGACTTCTTTTGTTATTATTTTCATTAGAGTTCAATAGATTTTATGAATTCGCGATACTTGGTTTGGGTTCTTTGTTAAAATAACTTTGTATGTTTGCATTTCTACAATAAAAATAACACTGAATTTGGACACAAAAAGTTCATATAAAATAGAATATAGAATTAAATTAATTCACAACAAAAATATAATATATAATTGTAGAAAGTTAATAAAAAATAGTGTCGTTTGAACTTATGCATATTAAATAAAAACTAAGAATTAGTTCAAGATGTTAAAAAATAGTATATTGACGATAGAAAAAAAAGAAAAGAAAAGAAAAGAAAACCTTACTTCATGATGTTAAATGGAGAATGGTGGACCTATATGACTTGTCAATTCAAATCTTAAAGAATCGAGAATTCTAGAAAAAGGCGTGTGATATATTTTTTGTTTTTTAAGATATTAAGTATAAAGAAATATAATTTTTATTCAAAAAGAAATAATATTACTATTAAATATATTATAAATAGATTAAATAAATTAGATATAAATTAAATAAAAAGAAAAGTACGTGATTATGAGGGGATAAAAGGTTGTGTGGTTTATTATTTTGGAAAATTTGGTTTTGAAATGATTAAAATTTGGAATAATGTGTCATACTGATGTGACGGTTTTAAAGCGGGTGAGATATTTTAAGAGACGGATGTATTGATGTTTACCTCACATATTTACCACCTGTAACATAACGGGTACCTGTTTAATCCACCAAACATATGACCAGAACAAAAATCAATAATGATTGTAAGTTCTTGAGAATAAGCATCTTCCTTCACCTGGAAACAATATCAATTTGAAAAATAAGGTGTTATATTTATTTATTAGTACTAATATACACATCAACTACTTACATGCAAGAAGTTGGATATGTATATATAGTTATTACACAAGACATGCACCACAGCCATTGAATACAAGCGGGTGAGTTACATTCACCAATGAAAAAAACAACTTAATATAAACTTTCAACCCAACAATATGGTTGGAAAGTTAAGAAGCACACTAAAATAAATTCGTTTGCAAACATAACAATCCGAGCAAAATTCATAATTACCTGCTGATCATGATACTAAGCTTGTCTTCAGTAGTCCCACAGATTCCATCCACCAAAGCAATCTCCGTGCTGATCTGCCGGCATGAGAGAGCTCATCCTCGGCGGGCTCAGCATCATCCCCTCAGCCATGTCCGATAACATATGTGGCATGTCAAATACTGCGTCATTGTCGATAAATTCTCCAGGTGGACTGGTTACCGTCTCCTCCACCTGATTTGATGGATGTCGTGCAGCGGCTGCGCTTGCAGCTGCCGCACGAATGTCATCAACCGTGGGACACTCGGGAAGAGTACCGAGGAGTGCCGAATCAGGAAAGTTTAGTAAGGCGTAGGATCCTTTGAGAACCAATGCAGCCGCGTCGTAAGCTGCAGCCGCCATCTCGGGTGTGGGATAGGTGCCCAACCAAACGCGGCTGGACTTGTTGCGAATTTCGGAAACCCATTTATCAGCCCGGCGTCTGATACCATGGTAATTAGGGTGCTGGCTAGTGTTGCTGGTATCAGTTATGGAGTTTTTGTTTCTACGGGTAGCCATGCAGGGTGTTGTTATTGGATGCATCTGTGGGTACTTGACTACTTGCTACTTATAGAGGTTATGGATGCAGATGTGTGCCTGTGGTTACTCATAGACCATTAATTTATATTTGTGGAGGGAAGGTAGTTGGGGGCCCATGGGTTTTTTACTCGTTGAATAATAATGGAGTATGGAGAACGCGCGTCACAATTTTGTGGATATACGTTTTGTTTTAGAAAAAGATACTTAGTATCCAGGAAAAAGAAAAAGATCTCAAATCTTTACAAACAAGTACACATAAACCCCCTTATCAATGTCATGTTCCATTTTAAATTTGATTTATTTATAAACGAAAAAAATATTAGAAAAAGGCAGATTATTAAGAGTAACGATCGTCATTAATAAAAATGATCTTAAAGGGATCATCGCCCGCAATCGTGCATGGGTGGTTTATTTGGTTTCGATCTATCACGGCAAAGTACATGTTCCTTTTATTTTAGGGCATCGTAGTGGAGGGTTATGATTATGACGCCCCTAACGTCCTATACACCGCCCCTTAGTTATTATGGGGTGTTATGGTGGAGGGGCATTATATATATAACCACCGCTATCTTTGTTGAAATCATTTTTATGTTATTTTAGGGACCTCCAATGACGGATTGCAACTTTGCCGTTTTAACTTGGTGGGTTAGGCCTCTCCTCAGCCCGGGACGTGGCTGCCTATGCTTTTGTGGCTTCCAGATCCCAGTCCCAGGGGCTGCAAGACCACATATTACGTAACAGTGGGGTTTCTCACGTTGACACGGATTATTCTGGTGTTATTGACATTTTACAACGATCCCTTCCTGACTTTGATATTGGCGGTTTCTTTAATAAGGACACTGCCCCCAAAAAGCCACACAAAACTCTGGAGAATGCTCTTTATGACTGAATTGCACAAAGTTTAGAGGGATTTCCGTCTGTCCGTCCGTCAGAAGGCTGTCTTGGAATGCCTGCAAAAGCCTCACGCCTAGGACTTCCTTACTGTGTTACCTATCGAAGGCTTGGGGCAACGGATGTCAGCAGTAGAGTACAGGGCAATCCTTAAATACCGGCTGATGATACCTATTTTCCCCGATGATGAAAAATGTCCGGTCTGCCGCAAAGCATGCCTTGATAAGTATAGGGAACATGCGTTACATTGTAAGGAATTGCTAGGGTTTAAATATCGGCACGATTTTGTCCGGGATGCTTTGGCGGACATCCTTAGAAGAGCGGGGATCTCCAAAAGAAAAGAGGCGCCAGTTAATTTTCTCACAGACCCCGCTGAGGGGTGGTCCACCTTGTGCCCAGCGGATGTCTTAGTTTTTGGTTGGGAAGGTGGGAAACATGCATGTGTTGATCTTACCGGGGTGTCCCCCCTTGCTGGGCTTCGAGATAGTGGGTTTGTGACCGGGCAAGCGGTCATGAGAGTTGAATCCAAGAAAGTGGAAAAGCATGCTAAAGCATGTGAGGATAATCAGCATGTTTTCGTTCCCTTGGCCTTCGACACGTTCGGTTACTTGGCACCGGAGGCGGTGCGGTTTTTGGCTCGGGTTCAGCGAGTAGTGCACAGTGACTTTTCCACCTCCAAGGGCGGGGTTTTGTATTTAGCAGATTGGGATTTTCTATTCAAAAAGGGGTGGCGGCGCAGCTTGTTCCCCGCCTACCTAACATCCTTATGTAATTTACCCTTTTTGTCAATGAAAAATTTATTTGGTGGATTAATAATAATACACCTAATCAAATAATAATATTTGAATTCTCATAACGTCCCATAGCGCCCCTCACCCACTACACCCTCTTTTCTCAGAAAGCCCCAAAACGCCTCTTTAATATTTTATTAATATTTTAATCCCATAACGCCCCCCCCCCCCACTACACATAAACTTAGAAAGATATGTGTTAAAGCAACACAAAATATTAGTGTTCTAGCACCTGAAGGGGTAGGGTACCTAATCCTGGCGCGGATTACAACCCTATCCCACAAAAACGCTAACTACAAAATAACCGCGAATGACCAAGCACGTGGAACGAAGCCATACCACAACAATATCAACCTCCTGATACCCGCGGAGCAATACTAGCGCTGGACATTTTCCTTACCCTGCGCAGGATTACATCAGCAGGGTGACGCCATCATTACAAAGGAATCTCAACGCGTGGGCTAACGCGCGGAATATTTAAGTTACATCGTCTTATAGTACGATGATGAACTAACGATCAAGAATTAAGAAGATCCAGTAGGGTGCTGAGCGCACTCTGCGCCAATCAGAGAACAACACGTGTTAGGGGTAGTTCAACAACTCCTGACAATGAACAGTGACATGACTGCTCCTATGCTACCCCCATGCTGCTATAAACAATACCCGTCAGAGTACTGTACATACATGCTTACCTGCTTCCCGACGTCGCGTCAGACTTCACCAGCTAGTCAACCATGCTGTGTCATGAAGAAGCACCGTCTACGCCCAATCACGTCGCGCCACATGGAATTCTAGCAGGACGAGTCATATCTTCTCTCACATCAGCATTAATTATCACGTGGCCCTATACCCACTTCATGAGCCGAAAAAAGATAAGCCCAGAACTTGGGCCCAAACTTGTCACCTCAGTCATGGGCCACATTGGCTGGCCCATGCACCTCCTATAAATAGGAGCCTACTCCTCCTTAGCAAGGGGACACAAGCTCAGCCGATTACTCACATAAAGAATATCGAATACTTCTTGTAATTCTTTCTTTATACTTGTAATTCTCCCAAGTAATAAGAATATATCATACTTCACAGTGGACGTAGGTCAACGAGACCGAACCACTTACATCTTTGTGTCTTTGCATACAATTACACCATCACTATCTCTTATCTTATTTCTACTAGGGTTTCGGCTTTAGCCTGCAGTGTGAGCGAATGATTATACCCTGAGCGAACACGTGTGTCTAACCAGCTTGCCTATTATTTAGAGTGAGTTACACTCGTTGTTTCTTCAGCAACCATAATACAACACGAATAGACCTATACATGTTGTAAAGGGTTTTCACACCCTCTATACGACATGAATATGGATATACATGTCGTATAGCGTTTTCAATTTCTCAAAAATAGTACTGCTGTCATATCTTGTCTGTTGGTTAGTCTATATGACTCGTATATATTGTTAGTGCACCCTACGAGTATGTCCTTAGCTTAGATATGTAAATAGGATCCCGTATGTATGTTTCAGACGTTAACAGATATCTTTTGGGGGCCTTAGGGGCATTTTGGTCATTTGTAAAAGTCACCAGGCGTATGAGAGTCCCATACGCCTAGCAGCTCTAGCGTAAGAAGCCCATACGCCTGGAAGACCCCAGGCGTAGGGAGCTGGCCTATAAATAGACCATCTTGGCTCATCATTTGTAACTTTTGCTAAACCCTATAATG
This sequence comes from Ambrosia x helenae, assembly GCA_030844895.1. Classification (NCBI taxonomy): domain Eukaryota; kingdom Viridiplantae; phylum Streptophyta; class Magnoliopsida; order Asterales; family Asteraceae; genus Ambrosia; species Ambrosia x helenae. The sequence goes on along the minus strand of CM061233.1, from coordinate 129,966,678 downwards.
ATGTGCTGCCCAAATTTTGAGTGTGTTTTGTATGTTTTTTATTTCCATACTTTTCTAACTTCATATCTCATCTCTAACAACAATCGATCCATTGATTCTGCCTTTGAATCGATCATACGCGCACGATATATCAAATCTTGTCACAATCCTACATGCATGCATTTATGTATGTATTTATTTATCTATTTTATAAACATTTTAAGCAATTTTTATCCTTTAACAAGTTTTATAAAAAAATAAGATTTTTTAACCAAACTAATGACATTAGGAATTCCAAATTCAACTAAACAAAATAAAAAATGTTTATCTTTTTTTTATAATTTTATAGAGATTTACATTATACCACTAACAAATTTATATGTATAACATTAGATATAAATTTGTTAATACTGGATAAATATTTTTTATATGTGCACTTAAATACCTAAAGATAATATGCGTTGAACCTTAGATATAATTTTGTTAATATTAGATCAATTGTATGGTTTATTATAGTGTAATTTTCGTTTTTATGGAATGAATAATGTATTAGAAAAAAAATTGTAGTATGTATCCTTAAACTAGGCTTCATTTTATGTGTAGTATAGCATTATACTATGCCTCATTGTATGTATACATGTATGCATACATGTATAGAGTATGATAAGCCCTGTAAAGACTAGCTGTTAGAGAAAATGTAACAATAGATAGTACTATTTTTGAGAAATTAAAAATGTTATACAATACGTATAGCCCAATGTATAGGGTTAGCAGGATGTCTAGATAATCAAGTGCTATGCCAATATCTTCCCGCTTTATTAACATAACTTGTAACAAATTTATCCTAAACTTATAAAATAAATATTTTAAAAACTACTCCCTCCCAATTTAAATGTCTTAGGCATACAAACACACATATTAAAAAAAAATTGTTTGTATGCGGTAAAATGACAATAATATCCTTAAATCTTTGATTTTGTTTTGCCCTTTATGGGCAAAACTGGAAATTGCATTTCTATTTTTAAAAATGGACATTAATTAATTTGGGACAACAAAAAATAAAATATGGATATTTAAACCGGGAGAGGGGAGTAATAAACACATAGGGAGCTTGGACAGTAGCACTTTCATGGAAGATATTTTTTAGTACACGACAAAACTTACAGCAAGAATCCAAACATCACAATCTTGGCCCTTCTATTTTCAAACATCTCAATTTTGGCCCTTCTATTTCCAAACATCTTAATCTTGGCCCTTCATTTTCCAAACATCTCAATCTTGAACACGATAAACCCTTTTATTATGTAAATCTCTAAATTGATGAACGGAAAACAAAGTAAAAGTATTACAGCCGGAATCCATACCTTTTGCAATACCCGTATCATACAGGCACCAAACCTGCGCAATTTTACAGCATTAACCTTATACGTTGACTTCTTTTTTATTTCATTAATTTTCATACAATAATAGTTTTGTACGGTAGTTTTATGTTATGTTTCGTACGATGCCGGTACCAAACCTACACTGTTATCTTTACTTAAAAGTAAAAACCATTCAATATATAACCGTTTTTGTGATAAACAACTTTTTTTTGGTCATAAACTCATAAAGCGTCGATATATGTTCTTTTTTATTTTCTAATATGTTGTTGCATGTTTTGTCTTTTTATATTGAAATTTAGAAAACACATGCATCATAAAGCATTGTTTATAAATTTTACTGATCTCAAGATGAATAATTTCATTTAACATTAAGGGTGTGTTTGGCTCTCCTTTTTCATTTCTCCTTATAACTTTTCATCCATCAAAAGTTACTTAATCTCATAAGTCACAAATTGTGACTTATGACTTATCCTCCCATTTCTCATTTTCAAAGCCTAAAATTCTCAATAAGTTACTTTTCAATCTATCCATCTAAACACTTTTGATTTAAGTTATAACTTTTCAATAAATTATAAGTCATAAGGAGGTGTGGAAATGAAGAGCCAAAGATGCACTAACACCAATTTCTTCAAAATGTTACAAAAGCTATCCACTTATGTAACCAAGTGGAATCTTGAATCTAAAATGCCTTAAAGCATACTGAAAGGCTAAATGTCATAGTTAATGAAGTATGAGGGGCAATCTGCAATATTCTACTAGTTAGAATGACTTATTGGTAGTGTGCAATAAGTGTTACTATTATATAATATAACTTGAAGTGTCAATGTAGGGCCTTGAATCTGAAATGCCTAAAAGCATATTGAAAGGCTAAATGCAATGGTTCATAAAGTATGGGGGCTAAATGAAATATTATACAATTACAATACTGTGAATAGACCATTAGATTGAACAATGTTTTGTTTGTCTGTTGTACTGTGATTGGACTAATTTTTCGTTGCAACTACTATGAACAGATATTGGACTAATTTTTTTTTTCCCCCAAGCCATTATAGCCTAGTGGCATCTTTGTGATGAGATAAGACTTAGGGGCCATAAAGTCTTAGGTTCGAATTTCACAAAGGGGGTTTTCTCATAATTATGAGTTTCCTCCTGAATTGGTGACTTGATGGTGGAATATGATCGCGTGGTAGCATTGGTGGCACGATGATACTCCAGTGTTCCGTGAGTGATTCCAATTTGTTGGCCGTTCAAAAAAAAAAAAGATATTGAACAGTTTTTTGTATGTCTGTTGTACTATGATTGGACTATTGTTGATTTGTAATAGTTACTATTATCTATAAGGTGAGAGTCGCACTCCTAGAAATAACAATTTCTTTCACTGATTTTAATCAATACTGTAGTACTGCCACATTACTGCATTGATTTACTTCACTGATTCACTTTTTAGAGACAACACTTAATTGATTCACTTCACATAAATCCTTATTTTTTAGTTTTTTAAGGAAACATTAATTAAACATATTATTAAACTAATAAAATAAACTTACAATATTAAAAGTAAATTAAAAATAAACTAAATAAAAGAAAAACTATTCGGAGGCATTCGCTTCGAGGTGCGGTAGATCAAGTGCGTCTAGATGTTCCACGAGATCATTTCGAAGTCTGAAATGTGTATCGGAGTCTGTCAACTCCGCAAGGGCTTGGTCTTCGAAGAACAGTTGGATAGGGGGTCGCGTATGTGGATCGGTGATATCGCACGCCCCTCGTCTTTAATTATTATGTTGTGCAATATCATGCACGTATAGACGATGACGCTACACCTAGCAACGGTCGTCGGCCTCAAGGGTCATGCGGTAATTCACCATTTCCCCTTTAATGCTCCGAACGCTCGCTCAACATCCTTCCTTGCCGCCTCTTGCGCCTTAACGAATTTCTGTTCCTTAGGGTCGGTCGGATATTCAAACGCTTTCACAACGTTGACCAGGTAGGATAGATGCCATCGGTAAGATAATATCCACATTTATATAAGTGGTCATTTAAAGTAAATGGACACTGTGGCGCCGTTCCGTTTCGTTGGGTAAGAAAAACTGGGGATTGTTGGAGGACATTTTATGTCGTTGAGTGAACGGGGGGGGGGGAACCCATGCCAAAACCACATATCTTGCGAAGCAACCGCTTCTAGCATGATCGTAGGGTATTGGTGATCGCCTCGCATATATTGTCCTCGTAATTCCCTAGGACATGCTCGCCATACTAAACGAGTGCAATCAATGCTACCGATCATGCCGGGAAGGTGATGTCTTTCTTCGTGTGCTTCGTACAAACATGCAATGTCGTGACTTGTTGGTCTTCGTAAATACTCAGCCCCGTATAACTTAATGATGGCATTGCAAAAAAATTGCAAACATTCACGCGACGTCCTCTCAGACATACAAAAATACTCATCGTATTCGTCTGGAGGATTACCGGTTGCGAGTTGTTTCACTGCTGAAGATACTTTGAGCTACATTCAATTTTATTTTTTTATTAAAAGGCTGGTAAAGACAATGATAAAAATTTTATAATATGTTATATCAAATGTTTCCTCGTTTTCTTCTTCATTCAAACACAAAATAGATACAGGTCACTGGACCGCCGCTGGCCATTGCCGGACCAGCGTTCGCCACTCGGAAAATCTTCAAAGTTTTTTTGTTCTCCTCCTAATTTTAATGCTTTACGCAAGAAAATCAGGAGGATCAACTATACATAAATTTTTTTTTGGTAAGCACTCCGGTAAAGTGGAAATGTATTTTTAAGTTTAAGTTTGTTTTTTTTTTTTTAATTTGTTGTATGTTTTTATTTGTAGGTTTTAAGTGTGTGTGTGTGTTTTTTTTAATTTAATGGATTGTGATGATTAGGTGGATAATGAGGTGAAGGTTTTGTGTGGTTTGAAATGGGTTTGGAATGATGTGACATGCTCATTTGACGGTTCTCGAGAGCGAACGAGATGCTCTAAGAGACAGTTGTGTTGATGTTAAGTAGATGAAAAAAAAGAACATATCAAGCGAACAATCAGAGAAAGGAAATTAACAGATTAGGGTCAGAGCTAAATGGACGCCGGTAGTAAAAATGAGCTGACTTGGGTAGTGAACTTGTTAAGGTCGGGGCTTAAATGAACCGGGCCCCGGTTCATGTGTACCTCACCAAACGTTTACCAACCTCGTTGTAAAATAGAACTAAGAAGAGAAAACATTATAAATACAACTCACCAACCCGTTTGACCCAATACTGCATGTTTACCTGACTAGCATATTTACCACCTGTAACATAACGGGTACCCGTTTAATCCGCCAAACATATGACCAGAACAAAAATCAATAATGATTGTAAGTTCTTGAGAATAAGGATCTTCCTTCACCTGGAAACATAATCAAATTGAAAAATAAGGTGTTATATTTAATTATTAGTACTAATACATATACATATACACATCAACTACTTACATGGAAGAAGTTGGATATGCGTATATAGTTATTACACAAGACATGCACCACAGCCTTTGGATACAACCTGGTGAGTTACATTCACCAATGTAAAATAGAATATACAATTTCACAACAAAAATATAATATATAATTGTAGAAAGTTAATAAAAAATATCACGCTGTCGTTTGAACTTATGCATATTAAATAAAAACTAAGAATTAGTTCAAGATGTTAAAAAATAGTATCCTGACGATAGAAAAAAAAAAGAAAAGAAAAAAAAAAGAAAACCTTACTTCATGATGTTATGATGTTAAATGGAGAATGGTGGACCTATCTGACTTGTACCCTTCAAATCTTAAAGAATCGAGAATTCGAGAAAAAGGCGTGTGATATTTTTTGTTTTTTAAGATATTAAGTATAAAGAAATATAATTTTTTAATCAAAAAGAAATAATATTACTATTAAATATATTATAAATAGATTAAATAAATTAGTTATAAAATAAATAAAAAGAAAAGTATGTGATTATCAGGAGATAAAAGGTTGTTTGGTTTATTATTAGGGAAAATTTGGTTTTCAAATGATTAAAATTTCGAATAATGTGTCATACTGATGTGACGGTTTTGAGAGCAGGTGAGATACGGATGTGTTGATGTTTACCTCACTAGCATATTTACCACCTGTAACATAACGGGTACCCGTTTAATCCACCAAACATATGACCAGAACAAAAATCAATAATGATTGTAAGTTCTTGAGAATAGGCATCATCCTTCACCTGGAAACAATATCAATTTGAAAAATAAGGTGTTATATTTATTTATTAGTACTAATATACACATCAACTACTTACATGCAAGAAGTTGGATATGCATATATAGTTATTACACAAGACATGCACCACACCCATTGAATACAACCGGGTGAGTTACATTCACCAATGAAAATCCAACTTAATATAAACTTTCAACCCAACAATATGGTTGGAAAGTTAAGAAGCACACTAAAATAAGTACTTTTGCAAACATAATAATAATCCGAGCAAAATTCATACTTACCTGCTGATACTAAGCTTGTCCGTCTTCAGTAGTCCCACAGATTCCATCCACCAAAGGTATCTCCGTGCTCGGCCGGCATGAGAGAGCTCATCCTCGGCGGGCTCAGCATCATCCCCTCAGCCATGTCCGATAACATATTTGGCATGTCAAATACCGCGTCATTGTCGATAAATTCTCCAGGCGGACTGGTTGCGGTCTCCTCCACCTGATGTGACGGATGTCGAGCAGCGGCTGCGCTTGCAGCTGCCGCGCGGATGTCATCAACCGTGGGACACTCGGGTAGAGTACCGCGGAGTGCCGAATCGGGAAAGTTTAGTAAGGCGTAGGATCCTTTGAGGACCAATGCAGCCGCGTCGTAAGCTGCAGCCGCCATCTCGGGTGTGGGATAGGTGCCCAACCAAATGCGGCTGGACTTGTTGCGGATTTCGGAGACCCATTTATCAGCCCGGCGTCTGATACCATGGTAAGTAGGGTGCTGGCCATGGGAATTAGAGGGAGTGTTGCTGATATCAGTTGTGGAGTTTTTGTTTCTACGGGTCGCCATGCAGGGTGTTATGGATCCAATCAGTGGGTACTTGATACTTATAGACGTTATGGATGCACATGTAGTTGTGGCTATTCATACACCATAAGTTTCTATTTGTGGATGGGAGGCAGTTGGGGGCCCATGTGTTTTTAACACGTTGAATAATAATGGAGTATGGAGAACGCGCGTCGCAATTTTGTGGTTAGGTGTTTCGTTTTAATAAAAGAAAAAGATACTAGTATCCAGGAAAAAGAAAAAGATCTCAAATCTTTACAAACAAGTACAGAAAACCCCCTTATCATGTTCCATTTTATTTTAAATTTTGATTTATTTATGAACGGAAAAAATATATTAGGAAATTAGTCTCAATTAACTGTGGTAAAGTAGATTACACGGCTGTGTTTGGGGTGGTCTTAGAAGGCCAGTCGGACAGAGTCCATAAATTTTAAGGGCCTTTTTAAAAAAAAAAAAATTCCTATATATATGTATATAATTTTTGTATAACTCATTTAACACAAACTTGGGCCTAAGGGGCCTATTTTTTAACGGTTCAGATAGGGTACATGAATTTTTAGAGATTTTCATGGACTGCCCTGGCAGATTATTAAAAGTAACAATCGCCGTTAATAAAAATAACGATTGGGTGGTTTTTGTGGTTTCGGTCTATTACGGCAAAAATACATGTTTCTTTTATTATAAAAAGAGATATGTGATAAAGTAACACAAAAAATTAATGTTTTGACACTCATAATATAATACGTATAGACTTATACATGTCGTATAGCTTTTTTAATTTCTCAAAAAGAGTAGTATTGTCGTATCTTGTCTGGTGCTTAGTCTATATAGGTCGTGTATCCTGCTCTCTCGTATAGGACTATGTAACTTTAAAGTTATGTGGTGCCAAATCTAACCGCACCATACCAACAAAAGTCTCGACTTAACCAAAACGAGTATACTAACCAACGGACGAAGCCTAAGTCAGACATAATGACACAGAGTCTTCCGCTCGTTTTACGTCAGCGGAGCCGCCTGCGTCAGACATAATAACGCAGAGTCTTCCGCATGTTCTACGTCAGCGGAAGACGCCGGCGTCAGAAATAATGACGCAGAGTCTTTCGCCCGTTTTACGTTAGCTCACGTCTAACACAAACGAAGCTTCTTCGATATGAATGACAAAGCTTCTTCAACACACCCCACCCAAAGGATGCCTTTTGGGGCAACCTCAACACACCCACCCAGGAACAGACATGCCTCGGGCAGCCGCCCGTCAGAGTCTACGACCAATCACAGGCCATGCCTGCTCTGACACCAGGAAATGACGATGATGTGGCCCCTCCGCAACCAAGTATCTCCACAGACGACTTTTACAACCTACCCACTTGTCTCCAGCTGCGGGAAAAAGGATGATTATAGATCGCCATGATACGCCAACGGCCGGACCCCACGTGTCCGCCTACATAGTGTGCCCAATCAACGGGCGCCAAGCGGATTTTTGACAGGACGGTAACTTCTTCCTTTACATTTTTACATGCTCATTTTCACCTATTGGGCTTGGGTATTGGGCCAGAGACTTGGAGGTGCCTCTACCTGGCTCGAGCCCCACTAAGGGTAGATGATGAGTTGAAAGGTTTGATGTTTTGTGATATAAAAGGAGGGACCTCTTCTCCTATTAGGGGCATCAATTCATTTATAAAACTCTTGTTAAAAAAACTATGAGTACAGCGTACTTTTCCAACCGTTGTTATATAATAACCAACGTTTAGAGGCTTAACTCTTATAACCGATTACCTCATAACATCCTTGGTCTGATCAGGGCAAGCACAACAATGCACCAAGGGGGCACGGCCGTGCACATGCAGGGACTGTCTGCCTGTACTTGGATGTTTGGCACGCCCGTGCTCCATACTGAGCACGCCCATGCAGGTGACAAAAGTTGTTTTCTTGTCCCCAAAGTTGGCTGCTTTGTCTTATAGTGCGTGGGGCCCTTATACCACTAAGCATGAGCGTGATTGGTCAACCCTGTGTCAATTTTATCATCGTTTAAGGCCCGAGGAGGTCTTTACACATCGTTGGAACATGCTTTAGGTCTCGTATCTTCAGTTTTAGCTTTTTTTACTCGAAAATCATCTCTTCTCGGGTCGGAGATCAAATTTCCTGAAAAACACAAATAGGAATGCTTAAGTAACTTTAATTATCAATTTAAGCCCAATTTTACCCTATTATGAGACTAATTATGCATGTTTATACTCTATTAAGAAAACAAAGCACGAGTGTTTACAAATTAGAATCAGACCATAAAACCTATCAAAACTTCTCAAACATGACAACACCTCTAAGTGCTTGAATGAGGGCAAAACAAGTTTGGTATTTATACTAGCACCCACTTTCCACTCTCCTTGTAGACACGAATGGGTAGGGCGATTGGCTAGTAACCTAATCGCCTGATTTGGCACACGATTGGCTAAGGCAGTCGTGTGTATCCAAACCTACCCGCCATGCATAACTACCAAACTGCCCTTAGACATATAAACGAGCTATAAAAAACTTGTTTAACCAAGCTAATGACCTATCACTTGCTAGGAACAAACAAATAATGCACTTACAGGTTTTTCGTGGATACTATACACACACATATATAATTTAGTTATTTTATAAACACTTTTAAAGTTATTTAATTTAGTTATTTTATAAAATAAATTAAAAAATATATAAAAAGCACTTCAAAATATCAAAAAAAAAACAACCAAATTTAAAACTTTGATCCAAAGCGCATCGCTTTGGCAAAAGCTAGGCGCTTTAGATCAAAAGCGAGGCGCTTTGAATAAAAAAATCAGCCTTTCCCTGCCACCTCGTATGATTTGACCTAAAGCGTCTCAATTTAGCCAAAGCGAGACGCTTTGAGAGAGTTGAAATAGAAGGTGAGGGTGTAAATAGCTGAAGCCTCACAAAACTTCTACTAGTGAACAAAAAAGCAGAAAAGACAGGACCCCACTGGCCCACCTTGTCCCTGCGGGTGACGTCTCTTATCTCCTGTCCATAGATAACTAATGGATACGTTTGGTCAAGTGACAATCTTGCGTATATTTTTGTTTTAGAAAGAAGAAACTAAGAGGAAGCACAAAAATATCTCAATCTTTACAAACAAGTACAGATAACCCCTTTATCATGTTACATTTTCAATTTAATCTATTTATGAACGAAAAATAAAATTAGAAAACTAATTTTAATAAAAAATTGATCTTAAGAAGAATAACATTAGTAACAATTGCCATTAGAAAAATAATCTTCGGGGGCATCCAATAAAATTGGAACGATACAGAGAAGATTAGCATGACTTCTGTGCAAGGATGACACGCACAAATCAAGAAATAGTCCAAATTTTGTCAATCCTCTTATGGTGGAGTGGCACCATCTTTGTTTTCCTTATGGAAGGTGGGGAGTTCGAGTCCTACCGGCACCAAAATGCTGCTGCTGGGCCGGGTTTTACCGCAGTGGGCCTTCGGGCAATGGGTTTTCCCCGGAAATTGGTGTGAAATTACTGGTGGACCCGGGTTACTCTCGGAGTGCTCCTTTGTCCGGTGGGTATTTTAAGAGTGTTTGGGATTGATTTGTTGGCCGTTAAAAAAATGGAGTTATTGATTTATACAAACATCAATGTGTACTCACACATAGTCCATCGCGCGTAATCGTGCATGGGTGGTTTTTGGGGATTCGGTCTATCTAGGCAAAATATTGTAGGATCGACGAACGTGTCACCCGACAATCACGAGGGTTATATTCAAGGTGCGGAATCCCTTGAATATGTCTTAATAACAGAAACAAATATGAAACAATGATAAACGAGCAATTACAACACAAAAACGGGTTAAAAGATTCACATTTATATCATTAAAACAGAGCACGAGTGTTACAATGATCAAACCTAACAATCTCAGACCTGGGGAGGGTGTTTGGAGAGTGTGTGTGGCAAGAACTAATGATTAGGGCAATGATTGGGTCTATTTTTACCTCCCGTACTCGTACAGGTCAGTACTGGCGATTAGGATCCTATGAGACATGTAAAAATAGCGATTTGGCCTTAATCACTATAAGAAACTAGCGAATACAAGTCTATTTGCATGAATTATAGGCGAGTAGCCTCGTAATCGCCTATAGCATAATCCTAATCGCCTGATATACCCAAACAAGCCCAAAACGCTTATAAACATCTCCAAACACCCCGAAACACGTCCAAACAACATATATACTAGCCTAGGGACATTATGCACTTACAGACTCCCCCTTGGACCAGGCTAGTATACGTACAGAGATTACATAAGACATTGTTTATAACAAACACCAACAACTTTACAGACTCAAAATTGAGAACATACATAACAAACATAACATAACAAGACACGCAGCATCTTCAGTCTTCATCAAATCGACATTGTCCTGATCCTTGAAAGTCTTGACCAGTCGCATCCAGCATGAACTTTGTTGGCGTGACAGAAACGAATCACCCTTTGATACTTCAATGCTTGATCGGCTTCGGCCTTCAAATGCTATATGGGATACAGGAACAGTGTCTCCACGTCTTTCTCTGAGCAGTTTATCAGCCACATCGGATCCCATATCCTGATTTTCCTGCACGGGTTTGGTGAGTTGCTCAAGACTATCACTGCTTCTGTTGTCGCTGCATCATAATGCCAGTAGTAGAACTTAGAAGAGAAGTCTTGTTCAACCGGGACCAATGGAATCTTCGAAGCGGTTTCAGGTGGCTTGACTTTGTGTTTCCAGATAGGACTCTTTGTGACGGGATGAAGCTTATTTGTCTTGATGGATCTAGGGTACTGTGGTCTGAACTGATCCCATTCTCCAGCACTTTCTCTTCGCAGAATATTGTAGAATCCTCTAAGATCACCGATAGCCTCATGATATAATGGATAATGTAATCTAACTAGATCACGAACATGCCATAAAGGCTGACTGAGGACCTTCTTGTACGGCTGAAAATAAAGCAGACCGTCCTGCCATTTCACTCCCAACATCCTAGCATGCTTGATGTAGGTCCAGCTGATCACACTTCCCGACATCTTCAACAACTGCTTCTTGAAGATAGATGCTTGTACTGGATCTTTCTTCTTCTCAGACTCACCTCCAGATGCAAACCAATTGGGATACTTCTGTCTGATCTTGTCATGTCTTTCTTTTACTTTGTCAGGAACAGGAGTAGGATCAGACTTGAGCTTTTCTTCAGCCTCATTAAGCATCTCCTCGGAAACATTAGGTATCTTGGTGCCAGAATCACCAACTACATACTCGGGAGTAGGCACACTGGTTCCATCTTCCATTTCTACCTCATGGTTGTCTGGATTCAGTTCTGGAGGAGTGTGACTTGCACCGGAAGATTCTCTTGGTGCCAAGCCAAAGATCTTTTCTAAATCCTCAGGTGTAACCTCAGGAGGTATTTCACCTTCTTCTAAATCATAATCAGAGGACTCAGGATGTACGTACAAGTTACCATCATCATCATAAGCAAAATAACTGTTTAGAGGCTCGACAATCTCTACAGCAACCATTGCTTGCTTCAATGAATCTCGGAGTTGCTGAATCTTGCTCTTCATATGATCAGGCTCCCCTGAGCAGAAAGACCTGCTGCGGGATCCTTGCCTTGTCTGTCATGGCTCTTCTTCGTACGCTTTGAACCAGATCCAGCTGATGATCCGCCACCACCTGTGGCTCCAGGATCACCACCATCACCACCCTTACCAACATCATCATCACCATCATCTGACTCATCATCATCGTCGTCCTCATCATCATCATTATCTTCATCATCATCATCATCATCATCACCAGCACCATCCTCTGCTTCTTAACTAGTACCACCAGTGAGTCTAGGTTGAGCTCCAGTCAACTCATCTATCCTAGCTCTCAGCTCTGTATTCTCTTTCTCAGTCTTGGTGATCCTTCATTCATTGTTCACATCAATCAGTCGAAGCTCGCTATTTGAGGCCTCTACACCTGCAAGTCTCTCCAAAGTGTTTTGGTTCGACTACATCAGCTGCTAATGAGATTCCATTAGCAGCTTGTTCGATTCTATAACCTGCTGATTAGACAATGTGAGTGCATCAACTGTCGATCGCAGCTCTGTGTTCGACTGGATTGTTTCCCCGATCAGTTCAAGCATTGCTGTCTCATTCTCTTCAATGTTAGCATTCTTCGTTCTCAACTCCGCTATCTCACGTGTCTGCGTAGCAACTATAACAGTTAACTCGCTGATCTTTCGTTGAAGTTGTTCATTTGTAGCAGAAGCTGAAGAAGAGGTCTGATCGGTTGACTTGGAAGCCGTAGGTCGGACTTCTTGTCTCATCCTCCTAATCCTGTCACCAATAGGATTGGAAACAATCTGTGAACTAGTCGCTGCTTCGGTAACTGAGGCTGGCTCAGTGAAGATTACCGAAGTAGGCATCGACATTGTGACTCTGGCAGGCATAACTGCACTAACAGAAATAGGGACTGATGATGTTGCTGCTGCTGCTATTGTTGTTGTTGCTGTTGCTGTTGTTGTTGTTGTTGCTGCTGCTGCTTGAGAGGATTGAGTGTCTTGAGCCCCAAATGCTTCAGGAAGAGTAAACCGTCTTTTTCTTGAAGTCTTCTCCATTTGAGGTTTAAGAGACATCGTCTTCTTACCTCGAACACTATCCTTCTTGGCAGTCGTCTTGTGTCTCTTTGCAGGAGGTGACGTCTCAAGCTGTGCATCTATGTCTGCAATTAAATCCCCCTCTCCCACAACATAGGTAGGATCTTCACTAAGAGCTCTAATCGCAGCTGCACTAGCTAACTTCTCCGCTGCCTTTCTCTTAGCTCTTTGCTGTTTTCTAGCAAAAGTATCGGGGGAATCGCTTTCAGTGTCATCTGAGTCATCATCGGCATCAGTTATGTTAACTGGTGCGTCTTCATCAGCAAGTGCCTTTCCTTTGTCAGATTGAGAGGCTTCATGTTCTTGTGCAGCACCAGAAGGTTCTGAGAAGTCTATAACATTAGGATCAAATTCATCCTCATTACCTTCAGTTGTATCAGTAGTCCTGCCTGGGGCGTTCTCTCTTAACTCGACAGTCTCTCGCCCTATATCATCCCCCTCTTTAAACACCAACCTGTGAATACGGAAGTCATCCTCTGAATCGCTATCATCATGTCTCCACCTGTTGCCTGGTGGTGACACATAATCTTCTCTCCTCAAATGCCCATATATCCGTCTGCTTGGAGGATACTCGGATTTTGGTCGATTCTTGTAACTCCTCATCCTGTTCATTTCTTTCTGAGTTATATCTTCAATCACAATATACTCAGCAGGATGCTGGATCAAGTCAGGTATTTGTCTATCAATGATCATCTGTAGAAACCGGGGATAAACTATGAAAGACTTCTTCGTCGACTTCTGTAATATGATCTCTTTCAAATGATGCAAGATCATCTTGGAGAAGTTGAATGGCTTGTTGAGTGTCAAAGCGACAATCGCAGAGGCCAACGTGTCCCTAATAGGATCAAAAGTACCTTTTCTCGGACCAATGCACTTCAGAACTACATGTGTCAGATACTTGATCTCAGGCGGAAGCAGCCCTTTAATGAGCATCTGTTGTTTGTTGACTTTACCCAAGTACTTCATCCTTAGAAAGCCGCCACGAATCAAAATGGCGTCAAACACTATGGGATCAGCATCAGTGTCACCAAACTGTAATTCTTCTCGAATGATCTGTTCAGTAATAATGACCTCCTTTCCTTGTATCGAACTGGTGATCACGATCGGAACAGCTTTGTAGTCAACTCGGGCGTTTTTGTAGAACTCCAGTAGGATATCCTTGTATGCAGCGTGCTGTTTGGTTATCGCGTAATGGATTCTTGACCTCTTCAAGAAGTCAATAACGCCCTGAAAAATCATGCATTTATCCATGGTAACAGGTCCGAGAAAAGCACAACAGTTGTGCTTGGGAGATGTTTTCCAATTCTCCATCCTGAACATCAAAGGCACGTTATCAGTATACTACGCAGATCATATATGCATAAAACGGACTAAATTCGGACAAGTCATGGTGATCAGCCTGTTATAGGCGAATATAACTTGTAATCGCCAATAACATGGGGCGAATAGAAGAAAAAACTAGTTATTATACATGATTCCTTTCTAATCGCTGTACTGTACACGCGATTAGGGGTTCATGTTATCCATACTCACCTACTGTTCACGCGAATAGTATTATACTCGCATGAACAGTACTCGTGATCACCATATTTGTCGAAATTTTGAAGCGTCTTGTTTCGAGTCCGGATTTTATCCCATTGAAGCCTAAAACAAACCAACAACATAACCCCTAAGGACCATTATACTAAAAGATCAGAATCAAGGTTTAATTGGATGTTTCAAAAACTAGGGTTCATAAGCTTTAAAAATTGGGGCTTTTGATTTTGACATGATTTTGGTTAAAACTTTGTGTGACAGGATCCTAATAGTGCCGATTATCAAACCCCCATCAAGATTAATCATTAACAAACACTCAGTTTTTCAGATCAAAACAACACTATCTAAGGGGTCACTTGTAGGATCGACGAACGTGTCACCCGACAATCACGAGGGTTATATTCAAGGTGCGGAATCCCTTGAATATGTCTTAATAACATAAACAAATATGAAACAATGATAAACGAGCAATTACAACACACAAACGGGTCAAAAGATTCACGTTTATATCATTAAAACAGAGCACGAGTGTTACAATGATCAAACCTAGCAATCTCAGACCTGGGGAGGGTGTTTGGAGAGTGTGTGTGTGGCAAGAACTAATGATTAGGGCAATGATTGGGTCTATTTATACCTCCCGTACTTGTACAAGTCAGTACTGGCGATTAGGATCCTATGAGACGTGTAAAAATAGCGATTGAGCATTAATCACTATAAGAAACTAGCGAATACAAGTCTATTCGCATGAATTATAGGCGAGTAGCCTCGTAATCGCCTATAGCATTATCCTAATCGCCTGATATACCCAAACAAGCCCAAAATGCGTATAAACGTCTCCAAACACCCTGAAACACATCCAAACAACATATATACTAGCCTAGGGACATCATGCACTTACAAATATAAGTTTCTTTTATTTTTTTAAAAAAAGTTTGTAATGTATTTTTAGGAAATGAGTTCAATTTTTATTAAAATATAATAAAAATAAATATAATAACAATATTCTCTTTATTCATAGTAAACATAATAGTACGATAACGATTACAAAACTAAATATAAATGAACTTAAAATACAAATATATGTACCAATCTTGATTCAAGGCGATGTCTTTGAAGGACTTCAACCATCTTGTACAAAGCTCCGCTGCAAGATTAAACAAAATTGTCGCTGATTGTTTTGGTTGAGGATCATGTTAGGCACGGGACTCTTAAAACATATATTGCGTCTCCTCTTGGACGTTCTGTCTTCAGGATACAACAACCGGAACAATACTCATACTGCTGGAGATGGCTCTCACGCTCAAGATAGTGCCAAAGTCATTTGGTGTTTCTAAAGATGTATGATAAAGAAAGATGTGGAACATTTGAGAGTACCTATCTTGTTTGTGTAGGAAATGTTTCTAGTGATTTTTTTGTGTTATGTGATTCTCTCATCTCATCGTCAAAATGAATCCACTGCTCATATTTATATACACGAAATGATAATACATATTTATCGTTACTATTGTAATTAACAAGATCATCAATCTTACAATAAACAATATTTAATTGCAATAACATGCAGGATTTAAGTGGGGAAACTCAAAAATGTCATTTTAATTATGGAAAGAGTTGCAACCACCGGTTTGACCAGTTTCATCTAATTACGTGCAAGCCTTAATTGGTAAGCCACTGATGTACTAACTGGACATTACGTTGCACCATATGGTGTACACGCACCAGCTAATGACCAACAACATCATTTGAGAACAGGCCAAAACTTTCAATAAGAATAAAAAACCTCATTCATATTTTCTATTCCCTTACCTTATCAATACCATTATCATACCGATAATGAACCTACAAAATTTTTGGTTTTTAGTCTATACCTTACTTTTTTTCCCATTTCGTGATTTCAATATACCAATGACAATTAATTGTTTTAAAACTCATAGAATTATTGATGATGCTTAAGATAAGATTGTTTATAAAAAAAATCTTTTGGTCTTCATGGTCAGCAAAGTTTCAGTTTTCGTCGGTGTCCGTCCGAGTTCATTATACGTTTCTATGACCTCTGTTTCTGTATTAGTTTGATCTTAATTTCGAATAAATTTTCAAATTAGTTTCATTGTCAGTTCAGTCTCAGTTCTGTTTTGCTTCCGCTGAATATGTACTTGTCTCGTTGATTCCTCCGTTAATAAGCGATTGTTTTTGACTTAACCATAGTTTTTTTTTTGTTGTATTCTCTTATTATTTGACAAGTAAATCCGAGAAACTTAGGGAACCAGTGAGGAGTGTTAAAACAATTTGGAGATCAGGAATCAAATAGAATATTCTGTAATGTTATAAAAATGTAATTAGGATCTTTTTTTAATGATATGGATTAGTTTTGGTTTTAATATCTGTAAGAGTGACATGCCAGCCCTAGCCGGATTGGTGTGTTACACTCTTAGTGAAGAAACAATGGTCTAATCTTAGATTAAGGAGGTTAAACCACGTCACTACAAGCTTAATCCTTCGCTAGAGGAATAGCACGTCGAACTGTGAGAATGGTGAACCTGAAATAAACACAATAATCCAATGTGGGGCGACCGCCTCGAATCCCGAGAGATTCTACTTAGCAGACACAAAAACGTAGTCGGCCTTATGTGTGTTCTTTAGGGTTTTCTGAATGGCCTATCCAAGGAGGTAAATTCCTCCTTAAATAGGTTCCACATGGGCCTCAACATTAACCCTTAACTTACCCGGTGGGCCGAGGCCCAGTTAAGGGCTTGCCTCCACATCGGCCTAAGATCAGCCCAATATCGTATAAAGTGTAATATTATATAAATCATAGAGAGAGGTCGTACTGTTGGTTTCAGGTGGCCTCTGCTTGTTGGCTGCAGGTCTGATGTAGTGTGATTGGCTAATCTTCCTTGCCGAGTGTAGTATTGTCCCCTCTGCAGGTACACGTTAGTGGAGATCATCGCTGAGGTGACCTCGTGTGATCTGATTGGTTGACACGGGCAGGAGATGTACTCGTTGTCTCCTGCGGCGGCCATGCGGACACGTGTTGCGTCCTGATTTACTGATCGTGTAGCATGATCTTTGCCACACGTCCTAATGCTGTGATTGGGTCGTACAGATTTGTACGGCTTGTACCTGCGTCTGCCACGTGTTCGTCAGCAGCTCTTTAAGAAATACCTGGCAGATGTTGTGGGTGACGCAAACTCACCTAGATCTTGCATCCGCTCGAGAGGCTGTGATCGCCAAACTAGATCCGCTGAACACGTGACCGCCTGGTTGCGTCCGCCAGACCGTTGTCATCGTGGCCCAAGCTTAGTTTGGGCCTATTTGGGGTATGGGCTTACTTTTCCTCTGGTGGAGTTTTGGGCTCCTACCCCTTCAAGTCCCCCTAGTCCAGCGTCCCTTTCGAGAATTTGGCGATGAGCGGGAGGGGTGCTGGACTCATTGGGTGTGTTTTTCCTCTAGACTCTTCACGTGTTTGCGGGTTTGGCAAGTTGCATTCTACGTCGAAACGGACGCAGATGACTTTGTTTGTCTTCGTGGGAGCGGAGATGGGAAGTTACGTTCTACGTCATGGCGGATGATGCGTCCGCCGCATTGAATTTTAAATTCAATGTTAATCATTGGAGGGAGCTTGAGGATGTGTGACTTGACCGTTGAAATGACAGCCTGCACGTCTGCTACGTCTGTGTCAGGTGGAAGGACAGTTTTTTCTATAGTTGTTAGTCGCGTGGTACACGCGCCGCGCGTGAGACGTCGTTTTGCCTTCCATTCGTGACGTGTCGATTGCTATATGGCTGTTTGTCTGCACAGTTTCCCATCACAATTAATGGGATGGGTTTAAATAGTCTTCAACGGCCAACCTTTCATCATTTCGAAAAATTTTCCAACTTTTGAAAATTCTGTATCCCTTCTTTCTTTGCAATTTCCGATGAACGTTGGAGATTATCCCCATATCTTAAAGTTTTCCGACGAAGTTTTTATTCCGACTTTTCTCCACGTAATTTCCCGTTCTCTCACAATCGTTGTTCTCGGTTTCTTTTGATGTCAAACATTTCTCACACTGAAGCGAATGGCAAGAAAGACCATGTAGCCGTGTCTGATGCCTCGATCAAGTGGAGGAGGGACCTCTACGAATAGTTTCTCGCGCTGTATGAGATCCCGGCTAGTTGGGAGCCAACTCTTCCGTCTGAGAGTGAAACGGTCCTAGATGCCGGTCCAGGCAGGATGGTGTTGTACGCCGCCCATTTTCAGTATGTCGGTTTCCGGTTGCCGGCCACTAGGTTCGTCTGTGACCTACTGCTCCGTTACAGTTGTCATTTAACTCAGATGACGCCATTGGGGATGATGCGTATGGTGCACTTCGAGTTTGTGTGCCGTTCGCAGGGTATTGATCCGACTTTTGACATGTTCAATGCCTTTTACCGGTTTGTGCGGAGTGGGCCCCAATGGTATTCCTTCAATACCCGTAGCAAAATCAATCCGGTCGGTAACGACACACCCCGGAGCATGCATGACTGGAAGTGGAAGTTCTTTTTTTTTATCAAGCAAGGTGTCGTCCCGATCCCGTTGCAGTGGCTGGTGGTTCCTACCAAATTGAAGTTAAAGGACCACACGGTAATTAACTACGCGGACTTCGATTGGTATGACAAGCTCACTAAGCAGGTGACTTCGATAGACATTGCTGATGTGACGCCGGAAGCTTTGTTAATGGCGGGAGTGAGCCGCGTTGGTGCTAGGCCAGATCAGAACCCGCATTACTATGTTGGCGGAGAAGGTACTCTTCCCCTTTTTAATCTTTATTCATTGCATGTTGCTATTGCTGAATGTTGTCCGTATAACGTGGTATTGTGATGTTGCGCAAGGAAGAGTTGTTTCTTGTCCATTGTGCCTAGTATGGAGGGGCAATTTGTTTGAAAGCCCTCCGCGATGACGAGGAGCCGCTGGTGGAGCAGACGCTTAAGAACTTTGTGGAAGTTAATGTGACAGACTTTCGTGGCCATTTCCTCCCAGCAAGTGAAGTTCCTGTAAACCCGTGCCCGCTGAATGCGGTATCCGCCAGCGGAGCTAACATAATGTTTATTTCTGATGATGAAACTTTCTCTCTAACTCACCGGCCTCGGAATTGTGCAAGTAGTGTAGCGGAACGGGTTCGTACAACCAGTCCCCTAAGTCCACCGGATCCGTGGTGAAGACTGCCCATCCTCCCCTGCCTAAGACTCAAAGGGGTGGTAAGCCCGGAGGGGGAAATGACGATTACGGAGAAATTTTCTTCGCCCTGCCATTGACATCCGACACGGGGAAAAAGACTGCAGAGGCTGGCGATGGTGGCACTGGGAAGGAGCCTTCTTCTAGGCTGAAAGACGTTGCGGCGACGCTGGATGCTGGCAAGTGGAAAACCTCTGAGTCCAGCTCGCCTTGAAATGTGATAAAGTTGTGTCTGGCACCGACTTACAAGGGTCCGAAGTTGGCCTCCAAGATTGTGAAGGAGGTGCAGCCTGATAAGTTCCTTTTCATCTTTGTATAGGACATACTTGTGGATGTGGCGCCCGTACTTAGAAAAAATTGCATTTCTTTTTGTAGGTCCTGCCCGTATCCATCCTGGTGGGCCAGTCATCACAGAAGCTCATAGACCCGCCTCGGTCGAACTTTGCTCGTTCGATATGTCTATCGAAACTGAGGCGGGGCGGAAAAGGGTGGCGGATCTTGCTGCTAAACAAGCTACTGAAGAGAAGGCCCGTCATAAGAAACAATGGTCTAACCTTAGATAAAGGAGGTTAAACCACGTCACTACAAGCTTAAGCCTTCGCTAGAGGAATGGCACGTCGAACTGTGAGAATGGTGAACCTGAAATAAACACAATAATCCGATGTGGGGCGAGCGCCTCGAAACCCGAGTGATTCTACTTAGCAGACACAAAAACGTAGTCGGCCTTATGTGTGTTCTTCAGGGTTTTCTGAATGGCCTATCCAAGGAGGTGAAGTCCTCTTTAAATAAATTCCACACGGGCCTCAACATTCACCCTTAACTTACCCAATGGGCCGAGGCCCAGTTAAGGGTTTGCCTCCACATCGGCCCAAGATCAGCCCAATATCGTATAAAGTGTAATATTATATAAATAATGGAGAGAGGTCGTACTGTTGGTCCGAGGTTGGCATCTTGAGCTCCGGTCGTCGTAACCAGGAGTTCTAGGCTGTTTCCGCGAATAAGCGTATAGCCTGACAAGTCATTGTTGAAATTTTTAGCCGCCTGTCTTTGAGGTGTATGATCTTCATATGTCAACCGCGTTTTAAAGATTTTTTTACGCGAGTGAGGCTGATTCGTCTCCAGATGTTTGTTGCTACTACGACTTCTAAATTGTAATTTGGTTAATGATAAGAGGGTAGATTGCCACGTTAAGATGTAGTTACTTATGTGTTTTTAAGTGAATTGTATCATAAAACATGGTTACTTTGAGTTTGATTTGGATTGCAGGTAGCTGGAGCGGATTGGATGCTATTTTGGAGAAACCAAATGACTTTTAAATGAAGATATTAAATGATGATGTGATAGAGCTCTGAAATACGAAGAGGTGGCTGCAAGAATCGAGGAAACGGAGTTCTAACGAAGATTTTATGGCAAAACGGACATGTACCAGTAACTAGCACAGGGTTGCGCTAGGGGAGGCGTCGAGTTGTGCCAGACTCCAAAAATCAGCGCTGGTATGCGCTAAAATTAGTGCGGGTCGACAAGTTTTTGGTCCTAGCACAAGGCTGCGCTGGGTGGGGCGCACGGTTGCACAGGGGGTCGGAAAAGTTGCGAATTTTATGATTTTTTTTACCCTATTTAAAGATAGGAGACTCTAAAATGAAAATACCTTCACCCTAGCCGTCTTGGACCATTCTAGGACGATTTTTACCATTCTAAAATACATTTTAATCATTCCTTTCATGCATCTATCATCGAAATCATCCATAGAAGATCATACAATCATGATGAGCAGCTAGTTTCTTTATCTAATCTCCTCTGGATGCATGGTTCGTTTGTGTGAACCTCGAACTTGTTTCTTTTGACAGTTTAGGATTGTTTGTCATACTTTGAAGAATGCTCGGGTTTTGAATCATTTAAATTAACTGTTTGTGTTGTAATTGCTTGTCCTTTATCATTCACATTTTGTTTTCTTGCATCTTGAGTAGTTAAATTATTGGGTGGGTATTTGACACATACGGTTTGGTAATTAGATTATACATGTTATTATTAAAAACTTGTGTCTAGGTACCACTTGAATTAAAACCAATAAATAAGACCATGTATGTGTCCTAATTACCACTTGAAATTAAAGTATGATAACAGAGTTGCAGGGCTGCACTGGGGGAGGCGCCAGGCTGCCCCAGACTCCAAAAACTTGTTGATCCGTGCTGATTTTAGCGCATAACAGCGCTGATTTTTGGAGTCTGGCGCAGCCCGGCGCCTCCCCCAGTGAAACCTTGCGTTGGATACCGGTACGTGTCCGTTTTTGCCCTAAAATCTTCGTTAGAACTCCATTTTTTCGATTCTTGCGACCAAGTCTTCGTATTTCAAAGCTCTATAACATCATCATTTAATATCTTCATTTAAAAGCCATTTGGTTTTTCCAAAATTGCATCCAATCCGCTCCAGCTACCTGCAATCCCAATCAAACTCAAAGTAACCATGTCTTATGATATAATTCACTTAAAAACACATAATTAACTATATCTTAACATGGAAATGTACCCTCTTATCAGTTAATCTGCAAGACATAAAACAATTAGGACTGGTCACAAGGTTAGGGTTGTCCCTGTGACCACCATCCGGTGTGAGAATAAGTATCAGTGTCGAAGTACAAATGTGAGAGACAAGAGAGAGTGTAGAATGAATGAATTGTTATAATATATTGATGGTTGAAATATAAAGGCAAAGAAGCTATCGGCTCTAAGGAGAAGGTTATTATACTTCGATGGTCTGTCAACAAAGAAGAAACTCTTACAAGCTTAATGTCATGTTTCAACTTACGCAGTCTTAAGCAAAAACCAAAAGAGTACGAACTACTGGGAGCGTATCCACAACAATTTTCCCGAGGAAATCACTAACACACATAACCGAACGAGTGATAATTTGAAGTTTGACTGGCACTAAACATCCAAAACAGGTACTCAAATGACTTATGTATCAAATGTCCTAAAGTAGAGTATGAAATCCAACATAAACTTCGCTTCAGCTATGAATATGTTTTTCATTTCATGAAAAATGAACCAAAATGCCACGAACCGTTATGGTTTCAAAGAGGTCAAGACATCATACTCGAGAACGTATACATCATCTATTTCCGATGTGCTTGACTTGGATGACAATGATCTCCCATCCGAGATTCAGGGTCTCAATGTCCATCTCGGGGATGATAATAATACTCCACCAAATGAGTTTTAAGAGTTTCCTCGTCCAATGGGGCAACGGAAGGCAAAGGAGACTTGGGCAGGGCGAGCGGAAAACAAATCAAAAGAAGACCCCGAATCATGAACAACCAGACGCAGTCAAGGAGCAGATGAATCAATACATCGACAAAAAAGAGTTAGATTGGATGGCTCAAGGTTCAACTGGATCATTTATTTTAAAGCAAGACTACACCATCCTTTTCATGGATCGCTCAAACATGGACCCAGTGCAACGTCAAATTCATGAAATGATTTTGCGAGGAGATCGAAATGAAGCGTGAAATACAATTATTATTATTATTATTATTATTATTATTATTATTATTATTATTATTATTATTGTGTGGTTTTTATTTGTTGTAAGTTTTTATTTTTAGATTTAAGTTTGGTTTTTTTAATTTGTTGTATGTTTTTATTGTAAGTTCTAAGTGCGTTTTTTTAATTTGATGGATTATCATGTTATTTATTTTGCTGTTTTTTAAGATATTAAGTATAAATAAATATATTCTTTTAATAAAATAGAAATAATATTATTATTTAAATAAATTATAAATAGATTAAATAAATTAGATATAGATAAAATAAAAGGATAGTATGTCATGATAAGGTAGATAATGAGGTGAAGATTTTGTGTTGTTTATTATTAAACCAGGTGTAGTGGAACAAAAATTTCAAGCCCCCTCACTTGGGTATTTTTTGACAAGTGGCATGCGGGTCCCACTAGGAGCTTGAAAGGGCTTGAAATAAAAAGAGGTGTAATGGTGTGGTGTGGTATGAGTGTGTGTATATGATTGAATTAAAAAAATAAATAAATAAATTATAGTGGGTGGCTTCTGACTGTACAAAGGGGAGGAGAGCACATGTGGGTGAATGGGATTGGTGGATGAAATGGAGGATTTGGCGTGAAATATTTCACGCACACATGGTTAGCACCCATTTCACACAAGGGGGGGGGGGGGTGTTTGGCGCGAAGGGGCAACGAAATTGCCCTTTAACGCCCTTTCACTCTACCACTATACATGGTCTTAGGGGAAAAATGAGTTTAGAATGGTTGAAGTTTTAGAATAATGTGGCATGCTGATGTGACGGTTCTCGAGGGCAGACATGGTTTACCACTAGAGATGTTCTAAGAGACGGTTGTGTTGATGTTTAGCAGATGAAAGAAAAAGAACATAACAAGCAAACTGATAGAGAAAAGAAAATAACAGATTAGGGTCAAGGCTAAAATGAACGCCTGTAGTAAAAATGAGCTTAGGGTAGTGAACTTGTTAGGGTCGGGCCTTGAATGAACCGAGGCCCGGTTCATGTGCACGTTACTAAACTTTTACCAACCTCGTTTAAAAAATAGAACAAAATAGAGAAAACATTATAAATATAAATCCGTTTGACCCGGTATCCCATGTTTACCTGACTAGCATATGTACCATCTGTAACGGTACCCGTTTAATCCGCCAAACATATGACCCGAACAAAAACCAAAGGTCTTGAGGATTAGCATCTTCCTTCACCTGGAAACATAATGAATTTGAAAAATAAGGTGTTATATTTATTTATTAGTACTAATATAAACACATCAACTACACGGAAGAAGTTGGATATGCCCATATAGTTATTACACAAGACATGCACCACAGTCATTGGATACAACTTGATGAGTTACATTCACCAATGAAAATCCAACAACTTAAAATACACTTTCAACCCAACATTATGGTTGAAAGTTAAGAAGCACACTTAAATAGAAACTTTTGCAAACATAATAATAATCAGAGCTAAATTCAAGCTTACCTGTTGATACTAAGCTTGTCTTCAGTAGTCCCACAGATTCCATCCACCGGAGCTATCTCCGTGCTCGTCCGGCATGAGAGGGCTCATCCTCGGCGGGCTCAGCATCATTCCCTCAGCCATGTCCGATAACATATTTGGCATGTCAAATACCGCGTCATTGTCGATAAATTCTCCAGGTGGACTGGTTACCGTCTCCTCCACCTGATTTGACGGATGTCGAGCAGCGGCTGCGCTTGCAGCTGCCGCACGTATGTCATCAACCGTGGGAGACTCGGAAGAGTACCGGGGAGTACCGAATCGGGAAAGTTTAGTAAGGCGTAAGATCCTTTGAGGGCCAATGCAGCTGCGTCGTAAGCAGCAGCCGCCATCTCGGGTGTCGGATAGGTGCCTAACCAAATGCGGCTGGAGTCGTTGCGAATTTCGGACACCCATTTATCAGCCCGGCGTCTGATACCATGGTAAGTAGGGTGGCGGCCGTTGGAGGTTACGGGAGTGGGAGCAGGGGGAGTGTTAATATCGGTTGTGGAGTTGTTGTTTTCAGAGGTAGCCATGCAGGGTGTTATGGATACATCTGTAGGTACTTACTACTTATAGAGGTTATGGATGCACATGTGGATACTCATACACCATTAGTTTCTATTTCTATTTGTGGCTGGGAGGTAGGTAGGCCCATGCGCTTTTCACTTTAAGAATAATGTAGTATGCCAGTATGGACACGCCCTTGACTATTTTGAAGATATTTTTGTTTTAAAAAGAGGATACTTCTTAAAGAAGAAAAAGATCTCAAATCTTTACAAACGAGTACACGTAAACCCCTCTATCATGTTACATTTTATATTATATATATATACACACTAGCTGATTACTCCGGAAGTGTTTCGGATTGAAAAATCTAATATGACTTAATAAAAATGATAAAAGTAGAAAGCATACCAATCGTAAACTTAGTCATATGGATCATTAATTCTCATTTGCGTTCATTGACTTGAACCTTGAGGCAAATGTGGCGCAAGTTACAATTCATCAAGTAACTAACTGACAGTCAACCATCATCACCATTAGGCTAGGGGCATCTAAATTACATGTACTAACACAAGTTGGCGGGTTGACCCGTTTAACCTATTTATACTATATATGGCTAGGGATTTTATGCTACGCTTATAACTTAAAATAGAAATTGGTATTGAATTTTATAAACAAAAACCATAAATGTTTTATATATGTTTGTGTTTTTTGTAGTAAAATTTTAATTTTAATACATTAGTTTGCAAAAAAAAAAATTTAAAAAATCAGGTTGAACGGGTCGGGATCGAGTCAACCCGAGAATATTCAGGTCGGGTTCAGGTTCATATGTATCTCACAATTTTTGGTTTCGGGTCGGGTTTGAGTTCATGTAAAATTTTCAGGTTCGGGTCGCGTTGGACCCGCCAACCCGACCAGTTAAACACCCCCATGTGAAATGCTTGTTATTTTTTATTACGGGGAAAAGTACAAAAACGATTATTCGCCAAAATGCTTGTTTTGTCCACCTAACATATTGGTAAGATTTTACACACGACTATTATAACACCTCTAAATCTTATTTTGTATCAAACTATTTAAGTAAAAAAAACAGGCTATAAAAACACTACTATTTCGTATCTGTTAAAAAAACACTCATAATTTGTATCTGTTAAAATACTCTTGTTGTTATCCTGATGTGAAATGCTTGTTACTTTTTATTACAAGGAAAACCCACCTACACATAAACATCTTACTAAAGAAACTCACTTTGTGTACATTTTACAATAGTCATTCTAAACCCCAAAACTCGAACTCCTTTTAAACCATGATGTAAATCACATGATGCTAATAAAAAAAATCCCTTGTTATATAATACTTTTGAGGTTATAAAACACTCTTGATGTGATAACACTTCTGACGTATACCTGTTATAAAAAACACATATTACACTAGAAGTTATTTTATATTTTTTTAAACATGACTCGTCCTCGCCCTCGTCTGGGAGAGTGGGAGGTAGTATGCCCATGGGGTTTTAACTTTAAAAAGTGGCATAATACAATATTTAATCCAAGGGCCAATAAAGAGGCCCGTGTGAACTTTCTGGGAAGTAGTAGGCCCATGGTTTTTTAACTTTAAGAATAATGTAGTATGCCACTGTGCCAGTATGGACAAGGTGCTTGACAATTTTGCAGATATTTTTGCTTTAAAAAGAGGATGCTTCCCGAAAGAAGAAAACGATCTCAAATCTTTACAAACGAGTACACGTAAACCCCTTTATTATGCTACATTATATATATATACACAAACTAATTTAGAGACATGTAAACTATAAGAATGATTAATTAACTAAAGATAAAATAAACTAAAGATAAAATAAAAGGTGACAGAAAGTGAGTAAATGGAGATGATCTCTACATAAAGATATATAGTTTAAACGATGTTGATAAATTTAGTATAAAAGTTTAAACAATATTTGAAATATAAGTAATATATATATATATAGGTTTAGGATCCTGTACAAAGTACATTTTTCGTGAGTAGTGTGAGAAGGACTAAGAATTGACATGTAGACATCATTTTTTGGATTTAGGAATGATTATTTAGGTTGTTTAAACTTGAAAAACACCAAACACAACAATCTAAAACACAATACAATGTATTATAGTCATTAAATTTTAAAAAACAGCTAAAACACACTACTTAACGCTTAAAACACACTGCTAATGTTCTTAGCATGGTGTTTTAAGTTTTAAGCCTAAAATACATTGTTTTCGGTTTTTAATTGTTATGTTTGGTGTTTTTATAGGCAAAACAATCCAAAACATCACGACTAAGTTCAAAAAATGATGCCTAAGTATCAATTTTTAATATTTCTCACACTTCTCACAAAAAAAGCACTTTGTACACGATCTTGACCCTATATATATATATATATATATATATATACATACAAACATACATACATATACCTTGACAAAAAAATAAAGCGAATCGCGCAACTTTTTAGGACATTGCTCTTCATTTATTGCGTCTGACGAAAGCTCATATGCTGGTTGTCGAAGAGCGGTTGTACATTTTTGTATAGAGGTGACCCTAGTCGCCCTCTTGCATCTTCTCTTTGTTAAAAAAAAAAAGATATCGCTCCGACAAATCATTTGATAAATGCATACATAGTTGCATGCTTATTCGAAAATGTCGCCTAAAATATTCTTAATTGTAGAGAGAATCAGGGCTAAAATAGTGTCGTATCAAATTTTCGTTTGCTCCATCTCTATCATGATCAAGAGGTGGTTGTCTCGCTAACACGGGTTGCCTTTAAGACCGAGCAATTAAGTAGTTAACTATTATCCTGCCTACTTCCATAATCAAATCGTCTTACTCCGAAGAGTCGAACGAAGAAAAGTCATTCCAATCCATTTTTTGTGTTGAGAGTGAGTGAAAGTGAAAGAGAGGAAAATATAATGTATAAATGAAATTGTTTAAATGCATAAATAGGAATCAAAATCCTATTTTTTTTCCTCCAACGGTCGCCGGCCCCTAAAGGTCCAAAAATTCATACGCCAATGCTCAAAATTTCTTCGCGAGCATCATAGTGTGGGCTCGCTCGCGGCCACATTCAAGCGTGTAGGGCTGCTCAAATCGCTCGGCGCTCGCCGCTCGCTTGGAATTTGCTCCGAAACTGCTTGCTCGATTTTACGCTCGGTTGTAAACGAGCCGATCGGCTCGGTTCGGTTTGTGAAAGAGCCAAGCACGAGCAAAGTTCCGCTCGTCTCGGCTCGATATAATTTTTATTGATTTAATATATATTATTATATATATAATTATATATACACACATTAATTACATTTATATTTATATACCACTATATTGGGTTTGGCTCAAAATATGCATATATACAATTATGTTTATAGTTACTGGCCTAGTCAACTCAATAAGAACTTAACACTAAGTTTAATTGTAACCCTAAGTCATGAAAAGACATGCTAGACTTCTTATTCCCATTAGTTGTCCGCCATCAATCGTCTCATGCTATCAACCTACACCACAATGCGACAATTGTTCTTTGTGGTATACTCATCACCTCACCGACCTCAACCTGAGCCTCATTCTCGGATAACCGGACCTCAGATTTAGTGTCATTCGCAGATAACCGGACCTCAGATTTAGTTTCATTCTCAGACGGTCGAACCTCAGCCATCACTAGGCAGTGAGAACATTAAATGAAACATCCCAAATTTAAGCGTATAGCCTGACAAGTCATTGTTGAAATTTTTAGCCGCCTGTCTTTGAGGTGTATGATCTTCATATGTCAACCGCGTTTTAAAGATTTTTTTACGCGAGTGAGGCTGATTCGTCTCCAGATGTTTGTTGCTACTATGACTTCTAAATTGTAATTTGGTTAATGATAAGAGGGTAGATTGCCACGTTAAGATGTAGTTACTTATGTGTTTTTAAGTGAATTGTATCATAAAACATGGTTACTTTGAGTTTGATTTGGATTGCAGGTAGCTGGAGCGGATTGGATGCTATTTTGGAGAAACCAAATGACTTTTAAATGAAGATATTAAATGATGATGTGATAGAGCTCTGAAATACGAAGAGGTGGCTGCAAGAATCGAGGAAACGGAGTTCTAACGAAGATTTTATGGCAAAAACGGACATGTACCAGTAACTAGCACAGGGTTGCGCTAGGGGAGGCGTCGAGTTGTGCCAGACTCCAAAAATCAGCGCTGGTATGCGCTAAAATTAGTGCGGGTCGACAAGTTTTTGGTCCTAGCACAAGGCTGCGCTGGGTGGGGCGCACGGTTGCACAGGGGGTCGGAAAAGTTGCGAATTTTATGATTTTTTTTACCCTATTTAAAGATAGGAGACTCTAAAATGAAAATACCTTCAACCCTAGCCGTCTTGGACCATTCTAGGACGATTTTTACCATTCTAAAATACATTTTAATCATTCCTTTCATGCATCTATCATCGAAATCATCCATAGAAGATCATACAATCATGATGAGCAGCTAGTTTCTTTATCTAATCTCCTCTGGATGCATGGTTCGTTTGTGTGAACCTCGAACTTGTTTCTTTTGACAGTTTAGGATTGTTTGTCATACTTTGAAGAATGCTCGGGTTTTGAATCATTTAAATTAACTGTTTGTGTTGTAATTGCTTGTCCTTTATCATTCACATTTTGTTTTCTTGCATCTTGAGTAGTTAAATTATTGGGTGGGTATTTGACACATACGGTTTGGTAATTAGATTATACATGTTATTATTAAAAACTTGTGTCTAGGTACCACTTGAATTAAAACCAATAAATAAGACCATGTATGTGTCCTAATTACCACTTGAAATTAAAGTATGATAACAGAGTTGCAGGGCTGCACTGGGGGAGGCGCCAGGCTGCCCCAGACTCCAAAAACTTGTTGATCCGTGCTGATTTTAGCGCATAACAGCGCTGATTTTTGGAGTCTGGCGCAGCCCGGCGCCTCCCCCAGTGAAACCTTGCGTTGGTTACCGGTACGTGTCCGTTTTTGCCCTAAAATCTTCGTTAGAACTCCATTTTTTCGATTCTTGCGACCAAGTCTTCGTATTTCAAAGCTCTATAACATCATCATTTAATATCTTCATTTAAAAGCCATTTGGTTTTTCCAAAATTGCATCCAATCCGCTCCAGCTACCTGCAATCCCAATCAAACTCAAAGTAACCATGTCTTATGATATAATTCACTTAAAAACACATAATTAACTATATCTTAACATGGAAATGTACCCTCTTATCAGTTAATCTGCAAGACATAAAACAATTAGGACTGGTCACAAGGTTAGGGTTGTCCCTGTGACCACCATCCGGTGTGAGAATAAGTATCAGTGTCGAAGTACAAATGTGAGAGACAAGAGAGAGTGTAGAATGAATGAATTGTTATAATATATTGATGGTTGAAATATAAAGGCAAAGAAGCTATCGGCTCTAAGGAGAAGGTTATTATACTTCGATGGTCTGTCAACAAAGAAGAAACTCTTACAAGCTTAATGTCATGTTTCAACTTACGCAGTCTTAAGCAAAAACCAAAAGAGTACGAACTACTGGGAGCGTATCCACAACAATTTTCCCGAGGAAATCACTAACACACATAACCGAACGAGTGATAATTTGAAGTTTGACTGGCACTAAACATCCAAAACAGGTACTCAAATGACTTATGTATCAAATGTCCTAAAGTAGAGTATGAAATCCAACATAAACTTCGCTTCAGCTATGAATATGTTTTTCATTTCATGAAAAATGAACCAAAATGCCACGAACCGTTATGGTTTCAAAGAGGTCAAGACATCATACTCGAGAACGTATACATCATCTATTTCCGATGTGCTTGACTTGGATGACAATGATCTCCCATCCGAGATTCAGGGTCTCAATGTCCATCTCGGGGATGATAATAATACTCCACCAAATGAGTTTTAAGAGTTTCCTCGTCCAATGGGGCAACGGAAGGCAAAGGAGACTTGGGCAGGGCGAGCGGAAAACAAATCAAAAGAAGACCCCGAATCATGAACAACCAGATGCAGTCAAGGAGCAGATGAATCAATACATCGACAAAAAAGAGTTAGATTGGATGGGCTCAAGGTTCAACTGGATCATTTATTTTAAAGCAAGACTACACCATCCTTTTCATGGATCGCTCAAACATGGACCCAGTGCAACGTCAAATTCATGAAATGATTTTGCGAGGAGATCGAAATGAAGCGTGAAATACAATAATTATTATTATTATTATTATTATTATTATTATTATTGTGTGGTTTTTATTTGTTGTAAGTTTTTATTTTTAGATTTAAGTTTGGTTTTTTTAATTTGTTGTATGTTTTTATTGTAAGTTCTAAGTGCGTTTTTTTAATTTGATGGATTATCATGTTATTTATTTTGCTGTTTTTTAAGATATTAAGTATAAATAAATATATTCTTTTAATAAAATAGAAATAATATTATTATTTAAATAAATTATAAATAGATTAAATAAATTAGATATAGATAAAATAAAAGGATAGTATGTCATGATAAGGTAGATAATGAGGTGAAGATTTTGTGTTGTTTATTATTAAACCAGGTGTAGTGGAACAAAAATTTCAAGCCCCCTCACTTGGGTATTTTTTGACAAGTGGCATGCGGGTCCCACTAGGAGCTTGAAAGGGCTTGAAATAAAAAGAGGTGTAATGGTGTGGTGTGGTATGAGTGTGTGTATATGATTGAATTAAAAAAATAAATAAATAAATTATAGTGGGTGGCTTCTGACTGTACAAAGGGGAGGAGAGCACATGTGGGTGAATGGGATTGGTGGATGAAATGGAGGATTTGGCGTGAAATATTTCACGCACACATGGTTAGCACCCATTTCACACAAGGGGGGGGGGGGTGTTTGGCGCGAAGGGGCAACGAAATTGCCCTTTAACGCCCTTTCACTCTACCACTATACATGGTCTTAGGGGAAAAATGAGTTTAGAATGGTTGAAGTTTAGAATAATGTGGCATGCTGATGTGACGGTTCTCGAGGGCAGACATGGTTTACCACTAGAGATGTTCTAAGAGACGGTTGTGTTGATGTTTAGCAGATGAAAGAAAAAGAACATAACAAGCAAACTGATAGAGAAAAGAAAATAACAGATTAGGGTCAAGGCTAAAATGAACGCCTGTAGTAAAAATGAGCTTAGGGTAGTGAACTTGTTAGGGTCGGGCCTTGAATGAACCGAGGCCCGGTTCATGTGCACGTTACTAAACTTTTACCAACCTCGTTTAAAAAATAGAACAAAATAGAGAAAACATTATAAATATAAATCCGTTTGACCCGGTATCCCATGTTTACCTGACTAGCATATGTACCATCTGTAACGGTACCCGTTTAATCCGCCAAACATATGACCCGAACAAAAACCAAAGGTCTTGAGGATTAGCATCTTCCTTCACCTGGAAACATAATGAATTTGAAAAATAAGGTGTTATATTTATTTATTAGTACTAATATAAACACATCAACTACACGGAAGAAGTTGGATATGCCCATATAGTTATTACACAAGACATGCACCACAGTCATTGGATACAACTTGATGAGTTACATTCACCAATGAAAATCCAACAACTTAAAATACACTTTCAACCCAACATTATGGTTGAAAGTTAAGAAGCACACTTAAATAGAAACTTTTGCAAACATAATAATAATCAGAGCTAAATTCAAGCTTACCTGTTGATACTAAGCTTGTCTTCAGTAGTCCCACAGATTCCATCCACCGGAGCTATCTCCGTGCTCGTCCGGCATGAGAGGGCTCATCCTCGGCGGGCTCAGCATCATTCCCTCAGCCATGTCCGATAACATATTTGGCATGTCAAATACCGCGTCATTGTCGATAAATTCTCCAGGTGGACTGGTTACCGTCTCCTCCACCTGATTTGACGGATGTCGAGCAGCGGCTGCGCTTGCAGCTGCCGCACGTATGTCATCAACCGTGGGAGACTCGGGAAGAGTACCGGGGAGTACCGAATCGGGAAAGTTTAGTAAGGCGTAAGATCCTTTGAGGGCCAATGCAGCTGCGTCGTAAGCAGCAGCCGCCATCTCGGGTGTCGGATAGGTGCCTAACCAAATGCGGCTGGAGTCGTTGCGAATTTCGGACACCCATTTATCAGCCCGGCGTCTGATACCATGGTAAGTAGGGTGGCGGCCGTTGGAGGTTACGGGAGTGGGAGCAGGGGGAGTGTTAATATCGGTTGTGGAGTTGTTGTTTTCAGAGGTAGCCATGCAGGGTGTTATGGATACATCTGTAGGTACTTACTACTTATAGAGGTTATGGATGCACATGTGGATACTCATACACCATTAGTTTCTATTTCTATTTGTGGCTGGGAGGTAGGTAGGCCCATGCGCTTTTCACTTTAAGAATAATGTAGTATGCCAGTATGGACACGCCCTTGACTATTTTGAAGATATTTTTGTTTTAAAAAGAGGATACTTCTTAAAGAAGAAAAAGATCTCAAATCTTTACAAACGAGTACACGTAAACCCCTCTATCATGTTACATTTTATATTATATATATATACACACTAGCTGATTACTCCGGAAGTGTTTCGGATTGAAAAATCTAATATGACTTAATAAAAATGATAAAAGTAGAAAGCATACCAATCGTAAACTTAGTCATATGGATCATTAATTCTCATTTGCGTTCATTGACTTGAACCTTGAGGCAAATGTGGCGCAAGTTACAATTCATCAAGTAACTAACTGACAGTCAACCATCATCACCATTAGGCTAGGGGCATCTAAATTACATGTACTAACACAAGTTGGCGGGTTGACCCGTTTAACCTATTTATACTATATATGGCTAGGGATTTTATGCTACGCTTATAACTTAAAATAGAAATTGGTATTGAATTTTATAAACAAAAACCATAAATGTTTTATATATGTTTGTGTTTTTTGTAGTAAAATTTTAATTTTAATACATTAGTTTGCAAAAAAAAAAAATTTAAAAAATCAGGTTGAACGGGTCGGGATCGAGTCAACCCGAGAATATTCAGGTCGGGTTCAGGTTCATATGTATCTCACAATTTTTGGTTTCGGGTCGGGTTTGAGTTCATGTAAAATTTTCAGGTTCGGGTCGCGTTGGACCCGCCAACCCGACCAGTTAAACACCCCCATGTGAAATGCTTGTTATTTTTTATTACGGGGAAAAGTACAAAAGCGATTATTCGCCAAAATGCTTGTTTTGTCCACCTAACATATTGGTAAGATTTTACACACGACTATTATAACACCTCTAAATCTTATTTTGTATCAAACTATTTAAGTAAAAAAAACAGGCTAAAAAAACACTACTATTTCGTATCTGTTAAAAAAACACTCATAATTTGTATCTATTAAAATACTCTTGTTGTTATCCTGATGTGAAATGCTTGTTACTTTTTATTACAAGGAAAACCCACCTACACATAAACATCTTACTAAAGAAACTCACTTTGTGTACATTTTACAATAGTCATTCTAAACCCCAAAACTCGAACTCCTTTTAAACCATGATGTAAATCACATGATGCTAATAAAAAAAATCCCTTGTTATATAATACTTTTGAGGTTATAAAACACTCTTGATGTGATAACACTTCTGACGTATACCTGTTATAAAAAACACATATTACACTAGAAGTTATTTTATATTTTTTTAAACATGACTCGTCCTCGCCCTCGTCTGGGAGAGTGGGAGGTAGTATGCCCATGGGGTTTTAACTTTAAAAAGTGGCATAATACAATATTTAATCCAAGGGCCAATAAAGAGGCCCGTGTGAACTTTCTGGGAAGTAGTAGGCCCATGGTTTTTTAACTTTAAGAATAATGTAGTATGCCACTGTGCCAGTATGGACAAGGTGCTTGACAATTTTGCAGATATTTTTGCTTTAAAAAGAGGATGCTTCCCGAAAGAAGAAAACGATCTCAAATCTTTACAAACGAGTACACGTAAACCCCTTTATTATGCTACATTATATATATATACACAAACTAATTTAGAGACATGTAAACTATAAGAATGATTAATTAACTAAAGATAAAATAAACTAAAGATAAAATAAAAGGTGACAGAAAGTGAGTAAATGGAGATGATCTCTACATAAAGATATATAGTTTAAACGATGTTGATAAATTTAGTATAAAAGTTTAAACAATATTTGAAATATAAGTAATATATATATATATATAGGTTTAGGATCCTGTACAAAGTACATTTTTCGTGAGTAGTGTGAGAAGGACTAAGAATTGACATGTAGACATCATTTTTTGGATTTAGGAATGATTATTTAGGTTGTTTTAAACTTGAAAAACACCAAACACAACAATCTAAAACACAATACAATGTATTATAGTCATTAAATTTAAAAAACAGCTAAAACACACTACTTAACGCTTAAAACACACTGCTAATGTTCTTAGCATGGTGTTTTAAGTTTTAAGCCTAAAATACATTGTTTTCGGTTTTTAATTGTTATGTTTGGTGTTTTTATAGGCAAAACAATCCAAAACATCACGACTAAGTTCAAAAAATGATGCCTAAGTATCAATTTTTAATATTTCTCACACTTCTCACAAAAAAAGCACTTTGTACACGATCTTGACCCTATATATATATATATATATATATATATATATATATATACATACAAACATACATACATATACCTTGACAAAAAAATAAAGCGAATCGCGCAACTTTTTAGGACATTGCTCTTCATTTATTGCGTCTGACGAAAGCTCATATGCTGGTTGTCGAAGAGCGGTTGTACATTTTTGTATAGAGGTGACCCTAGTCGCCCTCTTGCATCTTCTCTTTGTTAAAAAAAAAAAGATATCGCTCCGACAAATCATTTGATAAATGCATACATAGTTGCATGCTTATTCGAAAATGTCGCCTAAAATATTCTTAATTGTAGAGAGAATCAGGGCTAAAATAGTGTCGTATCAAATTTTCGTTTGCTCCATCTCTATCATGATCAAGAGGTGGTTGTCTCGCTAACACGGGTTGCCTTTAAGACCGAGCAATTAAGTAGTTAACTATTATCCTGCCTACTTCCATAATCAAATCGTCTTACTCCGAAGAGTCGAACGAAGAAAAGTCATTCCAATCCATTTTTTGTGTTGAGAGTGAGTGAAAGTGAAAGAGAGGAAAATATAATGTATAAATGAAATTGTTTAAATGCATAAATAGGAATCAAAATCCTATTTTTTTTCCTCCAACGGTCGCCGGCCCCTAAAGGTCCA
The DNA here is from genome assembly GCA_030844895.1 of Ambrosia x helenae. Lineage (NCBI taxonomy): Eukaryota > Viridiplantae > Streptophyta > Magnoliopsida > Asterales > Asteraceae > Ambrosia > Ambrosia x helenae. The sequence continues at coordinate 129,930,037 of CM061233.1, read as the reverse complement.
AAAATTCATACGCCAATGCTCAAAATTTCTTCGCGAGCATCATAGTGTGGGCTCGCTCGCGGCCACATTCAAGCGTGTAGGGCTGCTCAAATCGCTCGGCGCTCGCCGCTCGCTTGGAATTTGCTCCGAAACTGCTTGCTCGATTTTACGCTCGGTTGTAAACGAGCCGATCGGCTCGGTTCGGTTTGTGAAAGAGCCAAGCACGAGCAAAGTTCCGCTCGTCTCGGCTCGATATAATTTTTATTGATTTAATATATATTATTATATATATAATTATATATACACACATTAATTACATTTATATTTATATACCACTATATTGGGTTTGGCTCAAAATATGCATATATACAATTATGTTTATAGTTACTGGCCTAGTCAACTCAATAAGAACTTAACACTAAGTTTAATTGTAACCCTAAGTCATGAAAAGACATGCTAGACTTCTTATTCCCATTAGTTGTCCGCCATCAATCGTCTCATGCTATCAACCTACACCACAATGCGACAATTGTTCTTTGTGGTATACTCATCACCTCACCGACCTCAACCTGAGCCTCATTCTCGGATAACCGGACCTCAGATTTAGTGTCATTCGCAGATAACCGGACCTCAGATTTAGTTTCATTCTCAGACGGTCGAACCTCAGCCATCACTAGGCAGTGAGAACATTAAATGAAACATCCCAAATTTAAGCGTATAGCCTGACAAGTCATTGTTGAAATTTTAGCCGCCTGTCTTTGAGGTGTATGATCTTCATATGTCAACCGCGTTTTAAAGATTTTTTTTACGCGAGTGAGGCTGATTCGTCTCCAGATGTTTGTTGCTACTATGACTTCTAAATTGTAATTTGGTTAATGATAAGAGGGTAGATTGCCACGTTAAGATGTAGTTACTTATGTGTTTTTAAGTGAATTGTATCATAAAACATGGTTACTTTGAGTTTGATTTGGATTGCAGGTAGCTGGAGCGGATTGGATGCTATTTTGGAGAAACCAAATGACTTTTAAATGAAGATATTAAATGATGATGTGATAGAGCTCTGAAATACGAAGAGGTGGCTGCAAGAATCGAGGAAACGGAGTTCTAACGAAGATTTTATGGCAAAAACGGACATGTACCAGTAACTAGCACAGGGTTGCGCTAGGGGAGGCGTCGAGTTGTGCCAGACTCCAAAAATCAGCGCTGGTATGCGCTAAAATTAGTGCGGGTCGACAAGTTTTTGGTCCTAGCACAAGGCTGCGCTGGGTGGGGCGCACGGTTGCACAGGGGGTCGGAAAAGTTGCGAATTTTATGATTTTTTTACCCTATTTAAAGATAGGAGACTCTAAAATGAAAATACCTTCAACCCTAGCCGTCTTGGACCATTCTAGGACGATTTTTACCATTCTAAAATACATTTTAATCATTCCTTTCATGCATCTATCATCGAAATCATCCATAGAAGATCATACAATCATGATGAGCAGCTAGTTTCTTTATCTAATCTCCTCTGGATGCATGGTTCGTTTGTGTGAACCTCGAACTTGTTTCTTTTGACAGTTTAGGATTGTTTGTCATACTTTGAAGAATGCTCGGGTTTTGAATCATTTAAATTAACTGTTTGTGTTGTAATTGCTTGTCCTTTATCATTCACATTTTGTTTTCTTGCATCTTGAGTAGTTAAATTATTGGGTGGGTATTTGACACATACGGTTTGGTAATTAGATTATACATGTTATTATTAAAAACTTGTGTCTAGGTACCACTTGAATTAAAACCAATAAATAAGACCATGTATGTGTCCTAATTACCACTTGAAATTAAAGTATGATAACAGAGTTGCAGGGCTGCACTGGGGGAGGCGCCAGGCTGCCCCAGACTCCAAAAACTTGTTGATCCGTGCTGATTTTAGCGCATAACAGCGCTGATTTTTGGAGTCTGGCGCAGCCCGGCGCCTCCCCCAGTGAAACCTTGCGTTGGTTACCGGTACGTGTCCGTTTTTGCCCTAAAATCTTCGTTAGAACTCCATTTTTTCGATTCTTGCGACCAAGTCTTCGTATTTCAAAGCTCTATAACATCATCATTTAATATCTTCATTTAAAAGCCATTTGGTTTTTCCAAAATTGCATCCAATCCGCTCCAGCTACCTGCAATCCCAATCAAACTCAAAGTAACCATGTCTTATGATATAATTCACTTAAAAACACATAATTAACTATATCTTAACATGGAAATGTACCCTCTTATCAGTTAATCTGCAAGACATAAAACAATTAGGACTGGTCACAAGGTTAGGGTTGTCCCTGTGACCACCATCCGGTGTGAGAATAAGTATCAGTGTCGAAGTACAAATGTGAGAGACAAGAGAGAGTGTAGAATGAATGAATTGTTATAATATATTGATGGTTGAAATATAAAGGCAAAGAAGCTATCGGCTCTAAGGAGAAGGTTATTATACTTCGATGGTCTGTCAACAAAGAAGAAACTCTTACAAGCTTAATGTCATGTTTCAACTTACGCAGTCTTAAGCAAAAACCAAAAGAGTACGAACTACTGGGAGCGTATCCACAACAATTTTCCCGAGGAAATCACTAACACACATAACCGAACGAGTGATAATTTGAAGTTTGACTGGCACTAAACATCCAAAACAGGTACTCAAATGACTTATGTATCAAATGTCCTAAAGTAGAGTATGAAATCCAACATAAACTTCGCTTCAGCTATGAATATGTTTTTCATTTCATGAAAAATGAACCAAAATGCCACGAACCGTTATGGTTTCAAAGAGGTCAAGACATCATACTCGAGAACGTATACATCATCTATTTCCGATGTGCTTGACTTGGATGACAATGATCTCCCATCCGAGATTCAGGGTCTCAATGTCCATCTCGGGGATGATAATAATACTCCACCAAATGAGTTTTAAGAGTTTCCTCGTCCAATGGGGCAACGGAAGGCAAAGGAGACTTGGGCAGGGCGAGCGGAAAACAAATCAAAAGAAGACCCCGAATCATGAACAACCAGACGCAGTCAAGGAGCAGATGAATCAATACATCGACAAAAAAGAGTTAGATTGGATGGGCTCAAGGTTCAACTGGATCATTTATTTTAAAGCAAGACTACACCATCCTTTTCATGGATCGCTCAAACATGGACCCAGTGCAACGTCAAATTCATGAAATGATTTTGCGAGGAGATCGAAATGAAGCGTGAAATACAATTATTATTATTATTATTATTATTATTATTGTGTGGTTTTTATTTGTTGTAAGTTTTTATTTTTAGATTTAAGTTTGGTTTTTTTAATTTGTTGTATGTTTTTATTGTAAGTTCTAAGTGCGTTTTTTTAATTTGATGGATTATCATGTTATTTATTTTGCTGTTTTTTAAGATATTAAGTATAAATAAATATATTCTTTTAATAAAATAGAAATAATATTATTATTTAAATAAATTATAAATAGATTAAATAAATTAGATATAGATAAAATAAAAGGATAGTATGTCATGATAAGGTAGATAATGAGGTGAAGATTTTGTGTTGTTTATTATTAAACCAGGTGTAGTGGAACAAAAATTTCAAGCCCCCTCACTTGGGTATTTTTTGACAAGTGGCATGCGGGTCCCACTAGGAGCTTGAAAGGGCTTGAAATAAAAAGAGGTGTAATGGTGTGGTGTGGTATGAGTGTGTGTATATGATTGAATTAAAAAAATAAATAAATAAATTATAGTGGGTGGCTTCTGACTGTACAAAGGGGAGGAGAGCACATGTGGGTGAATGGGATTGGTGGATGAAATGGAGGATTTGGCGTGAAATATTTCACGCACACATGGTTAGCACCCATTTCACACAAGGGGGGGGGGGTGTTTGGCGCGAAGGGGCAACGAAATTGCCCTTTAACGCCCTTTCACTCTACCACTATACATGGTCTTAGGGGAAAAATGAGTTTAGAATGGTTGAAGTTTAGAATAATGTGGCATGCTGATGTGACGGTTCTCGAGGGCAGACATGGTTTACCACTAGAGATGTTCTAAGAGACGGTTGTGTTGATGTTTAGCAGATGAAAGAAAAAGAACATAACAAGCAAACTGATAGAGAAAAGAAAATAACAGATTAGGGTCAAGGCTAAAATGAACGCCTGTAGTAAAAATGAGCTTAGGGTAGTGAACTTGTTAGGGTCGGGCCTTGAATGAACCGAGGCCCGGTTCATGTGCACGTTACTAAACTTTTACCAACCTCGTTTAAAAAATAGAACAAAATAGAGAAAACATTATAAATATAAATCCGTTTGACCCGGTATCCCATGTTTACCTGACTAGCATATGTACCATCTGTAACGGTACCCGTTTAATCCGCCAAACATATGACCCGAACAAAAACCAAAGGTCTTGAGGATTAGCATCTTCCTTCACCTGGAAACATAATGAATTTGAAAAATAAGGTGTTATATTTATTTATTAGTACTAATATAAACACATCAACTACACGGAAGAAGTTGGATATGCCCATATAGTTATTACACAAGACATGCACCACAGTCATTGGATACAACTTGATGAGTTACATTCACCAATGAAAATCCAACAACTTAAAATACACTTTCAACCCAACATTATGGTTGAAAGTTAAGAAGCACACTTAAATAGAAACTTTTGCAAACATAATAATAATCAGAGCTAAATTCAAGCTTACCTGTTGATACTAAGCTTGTCTTCAGTAGTCCCACAGATTCCATCCACCGGAGCTATCTCCGTGCTCGTCCGGCATGAGAGGGCTCATCCTCGGCGGGCTCAGCATCATTCCCTCAGCCATGTCCGATAACATATTTGGCATGTCAAATACCGCGTCATTGTCGATAAATTCTCCAGGTGGACTGGTTACCGTCTCCTCCACCTGATTTGACGGATGTCGAGCAGCGGCTGCGCTTGCAGCTGCCGCACGTATGTCATCAACCGTGGGAGACTCGGGAAGAGTACCGGGGAGTACCGAATCGGGAAAGTTTAGTAAGGCGTAAGATCCTTTGAGGGCCAATGCAGCTGCGTCGTAAGCAGCAGCCGCCATCTCGGGTGTCGGATAGGTGCCTAACCAAATGCGGCTGGAGTCGTTGCGAATTTCGGACACCCATTTATCAGCCCGGCGTCTGATACCATGGTAAGTAGGGTGGCGGCCGTTGGAGGTTACGGGAGTGGGAGCAGGGGGAGTGTTAATATCGGTTGTGGAGTTGTTGTTTTCAGAGGTAGCCATGCAGGGTGTTATGGATACATCTGTAGGTACTTACTACTTATAGAGGTTATGGATGCACATGTGGATACTCATACACCATTAGTTTCTATTTCTATTTGTGGCTGGGAGGTAGGTAGGCCCATGCGCTTTTCACTTTAAGAATAATGTAGTATGCCAGTATGGACACGCCCTTGACTATTTTGAAGATATTTTTGTTTTAAAAAGAGGATACTTCTTAAAGAAGAAAAAGATCTCAAATCTTTACAAACGAGTACACGTAACCCCTCTATCATGTTACATTTTATATTATATATATATACACACTAGCTGATTACTCCGGAAGTGTTTCGGATTGAAAAATCTAATATGACTTAATAAAAATGATAAAAGTAGAAAGCATACCAATCGTAAACTTAGTCATATGGATCATTAATTCTCATTTGCGTTCATTGACTTGAACCTTGAGGCAAATGTGGCGCAAGTTACAATTCATCAAGTAACTAACTGACAGTCAACCATCATCACCATTAGGCTAGGGGCATCTAAATTACATGTACTAACACAAGTTGGCGGGTTGACCCGTTTAACCTATTTATACTATATATGGCTAGGGATTTTATGCTACGCTTATAACTTAAAATAGAAATTGGTATTGAATTTTATAAACAAAAACCATAAATGTTTTATATATGTTTGTGTTTTTTGTAGTAAAATTTTAATTTTAATACATTAGTTTGCAAAAAAAAAAAAATTAAAAAAATCAGGTTGAACGGGTCGGGATCGAGTCAACCCGAGAATATTCAGGTCGGGTTCAGGTTCATATGTATCTCACAATTTTTGGTTTCGGGTCGGGTTTGAGTTCATGTAAAATTTTCAGGTTCGGGTCGCGTTGGACCCGCCAACCCGACCAGTTAAACACCCCCATGTGAAATGCTTGTTATTTTTTATTACGGGGAAAAGTACAAAAGCGATTATTCGCCAAAATGCTTGTTTTGTCCACCTAACATATTGGTAAGATTTTACACACGACTATTATAACACCTCTAAATCTTATTTTGTATCAAACTATTTAAGTAAAAAAAACAGGCTAAAAAACACTACTATTTCGTATCTGTTAAAAAAAACACTCATAATTTGTATCTATTAAAATACTCTTGTTGTTATCCTGATGTGAAATGCTTGTTACTTTTTATTACAAGGAAAACCCACCTACACATAAACATCTTACTAAAGAAACTCACTTTGTGTACATTTTACAATAGTCATTCTAAACCCCAAAACTCGAACTCCTTTTAAACCATGATGTAAATCACATGATGCTAATAAAAAAAATCCCTTGTTATATAATACTTTTGAGGTTATAAAACACTCTTGATGTGATAACACTTCTGACGTATACCTGTTATAAAAAACACATATTACACTAGAAGTTATTTTATATTTTTTTAAACATGACTCGTCCTCGCCCTCGTCTGGGAGAGTGGGAGGTAGTATGCCCATGGGGTTTTAACTTTAAAAAGTGGCATAATACAATATTTAATCCAAGGGCCAATAAAGAGGCCCGTGTGAACTTTCTGGGAAGTAGTAGGCCCATGGTTTTTTAACTTTAAGAATAATGTAGTATGCCACTGTGCCAGTATGGACAAGGTGCTTGACAATTTTGCAGATATTTTTGCTTTAAAAAGAGGATGCTTCCCGAAAGAAGAAAACGATCTCAAATCTTTACAAACGAGTACACGTAAACCCCTTTATTATGCTACATTATATATATATACACAAACTAATTTAGAGACATGTAAACTATAAGAATGATTAATTAACTAAAGATAAAATAAACTAAAGATAAAATAAAAGGTGACAGAAAGTGAGTAAATGGAGATGATCTCTACATAAAGATATATAGTTTAAACGATGTTGATAAATTTAGTATAAAAGTTTAAACAATATTTGAAATATAAGTAATATATATATATATATATATATATATATAGACAAAAGATCAAATACAAACAAAATTATCGTGCGAACATACGAACTGAAGGGAACAAAAAAAAAAGTGGCGGTGGCATTTTCGTAAATAATGACCACCACTTTTTGTTTGTATAATTACTCTAGTGTATATAATTACTCTAGAGTAAAAAAGTGGCGGTGACATTTTCGTAAATAATGACCACCACTCTTGTTGTATAATTACTCTAGTGTATATAATTACTCTAGAGTAATTACCCTAGAGTAATTATATAATTACTCTAGTTATATAAAGTTTCCAATATTTACAGAAATGCCACCGTATGTTTTTTACTTCAGTTCGTACTGTTCGTACGATAAAGCCTATTTGTACGTGAACTTTCCTCTATATATATATATAGGTTTAGGATCCTGTACAAAGTACATTTTTCGTGAGTAGTGTGAGAAGGACTAAGAATTGACATGTAGACATCATTTTTTGGATTTAGGAATGATTATTTAGGTTGTTTAAACTTGAAAAACACCAAACACAACAATCTAAAACACAATACAATGTATTATAGTCATTAAATTTAAAAAACAGCTAAAACACACTACTTAACGCTTAAAACACACTGCTAATGTTCTTAGCATGGTGTTTTAAGTTTTAAGCCTAAAATACATTGTTTTCGGTTTTTAATTGTTATGTTTGGTGTTTTTATAGGCAAAACAATCCAAAACATCACGACTAAGTTCAAAAAATGATGCCTAAGTATCAATTTTTAATATTTCTCACACTTCTCACAAAAAAAGCACTTTGTACACGATCTTGACCCTATATATATATATATATATATATATATATATATACATACAAACATACATACATATACCTTGACAAAAAAATAAAGCGAATCGCGCAACTTTTTAGGACATTGCTCTTCATTTATTGCGTCTGACGAAAGCTCATTTGCTGGTTGTCGAAGAGCGGTTGTACATTTTTGTATAGAGGTGACCCTAGTCGCCCTCTTGCATCTTCTCTTTGTTAAAAAAAAAAAGATATCGCTCCGACAAATCATTTGATAAATGCATACATAGTTGCATGCTTATTCGAAAATGTCGCCTAAAATATTCTTAATTGTAGAGAGAATCAGGGCTAAAATAGTGTCGTATCAAATTTTCGTTTGCTCCATCTCTATCATGATCAAGAGGTGGTTGTCTCGCTAACACGGGTTGCCTTTAAGACCGAGCAATTAAGTAGTTAACTATTATCCTGCCTACTTCCATAATCAAATCGTCTTACTCCGAAGAGTCGAACGAAGAAAAGTCATTCCAATCCATTTTTTGTGTTGAGAGTGAGTGAAAGTGAAAGAGAGGAAAATATAATGTATAAATGAAATTGTTTAAATGCATAAATAGGAATCAAAATCCTATTTTTTTCCTCCAACGGTCGCCCGCCCCTAAAGGTCCAAAAATTCATACGCCAATGCTCAAAATTTCTTCGCGAGCATCATAGTGTGGGCTCGCTCGCGGCCACATTCAAGCGTGTAGGGCTGCTCAAATCGCTCGGCGCTCGCCGCTCGCTTGGAATTTGCTCCGAAACTGCTTGCTCGATTTTACGCTCGGTTGTAAACGAGCCGATCGGCTCGGTTCGGTTTGTGAAAGAGCCAAGCACGAGCAAAGTTCCGCTCGTCTCGGCTCGATATAATTTTTATTGATTTAATATATATTATTATATATATAATTATATATACACACATTAATTACATTTATATTTATATACCACTATATTGGGTTTGGCTCAAAATATGCATATATACAATTATGTTTATAGTTACTGGCCTAGTCAACTCAATAAGAACTTAACACTAAGTTTAATTGTAACCCTAAGTCATGAAAAGACATGCTTGACTTCTTATTCCCATTAGTTGTCCGCCATCAATCGTCTCATGCTATCAACCTACACCACAATGCGACAATTGTTCTTTGTGGTATACTCATCACCTCACCGACCTCAACCTGAGCCTCATTCTCGGATAACCGGACCTCAGATTTAGTGTCATTCACAGATAACCGGACCTCAGATTTAGTTTCATTCTCAGACGGTCGAACCTCAGCCATCACTAGGCAGCGAGAACATTAAATGAAACATCCCAAATTTATTGTTGTCCGAAAAACTCACCACTCGTCGCTCGCTCAAAAAAAATGTGCACTCAAAAAATGTTCTCTCAGTTTCCGGCTCGGTTCGGTTTGTAAATGAGCCAATCATGAGCAAACGCCTGCTCTGTTCGGCTCGACTCGTGAACAGCCATACACGCATGTATGTTATGGTGTTCGCGAGCCACGTGACTCGGCTACCGCTCACGCCCCGCAACACATACTCTTAGGTTGTGACTAACCTACTTGTGAATTTAACATTTATTGTTCCTAAAGATCTACCACAAATGTTTATATAGTATAACTTATCATGAACTTATAAAAGAAATGTTTTAAAAACTTAATATACATGCATTATGTTCGTGGGCCGCAGGTGGAGGGAGCTTGGTGACTGGTGAGTAGAAGATATTTTTAAGTACACGACAAAACTTACAGCAAGAATCAAAACATCTCAATCTTGCCCCTTCTATTTCCAAACATCACAATCGTGAAATTATGTAAATATCCAAATTGATGAACGAAAAAAAAGGCTAAAATAGTAATCTTACATTCTTACCCTATAACAGTTTTATATAGTAGCTTTATGCTATGTTTTGGACAATGCCGGTAGTCCGGTACCAAACCTACACCGTTGATCTTCACTTAAAAACCATTGGATATATAACTTCTTTTGTCATAAACTCATAAAGCGTTGATATATGTGTTTTTTTCAAAGCGCTTCACTTATGGTGTGCGCATATAATGTATATATGTGTGGCTCTTAGGGGGGCAAAAGTAAAGTTGCACTAGTTTTAACGTTATTTTACTAATTTCGTGAAAATAACGTTAAAAACGACGGACGGTTAATCATGCATCATGTGGTGGCGTGGATAGCCAAAAGACAAAGGGGTACATGCACCGATCGGGTTTGTCCTGATTGCTAAGTGTTTTGTGCCTTATCTCCAAGGCTTGATACCAGACCACATCGAGCCGGGGGTCTCACTGGAAGCATCATCTCTATTCTTAGGGGTAGAGGTAAGGCTGTCTAAATCTTACCCTCCTTAGACCCTACCTTAGCTTTGCTATAGGTGGGATTAACTGAGTATGATGATGATATGCGTTTTTTTCAAATATATTGCATGTATTGTCTTTTTAATAATAATAATAATAATAATTTTTTAAATAATATGAAACATATTTTCCTAGTCGAGAAAAATTACATCAAGATAGCAGGCGGGCAACAAGTTGCGCCGCCACCCCTTTCTGGCCGGCAAAGTACCCTAGCCTACTAAAAACGACCCCCCCCCCCCAGAGTCGAGACACTGCTTTGAATAACCCGTTGGACTTTGGTCAGGAAACGGATGGCTTCCGGTGCCAATGAACCAAATGTATCAAATGCCAGGGGTACGAAAACGTGTTGGTTCTCCTCACAAGCTTTAGCATGCTTCTCAACTTTCTTCGACTCTGCTTTCCGCACCGCTTGCCCTGCTACAAAACCAGTATCCCTCAAACCAACCAGGGGAGATACACCTGTTAGGTCGACACAAGTGTGTTTCCCCCGGCCCACCCAAAGACAACCAGGTCTGCTGGACGTATGGTAGATCTCCCTTCTGTGGGGTCTGAGAGGAAATTCACAAGAGCCTCTTTCTTGGCTGAGATCCCAGCCCTTCTTAAAATGTCCCAAAGAACGTCCCGGACCTAGTCATGCCTATATTTGAAGCCTTCTTACAGTGAACCGCATGTTCCCCGTATTTATCCAAGCATGTCTTACGGCAAATCGGACATACTTCATGGTACATGGGGATCACCAAACGATATTTAAGAATTGCCTTGTATTCAACCCCATACATTGTTTGGCCCAAACCTTCGATTGGGATAACATTTAGGAAATCTTGGACATGGGGGCTTTGCAATCATTCAATAACTGCCTTTTGGCGGGAGGACAAATCAAAAGATTCACCCAAGCTCTGTGCGATTTTGCCAAAAAAGGCATTCGCCAAAGTTTTATGAGGCTTTGTGGGGGAGGGGTGTCCTTGTTAGAAAAACCGTTCATATCAAAACCCGGGAGATAGTCATTTATCCTTTCGAGGGCCTGTACGTAGTCCAAGTCCATGTCGACAATCCCGCTATTCCTTAAGATGTGGTCTTTGAGGTTCCAAGATTGAGCTAGCGATGCCACAAAAGCATACACCCCAACATCCTTTGCTGAGAGGAGCCCTAATCCTCCCAAACGCATCGGCAAAGATGCCAGTCGCCACTGTAGGTCACCAAAGAACGGACCCCCACATACCACTATGTCTTCGATGGCTTCCCGTAGACCCTTGTCAAAACATGACACCGCTTCATCCATCATGGCGGGTTGGCAGGTCTGCAAACCAAAAAGCAACTTAGCAACCCCCATACAAGATCTGAGCAAGAGGAGTTCACTCTGGGGATCCCTAAGGCAGGGCAAAAGCTTCATAAGATCAACCGCGTGCGAGGCTATCTGCCCTGCCAATTCTCGTATAAAGTAAGAGTCCCGACTAACAGCCCCTCCAAGGAATTTCACCCCCTTTTCTGGCCTACCAATCCCACTGGAGAAAAGTCCGTCCCTAAGTTTCACCCCATTACAAGACGGCAAAAATACCCCAGTTTTCTTAATATTCAATTGAAGCCCAGGGATGGCCCCTCATTCCGAATGATGTCTAAGGCATTCGCAATATTGGTGGCATCACCACTAATCGTCCCATCATCAAACTACCACGCATGAAATGTTTTTTTATATTAAGTTTTCAAAAACACCTGCCCCGTAAAGTATTGTTTAGAATTTTCGTTGATCTCAAGATGAATAATTTTAATTAACATTAACACCATTTTCTTCAAAATGTTACGAAAGCTATCCACTTATGTAACTAAGTAGAATCTTGAATCTAAAATGCCTTAAAGCATATTGAAAGGCTAAATGCCATGGTTAATGAAGTATGAGGGGCAATATGAAATATTCTACTAGTTAGAATGACTTATCGGTAGTGTCAATCTAGAACCTTGTATCCAAATGCCTAAAAGCATATTGAAAGGCTAAATGCATTAGTTTATAAAGTATGGGGGCTAAATGAAATATTTTACAATGAATGACTTTTGGTATTTTAAGCCAAATAAATATATTTTTTTTGTTAATTTCTAGGTAATTCTATATATATTAAAGAGATAGCTCTTAGGAATAGTAGGATTTAGGTTTTTTTTTCTTCCACCACTTTTTTATTTTATTTTCTTTTCTAAGTTCTTTTTTACGCTTTTACCACCAACATTTTGGTTAGTTTTTTTTTCTCTATTTTGGTCACATTTTTTTTATTTTTCCTTTCCTTAGGTTCTTTTTTTCCCAATTTGACCACCAACTTTTTGATTACGTTTTATTTTCCCACATTTTGGTTTTTTCCCTATTTTTACCACCAACTTTTTTGCTAAGTTTTATTTTCCCCATTTTTGCCACAATTTATATCTTGTTTTTAGCGTAGTATCCGTCTACGTTCGTATAGTACTTTCGTCTCTGTTCGTCTGCAACACCCGCTCTTTAACCCAAGTTGCTTTACGTTCGTATAGTGTTTTTGTCTACGTTCGTATGGTATTTTTTTACGTAGTGTTAGTCTACGTTCGTATAGTACGTTCGTCTCCGTTCGTCTACATTTTTTTACGCAATCTTCGTCTACATTCGTATAGTACTTTCGTCTCCGTTAGTCTACGTTTTTTTTTCGTAGTGTTCGTCTATGTTCATATAGTATTTTTGTCTCCGTTCGTCGGCAACACCTGATCTTTTCGTCTCCGTTCGTCAGCGTTTTTTTTTACGTAGTTTTCATCTACGTTCGTATACTATTTTCGTCTCCGTTCATCTGCTGTGTTCTTTCTTGACGATTTTTTCTGGTTTTGGTCGTTGTTTCGTTGCTACGTAACACGGTTTTACGCCTCCATCTTACACCGCTGTTAGCACGGTTGTGGCACAACGTGCCACAGAATATATCGCGTAGCGCGCGATCGTTAAAACACCTAGTTTCACTAAAATTTCCCATTAAATTCTCAATATACGCAAATATATACCTAAAAATGAAAATAATATATATATATATATATATATATATATATAAAATAAAACTAATATAATATAACATGAGCATATAAAATTAAAAAAGTTTCAAAGTAAGGGTATGTTTGGTAGCCTCTTAACGAGGCTCTGAACCATTCAGCTCTGAATGGTTTAGCATTTAGACAGTTTGTTTTAACTTAAAAATACTCTGAATGGAATGGTTAAGAGCTGAACAATTTAGACTAGGTGCATAGCTGGATCATTCAGAACTCTTAATGATTCAGCACTTAATCAACCAAACAGCCCCTAACACAAATATATGTCTAAAAGTGAAAGTGGTATACAATAACTTCCAGAACCAACATCTTCATACTTGCAACCCTAACTAACGTCTTCAATTCATATTTGCAACCGAAGCCTTAGTAATTGCCTAACAAAACATAACGTTAGTTACATTAATTAATGAAATTAAGCTTAAAGATATATGCAAGTCATTATATGTATAAAATGCAAACTTTAAATTCAAATGTTAAAATACTATGCATGCAACTAAGATATGATCCAAATCTACCGTACATTTGCACATAAGACATGATGATCCAAATCCACAACCTACAAATCAACAATGCAACAATAGACCCGTATACTTAACGAATCATAAATCACAAACCGTACAAAAAAACATTAATCTAATGCTAACATGCAAAGGATACATGTATTTATGTGATGATAAGTTATGAGTTGCAAATTGGTTTGATTCATCTAATGCAAAGGATAGACATAATTGTATATATTTTATACTACATAGACATATATACATATGTTTGTACTACATACTTGTATGTAAGCAAGTTTTTAATTGACCAGTTACACATAAATAAACATTAAACAGTAGAATTTGAGCTAACCTTGAGATGCCTTTACAGTGTTCATGTTTGGCCCTCAAACACCTTCTTAGTCCAATGCTTCATTAAGTCTACAACCATAATATTTATTTCCTCATGCGAAGTAATCTATTTTGTATTCCCTAACTAAAAACAAACAAATTACCTAAATGTCTAAATGTATATGTATAAATAGAAATTTTTATCATTTAAATATATGCAAAACACTTCATGTATTAATAAAATTATGTTAAATGATCTCAACAATCTCCATTACAGTAAATTTAGGTTTTTACCAATTTATCCACACATAGTATGATAACCTGCTACTCTCATATGCACCATATATATATATAGCACATGAGAGGTGTCAGAAATACCATTTTTAACCAGTATATATAAACTTTTTTTATATATAAAATACATAATAACTTTATAGTTTCTATATAGTATCATCATTAATATACATACTTCACAATGTACATAATATTACTATCAAATAGATATTCCAAAATAAAATTTATCTTTTCACATATTTCATCATTCATATACATACTTCACAATGTACATAATTTTATTATCAAATAGATATTCCAAAATAAAATTTATCTTTTCACATAATTAATATACAAAATACATCACTAAAATAAAAATATAAATAAAAACAATTTCGGGTATATGATTGGGTATATACTTTAGGTAGACCGTAGACGGGCATGTGGTATCGGGTTGGGTATCACTTAACCCCATACCCGTGTCAAACCGTGAAAAAAAAATTAAAACTAATCCCACACCTGGATCAAACTCATCGGGTTTGGGGTATAACTGTCCCATATGTTTCGGGTTTTGTGTATACCGTCGGGCTTAGGTTTTTTTCCATCCCTAAACATCAATTGGTAATTCATCGTATGATGGAATATGTCTATAACCTCAATGTAATTTTTAGAGTATGTGAAGTTTGGTACATTCAATAATTACGATCCATATGAAACTTATAATAAAAAAACAAGTTATGTAAATGTATATAAACCGATATTCTAAAACGATGAATCATAACCTACTTTTTGAATATTCTACGTATGCATACATTTTAACTTGTTATCTATTTAAGAAAAAATTGACAAAATTTCCCCTTAAATTCACAAGTATGCGTATAACGCGAACCCGAAGTGGTAGGAGAAACAACTGTCGATTTTCTTAAATAGTCAACATGTAACAGCCCACTCCCGTACCGCGATATTGTCCGGGCATGTCCCGATTTTGCATTGGTCGTAGGCAATTCCCACGCCAAAACGCGTCACGATAGGGAAGGTATCCCACCTCTTATAAAGAAGTGGTAGTTCTCCTTCTCAACCGATGTGGGATCATTACAATCCACTCCCCTTAAGGAGCCCAACGTCCTCGTTGGCACAACGGCCCGGCCCTGGCTATGATACTATTTGTAACAGCCCACTCCCGTACCGCGATAATGTCCGGGCATGTCCCGATTTTTCATTGGCCATAGGCAATTCCCACGCCAAACGCGTCACAATAAGGAAGGTATCCACCTCTTATAAAGAAGTGTTAGTTCTCCTTCCTAATCGATGTGGGATCGTTACAATCCACTCCCCTTAAGGAGCCCAACGTCCTCGCTGGCACAACGGTCCGACCCTGGCTCTGATACCATTTGTAACAACGCACTCCCGTACCGCGATATTGTCCGGGCATGTCCCGATTTTGCATTGGTCGTAGGCAATTCCCACGCCAAAACGTGTCACGATATGGAAGGTAGCCCACCTCTTATAAAGAAGTGTTAGTTCTCCTTCCCAACCGATGTGGGATCGTTACACAACACATTAAAATGTATACACATCCTAATGAGATAGAATATTCAAAAATCAGTCCCAAATGGGATAATCCAAAATTTATCTATATAAGATAAATCTTGGGCTAGTATTGGAACCAGTACGGGTACCAACTAGGTAAATTTTACGAGTATCAATACTATACTAGTATCAAAGTGAAAAAAATTGATATGAGTACTAATATAATACAGGTACCAAATCATTACGAGTATCATACCTTTCATGCTTTGTCTTCTTGTGATAGCTCTGGACTAGTTGGGCCACTGAGTTCAGGCACTGGATAAATGAAACACTGGCACCTTCAGCCGGAAAGTTTTCTTTCTTGTCCCAATGTCTTGAAAGCTCTCCTGGGGGGATGGCGTGATGAAGGATTTGGTAACAAACCTCCAGCTCCCTAAGTGAGTCATTGTTCTTTACTTTTAACTAAGATATGTAGGGATCATCCACCACATAAGATGTGTTTTCAGTCTCATAGGAATCAATGGCTTCTTTATGCATGTTTCCACCTAAAGAATCGTCTTCGAACTCAAGGGTGTAAATGACACGTAGCGGCTCGAGAGCTACCCGGGATCGGCTCGGTAAAAAGCCCGAACGAGTCGAGCCTTAACGAGCCCGAGCCTGAAATATGGCTCGTTTAGTTATCAAGCCCGAGCTCGAGCCCTAGATACAAAGCTCGATTGGGCTCGCGAGCCTAAACGAGCCCAAACATAATTATAAGTTATTTATATATCTCTTATAATTTATAGCCCGCATCTCCAAAGCCCAAGTCCTTATTTCATAGGCCCATTTAATAACACCCGGGAGCCGACCTTTTGCGTTCTCGAGCCGAACTTTGAGCTCGTTTGAGATTGTTCTCAAATCACCTCGAGTCGAGCCGAGCCGAGCTCGAGCTCAAGATTGTAGGCTCGAACCGAGCCGAGCTCGAGCCCAGTCAGGCTCGGGCTCGGCTCGGCTCGTTTACACCCCTATCCAAACTGTCAGTACTTGGGGGTTTCCTTTTCCTTAAATTATCCTCTTCAACGGAGGGTTCCTTCCTTGAGCCTCGAATCTTGACACCGGTAACTGCCTTATCCAAAGGAGGAATCTTTGAACCTGAAATTTCATCAGAAGTTAACCACTAAGTTAACAATTTGAAGTTTACTACGAACCCTAAAATTGTGATACCTAGGATTGGATCCACCGTGGACGTTGAATACTCGTTACCACCAGATACTCGGCCCTCATTACCATCACCCTTCGCATCCAAAGATAAAGTTTCTTTATTGTATCCCGTCTCTCACGTTCAGTATGAGGGGGGATCACATCATCCTTCTCAGTATTTGGAACACTGTATGTGACATGGTCCGTACGTGTCAACACGTCATCTTCATTATCCCCCAGTGGACGAGATTTTCATACCCCTTTCGCTTAACAAATCCTAGCAAACTCATCTCTGCACAAGAATAGAAAAAACGTATAAGTATGGTGAAACGGACAACCAACTATAGGAGCAAAAAGGGGTCGTACCCTTGTTCCCCTTTTTAATAACGGGCTCCGCTCTCTAGAACAACCATTTACGGCTGATTCCTACCAACACTAGGACGGGTTCAGGAAATATCTGTTAGGGAGTACAAGTCGCTAAGAGCTTGTCATATAATTCCCCATCATAGAAGTCATTTGTAGGCTTGGGGTTCAGAGTGTCTTTGGAATCACGCCATGGCATAACAAAGGGAACGACATTGTTCGGTAGCCAAAAGAATCGGCCCTTCCAATTTTTTAAACTAGAATAAGTTTCAGAAAGCATCGACTTGCTCTTGGAAATCTCGGCCACCGTATACCAATCCCGGCATTGCCAAGTTGAAAAAATTGGCGAAATAGACTAAGTATGGTCTCACCACCAAGAGCACGACAAACAACCTCAAAGTGAGTAACTTTCATAGCACCTAACGGACTTAACTGACGAATATCAAGCTTACAGTATTCTAAGAACGCTAAAAAGAAAACTGATAAAGGAAGTGGAATCGAAGAGAAGTCAAAATGATTACAGAACAATGGAGACAAGACAGACGAGGACGAACCTGATCGGATCGGAAGGGATGATCTCTCTAAGGCCAAACAAAAAAAGAAGCCAAGAAAGTCACTGTACAAGCGCTGCTATATATATATATATATATATATATATATATATAATATATATATATATAATATACTAAGGCGAGGATCCCAACGGACTGACGAAACGTCCCATCAATAAACAATATGACGGCCAAGTTCTCGGCGAATCAGCTTTCGACACGTGGCGTCCAATTAAAACAATAATAATAATAATAATAATAATAATAATAATAATAATAATTTGGTAGGTTAGTTTGATGACACGTCCTCACGGAACGAACCATCAAACTAGGGGGCTGATGACCTAGGTGCCGATTCAAGAGCCAGACTGACCAACCCGACTGATGACGGAACAATGATGATCACTATCACTGTTCACGCCGACCTCATCATCGCCGACAATTAATGTCCATGTGATTTTACTCCTTATAAATACCTACAATGAACGCTTGGTAAGAAATAATCAATCAGATTATAGTGATACCAACAAAAATTACAAGTTAGGGACGGGTATACGGACAAAAAACTGCACCGCAACCCCAATACCACTCAAATATCCGACAACTCATTTCCATAAACTAAACATTTAATTTTTATCTACACATGTTGTCGAATAGATCTGGCATTTGAATTTTAAACCATTATTTTAACAGTGAACCGCACGATGAAAAAAGCCAACATAGAACCATTAAATTGCACAATTAAATCATGTGCAATTATTGCATCACCAAATACAATCCATAGCATCACTAAATCACCATCAATTGACTTTAATTTGTTAAGAAGGTGCGGTTGTATATGTGACCACACCACTAAAAAGAAACCTCTAGCACAGCAAATCACTTGTGTACTAGTAATGTCAGTAGTCCCACAGATTCCATCCACCGGAGCTATCACCGTGCTCGGCCGCCATGTGAGAGCTCATCCTCGGCGGGCTCAACATCATCCCATCCGCCATGTCCGATAACATATTTGGCATGTCAAATACCGCGTCATTGTCGATAAATTCTCCAGGTGGATTGGTTACAGTCTCCTCCACCTGATTTGACGGATGTCGAGCAGCGGCTGCGCTTGCAGCTGCCGCACGGATGTCATCAACCGTGGGAGACTCGGGAAGAGTACTGAGGAGTGCCGAATCGGGAAAGTTTAGTAAGGCGTAGGATCCTTTGAGGGCCAATGCAGCTGCGTCGTAAGCTGCAGCCGCCATCTCGGGTGTGGGATAGGTGCCCAACCAAATGCGGCTGGACTTGTTGCGAATTTCGGAAACCCATTTATCAGCCCGGCGTCTGATACCATGGTAAGTAGGGTGGCGGCTAGAGTTGCTGGTATCAGTTGTTGTGGAGTTTTTGTTACTACGGTTAGCCATGCAGGGTGTTATGGATCAATCTATGGGTACTTACTACTTATAGAAGTTTTGGATGCATCTCTGGTTATTCATACACCATTAATTTCTATTTCTATTTGTGGATGGGAGGTAGTTGGGGGCCCATGGGTTTTTAACTCGTTGAAGAATAATGGAGTATGGAGAACGCGCGTCGCAATTTTGTGGATATGTTTTTGATATTAAAAAGTTTTTGATATTAAAAAAAAAGATGTTTCCAGAAAAGGAAAAAGATCTCAATCTTTCCAAACAAGTACAGATAAACCTCTTTGTCATGTTCCATTTTAAATTTGATTTATTTATGAACGGAAAAAGAATGTTAGAAAACTAATCTTAGTTAACTGTTGTAAACTAGATTATTAAGAGTAAGGATCTCCGTTAATAAATATAATCAAGTCATATATACGGCACTTGTGGGACCATGTGTAAAGGGTGAAAATCATAGGGAATGGAAGGAGGGGGAAAAGAGTATTATTATTATTATTATTTTGTCAATATTCTCTTGGTCGACATATAGCCGTACAAGTTAGATCGAATTATTATTAATTGTGTGTTAGATTTAAAAAAAAAGAAGCCAATAAATTAACAAGCCCCACCAACCCAATGATCTCCAGCCTAGTTGGTTTGAGGTGAGAAGGTTTACTTCCTTGAAGGGTTTCTGCCCGGGTTTTCTCTCAGGTTCGAATCTCACGCTCCACCAAAAAAATAATCACTTGGGTTTGAAAGGAGAAACCCGTGTGGTGCTATGGGATTCGATCCTAAGCAGTGGTCGCTTTACAACACATGATTTACCGTTGAAACACTACTCTCCAAAAAATAAAAATTAACAAGCCCCACCTCATCTTCAAGGCCCCCCACACTCCATTCACTCTTAAAGGGATCATTGCTCGCTCTAAGATCATCAATCTTATAGTAAACAATATTTAATTGCAATAATATGGTTTTAAGTGGTGAAACTCAAAACTACCATCTTAATTATGGCACGAGTTGTATTGGTATTTTTCATACAACACCGATACAAAATGCAATGGTTAATGAAGTAGGAGGGGCTAGATGAAATATTCTGCTAGCTGAGTAACTTATTGGTAGTCTGCAATAAGTGTTAGTATTATATGTATACTTGAAGTAACCATCTTGGATCTGAAATGCCTCAAAGCATAGTGAAAGGCAAAATGCAATGATTTATGAAGTATGAGGGGCTAGATGAAAAATTCTACTAGTTGTGTGACTTATTGGTAGTGGCCTGGTGGGCAATAAGTGTTACTATTATATATAATATAAGTTGAAGTGACCACCTTGAACCTGAAATGCCTCAAAGCATATTGATGGCAAGATGCAATGGTTTGTGAAGTATGAGGGGCTAGATAATCAAGCATGCGGGGCTAGATGAAATAATCTACCACTTGAGTGGCCTATTGGTAGTGGACAATAAGGCTAATGGGTCCCTCTAAAGGAGGACTATCTTCATCTAAGCTTTCACATTATTAGGGAGGGTAGTCCTAAAAAAAATGGGTTGAGAGTGTGAAAGGTAGTCCTCTTGGTTAGTTCTCTTCTGTTTATATTATTATTTTATAATTCTAATTCAAAGTAATAAACAAATATAAAAATTATATAGAGGAAGGTTGTTGTACAAATAGTTTTTATCTTACAAATAACCCTTAACGTGAGAGTGAGAAGTGAATGATGTTAATTTTTTTTTTTTGAATTTTTTTTTTTTGATTTTTTTTCCATATTATTAAACATGTACTTTAATACTGAAATCTTAAAAAAAAACAATTTTTTTTGTAGAGTAATTACGTAATTACTGTTGTTGAGTAATTACGCTAAAAAAATTATTTTTTTTTGTATTATTCATCTAGAAAGCACGTTTAAGCAGATGGGAAAAAAAATTCAAAAAAAATAAAAAATCCCCCTTTACTTCTCATGGTTAGTAGGTTAAGCCTATTTGTATTTGATCTTTACTCATTAAAATAAATACTAAAATTAATAAAATAAAGTTACAATAAAAAAAATAAGATTGCCTAAACTTTTAAAAAACTAGAGCCATTTCTGATGTATTTTTCTAGCATTTCTTTTCCAAAACTCGACGCCTTTCTTCGAAAAAGTCGAATCGTCGGTCATCATTATGTTAAATTTCTTGACCGCTTTCGCTTCTTCTATCAACTTGAGATTTTCATTCTACACCCGTAGCTTTTCGGTTTGTGTTCGATTGTTCGGTTGAAAGCTTCCATTTGGGCCGTTAAACCGTCAAGCTTAGAACCGCTCTCGCACCTTAAACGGTGGTATGTGTTGCGAGAGAGGTGGATCTAGTATCAGGGTGTAGCAACCTGTCTTCGTATTCGGGTTGTTTGAGTTGAATGTGTTGAATGGGTTCATGAGTTTTTTTAGAGTAGAGATTGTTTTTATAAAAAAAAAAAAAAAAAAAATAGAGAGAGACATGGGTTTAGGTAGAGAGGGATTTGTAAAAAAAAAATGATGGAATGGGTTTGATTTTATAATTTGAAAAAAGTTTTTTTTTAAATCTTGTTGTTTGAAATTTTATGACCCAACGGTCATATTTGAACAACTTTGGACTGTCCCAGTCGTCCTATTCCAGCCGTTTAGGATGAGCCAGGCTCGTGGGGGCGGTGTGGGACGTCCCAGACGACCCAAGACGGGCCGACGACCACACTCATCAACCTAAGGGGCTGTTTGGTAGCCTCTTAATCAGCCTCTTAACCATTCAGACCATCTTAATGATTCAACACTTAATCAACCAAACAGCCCTAAGTGTTACTATTATTTAACATAAGTTGAAGTGAATAGAGACAACGTTAAGCAATCTGTGTGCAATTTTTTTTTTGGGTCATGAATTGCTACTTAAACAATCAGTCATAATCATCAAATTACAAGTAAATAAAAGAGTTGTAGATAAGCTAGAGTGGAAATTCAAATGGACATTCTAATTGTAAAAAGTATACTTCACAGTTAAAAAGTTATCGGTTCAAATTTAACATGATATAGATTAGTGTATCACAAAAGATTTTTTTTTTTTTTTTTTTTTTTTTTACGTGTCAGGTAGGGTTGGGGTGTCTACATAAAGTAGACTGGGCCGGTTATGAGGGGGTGTAAGTAGAGGTGAGAAAAAAACCGGTTTGGGAACCGGAACCGCACGAACCGAACCGAACCGGTTCGTCCAAAAACCGGTTCCTACACGAACCGGTCCGGTTTCTACAAGAACCGGCGGTTCTAGGATCGGTTCCCCATCCCCACTAGAAAAACCGAACCGAACCGGTTTTAACTCAAACCAGTTTGGGAACCGGTTCCCAAAAACTGGTTTGGAACCGGTACGAAAAACCGGCGTTTTTTAATAAAAAAACTGAATTTTATGTTTAAAAAAATTATATATAATAAAATTATACAAAAAAGCTTCCACACATACAAATATATACCCATACACCTTAAAAAAATTATAAAAATCAATAAAAGTTGAACTTTATGTAAAAAAAAATTAAAATTTTGTCTCGCCTTTTAAAAAAAAAATGTGCGCGAAAGAACCGATTAAGAACCGAAACCGAAACCGAACCGAAACCGGTCTCCGAAACCGATCTTACGAATCGACAAAACCGGTCCAAAACCGAACCGGTTTGGAACCGAAACCGGTTCGGCCAGGAACCGGTACTGTAGCGAACCGGTTTGGAACCGAAACCGGTTCGGCAAAAAAAACCGATTTGCTCACGTCTAGGTGTAAGGAGGACTCCCGGCTTGGGCCCAATTTTTAGAGGGGCCCATTGAGCGGCGACGAGTGTTTTCTTTCTGCAATTATTTTCTTTCTGTTTTCAACCAAAAATAGATCTCATCTTGAGCAACACTAGTTATAAACGCCAAAAGGTGGAGAGTAGATAAGGAAGTAGATGAATCATACATGAAAAACTAGATTTGAAGGATACGACAGACAAAAAAGAGTTGGAGTGTGTTAGTTGAGATTTGTGTTGTGGAACAGTAATTGTGTAGCCCTTGCAGTAAATTTTAATATATAATAGTACTACAAAACAGTAATTGTCACACACTTTTGCACATAATGCAAGTCAAATTCATTTTATTAAAAAACTTTTGAAGTCTAGATATAAAATAATGGCCCTTCAAATTATTATGGAATTTTAAGAAATGGTGGTTTTTTATGATCCAATTAGCCAAACATATAATTTTTATAATTATTACGACACTTTCTGTTGTATATCCGGTTTGACCGATCTGACCAATGAACCGGTAAGGACAACGGTTCAACGTCCGCTTCAGTTATGAAAACATTGCTTAAAGACCTAAAACTAAGGGACACATATTTCGCGGTTCGGCCCGGATACTAGAATTTTCAGAGACGCCCTGGAAGTAGAGACAAATATTTTTGTTCTTGGTAAAGATGTACAACGGACCCTCCTATAGTTTCGTCCCTGAGTGGTGGTGATGATGATAACTATGAAAAAGGTGGCATAGAAAGAAATAATATTTTATTTAGATTCACGGGTTCACATCCATTAACTACAACCAGGATTTGGTTCATGGATCCACTACCAGCACAGGTGGCAGCGGTATTACCGTGCTGGTAGTGGGGTACCCGTGACCAAATTTGGTAGCGCCCCGTCCCCCCTAAGACATGCTCCAGATATTTTTAAATGTTCAAATTATGCTCAATCAGACGAGTGTAGAGTTTGCGATTATACACAAAGTCCTCCGGCAAATCCATTCGGATGACTCATATCTATCACACCACACCATTTCCGATGGTAAGCAGCGGTCATCCAGCCAAAAGAACTGGTTCTTCCAATTCTTAAGACTTGACGTCGGTTTGTCATGGCAACACTCTAAGTCTCGCCTTTTCCCAAAAGTAAACCAGTTCTCTACCCGGTTTAGCTTATAGACATTGAGATCCGAATTCGGATCCAAAATTTCAGATATCCGATTTTTGAATAACCGGAATTTCATATTCGGATAATCCTAAACTTAAAAAATTATTTTCTCTTATGTTAAAAGTCTAAAACCGAACATGCTTAAAACACACATTCAATATATATTATATTTTTTAATATTTCGGATTCGAGAAAGACGTATTATGTTAGTTTAAGGCTAGGGTTAACTTGGAATGGATTAAATATATAGTATATATGTAAATAATATTATGTATAAAATATAGATATTTTTTAATATTTCGGATCCGGATAATCCGATTATCCGAAAATTGTTAAAAATAGGATCCGAATCCGAAATTTCGGATAATACGGATACGCAAGGCCTTCCCTGAAAATCTCTAAAAATTCATGTATCCTATCTGAACCGTTAAAAAATAGGCCCCTTAGGCCCAAGTTATTGGGTTTTGTGGAGCCTTGATTTGGGTTTGGTTAGAAGACAATTAATTGGCAGATTAATTAAATAGAAGGGTCCGGCCTGTTTGTTTTATTTAGCCCATAATTAGTTTTCTTGTTTCCCAAGGGTTAAACCCTAATCTTGTATTATAAATACTAGTGGGAACCCGCGCGTTGCCGCGGAGTCAATAATATAAGGTGGGAATATAATTCAAACCTTAATATGAATAAAAAAAATAATGTAGAAGTTATATGTATGTATGCATGTATATGTGTATGCTCTATTTTTTTAGGACTTTCAAGCCCTACTTGTTAAAGATTTGCAACTAATTGAAAAAGACAATTACTTTTCAACATTACTACTTATTTGGATAGAAATAAGGTGCCACTGTTGCAACATCGTTTAAATCTGAATTTAGCTCACCTAAATTTGTTTACACACCAATGTATATCATGAAAAATACGAACCCTTCCAAAAATAATCAAATTAAAATGAAAAAAAAACTGAAACATGCAAACAAATTTGTTTACACACCAATGTATATCATGAAATTTATGAAGGGGTTACATGTGGAGAGGGAGCATTATACGCATTGTTTTGAAAACCGGATCGGACCGGGCTCCGGGGCCTGGACCGGTCCGGTTCGGGTAGTCGGACCGGTTGGACCGGATTTTTTAATTTTTTTTTATTTTTTTTTAAATTTTTTTAATTTTTTTTGTTTTTTGGGCCGGTTCGTTGAATCGGTCGAACCGGTCGGACCGGTCGAACCAGTGAACCGGTCGGGGTCCGGTTCGACGTCCGGTTCTGAAAACCTTGATTATACGAGTTGTATTAGTGACTTATACATGTGCCATCAAATATTGTACATAGGGGCATAATAGGAAGAAAATGGTAAAAGTTAGGGATTTATGCTTGTGCCTCTTGAATGCCATTTTAATTTTTTTTTAAATTTTTTTATTTTTTTTTGTTTTTTGGGCCGGTTCGTTGAATCGGTCGGACCCGGTCGAACCAGTGAACCGGCCGGGGGTCCGGTTCGACGTCCGGTTCTGAAAACCTTGATTATACGAGTTGTATTAGTGACTTATACATGTGCCATCAAATATTGTACATAGGGGCATAATAGGAAGAAAATGGTAAAAGTTAGGGATTTATGCTTGTGCCTCTTGATATGCCA
Organism: Ambrosia x helenae; assembly: GCA_030844895.1. Taxonomy (NCBI): domain Eukaryota; kingdom Viridiplantae; phylum Streptophyta; class Magnoliopsida; order Asterales; family Asteraceae; genus Ambrosia; species Ambrosia x helenae. The sequence continues at coordinate 129,903,971 of CM061233.1, read as the reverse complement.
TCTTAAAATGGTTGTGAAATTACTATCCTAGCCATCTCTCCTCCTTAATAAGGTAACATAGATATGCATTTTGTACTTGTAATCCTCATCACGAGTGAGGCAGAAAGCAATAATAAAATATCCTGGTTGCAGCCTGTGGACGTAGGTCAGCTGACCGAACCACGTAAATCCTTGTGTTCTCGTGTTCGTTTATTTTTATCTCTTGCAGTTTGTTTGTGTTTGGTGTGTTGATCGAGAGATCGAATCCTAACAACTGGTATCAGAGCCACGGCTCGTTACACACGGGAGAAACACATCGCGGGAGATAGATCGAGTAGTTTTTATGCCTGGCAGTTGGCCATATAAAAAAAAATCGATCGGCTTTTTTTGTTCACCGTAGAAGAAGGAAAAAATATAAGGGTTTACGTTACGATCAACAAGCTGTCACCATCACTAGATAAGGAGATAAACCAAAAGGTTTTTTTTTTTTTTTTTTTTTTTTTTAACTATTTTGTTGACCAATTGCATATATGTCACTTTACAATATTAAGTCTTGCTTTGATTTTTTTGATAAGTGCCATATTAAAACAAAGACTCCATATAGAACAAATAATTAATTAATTTGTTCTTTGGAAAACTATATGTTTTGTTCGATCAGTGGAAAAGCGAAGACAAGAAGGAACAACACGTAATCAGTTTGTTTTATTAAACTGTGTTTACAATTTTTTATTACTTCTTGATTAAGGTTTGGGTTGGTTCTAAGTAATATTGTTTGACGTATTTACTGGGGCAGTTTAGTCGGGTGGTTTGGTTGATATTTGGTTAACTTTATTTGTCCAAGATTATTTTTTTCTGGTTCTTTTTAACCAAGATCCAAAGTCAGGAAATTACTCAGTTTGAGACAATGGCTGAAAGTAGTAAACTTCAGATTGAGAAGTTTGATAGAAAAGACTTTGGTTGGTGGAAAATGCAAATGGAGGATTTGCTGGTTCAGAAGGATTTGGACATGGTACTGGATGACAAACCAGAGAAGTTAAAGCAGGACGAGTGGGAGGCCTTGGATAAAAAGGCAAAGGCAGTTATTAGATTGTCGCTAACGAAGGATGTTGCGTTCAACATTCTAAAGGAAACCACAGCGCGTGGGATTATGGATGCACTTTCTAATATGTACGAAAAGCCTTCGGCAACTAACAAGGTTTTTCTGATACGTGAACTGGTGAACACGAAGATGAAAGAAGGAAGTTCAGTTACAGGGCACATCAACAACTTAAACTCGATTTTGTCAAGACTTGGGTCAGTTGGCATCAAATTCGAGGATGAGGTTCAGGCTTTACTACTGTTATCATCATTGTCGGATAGTTGGTCAGGGACTGTTACAGCGATTACTAGTTCTACCAGTGAGTTCACTTTTGATGGGATTCGGGATCTTATTCTGGGCGAGGATGTCAGACGAAGAAATTCAGGTGGATCATCAAGTGAATTACTGAATGTTGGCAGAGGAAGGAAGAATAATAGAGGTAGTGGGAGCAAGAACAGGATGAGGAGTCAGTCTAGGGCTCGAAGTGATGTTATCTGTTGGAACTGCAAAGAGGTTGGACATTTTAGGAATCAATGTCGAAACGAGAAGAAAGAAGTTAACACTGCATCAGATTGCTCAGATGATGATGCATTAATTTGTAGTGTAGAGAGTTATGTGGATTCATGGGTCATGGATTCTGGTGCTTCATTTCACGCTACCCACAGCACTGAAGCATTGCAGAATTTGAAGAAAGGTGACTTTGGTATGGTAAGACTGGCGAACAATGATATTCTTGATGTTACGGGCATGGGTGATATAGATATAGTAACTTCAGCCGGTTCATGGACTTTGAAGGATGTCAGGGTGATTCCAAGCTTAAAGAAACAGTTGATTTCAGTTGGGCAGTTGGATGAACAGGGACATGAGGTTAAATTCGGGAACGGGCAGTGGAAAGTTATCAAGGGAAATCTTGTCATAGCTCGAGGAAGAAAGCGGGGTTCTCTTTACATGGTCAGTTTACCGTCTGAGGGAGTGACCGTCCCAGTTCAGAAGAGAAACAAAGTCGGGTTCACAGAGTCTTGTGGGCAGAAGAAGGTTTGTTTTGCAGATGATAAACCCAGAGCCACAGGTAAGATTCAGGTTGAGCGTGCTAGGAAAGGTTCAGAACTACCAGTCAGGGGTTTTCGTGGCAGTGGGAGTATGAGTTTTGCTTCAGTCAGAGTTACTAGACGACAATGGGTTAAGAGAACCAGTATTCCAGCTGTCGAAGTCTCTCTAGGTGATTATCTGCTTTATTCGGAGAGTGTTTATTCTCAGGGTGTTTCAGGATCCGGCAGTTCGTGGCAGTGGGAGCCGGTAGAGACAGAGAATGGGTCAGCGGCAGACATAGCCATGACTGATGTGTTGGAGCTCGGGGGAGCTTCAATGGGCCTTCAGGTTAACTGATGAGAAGGCCGTTGCAACCAGAAAAATGAGGAAGATTACAAGAGGTACAAGTGTTCACAGGGGATGGCAGTTTGAAGATTATCAAGCCTCCAAATGGGAGATTATTGGGTTTTGTGGAGCCTTGATTTGGGTTTGGTTAGAAGACAATTAATTGGCAGATTAATTAAAGAGAAGGGTCCGGCCCGTTTGTTTTATTTAGCCCATAATTAGTTTTCTTGTTTCCCAAGGGTTTAACCCTAATCTTGTATTATAAATATAGGCATCTTGTACTTGTAATCCTCATCACGAGTGAGGCAGAAAGCAATAATAAAATATCCTGGTTGCAGCCTGTGGACGTAGGTCAGCTGACCGAACCACGTAAATCCTTGTGTTCTCGTGTTCGTTTATTTTTATATCTTGCAGTTTGTTTGTGTTTGGTGTGTTGATCGAGAGATCGAATCCTAACACAAGTTTAAGTGTTAAATGAGTTATATAAAAAATATATACATATATATAGGAATTTTTTTTTAAAATTGGGCCCTCAAGATTTATGGACCCTGTCCGGTTGGCCTCCTCGGATCACCCCAAAGACGGCCCTGCGGATACGGATCTTTGAATATTTTATATTCGAATTCAGATTGGATTTTTTTAACACCCCTACTTGTATGTATCTGAACTTTACAGGAGTGCTTGTTGAAGCTTGTGTAGAGCTTTGACTGTTTTAAGATGTTTGATCAGCAAAAATAGCATTTATTTGAGATGTCTACACATTAGTTGGTGTACTTGATTGACTGGCTTTTGAGTGATCATTTTTAGCTACACTTGTATTTATCATCTCATTTTTCAAAGTTGGATCTTCTAGTAACTGATTCAGTTCCTTGACACTGTTGATCTTTCCATTCCCATTTAGCCACTTCAATAAACCTTGGATCTCTTCTGGTGAGAATTTTCTTAGGATTTGGATTATACAATCTATAGCCACCAAGAGTTTGAGATGAGTATTATAAACTTGTAATGGTTCAACTTGATTGTTTCATTTTTGTACAACACTATATATACAAATACAAAAAACAACAATGAGGGAGATAAATGCTCCTCTAAACTTGAATAGACTTTGACTCAATAATTATACTTTGACTTAATAATTACACATAGCTCTTTGACTCAAGACTTTGACTCCAAGAATTATGTTGTGAAGACTTTGACTCTTGACTCAAGACTTTGACTCCAAGAATTTTGTTGTTTCCTTATACCCCCCGTCAATGCAAGTCGGTGGAGGTCCAAGACGAAGCATTGTTCGAAATCTTTCAAATAACGGTTTTGGTAAACTCTTGGTGAATATATCGGCTACTTGTTTGTCGGTCGAGATGAATTTTGTGTGTAGTTTTCTAGCGGTTACCAATTCACGGACAAAATGATAGTCGATGTCAATATGCTTTGCTCGTTTGTGTGAGATAGGATTTTTACTTAAGAACAAAGCACTCTTGTTGTCACATAAGAGTGTCGGACGACCCGGTGGTAGAGTATGAAGTTCCCGAAGAAGATTAGTTAGCCAAATAATTTCAGCTGCCGTATTTGCCGTTGCTCTATATTCGGATTCACAGCTGGATCTTGACACTGTTAATTGCTTTTTTGCGCTCCAAGAGACCAAGTTTCCACCTAAGTAGATACAATAGCCGTATGTGGATCTTCGTGTGTCGATACAATGAGCCCAATCTGCATCTGAAAAACCTAATAAAGTAATGTTAGGTGGACGATCAAAAGTTAAACCATGTGCTAAAGTGCCTTTAACATAATGAAGAATCCTTTTAACTAGCTGGAAATGAGTGGTTGTGGGAGTTTGAAGGAATTGGCTAGCTTGATTTACGGCATAAGAGAGATCAGGACGGGTGATTGTGAGATATTGAAGAGCACCTACAAGGGAGCGATAAAGAGTGGGGTCATGAAATAGTTGGCATTCGGAGGTGAAAATATCTTTGGTTGTTAAAGGAGTGGCAAAGGGTTTAGAGTCAAGTAAACCGGCTCGGGTGAGAATATCATGGGCATATTTAGATTGATTTAGAAAAAAACACGATTTTGTGTGATGAACTTCTAGGCCGAGAAAAAAAATTAGAGAGCCAAGGTCCTTTATTTTGAATTCCTTGTTAAGACAAGATGTGAAGTTGTTGATGAAGTTTTCATTACTCCCGGTGATAATGATGTCGTCAACATAAACAAGAAGATAAAATTAAGATACCTTGGTGATTATAAATGAACAAAGATGTATCGGCTCGACTGTTTTTATATTGACGATTAAGAATGAAGGAGCTTAATCGTTGAAACCAAGCACAGGGTGCTTGTTTTAAACCATATAGAGCACGGTTTAGTTTATACACATGGTTGGGTCGGTGAGAATCTTCAAAACCCGGAGGTTGTTCCAAGAAAATGGTTTCGGTGAGGTGACCATTTAGGAATGCATTGTTGACGTCTAATTGACGAAGATTCCAATTGTTGATGGTGGCAAGACTAAGAACCACCCGGATGGTGGATCTATTGACCGCTACAAATATATATACAATCGTTTCATTTTTGTACAACACTATATATACAAATACAAAGACAACAATGAGAGAGATAAATGCTCCTCTAAACTTGAATAGACTTTGACTCAATAATTATACTTTGACTCAATAATTACACATAACTCTTTGACTCCAAGAATTATGTTGTGAAGACTTTGACTACAAGAATTTTGTTGTTTCCTTATAAGTATCCTATAAAGACACACTTCTCAGCTGATCACTTTTAGCAGCGGGGGACGGCAGACCCAGATTGACTTTCTCCTGATGAGGAGAGTTGACCGCCTACGGTGGAGGGACTACAAGGTTATACCAGGGGAGACAGCAGTGACTCAACATCGTTTATTACTAGCCGATATTGCCATGAGTGAAAAGCCGGCTGGCGGGGAGAGGAGGATGAGACCGGCTATCCGTTGGAGAAGTTTGAAGGGGGGCAAGATCCCAGTGTTCAAAGAAAGGGTCTTTTCGATGACAGCGTCTCCAATGGATGCGGACCCAAATAAAATGTGGGAGGATATGGCGGCCAATATTACCCATGTGGCGAAAGAGACCCTAGGGATCTCAACAGGTAAGGGTAGTGGACATAAGGAGGCATGGTGGTGGAGTGAAGGTGTTCAAAACAAAATAAGGGACAGGCAAGCAAGTTATAGAGATCTGTGGAGGTGCACAGACGAGGAGGAGCGTGGCAGATTGAGGGAGATATACAAAAACGCCAAGAGGGAGGCGAAAAGAGAAGTGGCAGAGGCTAAGAACACAGCCTATAAGCGGATGTATGAACGCTTGGAAACAAAGGAGGGGGAGCATGATATGTTCAAGATTGCAAAGGCCAGGGCCCGTAGGAGACAAGATCTAGGAGCCGTGAAATTTATAAAGGGATAGGATGGACATGTTTTAGTGAAGGACCAGGACATTAAGTTGAGATGGCAAACCTATTTCCATGATCTCTTCAACAGTGGGAGGACGTACCAACAAGAAAACAGTAGCAGCATTACTCAAGAGCGTCATCGGGAAAACTGCTACTGTCGGCGTATAACTCTCAGTGAGGTAAGCTTAGCACTTAGAAAGATGGGAAGGGGTAAGGCAGTTGGCCCAGACAACATCCCAATTGAAGCATGGAAGTGTTTAGGAGAAGAAGGAGTTCAATGGTTAACTAACTTCTTTAATAGTATATTCAAGTCTGGAAATATGCCAGATCAATGGAGAAGTAGTGTCGTGGTGCCTATATATAAGAACAAAGGAGACGCCCAATGTTGTGGAAGCTATAGAGGAATTAAGTTGCTGAGCCACACTATGAAATTATGGGAAAGAATAATTGAGACTAGGATTAGAAAAGAAACTCATATTTCGTTAAACCAATTTGGCTTCATGCCAGGGCGGTCAACTATTGAAGCAATTCACATTCTAAGGAGACTAATGGAGAAGTATAGGGAGAAAAGGCGGGACTTGCATATGGTGTTCATTGGCTTGGAAAAGGCATACGACAGTGTCCCGCGTAAGCTACTTTGGGATACTTTGGAATGTAAGGGGGTGCCGGGGAAGTATATAGATATAATTAAGAATATGTATGAAAGGTTTATCACCAGCGTCCGGGCTCCTGTAGGGGATACTAATCCCTTTCCTGTGGAGATAGGACTCCATCAAGGGTCTGCTTTGAACCCATTCCTCTTTGCGATGGTACTGGATGAGCTGTCCAAATCGATTCAGGAGGCAGTGCCGTGGTGTATGCTTTTTGCTGATGATATTGTGTTAGTGGCGGGGACCAAAGAAAGTTTGAATGCGAGGGTAGAAGAGTGGAGAGCATCTTTAGAGAACAAGGGGTTAAGGATTAGTCGCTCGAAGACAGAGTACCTCTACTGTGGTTTCAGCGAGGCAGGTGACGTCAGTGACACGCAGATCACCATCGATGGCCAAGCGGTCCCGAAGACAACGACTTTCAAATATCTAGGATCTTTTGTTCAAAATGATGGAGAGATAGATAGAGATGTAACCCACCGTATCCAGGCCGGCTGGCGTAGATGGAAAGCAGCCTCTGGGGTTTGGTGCGACAGGAGGTTCCCAACTAAACTAAAGGGTAAATTCTATAGAGTTGCAGTCAGACCGGCTATGCTGTATGGGTCGGAGTGTTGGGCCATCAAGAAGACTCAAGCCCGCAAGATGGATGTAGCAGAAATGAGGATGCTTAGGTGGATGTGTGGGTACACAAGGTTAGACCGAATAAGAAATGAGCTGGTTAAGGATAGGTTAGGATTGGCTAAGATTTCTGAGAAGATAAAGGAGTGGAGATTGAGATGGTTTTGGCATGTGAGGAGAAGGCAGACGTCAGCGATAGTTAGAGTAGTGGAAGCGCTGACTGTTGAGGGTAGGAGGAGTAGAGGTAGACCCAAGTTGACCTGGGAAAAGCGTATTGAACACGATCTGATAGAGTTGCACCTCTCTGAGGACATGGTCCAAGATAGGAGTTCGTGGAGACGTAGAATTAAAGCTAAGGATACTTAGGGTCTGTCCACCTTTCCGTTGGACTTGTTTTGTGTTAGTAACAATGCTTGCATATATGTTTGTGTACCATGTTATATATGTTACTTTGTCTGTCATGTTATTATTATTATTATTATTATTATTATTATTATTATTATTATTATTATTATTATTATTATTATTATTTCACCGCTTACTAGATTGTTGGTACTTGGTAGTCTTTATTTTATATATATCCAGTCTTTCCTGTTTAGAGCCGGGGGTCTCCTTGGAAGCAACCTCTCTATCCCTAGGGATGGGGGTAAGGTTTGCCTACATCCCACCCTCCCCAGACCCTACCAATAGTATTTCTATTTGTAGGACTTACTGGGTATGGTTGTTGTTGTTGTACACTTGGTTTCAACCCTATCCATGCTTCATAAGGTGTCTGATTTTCAAGGCCTTTGTAAGAGATATGCTTAAGAGTGTGACAATTGTTGTTATGGTGTAACATCCCGTTTTTATTATATAAATAAAATGTGTTGGTTCTTATTTATTAATGAATGAAATGAGTCATTAACTGTCAAAACGAACCAATAACTTGTGAGATGAATATTTGTGTATTTAAAATTTGTTAATGAGTAAGTGACGGATAACATGATTGCTTGAGATGTGAGATCTAAACGATTAATTAGTATTATAGGAGACTGTTTAGTAATAATATAATATATTATATTATATTTGGCCCGCTCTGTTTTGAATGAAACTTAAATCACAACGTAGAGAAAAATAAACCCGTCTCAACAGTATATTCGTATTTTTATAAAATTTTATATTTTGAGAGTTACAAGTAAAAAACGAGTAAGACCGCTAAAATAATAATAATAATAATAGTATAAGTGTACGTATGTGATTGTAATATTCAAATGAATGAAGATATCAACAATTTCAACATCCTTGAGTTTGTGTGGATTGTTTTTAATAATAATAATAAGTATTAGTAATTAGTAATTTAGTAATATAATAAGATATAGAATGACATTAATTCATATAGTGTAAACGTGTAGCATGAATGAAATGTGTAGATATATCTTAATGTCTAAGGAAAGACTTAGTAAAACTAAAAGATAAATAACGTTAACTCTCAAGTCGACATCAATAAGTCGGCCAACGCTCATCTTTATATACGGAAGTATTATGAGATTTTAGTTACACAACTCCAACCTCCATAATAGCAGAAACCGGTATGTAATTTATTATTTAGTTTTATTTATTGAATTTATTATTAGTAGTAGTTTAGCGATATTATTTGTAGGTATTATAATTATTATTAGGGGTGGGTATTGGATAGCTTAGCCTTAGTTAGGTATGGACTGATCACCCATGTTTAAATAAGGTAGCGTTAACCAATATTCAACTGTAATAATAATTAGTTAGGTGTACTGTTACCTAACCTAGGGGTGGTATAATTGTATCAGGACCTTGAGATATTACCTGGTTGTATTAGTGTTGTCAATTGCAAAAGGGCTGATAATGAGGTGAGTTACTTAAACTATTTTCAAAACGTGATACTTGCTCATAAAACAGTTTGATGGTGATTGATCATGTATATGCATCGAACCATAGGTGTGACATCCAGGGTGTTAATATATATATATATTATAATGATCATTATATTTTTCCGGGGCGTGGACATACACGTACAGCCTCATGGGGTGTATCTAGGCTGTATGTGTGAATATATAACGCTTAATCCGGATTATGATTTTGGTGGCATGCAAGGAGCTCATACTTGATCAATAAAATGGTTATGTGGTTATTTTACTGATGAGTCAGTTTATGTGACTCACCAGTTGTGTGCTGACGTATTTTTATTACTCGAGCATGTTGGGATAGTTTAGACGGTTCATCTTATTATAGTTAAGCTTTGTTTAGCTTGGTGGTACTGGGATCGCGCTGGCTTGTAATAAATACTCAAGTTATGTAATGAGATTACGTTTCCGCTTTAAGTTTGCGCCGACTGGTCACTGTAAGTGCCCTGGCCTGGGCGGGGTGTGACAAGTTGATATCAGAGCTTTAGTTTAAGAGATTTAGGTACTCATTCAAGTATCTAGACTTAAACTTGGACTAGTACGCCAAATAGAAGTGTCAATCTTGGTAGGCAGAGGCTAGTATAATAGAGGATGTATTTGATTGGTATGCCGAACTTTGTGATAGAAGGACGGTATGGTAGTTGGGAGTATCATGGTGTGTATTATATATTGCTTTCATACCTGGCCAGTATGAATGTTAATGAATGACACCGCTATGATCTCGCAAACATCATATTGTACTGAAATCAGGAAATAGTAGGCAAAGTTTTAAGAATGTGGGTGAGCTCTAGTACTTGGCTACTAAATCTTGTATATATATATATATATATATATATATATATATATATATATATATAGGTGTATCTGTGGAGCATATCGTGCTTACCTTATTTCCATCTGTTTGCTTGTATGGAAAGTGATTAATAAGTAAATTGAGAGTTGATTTTATGTTTCCAAGTTAACCAATGGAATTTGTATATATTGTCTAGCGTATGTATTTAAGTATGCTAACAGTTTATAGGTAGCACAAATGGGTATGCATATTTGTGGATATTAAATAAAACCATAGTATACGTAAAGCAGATAGGGCGATATAAGGCCTGAATAAAATACCCTAGACAGGTTAGTTATGGAATCAAGTAAGGGACTTAACCAAACTTGGTATCTCCACTTTCCCATGATAGTTAATTAGAACCAGGCTCGGAAGTGACCCAAAGACAGCTTGTAGTGGAGTAAGGAAGGCATTTGAAGCCGTTGTCTTATTTTTCTACTCAGTGATATATAAAGCTCTCTTAGGAGTCTAGTCAGTAATATAAAAAGTGCATTAGTTGAGAAACCTCTAGAAAAGGTTAATGTGTCAATGGTTGATATTCAATCAACCAGGCGCACTTACAAGGACGGTAGGCCTTGCAAGCTGAGGCATTAGAAACCAAAGCAACTATGACCTTTGGGATACATTAGAAAAAAATCCTTGATGCTATTATTAAGAGTAAATGGGATAACAATTAGGATCAGGGGCGACCCAATTTTAGGAATTATAAAGGGAGACCTGGAACCGCACTTCAATGTCTGACATGTGGAAAAAGACGTTCTTGTTCATGTCATAAGTTTGTTTGTAGAAATCGTAAGAAACCCATGCACACCTGGTATCAATGTAGAAAGGCCCGTTATTGTTTTTAAGATTATAAGGATTACCGCCCTAAGAAATAAAAGAATGAAGAACGCGATAGAGCAAGATGTAGGACTTTTTGTATAAATACTGCAGAAGCCGTAGGAATCTTGACAAGATAGTAGGTACGAACCGGTAAACAACTTCTATGCTAAGATACTTTCTGATACCGGTGTTGATAGAAGTTTGACATATGAACCTCTTAGAGTTTCGTTTAACTATGTTCTCTGCAAGTTAGATAAACTATCTATATTAATAGTAGCGAATGGAAGGAATAAGAAATTGGGAGCTATATCAAGGGTTGTACCATCTAAATTAGTAAATACCTTGATACCTATAGATTTACTATCAATGAAACTTGGATTGGTGGATATAGTACTGGGTAAGGATTTGTTAGCTTGCCAAACTCGTATATTGGGTGATAAGAAGCAAATTCGAATCAAGGACCTGAAGGGGAAACCTTTGATAATTCAAGGAGAAAAACCTAATAAACCCATAAGTTTCAGTATGATGATAAAGGCAATTAAGTGTATCTAAAAGGTCAACTAGATTAACTAGTAAATCCACCAGCAACCAAGGAAGATAAGAATTTAATGGATGTGTCAGTAGTAGTCAAATTTCATGAGGCATTCCATAATGGTCATTCTAGACTATAGGCCGATAGATAAATTGAATTTAGAATCAACTTGATCCCGGGCAACCCGTATTGCTAGAGCCAGTTATTGTCTTACCTTGATTTTCAATGGAGGAATTAAGAAACTAAATGTTGGAGTTACTGGATAAGGTTTTATATATTCTAGCACGTCAACATGGGTCGTGGTCAGGACGCGTTACGATATGTAGTGGTTGATACTTATAGCCAGGAGGTTAGGACACGATACGATACGATCACTGTGAGTTGTAAGTAATACCATAAGACCAACATATTTGTAGTATTCGTAGATCTCATTAATTTAGTTGCAAGACAAACACGTCGTTGATACACTCACTAGAAAAAGAAAGAGCCCAACCGATAATAGACTTCATGTATCTGGACATGGTGTTAAGGTAACTCTCTTTTATCAAATTAAGAATTCAATGATAGGCTTTAATGGAAAACCATATCAAGAAAGAAACAATGGTTGGTAGTCAAGATTATTGAGATCTATGAATGATAGTATCTTAAGTTTCGATGGTCGAATATGAGGTTCTTAATTTTGGCAGATAGGGGATATGATACCAGAGGAAACTTATAAGTCAAAATACACCGTATACCCTGGTAGCAATAAAATATAGGATTTAAGAAATAATTATGGTTAGCTGGGAATAAAAAGCTATATCACAAGACAAGTAGAGAAATACCTTACTAATCTAAAAGTCAAGGCAGAGCATATGAAACCATTTGGATATATATATATATATATATATATATATATATATATATAGGAACCTGAAATCCCATGAAGGAAACGGGAGATGATAACAATGGACTTTGTTTCTAAGCTCCCAAGATCGAGTCATGGGCACAAATTAGGCAATAACTGATAAGTTCGCTCAATTCTACACACTTTTCCTATCCTTGAGGGCAAATGAAATGTAAGTCAAGCCTTATACTGAATAGATTGTCTTATGACACGATGTGTTTACATGAGCTATATTCAAGAGAGAGGTTTGTTCTCCTTAAGATTCGGGCAAGGTTTTTAGAAAATGTTAGGAACACAAATATATTTGAGTAGTGCATATGACACCCAGACTAACGGGCAAAATGAATGCACCAATCAAGCCATAGAAGGTATACTACGCGCGTACATAATAAACTTTAGTAGTAGTAAGGATGATCATCTAGCATTAATCAACCCCTCATACAATAATAGCTACCACGCCAATATTATGGCAACACCATAGGAACCCTTATATGGGAAGAAATGTCGAACACCCATTTTCTGGACTGAAGTATGCAACAGCCTATCTAGACATGGGGTGCAACAAAATGAAGCTAATGCAACCTCGCTAAAAGGTTGCACTAGGCCTTGAAAAGGTTGCATTAGGCCTAATGCAACCTTTTATCTAGAGCTGCATTAGGTGAAGTTGCATTAAACCTAATGCAACCTTTTTTTTAGATAATGCAACCTTTTTAAAAGGGTTGCTTCTAAAGAGTTGCATTAGGCCTATTTTCTAGTAGTGGGTCTTATATGAAACAACTAATAAAGTGGTTATGTCATAAAATGATAAAACAAATATTAGAATATTAGAACATATAAATGATGAAATATTACATAGGAAGTGATGACGAGATGAAGAGGTCCTCACCTCATTTGTTCAAAGTTGACAGGTTTCGAGGACGAAACCTAATTTAAGGGGGGGTATATTTGTAACATCCCGTTTTTATTATATAAATAAAATGTGTTGGTTCTTATTTATTAGTGAATGAAACGAGTCATTAACTGTCAAAACAAACCAATAACTTGTGAGGTGAATATTTGTGTATTTAAAATTTGTTAACGAGTAAGTGACGGATAACATGATTGCTTGAGATGTGAGATCTAAACGATTAATTAGTATTATAGGAGACTGTTTAGTAATAATATAATATATTATATTATATTTGGCCCGCTCTGTTTTGAATGAAACTTAAGTCACAACGTAGAGAAAAATAAACCCGTCTCAACAGTATATTCGTATTTTTATAAAATTTTATATTTTGAGAGTTACAAGTGAAAAACGAGTAAGACCGTTAAAATAAATAATAATAATAATAATAATAATAATAATAATAATAATAATAATAATAATAATAATAATAATAATAATAGTATAAGTGTACGTATGTGATTGTAATATTCAAATGAATGAAGATATCAACAAATTCAACATGCTTGAGTTTGTCTGGATTGTTTTTAATAATAATAAGTATTAGTAATTAGTAATTTAGTAATATATTTTTTTTTTGAACGATCAACTAAAGTATTGTCGGGTACTCTATACGCGGCCCCCAATGGTCGAAAGGGGCCCCAGACAGCCTCTAGTCCGTACGGACAGAGCCCTTCGGCCCACTCGTCTCCTGTTCCAGGGAAAACCCGGCCCACAAACCCGCCCGAAGGCACGACGGTAGTGAACCGATAAAACCTGGAGGGATCAGGAGTCGAACCCATGACCACAAGGGTCAAGGGTCTCTCCATCACTTCCCAATCACCTACCCCACCACAAGGGTGGGAGTATCCATCACATGCCTCCCATGAGAATCGAACCCGGCTCCCTCAAAGAGAAAACCGACCCTTTTACCACTAGGCCACATGATCAGGATAATTTAGTAATATAGTAAGATATAGAATGACATTAATTCATAGTGTAAACGTGTAGCATGAATGAAATGTGGAGATATATCTTAATGTCTAAGGAAAGACTTAGTAAAACTAAAAGATAAATAACGTTAACTCTCAAGCCGACATCAATAAGTCGGCCAACGCTCATCTTTATATACGGAAGTATTATGAGATTTTTTTTTTTTTTTTTAACGAGTATTATGAGATTTTAGTTACACAATTCCAACCTCCCTAGTAGCAGAAACCGGTATGTAATTTATTATTTAGTTTTATTTATTGAATTTATTATTAGTAGTAGATTAGCGATATTATTTGTAGGTATTATAATTACTATTAGGGGTGGGTATTGGATAGCCTAGCCTTAGTTAGGTATGGACTGATCATCCATGTTTAAATAAGGTAGCGTTAACCAATATCCAACTGTAATAATAATTAGTTAGGTGTACTGTTACCTAACCTAGGGGGTGGTATAATTGTATCAGGACCCTGAGATATTACCTGGTTGTATTAGTGTTGTCAATTGCAAAAGGGCTGATAATGAGGTGAGTTACTTAAACTATTTTCAAAACGTGATACTTGCTCATAAAACAGTTTTGATGGTGATTGATCATGTATATGCATCGAACCATAGGTGTGGCATCCAGGGTGTTACATATATTATAATGATCATTATATTTTCCCGGGGCGTGGACATACACGTACAGCCTCATGGGGTGTATCTAGGCTGTTTGTGTGAATATATAACGCTTAGTCAGGATTATGATTTTGGTGGCATGCAAAGAGCTCATACATGATCAATAAAATGGTTATGTGGTTATTTTACTGATGAGTCAGTTTATGTGACTCACCAGCTGTGTGCTGATGTATTTTTATTACTCGAGCATGTATCACAGGTTGATGTTGTAAGGAATGGGAGTTCATAGCTGAGAGTTGGGATACTTTAGATGGTTCATCTTATTATAGTTAAGCTTTGTTTAGCTTGGTGGTACTGGGATCGCGCTGGCTTGTAATAAATACTCAAGTTATGTAATGAAATTACGTTTCCGCTTTAAGTTTGCGCCGGCTGGTCACTGTAAGTGCCCCGGCCTGGACGGGGTGTGACATATGGCTTCTGACCGAAAGAACTTAGGCAGCCGTTTTGACTTCAACATACTTATTAAACCCACTAAAATTGTGTTTTTCCTTTATGTGACCCTATTTCGCTCAAGAGTATAAGGTGCAGTCAAAAATTTCTTAATACCATTTTCATTACAGAACTTGTTGAATTCATTAGAGGTATACTCTCCTCCTCTATCAGTTTTAAGTGCCTTGATCTGGCAACCAATTTCTTTTCTATCATGACTTTAAACATTTTAAACTTTGGGAAAACTTCTGATTTTTCACAAAATACACCCAACACATTCTTGAGTAATCATTAATAAATAGTAGGAAAAATCTACTGCCCCCAAGACTTGGAACTTGAATAGGACCACACAAATCTAAATAAACCAACTCCAGTTTGTGATGCCCTCCATCTATTCTAATGAATGGGCTTTTTAGTTTGTTTACATAGAATGCACGGTTCACAGTTTTTTAGTATTTTCATTTTAGTTAAGTCATGCGCTATACTTGATTTGAGAGTTATTGCAACCCTTGATAATGAAGATGGCCATACCTTTGATGCTAAAGAATAGAAATATGATCATCCTTATTGTTGGTTATGATTTATTAGGACTTTGAAATGTCCATTAGGAACATATTGTTCTTTTCAAGCTACACCTTCATAAAAGTAACACCAGTCTATTGGTTTATAATGATGCAAGCATCATCATCAAAGAAGAGAGCATACCTTTTCCCATGAGTTGCTATACACTCATTAAATTGTACTCCAATTGTGGAGCATAATATACATCAACAATTAATTTAAATTAACCTTTAGGTGTACTTATTTTCACTTGACCAATGCCTTCCACAGCTATGTTTTTCTTATCACCAAGCTTCACACCTAACTTGAAAGTTTCACCTAAAGTAGTGGATCTTTGTTTGCATCCAGTCATATAGTTTAAGCATCATGAATCAATAAACCATAAAGCACTAGAGATGGAAGGTGAGGATGCATTAGTCATGAGGAGGAGTGATTGTGAGTTTTGTCTTTTCTTCTATGAAGGCTAAAAACAAATGTTGATCCTTTTCATATTCATGATCATTTTCTTGATTTGCGGCCATGTTTACTTATGCTTCATTGTTGAATCAACACTCTCTTTTTACATGACCAGGTATGTTACATAAGTAGCATTGTGGAACTTTATTTCTTCTAGATCCACGGCCACTGCCTCTAGTCATGCTTCTTCCATGACCCCCTAGAGCTCCTACTTGTGTTGTCATTATAATTTTTCTTGGGACTCTGAAACACTTGCAGGGCTTGTTCTTCCCTTTTCTCTTGAGTTTTTACTCCACTTTGACTATTCAAACGAGCTTCTTCAGATTGCAATGATCCCATCAACATCACAGGCGTGAGAGTTAAGAGATCAAATGCAACTTCTATTAAGGGTACTACGAAGTCAAACATAGAGGACATGCACTTAAGTATCTTTTCTACTATCTTTTGAGCCTCCACCATTTATCCATACGACCTAATTCTTTGACTGACTATTCCCATGACATGAGAAAAATCGTCACCAATCAGTTGTGTTTCTCCCATAGTGAAATTTTCAAACTCCCTTCATTACCGCCTTCACTTGTGTATCCCCTTGATACTCAAGTCTTAATGTATCCCATTTTTTTTAGCAGTGTGTGCACCTGCTATTCGAGAAAACAAATTATCATGAACTCCTTGTTGGATCACAACCATGACCTTTGCATCTTTCTTCCTGATTCTCTCTGTCTTTTTGATCTCCACAAACATGCACACCATTCTATACCAATTCCCACAGCTCTTGTGATTAGAGTATTGTTTTCATACGTATGCTCTAATACTCATACCCTTCACCTTTGAATACCGGGATCACTTAAGATGTGTTTTGCGGAGCACTTCGACCAACCATTGATTCAGAAAAAAAGTTTTAGCATGTCAGAATCTAAGCTCTAATATCATTGTTGGTATAAAGCAAATAATAATAATAATAAGAACAGTTAGACAATTAGTTGGCACAATTGAGAGAGTATTATTGATAGCCAAAGTTTTTCTAAATACATGAACAATAACTGAATGCCAAATAAATAGATGTGAACTTAGCAAACTATGCAAAAAAGGGTGGCCTAAAGAAAAGGTAAACACAACTACTTTAGCGATGCAAACATGCACTTATTCAAACCTTCAAACTACATGCAACGTTCGCTAACCAGGTTTCAATAATTCAAATTTCTAGTCCTCAAAGTTTGAGTTACTTTTAACATAGTAATACCAACAAATTGAAATAGACTGAAGCTAAAATCCCACAAGAAAGGTAGTAATAAAATGCACCAAAGCCTCATCCCCATTCCGATCTTCGATTCACCAATTCGAGTACGTTATATGCACCCGGTGTCGCCGTCGTTGACGAAGTTATTGAGGCTTGGTTCATGTTTCTCTTTTTCTTTATTGATTGGTGTGGAGACATAGGATTCAAGTTATATGTTGAATCACCATCTCAATTGATATAGAAGGATAGGATTCAGGTTATATGTTAAGACTACTCGGAGTGGTGGGGCGGGAAAGATGGGAATGAAGCGCCATGTGGCACTTTTGGGTCCCACGTGGAGGGGATGAAAATTGTGGGGAGTGGAAGGGGGGGAAGAAGGGGGGAAGGAATATTATTATTATTATTATTGTGTGTGTAAAGTTAAAAAAAAAAAAAATCCAGCCAACCAAAACTCTCCACGTGCCACCCAAGCCCCCCCCCCCCCCCCCCCCCCGCCAAGCAATCTGCCCGCCCTCCCCCTCCCCCTTCCCGCCCCATTCCCGCCCCCACTCCGGGCAGTCTAAATCACCATCTCAATTGATATAGAAGGATAGCATTCACGTTATATGTTAAATCACCATCTCAATTGATATCGAAGGAAAAAGTTCACATGAAACATGGATCTAAGAGGAATTAAGATGGTGATTTAGCATATAACCACTATTCATTCTGTTAATTTATTACTATATAGGATAATTCAAATCTATACAATTCCCCCAAATGGTTCTAGCTAAAATTGGATTTTAAATGCTAAATCACAAATTGCCTAGGGAACCGTTAGGCTGGGTTTTTTTTTTGTTGTTGGATATGGTCGATTTATGAACCGGTTTGAGGAGCCCAAACACCTGTTTATGTGTATACCTTAAGTAAAACTTACACATATAGGGTATTCATTTAGGGTATTTTCGTTAAAAATCCATGAAATATATGTAAACGGTAAAATGACTAAAAATACCCTTTTAGCTAAAATAGTAAAACTAAAACATAGGTACTATCCATGTAATGTACTCGAACATAATTTCCATTCTTTCTTCCTCAAGCTGCTAGCTAGTGTCACGTTGTCCATGCTTACCCAACGATTATTTTCTGATGCCTTCTTTCCTTTCGGGATCCATCTTGATCCTAACCACCTTTCAGAAACCTCTCATGTCGTCACCTTCATTTGGCTTAAACCCATAGTTGTCCGATTATATTGGTGGGTGCCCATTGGTAATAGATAATGTATTTTGAGTAAATTGTAATTTGTATTTAAATGTAATTATCTCCTACCAAATATAGGAGATAGACTTTGTATTATAAATTGATTGCATAATGAATGAGAAGGCAAGGATTCATCTCTATTATGGTATCAAGAGATATCAACTAACCCTACCGATCCTCCCTTGCTTCCTCTGCTGCCGCCGGTTTTTCCTAGCAGCCGTGCCTTCTGTTTTCCCTTACTTCTTCCATTCGTAAACCCTCCTTCTCACCATGACATCCTCTTCTACCACATCCACTATCATACCCTCCATCAATGTTGAGTCCAAACTCCACCCTGCCGCCACTGTCTCTAATATCAAGAACTTTGTTCCTATAGTTCTTGAGATCGAGTCTGCACAATACTCTTCATGGGCGACTCTATTTAAATTACATTGCAAGGCGTTCATGGTTGATGACCATCTAAAACCTAGGGTCATCCCTTCGAATCCTGATGAAGCCGAATCCTCCACTACCAATGAAACTTGGGAACGCCTCGATGCCATTGTCCTACAATGGATCTACACCACTATCTCCAACGACCTTCTCCACACCATCATCAACAATATCTCCAATGCATACGAAGCCTGGGTCGCCATAGAAAATTTGTTTCACGACAACAAGAGTGCTCGGGCTATTCATCTCATGAGTAAGTTTTCAAACACTCGTTTGGATGGTTTTTCTAACATGTCCGCTTACTGTCAGGCTTTGAAAGTTTTGGCGGATCAACTAGCAAATGTTGACGCACCAGTGGATAATGACCGTTTGGTACTGCAACTGTTGGCCGGTCTTAATGACCAATACGAAAGCATCTCAACCATATTAAAAAATACCCACCCACTCCCAACCTTTTACAACGCACGTTCAAAATTAATACAAGCTGAAACGGATAAAAACGAACGTGCCTTGGCCTCCTCTAAATCAGCCGCTAACGCCTTAACAGCTACCACAAACAGCCGGCCCCCACCACCTGAAAATAACCGGCCCACTGACAGCTCTTTTGGCCGCGGACGCGGTCGTTCTTCACGCCGTGGACGTGGTCGTGGGAGCTTCAGACGTGGCCAACACACCTCTTTTTGGCCTCCACAATTTTCTAACTACCCCTCTTGGTTCTCGGCCCAACAGACTCACAACTCACTCCCATTTTCCCCATACCAACCAGCCCACTACAATCAATATTCACCTTTCCCTTGGCCCAATCCCCCCTGCCCTTATCCCAGTTCCAACCGGCCCAACAGCAGTGCTCATTCGGCCCAATCATCAGCGGGTCTCCTCGGTGCCCGCCCACAGCAAAACAACTATGCAGCCTATAGCCCAACGGATATTGAGCAAGCACTCTACACCATGTCTCTCCAGCAGCCAGACCCGACCCAGTACATGGACACTGGCGCTTCCTCCACCATGACACATGATCAAGGTGATTTCCATTCTTTTTCTAATACGTGCATTCCTCAACATATTATAGTAGGTAATGGTAATACCATCCCGGTTATAGGACAAGGCACAAAATACCTTCCTAAACCATTCCCACCCTTTGTCCTTAAAAACGTACTATATTCACCTAAATTAGTTAAAAACCTTATTTCCGTTCGTCGTTTTACTAGGGATAATTGGGTGTCTGTTGAATTTGACCCGTTTGGTTTTCTTGTGAAGGACCTCAAGACGCGGACCCCGCTCCTGCGGTGCAACAGCAGCGGTGATCTCTACCCTCTGGTGCTTGGGTCCTCCTCATCCACTCCCACAGCCTGTCTTGCCATCTCTGCAGATCTCTGGCACCAACGTCTTGGTCATCCAGGACGCTCATCGTTATTTTCTCTTAAAAATAATAACTCTGTTTCTTTTAATAAGTTTAATAAACATGTTTGTGACTCTTGTGTGTTTGGAAAAAGTATTCGGTTACCTTTTTTTGCTTCTAATAATTCTGTGTTTCAACCTTTTGATATTGTTCATAGTGACGTGTGGACCTCCCCAATTATTAGTTCTTCTGGTCATAAATATTATGTCCTATTTTTAGATGACTATACAAATTTTTTATGGACCTACCCTCTCACCCAAAAGTCAAACGTATTTAATGCCTTCATTCAATTCACCTCCACAATTAAAACCCAATTTGAGCGCCCCATTAAAAATTTTCAATGTGATAACGGTGGTGAGTACGTAAATAAATCTTTTCAAAATTTTTTCACCACTAATGGCATTCTTTATCGCCTATCGTGCCCATACACCTCATCCCAAAACGGAAAAGCAGAAAGAAAAATCCGCACCATAAATAATGTCATCCGCACCCTCATGGCCCACGCGTCCTTACCCACCCATCTTTGGCATTTTGCTCTTGAAACTGCCACATCCTTACTTAACATCCTTCCCAATAAAGCCACCAACCACAAAACCCCCACCGAACTTCTATATAATACCACACCCACATACGACCACCTTCGGGTCTTCGGTTGTCTCTGCTACCCTCTCACTCCATCTACCACCATTCACAAACTTGAAAACCGTGCTCAACCTTGCGTCTTTCTCGGTTATCCCCCTTCCCACAGGGGGTACCGGTGCCTTGACTTGCAAACCAAACAGGTCTATATTTGCAGACACGTAGCGTTCGACGAAACCACTTTCCCCTTCAAACAATCGGTCACCCCCACACCTTCCTACACCTTCTTAGACGACCACTTTCCACATCACCTACTACCCCACGTACACGGCCCATCCATCACCACACATACCCAAACACCCACGGCCCATACCTCATCTCCCTCCACTAGCCCAATACCCTCGGCCCAAACACAATCATCATCCACGCCCAACATCCCTACGCCTACCACTACCCCCTCCGGCCCAACTACAAACAACCAACCCACTCCCACGTCCACTCCACAACGGCCCTCTACCACCCCTTCCCCAATCCCGCCACCACCTCCCCCACCTACCCGGTCCATACACACCCGCTCCATGAGCGGCATTTTTAAACCAAAACACCCTTTTAACCTTAACACTACCACTACACCTACCATTGTACCCGTTCCCAAAAACCCATTAGATGCCTTGACTATACCGGAATGGTACACCGCCATGACTACTGAGTACGATGCACTTGTTAGAAACGGAACTTGGGAATTAGTACCTAGACATCCAGACATGCATGTTATTCGTAGTATGTGGTTGTTTAAACACAAATACAGGTCGGACGGGTCGCTGGAACGATATAAGGCTAGATTAGTTTGTGATGGCCGTTTACAGCAGGTTGGTATCGATTGTGGGGAAACGTTTAGTCCGGTTGTTAAACCGGCCACCATACGCACGGTTCTGTCGATTGCGCTATCTAAGCACTGGTCCATCCATCAGTTGGATGTTACCAATGCCTTTTTACATGGGAACTTGAATGAAACAGTATACATGTACCAACCAATGGGATTTCGTAATAAACAGTTTCCTGATCATGTCTGCTTGCTCAAGAAGTCCTTATATGGTCTAAAACAAGCCCCAAGAGCATGGTACCAACGTTTCACGGATTTTGTCTTATCCATGGGGTTCAGTCACAGCAAGAGCGATGCCTCTTTATTTACATTTCATCAGGGCTTACACACGGCTTATCTTCTTCTTTATGTTGACGACATTCTTCTGGTCACCTCTTCTGACAAGCTTCGACATTCTCTCATGGCAAGGTTGTCTAATGAATTTGCCATGAAAGACCTTGGCCCTCTCAGCTATTTTCTGGGTATTAATGTGTCTCGCAAGAAAGACACCATGTTCCTCTCACAGCAGTCCTATGCGACTGACATCATTGCACGGGCCGGTATGCAGTCGTGCAATCCTGTATCCACTCCAGTTGACACAAACAGCAAACTTAGTGACCACACCAGTGAGTTGTTCCATGATCCCACCTTATATCGGAGTCTTGCTGGCGCACTTCAGTACCTCACTTTCACAAGACCCGATATTTCTTACGCTGTACAGCAGGTCTGCATGCATATGCATGCTCCCCGCCTTGACCACTGGAACGCCCTTAAGCGCATCATTCGTTACATCAAGGGCACCTCCACGTTTGGCCTGACTCTTCACGCCTGCGGGTCTACATCCTTGATTTCTTACACCGATGCTGACTGGGCTGGCTGCCCCGACACCAGGCGTTCCACTAGCGGCTATTGCATTTACTTCGGTGATAACCTCATTTCTTGGTCGTCTAAACGACAGAGCACAGTGTCCAGATCCAGTGCCGAAGCAGAATACCGAGGAGTCGCAAACGTAGTCGCCGAAATCTGTTGGATCCGCAATTTACTTCTCGAGCTACAGCATCCTCTCTCTCGCGCGACTATCGTTTATTGTGACAACGTGAGCGCTATTTATTTGGCAGGTAATCCTGTACAGCACCAAAGAACCAAGCATATCGAGTTAGACATCCACTTTGTTCGTGAACAGGTTCAACGGGGACACGTCAGGGTTCTTCATGTCCCATCTCGTTATCAGATTGCAGACATATTCACGAAAGGTCTACCTCGCATTTTATTTGAAGATTTTAGAGACAGTCTCAGCATCCGGTCACCTCCCGCTTCGACTGCGGGGGTGTAATAGATAATGTATTTTGAGTAAATTGTAATTTGTATTTAAATGTAATTATCTCCTACCAAATATAGGAGATAGACTTTGTATTATAAATTGATTGCATAATGAATGAGAAGGCAAGGATTCATCTCTATTAATTGGAACAAACAAACACTAAATCCTAGAAATGATGAATTGATTTTATAGATCTGGGTAGGTGGGGATGAGGTGTTTTTTTTTTCAATTTTATTTTTTAGTAAATTATATAAATAGTGCACGTGGTTTATTAAAAGAGTAACAGAATTAAAAATTTATATATCTCAACTTCTTAAAGTTAAACCACAATTTTGTAGCTTTTACGAAACTAGACATACCATTTGTTTAATAAACTCTAACACCATGTGGGAGTGAAGATAAAGCTCCCCCTTCAAGCGTTATGTAACACATGGCATATATGGAGGCATTATTAGGTTTGAAGTTCAAAAGTGGTGTAGTGGTATAAGACCACATTCAATCATTACCCAATAACTAAATTCTTGTAATTTTAAACTAAATTTAAATAATATAATATTTGATTGGTTGGAGTTTATGGGGAACGAAGCTTATTGGGCACATCCAAATAGAAAATGGAACTAGAGCAACTGTAGTGGACTCTAAATGGAGCGTGAAAGAGTGATTTAGCGCCCTTTAAGGCCCCCTACACCACTCTCAGGCCTTAAAATCCTAAAACAGGCTCAAGGCGTTAAACTTTTAACACTACAACACAATTGAAACCAACCAATAGTATTATTTTGTTTTACTTAAAAAATAAATAAATAATTATTAGGTAATCATTGGGGGGCATTATGTCCAAGGAGAAACCAAGTCCTTTTCACCACTAGACCACAGGGTCATTGGCATGGAAAAAAATCTACTATTTATTTTTTAGCATCATGTTTTTTTAACAATATATTAAACAACAAAAGACACTCAAAAAGTGTTGGAATTAATCTTGACTCAAGTGTTTATTATTTAGTTTTATTATTTGGTATATAGTTCGTTTTATTTAGAAATAAGATGATGGTAGTAGTCAAGTAGTTGACCGAGTTTTGTGGTTGAAAAGAACCATTGGAGTCAGGTGTAGCTTCAATTTAGTGGGTTTAGTTGGAGAATGAGTCATTTGTAAGTTAGCATGTGAAGCTATAAAAGGCCCTTGTATCTTATTGAATAAAGTGTGCATTAGTTTGTTCTTAATTTCTTTTTTCTTACAGTAAATTTGTGAGTGTGTAAGTGAGTTATCTTAAAGGCCTGAACCGACAAAAATACATACACAAGGAAAAAAAAAAAGTTATGCTTTGATATAAAACATGGAATCTCTCATCAGGCTATGGGGTGTGGTCACCCTTCCACCTTCCTTCCCCCTTGTCCACGTCAGCGCCACATCATTTCCCCCTTCCCTCCCTCTTATAGGGGAAATGGTTCCCCCTTCTTCCCCCTCCTCCTTCTATATTATTATATGTATTATTATTATATTATTATATAAAAAAGTAATAATATTATATATAAAGTAAGTAAAGTAATAATATTATATATAAAGTAAATTAAAGTTATAATATAATATATATTTAAATTGATCGGGGAGATCGGTAAGATACCACCGAATTCACCGAAGGGGGAAGGGGGGGTGTGGTGTTCCCCGAGGGGGAGGGTGTCCACCTCAGCTCACCGATGCCATTTACCGAACCATACCCCTCAGCCTCAGTCATCCTTTTTTGAGTCATATAAGAGTTTAATGGGATATCAATAAAACGTAAAATAGTGGTTTATTGAAACTATGTGTTGTATATTTTATTTTGTTGAAATTTAATGAGTTTGATTAGTGATATTCTAAAAAAATAATAATAATACCATTGTATTGATTTTAAAGGTTGCGCGTGATATTCAGTACACAAATAAAAGATACACATATGAGAAAAGTAAATAGACAATTAGTGATATTAAAAACTAGTAATAATAACTTGATATTGATTTTAACTGTTGTGTGTGACATATAAAAAAAATTCACATATAAGAAAAAGTAAATAGAAAATAAGCATATAGTGTAAATGTCATGTTAAAGTAACTAGTTGTATAAAATTACGCGCGTTACGCATTTTACAATTCAGATTCAAATAAAGTGTTCATCATTAAAAATTATACAATCAAGATTCAATTTCGGTTATAAACGAAAAAAAAGAAACCTACACATAATTCGGTTAACACACCAAATAAGATATATGAAATAATTCGGTTTCAGAGACGCGCGTTGTGCGTTTTGGAATGTGTAGAAACATGAGATAGAAAGTCGGATTAGCTAGAAATGAGCATTGGTGATCACATGTTTAAAGTGTAAGTAAAAGTTTTTCATTGTCGCGCGTCATTTGATTACAATACGACCTGTCTTTGTTTGGTAGAGTTTATAACATCTTTTTTACGTCGTTACTTCTTTGCTGTATATGTCGTCATCTTGGTTTGCGAATTGAAATTCGAATGACCTGTGATGTTTTTGGTACATCATGCTAATAAACCAAAGCTCAGAGGATAAAGTGTGCCATCAACATCTAACAGTCCAACACAACACAAGAAGATTTAAAAATAAATGTTAATTAAGTATGAAATATTTAAAAAAAAATGGTTATTGAAATGTATAGCTAAATATATGATCAAAACGGACGGTTTTCATTTATCACGCCCAATCCATGGTTCACTACATGTGGTTTTCATTAAATTGTTTGTTATAACCCAATTTGTAGGTACGAAACGTTTTTAATCTTATGTCTTAACTAAATCAGAAACAACTATCAATTTTTATGGATTTTGCACCAACTCTTGGCCCAAGTGAAGATAGCACACAATCCAATTGTATGGGCCTCAAATGATCCATAAATCAACTTTTGACCATGTTATTTCTCTATTTTCCTGTAGCACCTCGTTTTAGCTTTACCACCATTTACAAAGCATATGTCCACCTTATTTTTACAAGTTTCTCATCATCACCAAGACAATACAACCACAACCAAGAAAACACCATCACTACCAGATAACCTCTACAACCGCAACCCGGCAACGCCATCTAACCGCCGGCGTCTATGCCTTAGGCAATCTCGAAGCGACTAAAAGCTTCAAATCCAGAGATCGAACTTTGAAGTTTTGTGATATTCGAGTAAAGCTCATGATGAAATCGACTATTTTTTCTTCAAATTTGCTGCTTCTCTCAGCAAGATCGACGGAAGGGTAGCGGGGCAAGGTGGAGACGACGAAAGCAGGTTAGAGACGTTCGGCTAACGGAAATATCCTTGGAAAATCAGATATCGGTAGTATACGAAATGTCGGTTATAGGTCGAGAACGAAGAAGGTGTCATCCGCTGCCATGTCTAACGGCGATGGTGATAGCCACGTTGTGGTGGTGATGACGGTACGCTAGCGGTGATGTCGCCGATCTCCAGTTTCCCATATCTCTGTGAAATATGCCATTGGAACACCATTTAATTACAGAAATGCCATCATATTACTAATAAATGAAAAAATTAAAGGGCTAAAAAACCACAAGATAGAGGCTTGAACCCGGGTGGTTTGTGTAAAAAATAGAGATTCCACCACTATACCACACAAATATATTGAAACCAAAATCAATATAATAGATATTTAACAAAACAAAAATAATAAAACTACTGTCCAAATAAGTTTGTCTGTTAATAGTATATAATGAATGTTTCCTTAAGTTCTTTTTTTTTTAAGTAAAAAAAATAAATAAATACTTGTACATACATATATGAATGTAATACGGACGGTTTCTATTCAATTTGGTAATTCTCCTTACTATTAATAAGTGTAGGGATATAAACAGTGCTTAGCCAGGTGGCTTGGTGCTTTTCGCTGCTTTTTTTGTTTGAAATGTAAATGTTTAGAAGCAGTCTGGTGGTTGGATCATTTGTCTTTTAATCGCAGGTCTCGGGTCCGATTCTTGTTGTTCTTCTTTTCTTCTTGGCTAGTATTTATTTTTTGCTGGCTTACGCTTTTAGCCAACACGTGTCTACCGATAGGTGTTGAAAACTTGAAATACCTTTGTGTGTTGCTTCTGGATTTACACGTGTTGTGCAACGTGTTTGCAGTTGGTCTTCTCTTGACTTCCATTGGTGCTTACTAGAGAGATAAGATACAGAGGTCCTCTAACATAGAAGGAAAGATCGTCGGCGCTTCCGGCGGCCCCTTTTCATCCAATTGGCAGTTATTCCATTGTGGCTGTTTCCTACCTGTTTACGATTACCTCCGGTCTTCGTTTCTTGCTCTATATTAGGAGTTTTTTTTTTTTTTTTTTTTTTTTTGTATTTTTTCATTCAATGATGATAAGATTGTTCTCTTCTGAGAAGTGGATACATAGAGACAGAAAGGAGGTCCGTCGTTGCCGACAACCATTTGAGTCCGCTTCTGTCGGCGTTCCGCTTTCTGTATGATTATCTCTTTTGATCTTGATTTTGTTCTTTTAACCTTTTAGGGTTTTTGGTACATCGCATCATTCTCATTTGAGTCTGCTACGTTTGTATGATATGAGGCTATGATAGGTTTGAAATTATGATGATTTCGTGGTAGGGATGGCAATTAAACCCGAACCCGATGGGTAAACCCGAAACCCGACACATTTGGGACGGGTTTGGGTAAGGTAATCGGGTCCGGGTCCGGGTATGGGATTAGTTTTTTGTTTTTTCGCGGGTTTGGGACGGGTTTGGGATTTGATGATATACCCGTTTACCCGACCCGATTACCCGATAAAATATGCCCGTTTACCCGATTAGATACCCGGTATAATTTCTTGTATATCTTTTTAAATATGTATGCATAATATATCTAATTGTCAATCTAGATTGTCATCTTGTGCTAAAAAACATCAATAATTATTGTATATTATCTGTTATCTATGTCGTTTAATGTTTTTAAATGATTTAAGTATTTTATATTTATACATTGTAATCATTTCCATACATATTTAATAATACTGAATGTATTGGTTGGTAGTTACCCAATAGATACTCGACGGGTTTTTAGTTGGATAAACCTAATGGGTATGTTTTAAAAATTAATGGGTTTACCCGAAACCCGTGGGTATACCCGTAACCCGATGGGTAATTACCCGATACAAACCCGACGGGTTTTGGGACGGGTTTGGGATAAGCATATCTAATCGGGTATGGGGTTGGGATTACCTAAACCCGTCCCAAACCCGACCCATTGCCATCCCTATTTCGTGGATATCAGTTTGATTCGGGTGCTCACCTGCAATCTTCATTGCAGCCATGTTTTTTTAAACCCCTTCACACCCTCTAAGGATTTAGCAACATTTATTAATCCAAGTCAATTACACATATATGATGTGTAGTGTGCATATGTTCATGATGACTATAGTATAGGCCATTGGCGTGGTAATATCTGCCGATCCGTGTGATACCTGAATATGTAAAAGTATTTGTAGCTTCGTGATTTTCCATGTGGTGGTGTTTATGCGTTCCTATATGGAAACGATTTGACTAAATACAATTTTATCAAGTGGTGGTGTTTAGGGGTTCCTAGATCCGATTTATCATATGGAATTTGAGACATGATGTTTATAGAACACAATTATTGGATTTGGCTTTCACACGTGATAAGAAAAAAAAACGTGATATGAGAGCAAACGTATATGGAATGTGACCATATGCATATCGATTTGAAGCGCCACAACGCGGTGCCGAGTTAAGACACTAGTTAACTTAAAGGATGAATAAAGTCTTTAACATTTGTTTGTGAGAAATGAAATTTGACCCGACCCGACCCAAAAAATATTTAATGTTTGATTTTGAGAAATTTAACTACTAAAAAAATTGAATCCATATCCATATATAGTAAAAAGGTCCTAGTTCGACCCTCCGTTAAAATATGTTTGTTTTTCATAAATGTATTTATAATAATTATCATCTGTAAGGGTCAAGTTATCTTATAAAGTGTAACAAAAATGAGAATGATACAAAAAACACAATAGATCACGAAATATGACATAATGAGCTACAAAATATAACACAATGCTGAAAAATATAACACAATATTGATGAAAAAAGACATAATGAATTGCAAAAATGAAACAATGATGAACATAAGAAAAACACACAATCCTACATAAAAACACAATGATATAACGTAAATTTTAAAAACTACAAACTGAAAATCCAAAAAAGCAAAAACTTAAAAACTAAGACCGTAGGATCGTTGAGACGGTTCCAATGCCGCTTGAATGAGTTCAATCCGAGTCTGTTTGATACATTTCTTACGACTTTCTATTTTGATCTAACCCTAATAAAATAATAAGAAAATACTTTAGTTTTGTTGTTCGAAAAGAAAAAAAAAAAAAAAAGAAGAAGAAGAAGAAGAATCTACCTTTTTGTATCTCTTATCTTACAGAAAATTGAAAAGACATGTGAAACGAGTGAGAAACGGGTGGAATTGCCAAATAATCGTTTGTAAACGTGTCCTTAAAAATAGTATAGTCACACTTATTGCACGCTATCAATGAGTCACTGAACTAGCAAAATATTTGATCTAGCCCCTCATACTTTATTAAGCTTTACATATGCTATTGAAGCATTTCGGATTCAAGGCTTTACCTATTACTTCACATAATACTTTTAATAACCCATTTTAACAAAAATGGAAGTAATATTACTTAAACACGTGTATTTAACCCATGACCTCTTGGTCTAGTGGTATAGTCCCCCCCCCCCCTTACAAATGTGATGTTGTGGGTTCAATTCCTTGCAAATGCAAGGTGAGGTGGAATAAATGTGTAATAAAAATTTGTCGTTCAAAAAAACGCATGTAAATACATATTCAATGTATTCATATTAGACTAATATATACAAACCTTGTGTCGCACCGGGTGGGAAATTGGCCGGTGCACGTTTACTCACCATAGCAAACAAAACAGAAATGGATCCAAATGTAGTCGTGATATGCCCAACACATGTCAACCATTTAAAAAACTATAAATAATTGCTTTTAAATGTAAGTTCAATAATAAAAAAGCAAATTGTGCATCACGCCTTTGTGGTTCTTTTAAAGGCACAATGCACACCGTCAAACCAAGCTTGGCTTCGCTAAATGGATCCGAGATTTTTTTTTTATACATGAGATACTTGCTAATCGAAAGAATGCTTTGAGTCATGTAGCTAGCTTGTATTGGCATAAAAAGTTCATATCCATCTTTCTTAAATTCCATTCTTTTTTTAAGCAATTATCAATATTTTCAGTTAAGTATCCAATGGCTTTCACATTAGCCATATTAATATTAATGTTGTTTTTCTTGTTTTGTGTAGTAATATTAAATCTTCATTCGTTTGATCATCTCTGACGAGCATAGGCAGGTAAGAAATCCTTTGTCAGGATTTCATCATCCTCAAGTGGTCATGACTGTCTATTAAGAGTTTTAACTTTTATGTGTAGACGCAATATCTTTGTCAATCCTTTTTAATTAAAATGAGGTGTCTATTGTAAAGGGGTTTGTCTGTACTTGTACGGAAATAGATGGTCCATAGATAAATTCTTAGACATTTTGTCTTTTTTTTTTTGGAAAATATAAAATTATATATAACATCCGCGACATAGCCACGCACCATAGTGTTGTTTCCAGTTAAAACACCCATGGTACCCCAACCACCTGCGGGCCACCAATAGAATCTACTGGTCTATAAGTATCCACAGATGCATCCAAACCTTGTATGGCTAACCGTCGGCGGCGCAACTCCACAAATGATACTAATAACCCTCTTTCTGCTCTTGCTCCTGCTCCTGCTTCTGCTCCTACTGGTCCGCACCCTATTTACCATGGTATCAGATGCAGGGCTGGAAAATGGGTTTCTGAAATTCGCGAACCAAACAAGACGACTCGGATATGGCTGGGCACATTTCCAACCCCAGAGATGGCTGCTGCGGCTTACGACGTAGCTGCATTGGCGCTTAAAGGAAAGTATGCGGTATTAAACTTTCCTGACTCAGTTCTCCCTAACACTCTTCCTGAGAATCCCACGGCTGATGACATCCGCGCTGCGGCTGCAAGCGCCGCAGCTGCTCGTCATCAGGGTGGAAGCAGTCCACGTGTAGAATATATGGACGATGATGCGGTGTTTGGCATGCCAAATATGTTATCCGACATGGCTGAGGGAATGCTGCTAACCCCACCGAGGATCAACTCTATGCCGCCAGACGAAGGAGATAGCTCCAGTGGTGGGAATCTATGGGACTACTGAAGATAAAGTTTGTATGATCAACCGGTAAGCATGTATTAAAGCTCTGAATATTATTTGTGCAAATGTATTGTGTGTTTTTATTTTCTTTTTCCAACCTTATGTACGTCGAAGGATTGTTGTACGTGTCTGTAATATTATAAGTGTAATGGTTTGTGTAATAAATTTGCATATCCTACATCCTGCATGTGGTTGATGTGTAATATATTCATAAATAAAAAATTAAGGCCGGTTGATCGATAACTAAATATATATGTTTTTAATTTCAAGTTTGTGGTTTGGAACTCAAGTTTTCTTTTTGTAGCATTGCACATCCAATAATTAAGGTCGAGCATTGTGTTTATAATATGTAATCACAATTTGAAACTTGAAACCTTTGAGCTCAAGCAGTTGACATTGTCATGGCTTGTTATTAAAACAAATATGAAAAACTTAATTGTCTGGTTTACGCCCCATTTACGGTGTGCGCATATAATGTATATATGTGTGGCCCTTGGGGGGTAAAAGTAAAGTTGCACTAGTTTTAACGTTATTTTACTAATTTCGTGAAAATAACGTTAAAAACGACGGACGGTTAATCATGCATCATGTGGTGGCGTGGATAGTCAAAAGACAAAGGGGTACATGCACCGATCGGGTTTGTCCCGATTGCTAGGTGTTATGTGCCTTATGTCCAAGGCTTGATACCAAACCACATCGAGCCGGGGGTCTCACTGGAAGCAGCCTCTCTATTCTTAGGGGTAGAGGTAAGGTTGTCTATATCTTACCCTCCTCAGACCCTACCTTAACTGTTCGTTCTTTGGACATGCCAACCTAGGTGTGTTAAGGTTGTTGTCATTGTTTTTGACAAAAGGCTATGAGATACAATCGAAGATATTATGACATTTGGGGATCCGTTTTTGGGGATTTTTAGTGCAGACTAGCTTCCCTCCAAATCTGTATTGGGAGCTTACGGTTATATTCGTTTGAGGATGTTTCTACTTACGCTTTCGTACCCCTGAGGGCACAATATTGGGAGTTAAACTGTTAAAGGGCCACATTATAAGGAAATGTGGTGTTGGTGGATTAGATTGTTATTTTGGGGTGCTTTGAATTGTTTGCACAGGTCCCTTCCAGATCTTAACCTTGGCGGGTTTCCTATTAAGGACACTCCCCTAAAGCCCAGTATGCTTTGGCAAGTGCCCTTTTATAGTAAAATCGTTGAGAGTTTGGTAGATAAGTTTGACATATCCCCTCTTCATATAGTTGTTTTAAGATGTCTTTGGGGCCCTAATGCTAAAAATTTTTGACCATCATTCTAATCGAAGGGTTAGGCCAACACGTGTGAGCGGTGGAGTTTCGGGACATCCTTAGATATCGTTTAATGGTCTCATATTCTCAGTTGATGTATGGATAGTTTTGGTGAACAAGTTTATTCTAAGGAGCTTCCAGGATTTAAATACAAAGGGATTTCCATATGATATGTTAAAATGATCAAGGATCTTGACAAAAAAAAGAAAAAAGAATCCTTGCGTTCTGCAGTGTGTCTTTTTTAATTTTCCACCGCCAGACCCCTTGCGGTCCATAAGGGATTTCCATTTCGTAAGGGCCCTTTATTATTATTATTATTTTTTTCTAATTTCTTCATTCTTTGATTATTCAACAATTCTTCGTTTTCTTAAGTAATCACTTGATTTTCCACCATTTCTAACAAAATTCATTAATTAATTAAATCAATATTGAATCATGATAAAATCACAACAAAAACACATCAAAATGGAATGAATTTGATAAATAATATATGTGTAAAATCAAGCATATCAAATCGTGTACGTATCAGTCTCATATTGAAGTGTACGTATCAGTCTCACATTGAAGTGTTTAGTGGTACTCTTAAAATCTCAACTAAATAATCTAAATAGAAAACAAGAATCTGTACGGGGTATTCTTTTTGTGAAAACAAATGAAAACATACCAGAGACTCATTTTTATAGTTGGGGAACCAAAGAAACAACGAGCTATACTTACCTCAATCGAGGTGAATATTGTGTTGAACTCGTGGTTGCTGCAGGTTATAATCCTTTAGCACACACTCGTGACTCGAACCGAAACCTGGAAAGAAAGTATGGAGTGGGTCGTATGAAAGGAGGCGATTGCTAGGTACTCGTAAGATTCCAATGTACAGACACAAAAGTGATGTTGGCTCGCTAAGTGCAATATTGCATGCCTAACTAGGGATGCAAACGAACCGAACGAACATGAACAAGACCTTGTTCGTGTTCGTTTTTTAAGGAAATTATGGGTTCACGAACAGTTCATGAACACTTACCGAACGAGATTTTCTGTTCGTGTTCGTTTGTTAAGAAAACACTCGTGTTCGTGTTCGTTTGTGTTCGTTTGTTAATTTTGTTCATGAACGCTCACGAACACAATCGAACATTAATGAACACAAACAGGTATGCATAAATACAAAGTGTTCATGAACGGAAACAAACACAAAGGAACATATATTAACTTCCAAATAATATCGAATTCACATATACTAAGAAATTAACTAGATCCACCCAAAATATAATATAGTTATATAAACATATTTATGCGAGTAAGCTTGTTATAATCTTCATTGCCCAATAACCAATTTGGTTATTACTTCACTTGGAAGGCGGTTTTGGGTCGTGTGCCATCCAAAGAAGGGCTGCAGCAGAGAGGGGTCAATGTTCCTTCTCCTTTATGTGACAGATGCGGCCTTTGTAGCGAGTCGGCGGACCATATCTTTGTCGGTTGCCTCTTCGCCAAATGCATCTGGTGGAATGTCTTTCTGTGGCTTCGGATTCCATGGCCGGGCGATCTGGGTTCGCTTACGGAGATGGTGCAGGCTGCCTTGGTCAATCCGGGCTCTAAAAGGTGGAAGAAAATTGTTTATACGGTGGTGATGGCCGCGATTTGGAGGATATGGAAGGCTCGAAACCTAAAAGTGTTTGAGGACAGATTTGAGGTGGTTAAATCGTCTGTTGAGGCTATCAAGGAAGATGCGTTCTCTTGGATCTCTTATCGTTTCAAGGCGGCCACTATCGAATGGGATAAATGGGTCATGTTTGACGTCTTAGATCTCTTGTACTTTGTGCTTTTTCGGGGGTTTTTGTGGTGTTGTCTCGTTTGTTTGGTTGTACGTTTTCCAGCTCTTTGTCGGGTGTGTTATATATATATAGTTTTGGCTGTTAAAAAAACAAGTTTTAGAAACCCAAAGGACAGCCAAACAAGAAAATTGACTAACTTACCCTTCAAGTTAATTGAAAATTTTGGATGACGTTAACAAAAAGGATGAATATGACATATTTTAGAAACCTAAAGGACAGCCAAACAAGAAAAACTTTTTAAATGAAAATGACAAAAAGTAATCAAACCAACCTCCAGGATGAATCACACCTTTGAAAAAAGACTTGAATTATAAGATTCTTCATCACACTCATACGAACCTTATGTTTTAAAGCACATGGGATTTTTTATTCAATAGTTTCAATGTATAATATCGTGTTAGGCAAAAAGATAGAACTAATGTTTCATCCACTATGTGACTTTGAGAAGATTGTGTGCGTTACCAAAAGAAACAAACAAACAAAATAAACAAAAAGATAATATTTGTAACAAGATTCTTAGATTCGATATTATATCATGATGGAAATTATATTATTAAATCCCAAAAGCTAAGATACCATCAATCGGCTCCTTGGAGTAGCTAGTTATACTGAAAATGAAATGAGGGTTCCAGCCAAACACACAAAAAACGCCATTCAGGATATGATATTTAAAACATTTTTTAAATCGACACTTTTTCTTTATTTTATTAATAAAAGATACTTCATATATATGGTGAGACTGGTGTAACTTTGCTTTCATGTAAATAGTTTTTTAAGTTTTGACTGTTTGCTCATATGGTGAGACTAGTGAATTTTTTTTCTTTCAAATCCGAAGTAGTACATTAGAATTGTCCATTGTGATAAATATTTCGTAGGAAAAACTTAATTTAGTCATCTATTTATGTGTTCCTACAACTTTATGCAAAGGTTTGTGCCCTAGTTAACTATACAATTATGATGAATAAAAATTAGATTTTGTAACCTGTGATATTAACCTAGTGAAGTCTTAAGAATTTATTGGATGAAATATTTACATGTTTACTATAATTTATTTAAGGGGTGTTTGGGGTTGCGTTTTGAAATGGATTTTTAGATTATTGCGTTTTGAAACGCGAATAATCAGTTTTTAGTGTTTAGGGTTGAGTTTTGAAATAAAGTTTTAGGCTACAAAAACGCAATAATCTAAAATCAGCCTCACCCCTGTTTTTTTTTTCAAAACGCAGAAGCGGTTTTGAAAAATCAATCCCAAACACCGTCTTAGAGACGTACCTCATAGAGAAAAAACAATATACGCTTTGTTTAATACAAATATTATATATATGAGTTCTAAATTCTAGAATTATAATTACAAGCAACATAATAATCATCCTCGTGAACTAAAGTACGCGGAAATCTCACAAAACCCCTTGCTAAGCTATTTGTATACTTGTTTAACGGCAATGAAGCCGTATACAGAATCTCGTTGCAGAGTCGGTCCCAGGTTTCTGAATGCCCTAAGCGAACTGAAAAATCAGGGCCCAACGAATTGGTATAAAAAATCATTAACATCAAATACAAAATTGATTTTTTTTGTTACTCAATCGTAAATTGCACTACATATATAGGTTAGTATTACTGGAAAAAAATAGTTGTTACATGGATAATCATTGTTTCGCTTGATATTGAGACATTGAGCAACCTTTGGCGGCGATTGATTATCCTTAATTTCGTTCATAGTTTCTCCGCCAATCAACATCCATGTCAGTTGCAATCAACAAGGTCGCGAGTAATGAAGATAGGAGTTGAGGACGGGTTCAAGAAAAAAAGGATTTGGTTGTTAGTTCTTCAAGTTTTTTGTCTGGACATTTACTTGTTTGGTTTGCTAAAAAAGTAGTAAAAAAATTGAAGGCCCGGCCCTTACCTTTTGGGGGCCTTAAGCTTTTATCTGATTTGCTAAGCATATCGGGCCGGACTATTCATTGACAAGTTGCATGTGTGTGTATATTTTCAAGTTGCTACACCCAAAAAAGTTTACTTCTCATTTTCTAAAGCTGATAACCAATTTAGCAACTCATGTTATGTCTCTTTTCTCATATTTTGGTTATGTAACATCATTTTCATTGGAATCTTTGTCTCTATTTATATAATTTAATTAAATAACACATTTTTTTCTAAACTTTGTCTATATTTAAAGAAAAAACCTCTCACATGTGATTCATCATTCTTATCTCTATAAATCTATCTTACTCGCAAACATTTAATTTGTTGTATTGTCTTGGTTTTATACAATAAAAAAATTATATATATTGATAAATAGTCAGGGGTGAAGCTTGATTCACGAATCGGTGGGACCGGACTCATTTATTTTCAATCGGTAGGGGCCGGAAGATAAAATCGGTAAGGGCCGGACTTAACTCAGACTCAATTTAACTACGAAAATTATAAAATTCCACTACCATGACAAAAATCGGAGGGGGCCGGGGCCCCTTCAAACCCTAAAAAAGTTGAAGCTGAGCAGCTCGCAAGCTATTTGAGATCGGTTTGATAAAAAGTTTTAAACGGACTGAACCGAACTTTATCAAGCTTGAGCCTAAAACAAAATTTGTTTATTTAACGAGTCCGAAATCAAGTTTAAGTTGTGAAGCTCGTCATGCTCGGCTAAGCTCATTTGCATTGCTAATTATAGAGATAGGGTTGAAAGTTGAAACACCATGTGTGTTAACTTTTTGGATAACAATGAATAATGAATTAGATTGTGTTGAAACACATGTGCGTTCACATGTAATAAAGTTAAGTGATGCCCGAGGAGAAACAAAAGTAATTTGATGGTTTGTTTTTTGTGAAAACATTGAAAATGACGTGACATAGGAAGGACCTTTTCAATAAAAAAAAGGGAAAATGGCCAAAATAGCCCGTTGACCGGGCGTTTTGCACAAATAGCCCTCTCCACCCTCTTTGGAGAGAGGGGTCACGGTTCCCAACATGCCTGAACCGTCTCCCGAGAGGCTTCCCATTTCAGCCAACAGAGGACCGCCACGTCATCACCCACACTCTCTCTCCTTCTCTCCTCATTAATTATTTCCCTGACCCGTCTCTCTCCTTCTGTGACCCGTCTCTTTCAGCCACCGGAGAAGACGAAAGAGAGATGAAGTTCCACCGGAGAAGACGAAAGAGAGATGAGACCCGTCTCTCTCCTTCTGTGACCCGTCTCTCTCCTTCCCTGACCCGTCTCTCTCTTCTGTGACCCGTCTCTCTCCTTCTGTGACCCGTCTCTCTCTTCAACTCGCCGGAGAAGACGAAGTTTCCTGTGACGTTTACCGGAGACGTGCCGGAGGTGGTTCATCGAAAAAAAAAACCCAGCTTCAGCTTCGTATAGGAGTGAATCATCAAGCACTGGAAATGATGATTCTGGACCAGGTTTGAATGGTTGGATTTAACATGTGGAAGAAAACAACCGTTAATAATAATCTGAAGGCAAGCAAAGCAAGAAAACAAAATCGTTGAATTGTTGAGGAAGTGTGGGGGTGGATGAATGGATACATGATACAGGCTTTTCTATAAAACTATTATGATAAAGCAATTCCAACACTTGATATAGATACATGATATTCGTGTTCTGTGCCGTTGGAGAGACGGAAAGCATCATCCGGGTATCGTTGGGTGGGTGGCGTCTCCAAGACGGGAGAGAGAGGAGAGAGGAGAGAGAGTGTCAGGGGTAATTATTAGAAAGAGGAGAATAAAAGGAGAGAGAGTGAGTGGGTGATGAGGTGGCGGTAAGTTATTGGTTGGAGTGGGAGACGTCTCGGGAGACGTCTTGGAAGGTGTGACCCGTCTTTAGGAGACGGGTCAAGGGGCTATTTATGCAAATCACTCGGTCAACGGGCTAATTTGGTGATTTTCCCTAAAAAAAATTGCAAGTGGTTATTAGGATTGGAATAGTCAAGATGGTCAAAGCGTCTACAGTGAGTTATAACAGTTGGCACCCAACGTAACCGTCAAAACCCACTTTCCCCTGTCTTTCATCCTCCCAGCTGTCTCCTTATCACCACTCACTCCGTGTGTAATGCGCTTATCATACCATACTCAGTCCTCTATCTCTATCTATATCTGTATATCTATATATATAACCAATATTAATTTCACATTCACTCACTACCAAGTACCATCTCAAACAATAATTCACACACACAATCATTAATCATTAATCATTAATCATTAATCATTACTCATCATCATTTATGTCTACCTTTATCCAATTCAACTCTCCGTACACTACTTCACTCTCTGCTGAAAACACTCCAACTGAATATTCTTGTTCAACTTCTGACTACAGCACTGGAGCAAGCTTTTCCGACGAGGAGGTCGTCATGCTGGCGTCACAAAACCCAAAGAAGCGAGCTGGAAGGAAGAAGTTCAGGGAAACACGTCACCCGGTTTACCGGGGAGTCCGACGGAGGGATTCCGGCAAGTGGGTGTGTGAGGTTAGAGAGCCTAATAAGAAAACAAGGGTGTGGCTCGGGACGTATCCGACTGCTGACATGGCAGCCAGAGCTCATGACGTGGCGGCTTTGGCTATGCGGGGCCGGTCCGCGTGTTTAAATTTTGCTGACTCGTTGTGGCGGTTGCCGGTTCCGGAGTCGAGTAATGTGAAGGATATTCAGAAGGCGGCGGTCAAGGCGGCCGAGGCTTTTAGACAAGTAGAATCTGATGTGACACTGACGGAGAAAAATAAGGACTCGGCAGGAAAGGGTATTTATGTGGATGATGAGAGTGTTTTTGGGATGGAGGGAATTCTTGCTGACATGGCAGAAGGGTTGATGTTACCGCCACCTTGGACTGTCGGGTGTGAGGATGACGTGGATTTTTGTTTTAACGCGCCATTATGGAGTTTTTGAATTTAGGGTTGGACCACTGGAATATGAATATGATATCGGTCGGGACACCCGTCGCAACGCACGGAAATCCCCACTAGTATAT
This sequence comes from Ambrosia x helenae, assembly GCA_030844895.1. NCBI lineage: Eukaryota > Viridiplantae > Streptophyta > Magnoliopsida > Asterales > Asteraceae > Ambrosia > Ambrosia x helenae. The sequence goes on along the minus strand of CM061233.1, from coordinate 129,864,420 downwards.
ATAATATGCACTTCTTTTTCTCTCTCTATTATTTTGAAACAAGACCACCAGATACTACACATATTTTCCTCTCTATTATCTTCAAACAAGATCAAACAACCCCCCCCCCCCCCGCGCCACCATCGTCGTTTAAAATGTTATACCCATATGTCTTTCGAGATCGTGGGGTGTATATAATCGGAATTTTTGATTCTGTGGTGAAGTCTTATTCCTCGTCTAACAGGTTCTTAAACAATATCTTTGGTTTGTTTTAGTGATTCTGAAGAAGAATTAAAAAAGGGTTTAAAGAATGAATTTATCTTTGATTGCATTGTTCAAAAGAACGAATTGTTGGGTGATGCAAAATATTTAGGGGTTTTCAACCGTGGTGCTGGTTTTTGTTCATGGCGGGTTGGATTTTCAGTCAATGGTGGTGTAGAGTTTTCTGGTGGGTTCATGACGGGTGAAAGAGACAGTGATCATGATTTAGGAGGTTACCAGTGTTCATGAAGAAAAAGACGTCGGTGGTGGTGGTTTTTACATCAACGTAAACATGCACAAAGACTCTCAAAATAGGTTTGCTATCAAGATCTTTCTTGTGGTTTTTTTTTTCTTTCGATCTGATTATTTTTTAATATTCAAAGATGACGTTGATGTTGATTTAGAAAGGGAGAAGAAGTTGGATTTTTTTTTCATAATGAATGGTACACTAGTGTACTACCAATTTTATAGATTTTTGTTGGGTTAGTTACAATGGTGTAGTATGAATTTTATAGATATTCGTTATTTACAATGATGTAATATAAATATAATTGACATTGTGGGGTATTTACAATGGTGTAATACAAATTTATAGAAGTTATTAGTTATTTTTACACTAGCGTAATACGAATGTATAGATGTTTGTTGGTTATTTACACCGGTGTAATACGTATTTATATATGTGACGCATATTTGAAAGAAAACTCTGAGGGTATGAGTTCTATTTTTTTATGAGAGGGAAATTATTTGATGTGATGTGTCAAAGAGGGGAGATAAACAAAATATTTGTATTGCCTAATATACCTAAACTACCCTTATTGGAGTATTTTTTATTTAAAATAACTAATAAAATCGTGTGTTTACTTCTCATTTTCTAAAGCTAATAACCAATTTAGCAACTCATGTTATGTCTATTTTCTTATATTTAGGGCACGTTTGGATAAACTTATAACTTATTACTTATCTCCTTTTCAAAAAGTCACACATTCCTAAATTATAATTTATCTCATTTTCGACCTCATTTTCACCTTATTCAAACCTAAAAAGTCATTTTCAAACCACCATGTAAACACTTTTAAAATAACTTATGACTTTTAAAAAAAGTCATAAGTTATAAGAAGGTGAAAATAAGGAGAGCCAAACACTCTCTTAGGTTATGTAATTTTCATTTGAATCTTTTTCTCTATTTATATAATTTAATTAAATAACACATTTTCTCTAAACTTTGTCTGTATTTAAAAAACCTCTCACATGTGATTCTCCATTCTTGTCTTTATAACCCTATCTTACTCAGAAACACTTAATTCACTGTACAGCTCGCGAGTTATTCGAGACCGGCTTGATAAAATGTTTGAAACAAGCCGAGCCGAGCCTTATCGAGCTTGAGCCTAAAACAAAACTTGTTTATTTAACGAGCCCGAGTTCGAGCTTGGCTTGTGAAGCTCGTCAGGCTCGCCGAGCTTTATCGAGCTTTAATGTAATACTAATACTTAATATTACTTGCCCCAATTTAAATTTGTTTAGTAAACGAGCTGAGCTTGAACTTCAATTATCGAGCTCACAAACCTAAAGGAGCATATCATTTATAATATATTAATCTAATATATTAAATAATAAACGTGACGCTTTAAAGCCTAGTTGAATTCAGCCTCAACCCAGCTCGTTTGCATCCTTAATTACAGAGAGAGTGTTGAAAGTTGAAACACCATACGTGTGTTCACTTTTTGGATAACAATGAATAATGAATTAGATTGTGATGAACACATTTGCGTTCACATGTAAGAGCGTTCACATTCTATGTTCTTATGAATACTCTAATAAAATTAAGTGATGGCCCGAGGAGAAACAAAAGTAATTTGATGGTTTGTTTTTTGTGAAAACATTGAAAATGACGTGACATAGGAAGGACCTTTTCAATAAAAAAAAATGCAAGTGGTTATTAGTATTCGAATAGTCAAGATGGTCAAAGCGTCTACAGTTAGTTATAACAGTTGGCACCCAACGTAACCGTCAAAACCCACTTTCCCCTGTCCTTCATCCTCCCCAGCTGTCTCCTTATCACCACTCACTCCGTGTGTAATGCGCTTATCATACCATACTCAGTCCTCTATCTCTATCTATATCTGTATATCTATATATATAACCAATATTAATTTCACATTCACTCACTACCAAGTACCCGATCATGTTCTTAGAAGATCTTCGAGACCCAAATAATAAGTAAGTAAACCAAGATCTTGCATACTAAACTTACTTTTCATTTGCTCCTTGAATTTGTTAATTTCAGCAAGACTTGAACCCGTCACGATCAAGTCATCAACATAAATACCAACTATGGTTAGATCGCCTTTAGCAACTCTTTTATAAACCGCCGGTTCACGCGCACACTTAATAAAACCGTACGACTTCAATGTCGCATCCAACTTCTCATTCCAAGCTCTTGGAGCTTGTCGTAACCCGTACAACGCCTTCTTTAAACGATAGACCATGTGTTCTTTACCCGGAATAATGAAACCTTCGGGTTGCTTAACGAAAACCGTCTCCTTCAAATCTCCATTTAAAAATGCCGACTTGACATCTAAATGGAATACGCGCCAACTATTACGAGCCGCCAAAGCTAGAATTAATCGAATCGTCTCCATTCTCGCGACCGGGGCGAACACCTCTTCGTAGTCTACGCCGTGTTCCTGAACATACCCCTTCGCTACTAATCTCGCTTTATGCTTTATCAAACATCCGTTTGCATCCCGTTTCACCTTAAAAACCCACTTAACACCTATCGCTTTCGTTGCAGCGGGTAGATTACATAACATCCATGTATCATTTTCTTCAATTGATGCTAGCTCAGCTTTCATTGCGTTCTGCCATTCTTTCAGGTTTTTTGCATCATTAAAATTCACAGGTTCATCACCTATTTGTATTGGCTCTTGTTCTTGCATCATCACAAAATTTTCATATCTTTTTGGTAAGACAGTAGGTCTCGTAGATCTTCTAGTTGTTGGAATAAGATTTTGCTCATCATTTTCTTCATTATGGTCTGACTTTTGATCTTCGATTTCAATAGAGTCTTCAACAACTTCATCATTATTTGGCCCAAAGTTCCCATGTTGATCTGGTTCGGCAGCAACATCGGTTTCTTGATTGACCACAGGTTCATCTCCATACTGTACCCGGAACTCGATCCATTCAGGTCCAACACCGATTTCTAGATTGTGCTTATGACCAGCCCATTCAAATTTAGTTCTCTCATCAAATTTGACATCCCGACTCACATGTAATTTTTTATTCGCCGGGTCAAATAAGCGATACGCCTTTGAGCCAGATTCACTGCCAATATAAACGAGTAACTTACTACGATCATCGAGTTTCGTAGTGTTGACCGAGGGAACCTTCATGTACGCTTTGCATCCAAAAACACGTAAATGCTTGATATTTGGCTTCTTCCCGTGCAAAGCTTCATATGGAGTCATGTCTTTTAACGCCTTTGTTGGAGATCGATTCAAAATATAAACGGCGTGTAGCGCCGCTTCACCCCATAAATTTTGCGGTACACCCATGCCTTTCATCATGCTCCTCGTGGTGTTCAAAATCATTCGGTTCCGCCTTTCAACAACGCCGTTTTGTTGTGGCGTGTATGGCGCGGTAAAATATCTTCGAATACCGGTTTCATTGCAAAACGAAGCGAATAAGCCGTTTAAAAATTCGCCACCACGATCACTTCTTAACGCCTTTAATTTTAGTGAAAATTGAAGCTCGACCTCCTGTTTAAACTTCTTAAACAACACCAAAGCATCATTCTTATTTTTTAACGTGTAAAACCATATATATCTTGTGTGGTCGTCTACAAATAAAATAAAATACCGATTTCCACTCAAAGTGGGCGGGTTAATCGGACCACACAAGTCGGTATGAATTAACTCTAATGGTTTTGAGGCACGGTAGGACGCTTTGTTAGGAAACGGGTCACGAGTTTGTTTCCCCAACATGCAAGCATCACAAATATGTTCACCTTTCATAGTTTGAATTTTGCCCCGTACCATCTTTTTATTTTTCATATCCGAAATTGATTGAAAATTTAAATGTCCGAGCCTAGCATGCCAAAGCCATGCTCGTTCATTTATGGATGATAGAAAACATACCGGGGATCCAACACGAAGAGAGATTTTGTATAGCCGGTTCGGTGCACGTGGGACTTTCATTAAAATTCTTCCATCTTCTTCATACACCCATAAGTGGTTGTTCTCCATCCAAACTTTGTTTCCATTTTCCGTCATTTGTCCAAGGCTTAGAATATTGCTTTGTAGCTCCGGAATAAAATACACATCACTTACGATCCTTTGTTCCCCGTTCTTGCAATTGAAGACAATAGAGCCTTTTCCACAAATTCTAACCTTTGAACCGTCACCGAATTTGACAAGACCACTTATACTCTTATCCAATTCCGAAAAGAGTGATTCCAAACCCGTCATATGATTTGAAGCCCCGTTGTCCAAATAGAAAATTGAATCATCTTTCGGATCATTTGCATATGCCTTAGGATGCACCTTTTCTTCGTTTAACATGATTTCTAAATTTGAAATCGATGCCATCATAAGCGTCGGCTCGTCATCACCGACTTGATTTAAATTTACCTCCGGTTGAGCTTGTCGAGTACATTCCCACGAGTAGTGACCTTTATTGTTACACGAGAAACAAGTGATGTTTCTTTTGTCTCGACCTCTTTCATTCCCGTTTTCACCTCCACGGTTACCTCGATTGTTGTCATTGTTGCCACGAGCTTGATTGTTGCGATAGTCGCCGTTTTGTTGATTCCTACCGCGTCCTCGACCACCCCCTTGGCCTCGACCACGTCCTCGACCACGAAAATTGTTACCACGTCCTCTTCCGGATTGGTTTCTTCTATCTTGATCGGTTTTTCGTTGGGGTTGTGAATCGACATTAGAAAGCATTAACTTTCCCATTTGTTCGGCCGCAACCTCTCGTCCCTTTACTCGTTCCTCAAACGCTTTCAAACGACCAATGCAATCTTCTACCGTCATCGTATCGAGCTCCGCAAATTGCTCGATAGTAGCAACAATTGCGATGAACTTATCTGGCATACTATCCAGCAGCTTTTTCACTTGTGTTTTATCATCCAAATTTGAACCCAAGCTTCTAAACTTGTTTGCAATTTCAGACAATTTTCCCGCAAACTCTTCAACCGTCTCTGTTTCCTTCATCTTCAATTGATCCAAGTCTCTCTTTAGAGTTTGGAGCCGAGCTTTCTGTACTCGGTCGGCACCTAAAAAGCGCACCCGTAGTGCTTCCCAAATTTCGCTTGCACTTCGAGTTGTTGCAACTTGAGACAAAATATTTTCGGGAAGTGCCGAGTATATTATTGCCCGTGCAACCTTGTTCTTCTTCGCATCAACGGCGTCTCCGGTCACCGGATCCACCGCTTCCCACAAGTCTTGAGCATCGAGTATCGCCTCCATCATAACCGTCCATGTATTATAATTTGTACTTGTTAACTTTGGACAAACAAGATTCGAAGTTCCTGTTCGTTCATGAAGCACCATAGCTTGGTTAGGTTGGTCTCCACCTTCGTTTGCCATTCTGCTTCTAGATATGGATCAATTTAACCTCTTGAAAATAATGGGAATACTACTGTTTGCAAAGCAACACTTAAATCTTGATATCTTCTCTACCACGAAACACAATTATTTTGCTGCAACTCACAATCAAACCAAGAATGGTCTTGCAAGTAATCTTTCCACCGGATACTTAATAGAGTCACGATCAGACTTCAGCCACACCAGGCAGTCTCGTGATCAATCTTCAACACGGCAGCGGTCTCTCGCTTACACAGCAGCAATATCGAGCCTCGGATCGGTGTGGCTCTGATACCAATTGTTAGAAACGGAAACAACGGTATCGAGCAACAAACAAACTAACTCACGAATGGCAACTTATTATTAATAAAAGTAGAAGTTACAGACTCAATGGGATAAATTATATTCCCTACCAATCGACCTATATATAATACTAATTCTTGAGTTATTTGATACAAACTCAAACACCTAATAGTTATCTCTAAACTTTGGATAAACCAAAAACATACCAATCCTACTAAGACATAAAAAGATGGACCGACTCAAATAATAAATAAAGATTAAATAAAAACTTCATTTATTGTTAGAAACGGAAACAACGGTATCGAGCAACAAACAAACTAACTCACGAATGGCAACTTATTATTAATAAAAGTAGAAGTTACAGACTCAATGGGATAAATTATATTCCCTACCAATCGACCTATATATAATACTAATTCTTGAGTTATTTGATACAAACTCAAACACCTAATAGTTATCTCTAAACTTTGGATAAACCAAAAACATACCAATCCTACTAAGACATAAAAAGATGGACCGACTCAAATAATAAATAAAGATTAAATAAAAACTTCATTCACCCCCTTAATCTTTGTTTGATCCACCAAGATCCACCATGCCAAGTAACTTTCGCATTTCTTCAAACTTCACACGAGGTAAGGCTTTTGTTAAGATATCGGCTCGTTGCTTGCTTCCTTCAATATGCTCAACACTAATCTCTCCATTCTTAACACTTTCTCTTATGAAGTGATACCTCGTCTTTATGTGTTTGGCTTTACCATGTAACACCGGGTTTTTAATTAGATCAATAGCCGATTTATTGTCTACCCGTAACAAGACCATTTCTTCCTTTCGACCGGTTAAATCACTTAGCAAACCTCGTAACCACAATGCTTGACACGCCGTTGTGGTTGCCGCCATAAACTCCGACTCACACGAAGAAAGCGCCACAGTTTGTTGCTTTTGAGAATTCCAAGATATTAACGCTTCACCGAGATAGAAAACCATGCCCGTTGTACTTTTTCCATCAACTTGATCCGTTGCGTAAGAACTATCACAATAGCCTCTTAGTTCCATCTTACTACTCTTCTCATAACTCAAACCATAATCAACGGTTCCGCGTATATAACGCAAAATATGTTTTACCGCTTTTAAGTGTGATAATTTCGGCTCTTGCATGAATCGGCTAGCTAAACCAACCGCGAAGCTAATGTCGGGTCTTGTGTGTGTCAAATACCGCAAGCTACCGATTAATTTTCGATAATCGGTCACATTAATTTCTTCACCGCCTTCGTCTCGGTCTAGATATAACCGATGCTCCATAGGATAACGAGTAGGATTACAATCGGACATTCCACCAAGTTTTAGAATCTTCTTTGCATACGATGCTTGCTTCAAAGTAATCCGATCATGCTCTTGTGACACGGCGAAACGGCGGCGATCTACAAGTTTAATAAAACCCTAGCTCCTCCGAAAGAATAGGAAGGCGAAACGGCGGCGATCTGGTTTTCTTCTCTGCATGGCGGCACGGGAACGTTACAAGGTTAACCAATGGTACGATGCTCCGACTAGGAACGGTAGAAGACACGATAACAAGCAATCTTCCTCGGCTCAGATCCAAGGAACGAAATTTTTCGTTTCTAATCTGCCTAATGGGTGTTCGTCTGCGGATCTGATCGGTGTACTCAAAGGTTATGGAGACATTATCGGTACGTATATTGCTCGGAAACTTGATAGGTTGGGTAAAAGGTTTGGATTCGTTTCGTTTCGCAACGTGAATGATCCTTTGGAGTTGGAACGGCAATTGAAAGATGTGTGGATCGGAAGCTATAAGTTGTTTATAGTATTGGCACGGTTCGTTGATGGTGAGAGGATATTGAGGAAAGATGAACAACAGTGGAAACCGGTGGATAAAGAAGGTCAAGGCGTGCATGATGACAATGTTTTTCCAGGTAGAGATGACGGTGGGGTGGAGAAGGAGAAGGCTAAATCTGATCCAAAGAATGGGAACAGGTCGTACGTGGATACGTTGTTGAATAAGGAGGTGAACCTAGATGTGTCTGAGGTGTTGTTGGAAGATACTACTATGGCTTTCAGCGATATCATTGATACAGGGGTGGTTGTTAGGGTCAAGAAGTTTGAAGTGTTAGTTGATTTGAAGAAGATCCTAAAAGAGATTTCTGATCTGGACATAGAGATTAAGTATATTGGTGGCTTCTATGCGATGTTAGTATTCCGAGGAGGGGTCGAAAGAACGTTGTTTTTAGCTGGGAAGGAGGCTTGGACGGGGCTTTTTGATTATGTAGAAGCTTGGAACGGGCAGTTGATAAACTTCGAACGGATTGCGTGGTTGAAGATTTATGGTACGCCTCTTCACTTAGCTAGTATACAGGTTCTGGATAGTATTGCAGAGACAGTTGGACAGGTTATACAGGCTTCAGAATTCCCGGAAGATGGTAATGACCTGTCGTATGGGTGTGTGGGGGTGATGGTTAATTCTGTTGATAGGATTAGTAAAAAGGTCAAGCTAAAGTGGAAAGAATTGAACTTCGAGGTGATGGTAGAGGAGGATGTGGGGGAGTGGAGTCCTGATTGTCTTTTTGATTTGGAAGAGGAAGATAGTGTCAATCTGAGGGACGAACCTATGGTTGAAGAGGAGGAGCAAGTGGAAGTGGGTCAGGAGGTTCTGCATTCTGAACCGGAGGTTGTTAGTGGAGTGCAGGAAAATAGTAATGTGATCGCTGGTTTGGAGGAAGGGCTTGTTGGGTTGGGAAATGAGGGTGTAAGGAATAAAAAGAAAGGTAGGAAATTTTCCAGGAGGCGTAATTCAAGTGGTAGTAGGAATGGTTCACCAACTGGGCAAGAACGGCCACGAAAGAGGAGTCGGGAAGGGGAAGACGTGTTTGATCTGAATCGGTTCATCAATGTGGTTAAGTCTCCGGTCCAAGTTCATGAAGAGGGCAGATCGGTGAGTCTAGTGGATGATGATAATAATGGGCTGACAAATGCAGAATTTAGTGGAAATATTAATTCGGCTTTGGACCTGAATATTAATTTGGGTGTTGAAGTTGAAGTGGGGGAAACAATCGAGTTCGCAAAAGTGTTGGGCGCAGATAATATGGAAAAATTTAGGGATACTCTTATCAAGAAGGTTAGCGAAGAAGGTTTTCAAGTGGTGGACCAATGAATGTGTTGTCCATCAATATTCGAGGGTTGGGTTGCGTCAAAAAAAGTGATTGGGTGCGTAGGTTGCGTGTTAGTAATGAGGTGGGGATGGTGTTGATGCAAGAGTCGCAGTTTGCTTCATTAGATGGTGTGGATCTTGGTCGGTTTTGGGGTCGTGGTGTTTTTGCGAGTGAGCATGTTGATGCTCTCGGGAGGTCGGGGGGTCTTGTCTCGATGTGGGACCCGAAGTTGTTTGCACTGTCTTCGGTTGTCAAACATAGGCGTTTTCTGTTAGTGCGGGGGGTGGTAAAAGGTAGTGATTCGGTTTTGAATGTTTTGAACGTCTATGCTCCTCAAAAAGCAGCCGAAAAGAGAGAGTTGTGGACCGAGTTGGAACAACTTATTAGCCATGAAGATGGGCCTTGGATCGTCGGAGGCGATTTCAATTGTGTTAGGGAGAGATGCGAGCGAAGGAATTCTTATTTCAACGTGGCCATGGCAAATGATTTTAATGATTTTCTTGATAGGTGTATGCTTCAGGAGTATGGTTTGCGTGGTCGTAAATTCACGTTTGTCGCTGGGAACAAGTGTAGTAGGATTGATCGAATTTTTGTGTCGTGGAATTTTCTAAACGAGTGGCCGAATGCGGAATACCGGGCTCTCGGGAGGGATGGTTCGGACCATAGTCCACTGATCTTGAAGGTGACGTATAATAATTTCGGCTCTAAACCGTTTAAATTGTTTAATTCTTATTTGTCCAGGGACGGTTTCGAGGAGTTGGTTAATAATGTTTTGGAGGATTACGTGGATACCGGTCAAGCAGATATTAACTTCATGAACAAGCTTAGAGCGGTAAAGAAGGCAATTATAAGTTGGAAGAAAAATGTGGACGTCAAAGAGGTAGAGGAGGAGGAGAACTTGCTTAAAGAACTATTTGATCTTGACTGTGCTGTTGAGGAGAGAGATTTGACTGAGGCAGAGTCTTGGGTGTATGAGGAAGCTAAGGTGAGGATCCGTGAACTAAAAGACATCAAGTTGAAAGACGTTCGTCAAAAAGCTAAGGTTCGTTGGGCTAAAGACGGGGACGAGAATTCTAGTTTCTTTCATGGGATGGTTAATAAGCGTCGGGTTGCAAATAATATTCCGGGCTTGGTGGTTAATGGGTCATGGGAAACTAAACCTTCACTGATTAAAAAAGCGGTGTTCGGGTTCTATAGGTCGAAGTTTAAGGAGGACGAGGTTGTTCGACCGCATTTGAATTGTCATGATTTGAAACAGTTATCAGAGCCGAAAGCTGCGGGTCTTATTCGTCCATTCACGGTAGAGGAGATTAAGGTGGCAGTTTTTGATTGTGGGGGAGATAAAAGTCCGGGACCGGATGGGTTTACATTCTGCTTTATTAAAAAGTTTTGGAACCAGCTTTCAGGTGATTTTGTTAAAATTTTTGATGAGTTCTTTCATTCTGGCAGAATTAATAAAGGTGTTGGATCTTCTTTCATCACTTTGATTCCTAAGGTTAGTGATCCTGTTAATCTTAGTGAATATCGTCCGATTAATCTTATTGGAGTGGTGAGTAAGGTGATATCTAAAGCATTAGCAAATAGGCTCAGATTGGTCATGGGTGATATTACGAATGAGACCCAATCGGCGTTTCTTTCGGGTAGATATATCTTAGACGGGCCGTTAATTATTAATGAGATTTTGGCTTGGGCAAAGAAAGTTGGTAAGAAGCTTTTTTTCTTCAAGATCGATTTTGAGAAAGCATATGATAACGTCAACTGGGAATTTTTGATATCGATTTTGCGTCAGCTTAACTTTCCTGATTTGTGGTGTAATTGGATTAGAGGGGTTCTTATGTCTGCCCGGTCAACAGTTTTGGTTAATGGTTCTCCTACGTTTGAATTCAACTGCGAGAAAGGTCTTAGACAAGGAGATCCTATCTCTCCTTTTCTGTTTGTTATCGTTATGGAAGCTTTTTCTAGTCTGCTTAGAAGAGCGGCTCATCTCGGGGCTTTTAACGGGGTTCGGCTTCCTAATAATGGGCCAGAGGTGACTCACTTATTATATGCGGATGACGCCATGGTGATGGGAGAATGGTCTCAGTTTAACATTAGAAGTCTTAGAAGGATTCTGAGGATTTTTCATATGTGCTCGGGGCTTAGATTCAATATTAATAAGTCCACTATTTTTGGAGTGGGGTTGCGTAACGAGGATGTGTTGGCTGAGGCAAATAACTTGGGTTGCAAGTCTGGTGAGTTACCGTTTAAGTATTTGGGGATTTTAGTGGGGGCGAATATGAATCGGATTGGTAATTGGGAGTCCATTGTGAAGATCTTTGATTCTCGCTTGTCTAAATGGAAGGCCAATATTCTTTCCATGGGTGGTCGTGTTGTGCTCATTAAATCTGTTCTCCAAAGTCTTCCCATGTATTACTTCTCTCTTTATAAAGCTCCGGTGGGGGTTATTAAAGCATTGGAATCCAGAATGAAGCGGTTTTTATGGGGAGGTAGTGATGAAGTGCATAAAGTTCACTGGGTGGCGTGGGACTTAGTTACTAAATCGATAAACGATGGTGGGTTGGGTATTAATTCTCTCGAAGAAAGTAATGTAGCTATTCTTCTCAAATGGCTATGGCGTTTTCGGACGGAGGGTGAAGCATTGTGGCGTAGGGTCATTGTGGCCATTCATGGTTCGACTAGACGTTGGGAAGTTTACCCGGCTAATGGTCAAATCCCTAGTACTTGGACTAAGTTGGTGCGGACAGGTATGAGAACTAAAGTTCAAGACGTTAGTTTTTCCAACTTGATCCGTGGCGTTTTAGGAGATGGTAAGACTATTCGGTTTTGGATTGATCCTTGGATTTGTCAAGAGCCGCTCAAGGATAGGTTCCCTAATTTGTTCCGTAGAGAAAGACATAAATGGTGTCTAGTTTCAGACCGCATTGGGTACGTGCAGGGCTATAGGAATGTTACGTGGAGCTGGAATGTTTATCCAGCTTCGGAGAATGAAAGTGTGGAGCTGGTCGAGTGTTATAGATTGATTTCGGAGGTCCAGCTTGTTGATAAAAGGGACGAGTGGTGCTGGTTTCAAGGTGGTGCTCGGGAGTACTCTGTTAGGGAGGCTAGAGTTTGGTTAAAAAGCTCGGTGGGGCTGAATGTGGTTAACAGGTTTACGTGGTGCAAGTGGTTGCCGTCAAAGGTTAATTTGTTTATGTGGCGAGCTAATATGGATAGGATTCCTACCAAGGCGGCGCTTAGACGAAGAAATATGACATTTGGAGATGGATTGTGTGTTCTGTGCAATGATGTGGAGGAGGATATAGATCATGTTTTTACCGGGTGCAGTTTCGCTTGTGGTGTTTGGAGTGGTATCACGGCTTGGTGCAAACTTCCTCCTCTTTTTTGGTTCTCGATTATTGACATTCAAAATTGGTTGGATCAAGTTGTTATGGCTGAGAAGAAAAAGATCATTGTGTACGGGGTGTTTGTGATGGCGTGTTGGAGGATATGGAAGGCTCGTAACGATCATATATTTCGTAATGTTGAAGTGAAGGTTCCACAAGTGGTGGCGGATATTAAAAGTCTTGCCTTTTTATGGTTCAATAGTAGGTTTAAAGATGGTAGCGTAGATTGGAAATCATGGTGTAAATTCAGTTTTGATTGATGTAGTTTTGCGGTTTTCGCTCTATCTTGGAGCGTCCGCGTTTTAATGAAGTTTAACTTTCAAAAAAAAAAAAACTCACTACCAAGTACCATCTCAAACAATAATTCACACACACAATCATTAATCATTAATCATTAATCATTAATCATTAATCATTACTCATCATCAATTATGTCTACCTTTATCCAATTCAACTCTCCGTACACTACTTCACTCTCTGCTGAAAACACTCCAACTGAATATTATTGTTCAACTTCTGACTACAGCACTGGAGCAAGCTTTTCCGACGAGGAGGTCGTCATGCTGGCGTCATAAAACCCGAAGAAGCGAGCTGGAAGGAAGAAGTTCAGGGAGACACGTCACCCGGTTTACCGGGGAGTCCGACGGAGGGATTCCGGCAAGTGGGTGTGTGAGGTTAGAGAGCCTAATAAGAAAACAAGGGTGTGGCTCGGGACGTATCCGACTGCTGACATGGCAGCCAGAGCTCATGACGTGGCGGCTTTGGCTATGCGGGGCCGGTCCGCTTGTTTAAATTTTGCTGACTCGTTGTGGCGGTTGCCGGTTCCGGAGTCGAGTAATGTGAAGGATATTCAGAAGGCGGCGGTCAAGGCGGCCGAGGCTTTTCGACCAGTGGAATGTGATGTGACGCTGATTAAAGAAAACAAGGAGTTGGCAGGAAATGGTATTTATGTGGATGATGAGTGAAGAGGTATAAGTAATTATACCGCGGCTCACTCAGGAACGAGCTCAGGACACCATGATATGACCAAGTGGACTGACCGAAGGAAAGTACAAATCTCTCCCGGAAGTCAAAAGACTCCGAATGATAGTACGAAGGGGGGTCCGAAGTATAGTACAACTTGGCTGACTAGTATAAATACCCCCTCTAAAGTACAATGGACATACGAACTGACACACTCCGAACTCACTTTCTCTCTCTACTTTCTCTCACTAGAAAAATACTTATCCTCACGCCGGAGGGTGGTTACAGAGAGGCCCTCCCTCCTCCTCTGTAACGAGCCTAACGGTCTTTTACCTTGTGCAGGTTTAAGCTTAGGTTCGGAGCATCTAGATCCATCTCAAGTCGTGCCTGTTTTGACTGTAATCTCAGGTTCGTCCACTTTTTGGATCTTCAATTGGCGCCATCCGTTTGTACAACCGTTTTCTATACCCCTAAAAGGTAAAGATCTCGACGGTTTTTTCCCATGGCGGCTTTATCCGAAGATTTCGTTATCGAAGATATCACAAACACTGAGCAGGGCGACGGAGCAACCACTGTTGCGTCCTCTGTTGTACTAACCCCGTCTGCAGGGCTCACCAACGTTTCTCGAACTCCTCAAGATACCGTACCAGAGTTTGATGCAGACTTTCTACTGAAAAATCGTGACTTCTTGCTGCAACTTAAAGCACAACAAGAGAAAGAGGCAAAACTTAAAAGTGTGCAGGTAAACTTATTCTCCACCGACGGAGCTCAAGCACCATCCGGCCATGGTACGGGCCCTGTTGCACAAGTAACTTACTCCACCGTGGTTACTACTCCCGACCTAGGGACCCCGCAAGGGAGCTGTTTCCCATCGGGACACCACGCAGTCACGCAACCTGTCACCACAGTAGCAAAACGACCAGCCGTCACAACCGCGGAAGATGATCTTACCACTCCTTATCGCCCAGCCTATATGGCTGCATACTCCAAATTCGCCCCCCGCATCGCCAGTGCTCCTCTACCGGCAAAACTAAAAATGCCTACAACAATCAAAAGATATGATGGAACATCGGATCCGGATGATCACATCCATGATTTTGGAGGAGCCGCAGAAATCGAACTATGGCCCATGCCTGCATGGTGCCACATGTTCGCCCAAACCCTTACGGGGGCGGCTAGGGTATGGTTCGATGGGTTAGCATCAGGTGAGATTGCGAACTGGACGGAACTTCGCCGCGCTTTTTTACAAAATTTTTCCCAGCAACGGCGATGCTCGAAAGACATCACCGAGATCCACAACATCCGTAGAAAAGACGGCGAATCATTAGAGAAGTTTATAGACAGGTTCAACAAGGAGAGTATGCAGATTAGTGGAGCTGTTGATCAACTACGGATATCCGGCTTTTGCCACGGAGTCCGGAATAATCAGCTCGTGGAAAAGCTACATGAAGATCTCCCAAAAACCATGGAAGTGTTAATGGAACGAGCGCGAGCTTTTGCTCGAGGGAAGAGTGCTTGTAGCCAAACGTATGACAACGAGTATCGCTCTTCTTCAAGAAGCAGCTCGTGGAAGAAAAGCTCGGGAGCTCCAGGTTCGGATCGAAACAACTCCTGGGGTAAAAACAGATCCCAACCTTACTCCAGAAGTGATAAAAGTTCCACCGGTCGAAGTTCCTCCTCACACCGGGGATCAAGCTATTCCGAACTATTAAAATCTCCCAGTGAAATACTGAGCACGGAAAACGTCGACTTCCCAAAACCCCCGAGGCAAAAACCCACATCTGACAAAAACACCAAGAAGTATTGTGATTACCATCGAGCCAGGGGGCACGACACGGATGACTGTTGGTCCTTAAAGCAAGAAATTGAGAAGGCCCTTAAAGCAGGCAAACTGTCGCATCTGGTAAAAGAAATCAAAGAAGGGAAAGCAAGCGTGGCAAACATCCCGAATCCAAATGATCAAGCTGGAATACATATGATTCGAACCCTCAAACAGCAGGGGGTTAAAAGGAACAACGATCATATCATGGCTTGGATGGCTCAGCCAATAACTTTCCCCTCCATCCCGCCGGACGATTACAAGGAAGGCCCGATCGTTGTATCCGGGATCGTGGCTGGCCATAAAACTCACCGAATTTACGTGGATGGGGGAAGTGCCTCCGAGATAATGTACCTTCAATGTTTCCAGTTATTAGCAGAAGCTTCGCAGCAACGGCTTATTCCTGTCTCCATGCCCCTCGTCAGCTTTTCAGGAGAAATTGTCCAACCAATCGGACAATTGTCTCTTCCAGTTACATTCGGCTCCGGATCATTACAAAGAACAGTTATCCTCACCTTTTTAGTGGTCGGTTCAAGATCAGTGCACAATATAATATTGGGTAGACCGGGAATGAAAGCATTCGGAATGGTAACATCTACCATCCACGGAGCTTTAAAATTCCCAACAGAGAGGGGGATAGCCACCTTGGAGTCTGAAGTAGGGCTCGGTATATCCGAGGTACGGCAGTCTTTAGGTCCAGTAAATGATGATGATAAAGAGGGAGGAACGGGGTCCGAAATTGTTGAAAAATGGTCGGTACATCCAAGGTTTCCGGAACAAAAACTATCCGTTGGTGCACAGCTTCCCACTAAAGCCCGAGAAAAGTTATGGAATCTGCTCTCGAATTCACTAGATGTTTTTGCATGGGAACACTCGGATATGACCGGAGTTCCACGAAGCCTAGCAGAGCACAAGTTAAACACTTATCCTGGTGTAAAGCCAGTAGCCCAGAAAAAGCGGAGCATGGCTCCTGATCGTGTAAAAGCCATTGCAGAAGATGTGAAGAATCTGTTGAAAGCCGGTATCATTCGGGAGGTACGATACCAAACCTGGGTAGCCAATCCTGTGCTCGTCAAAAAGCAGGATGGAGCCTGGAGAATGTGCGTCGATTTTAAAGATCTGAATAACGCATGCCCAAAAGATTGTTACCCCCTCCCAGAGATTGATGTAAAGGTAGATGCCGTGGCCGGGTTCCGATTGAAATGCTTTCTTGACGCCTATAAAGGCTACCATCAGATTCAGATGGCCGAAGGTGATGAAGATAAAACAGCATTTGTCACAAGCAACGGCCTGTACTGTTACACTAAGATGCCGTTCGGACTTAAAAATGCTGGGGCTACCTATCAAAGATTGATGGATTCAGCCTTCAAAGATCAGATAGGAAAGAATCTTGAAGTTTATGTTGACGATGTAGTGATAAAAAGCATGACTGAAGACTCCATGATCGAAGATATTAAAGAAACCTTTACCAAGCTGCGGGAGATCAATATGAAGTTGAATCCCAAGAAATGTTCTTTTGGCCTCGAGGAAGGGAAGTTCCTGGGAGTAATGATGGCTCGAGATGGCATAAAAGCCAACCCAGAGAAGGTCGAAGCAGTCTTAAAAATGCAACCGCCAAAGTGCCTAAAAGAAATGCAGTCCCTAAATGGGCGTCTCGTGGCCTTACACCGTTTCCTCTCGAAGGCTGCCGAAAGAACGCTCCCCTTTATGAATGTTTTAAAAAAGAGCTTGGGAAAAGAAAAATTCGAATGGACCCCGGAGGCAGACGTTGCCTTCGAGGAGTTAAAAAAGTGTTTGGTAAACCTACCCGTCTTAACCGCTCCCGAACCAGGAGAAACGTTAACGGTATATCTCTCGGCTTCAGAGGGAGCAATATGTTCCGTCCTCATTGTCACCCGAGCCACGATCCAGAAACCGGTGTATTACATCAGTAGGGCCCTCCGAGAATATGAGGTCCGCTATCCGATACTTGAAAAGTTGGCCCTGGCACTCGTCCACACCTCCCGAAGACTTCGTCGATACTTTCAAGCATTCAATATTGAGGTACAGTCTGAACACCCAATACTGAACATCTTGAGAAAGCCCGAATCCTCTGGCAGAATGACCAAGTGGGCTATTGAGCTTGGGGCATTTGATATCACTTACAAAACACGTGGCCCGGTCAAGGGGCAGGCGGTAGCAGATTTCCTGGTTGAAGTCCCAAAAAACTTAATAGTTGAATCTATAACACCATCGGAGCCCACATGGTCTCTACATACAGACGGGGCTTCAGGCGCGGAAGGATCGGGAGCGGGCCTGGTTTTATGTGAATCCGAAGGACGAGAGCTGCTTTATGCAATACGCCTGAATTTCAAGAGTTCAAATAATGAAGCCGAATACGAAGCACTTCTGGCCGGGCTACGGCTGGCCAAAAAGGTCGGAGCCAAAAAGGTAAAAATATACCGTAATAATCACCAAAACTCCCTGCTAAATGCAAAGTACCATAAAAATCTAAAGTGCGTATACCTTTTCCAGGTTATTGCACATGTCGATTCTTTGCTGGTGGCAAACCAGATATCCGGGGACTACGAGGCTAAGGAATCAAATATGATTCTTTACTTAGCCGAGGTATGAGATCAATATGAATCTCCTAAAAACCTCAAACCTCAGTATGAAATCGGCTAATCATTGCTTCGTAATGCAGGCTAAAAAACTGATGAAACAGTTTGAAGCATGTCAGGTGGTACATATCCCCGGAAGCAAGAACAAGAAAGCAGACGCATTAAGTAAACTTGCCGCCACAACCACTGATATTGCAAACCAGGAAGTACACATGGAAGGACTACAAAGCCCAACGGTCCATGCAGTTGAGGTCTCATCAATCAACTCACAGATAGACAGTTGGATGACCCCCATAGTACAGTACTTAACAAACGATGTTGTTCCGGAAGATAAGGCAAAGGCTCGGAAGTTAAAGGTGAAAGCTCTCCAGTATCAGATGATAGACAACCAATTATACCGAAGGACGTTCCTAGGACCTCTTCTCAAATGCGTAGATTTGGACGAAGCTACGTACATTATTCAGGAAATCCACAGGGGGATATGCGGAATACACTCCGGTCCTAGAATGCTGGTGGCCAAGATAATGAATGCCGGATACTTCTGGCCCGGAATGCACAGTAGCGCCGTATCCGAACTCCAGAAATGCGACGAATGCCAGAGGCACGCGCCAGTAAGCCTTCGAGCCAAGAATAACCTAGTCCCGGTAACAGCGGCATGGCCGTTTCAACAATGGGGGATCGACATCGTTGGACCCTTTCCAAAGTCCACCGGAGGTATGAAATTCCTGCTAGTAGCTGTGGACTACTTCACAAAGTGGGTCGAAGCTCGACCACTCTCCAAAATTTCGGGAAAAGAAGTAAAGAAGTTCGTCTGGGAGCAGATAGTGTGTCGCTTCGGGCTACCTCAGACAATAATCAGTGATAATGGGAAGCAGTTTGCAGACAACCCCTTCAAAAAATGGTGTCAAGATCTGCATATCCAACAATCATTCGCCTCGGTGGCCCATCCGCAGGCGAATGGCCAAGTGGAACGCATAAACAGGAGCTTGGTCGAGGGGATAAAGAAAAGGCTGGGAAAAAGAAGAAGCGGCTGGGTGGATGAGCTCCCTAATGTCCTATGGGCTCATCGAACATTCACCAAAACCAGCACGGGAGAGACACCTTTCAGCCTGACATACGGGACTGAAGCAGTCATACCGGTTGAGATCGGGTCTCCTTCTCGCCGAATTCATAGCATCGAAAATAACGACAAAGAGCTCCGGATGAATCTTGACCTACTGGATGAGCGAAGGGAAGCCGCAGCTATCAAAGAAGCTCGGTACAAGCAGAAATTAGAAAAATTTTACAACTCCAGGGTAAAAGAAATCCGATTCAAACCTGGAGATTATGTGTTTCGATGCAATGAGGCAAGCGGTATGCAAAAAGGAAAGATGGCCGCGTCATGGGAAGGGCCGTATATCATCAAAACCGCAGGAGCAAAAGGTGCCTACACCCTCCAATCCTTAGAAGGGAAGGATATACCTCGCACCTGGAACGGTGTTCACTTGAAAAAATGCTATATGTAAGCATTACCAGCTTTTTACTTTAAGTATTTCGTTTTCTTATTGTAAAGTGGGATGTGCCATTCCCCACCTTTATTTCCTGTAATCATCCGAGACGTAACATACCTCGGTCGAATATTAATAAAAAAGCTGGTCTCTTTATTCTAAATACTAAGGTGCTAGTACAAGCCGCAGCTCAATAATGAGCTCGATATAACGAAAGCCATATGGTATGAAAAGTGTCGAAAAGGAGTAGCAAAAAGAGACGGACCAAAGTGGATAAATTTTGGTTCGGATCTCAACTAACCTAAAGCAAGCACCTAACTAAATCTTAAACAGCATATAACAAGGGGACAACTTAGAACACCAGCACGCGGCATGGATAACAGCCGCGTCCCGGTCAAGAAAACCCCACAAACCATGGTTAACACATATATAAAATCCGCGGATAAAATAAGGGCGTAGCTAGACACGTGGACGCACGACAAGATCGAGCTTCGACCCAATAAGTTGGCCGCTTTAGGGCCAAAGACATCATCTAAAAAACAGAAAATGACAAGTAATGTCATAAATCAAAGACATAGCCCGGGCCATGATAAGGCCCGGAATCAACCTGCATTAAAAGGAAAAAGTAATTCGAACCCAGCTAAAGGTTTCGAATCAGGTGGAACATGTCTAAAATATTACAAACACTCCGGATTCCATAAGGATCCGGATCAAATGATAATTGTTCAAAAAGAAAAGTTAAGAATCGAGCTTCAGCTCGTCAAAAGCCTCGGTCAGGGATTCAGGAGGGCCTGTGACTTGGTCGACCAGCTTGACAACCTTCGGAAAGACGAGGGAATCAAAGGCAAGTGCGGCAGCAGTAAGCTCTTCTTGGGCACCTTTCTTTATCAGGGGCATCTTGTCCAACGGAATCCCCTTCGCTGCTGCTGCATAACCGGCCTGCACACCAACGTTGAAGCCCAAGGCGTTCATGGCATTATTAACGTCACTAACGGCCTTCTTCATGATTGGCCCCTTGTGGACGTGATTCGCAATGAGCTGTGCCCCGGTGGTCAGGAAGAAAGTCTTGAGCCTGAATAACTCATCAATATTCCCAACCAGCTCTCTCTTCTCTTCTTTCCACGCCTCCTCATCTTCAGCCATCTTCTTCTCAGCCGCGGCATACACCTGCCGAGCCACCTTTTCTGCCTTCACGGCTTCGTCTCGTTCTGCACAAAACAAACAACAAAAGTTAAGTTAAAGCTAAAGGATAAGTCCAAACGACAAAAAAGACGTACCAGCTATTAAAACATCGGTACCTGTCCGAAGGTTGGCCATTGTGACCTCCATCTGCTTGAGAAGATCGGCAGTCTTCTTAGAATCAGCAGCAGCAGAGGCTTCGGAGTCCTGAAGCCTCTTCTTTAGAAGGTCAATCTCCTTAAGGGCTTTATCCCTTGCCTCGGCAGCAGAAGCAACGGCGGCCTGAGAAGAAGAGGCTTGGTTCTGAGCCTCCCTCAGGTTTTTCTTCAAGCTTTCCATGGCCGGGCCATGGTTGCAAGAGGCTCCCTTCCGCCGTAAGCGCTCGCGATCAACCTCGGCATCCGTCCACCGGCGGTATGCCTCGGTCACCAAGAAGTTGGACTGGGCTTGGTTGACTAGTAAGGCCTCACAAAGAGCAGGTGAGTCAAGGTTGTGATAATACTCCCGATCAGCTGGGGTGTCCAGATTAAACAGCATCATACGGGCACAGAGCCCGTCCACCACCCTATCCCCGTTCTTTATGTCCCATTCCGGGACGAACTTCTCATCAGCAATCCCACCACCACCAGAACCCTCCCCTGCCACCGCTGCAAAATGATAAAGGGAAAAAGCTTCAGTCTCGCACCATGATGGGGGGAAAGTATCATCCTTACCCCCCACATCGGTTTGAGAAAGAAGGGGAGATTGCCTAAACTCACCAGCAGATACATCATCAGGACGCACCACCTGCTCCTTCAACGGGCTACGAATCCCGGCAGACCCATCCAATTCCTCTTCGTCACTGAGGCCCCCACCCTGAGGATCATCCACCATTAGTATTGGAGCCGAGTCTCTGGGAGATTTACCCCCAAACAAGTGATATTCAAGGTTATGGAGAAGGTTAGAATATACCTCAGTAGTATCTTCGACAAACCGAAGCTTCTTCTTCGGTTTCGAGCTGGCGGTGGTGCCCTTCAGATTTTTCCTTTTCCCTGTACCTCGGGAGACCGAGGTATCAGTAAGGGCTCGGCCCTCCTTATCACCAGAAACCTCCTTGGAGGTATGAGTGGGATCGGATGATTGACGACCCGTGCTAGCAGACGGGTCCGGTTGTTGAACACTTGTAACAAGTGGATCAAGGGGGACTCCGGAAGATAACGCTGCGCCCTCAGCAGATGGAGCTACCCCAACGGTTTCGGTCACGACCCCCGTGGTCTGACCATCCCCACCAGCGCCACTCGCACCAGCCCCCGCACCTGTCACTGGCCGAATGGCCTGGTGCGTCCTCTCCATTTGGGCCACCAAGGGCTCGGTGTTTCCCAGATCTTCATTTGTAAACTCCAACGCTGTATCGTCAAAGGTACTCAGCTTTAGACAATCCAACAGCGACATCTCTGTATAAAATAAAAATAAGGGAGTTAGAAAAAGCTAGCACAAACATGAAATAAAAAACAAAGTGAAGCTGCAGCTCTCCACTCACCCACTCCATTATAACGCACTAACGGCCACCTATCGTCCAAACTCCAGTTCATGCTAACCCCTCCGAGGCAGAGAACATGTTCCGGATACTTCTGGATATTGCTCTTGTTCTCCACCAGGTCCAGATACAGCTTGCGGTTGTATTTAAACTTCTTGGGCAAATCCCATTCGGACGCTTCAAAACTATCACGCCACACCATATCCGGGGGTAAGCATCGGTCGTCCAAAAAGAAGAACTGATTCTTCCAGTTCTTTAAGCTAGTTGTCTGATAATCATGACAACTCTCCAGCGACCGCCGTTTCTCAAAGGTATACCAGCTACCGGCCTTGCTAAGCTTATAGAAGCACCGGAAAACATTAAGATCCGCGCCTTTCTCCAAAGCACGGCAAGAAAGCTCAAAGTGACTTACTCGGCTGAGACCGAAAGGGTTCACTTGAGAGATGTGCACGCCGTGAAACCTCAGCACCTTCATCAAAAATTTGGTGAAGGGGATGCGGTAGTTGGCAAAGTCACACACTCGGGTGTAAAGACCAAATTTGCCAACGGGAAAAGGATGTATCACTTGCCTCGGCCCCGGTAAGACCGGGTTTAACTCGCGAGGGATCGAGTAAGTGTCGATAAACCGGGCAAGTTTATCCGCGGATAGAATTGAGAAACTCACATTCATATCATCCTTCACCATCTTCGAGACTCGACAAAACAATAAAACGGGAAAAATGAAGAAGGATGAAGACAACGCACCTTAGGGAAACTGGAATGGATGATACGAGCTCCGAGAGAGTTAACAAGGATAAGGAGACAAGAAGAGAACAGTAAAAAGTAAAAAAGAAAAAGTGAAGAGTGGTTTATATAGGGGAGGAAGGAGACGGTTGGATGGCCAGCTGTACAAAACAAGCGGTCCAGATTGTCCCGAAATTCGAACCGTCGTCACATCAACCGTTCGAATTAACGGTCCAGATGAAACGATAAGATGAGCGGCCCAGATCACTCCGAGAAATGAACCGCTGTCATATCAGCCCTTCGAATCCCATGGCCACGACTGCACCCACGTGTCCTCAGAAAACGACAAAGAACAGCTGTCATCAACACGTGTCAACGATCCTCATTAACCTCCCACAGACGCCGCAGCTTGATCAACAGGCCGAAAGATTGTCTAAGTCCAGCAAGTTACAGAGTAACTTGAGGACTTGGGAAGACGTGAAGAGGTATAAGCAATTATACCGCGGCCTGATCACCTGAGTCCCGGTCATAACTAAGTCCAGCAAGTTACAGAGTAACTTGAGGACTTGGGAAGACATGAAGAGGTATAAGTAGTTATACCGCGGCCTGATCACCTGAGTCCCGGTCATAACTAAGTCCAGCAAGTTACAGAGTAACTTGAGGACTTGGGAAGACATGAAGAGGTATAAGTAGTTATACCGCGGCCTGATCACCTGAGTCTCGGTCATAACTAAGTCCAGCAAGTTACAGAGTAACTTGAGGACTTGGGAAGACATGAAGAGGTATAAGTAATTATACCGCGGCTCACTCAGGAACGAGCTCAGGACACCATGATATGACCAAGTGGACTGACCGAAGGAAAGTACAAATCTCTCCCGGAAGTCAAAAGACTCCGAATGATAGTACGAAGGGGGGTCCGAAGTATAGTACAACTTGGCTGACTAGTATAAATACCCCCTCTAAAGTACAATGGACATACGAACTGACACACTCCGAACTCACTTTCTCTCTCTACTTTCTCTCACTAGAAAAATACTTATCCTCACGCCGGAGGGTGGTTACAGAGAGGCCCTCCCTCCTCCTCTGTAACGAGCCTAACGGTCTTTTACCTTGTGCAGGTTTAAGCTTAGGTTCGGAGCATCTAGATCCATCTCAAGTCGTGCCTGTTTTGACTGTAATCTCAGGTTCGTCCACTTTTTGGATCTTCAATGAGAGTGTTTTTGGGATGGAGGGAATTCTTGCTGACATGGCAGAAGGGTTGATGTTACCGCCACCTCAGAGTGTCGGGTGTGTGGATGACGTGGATTTTTGTTTTGACGCGTCATTATGGAGTTTTTGAATTTAGGGTTGGACCACTTTAGAATTGTATTTTTTCTACTTATGGTATTTGGCCAAGGATTCCATACAATCATAGATATATGTACAAGCCAATTAAACAAAATAGATTTTGAGTCAAAACGGTTGATCGCAAGCAATGCAAATCGATTTGTTATGTCGTCCCTAAACTTTTTTAAATATATATTAAAACAATGTTATACGTGACCAAGTGAAAGAAAAAAAATTGGTAGATACGTTATGGCAAACGTTTATGTAAAATACAAATGAGAGTAGCTTATTATAGATGGTTAAATAAGTTTAAAAATATAACTAAAATATTAGTTTGGGGCAAAACAACCAAGTCGGAACTTTATGGAAATCTAAAATAAACCAAAATTATTAAGTAGTTTATGATGATTTTTTTTTTTTTTTAGTTTTTTGGATCTTTTTCATTGTTCTTTCGTGTTAAAGTATTCATTTACGTTTTCTAAGTTAACATGGTCGTGATTAGGGTTGTTCACGAGCCGAATCGAGCCAAACACACATTTGCTCGTGCTTGGTTTGTTTACAAACCGAACCGAGCCGATCGGCTCGTTTACAACCGAGCGAAACATTGAGCGAACATTTTTCGAGTGAGCAGCGAGCGAAATAAAAACAGGACAAACCTGTCGACACAAGGACTTAGGCACATACAGTATAGAGTCCTTTACGAGTCGTTGAAAAGTAAAAACATTTGGAGGATGTGTGAATATTAACCGTATATATAAAACACCAGTTGTGTCATTTGTAGTGCTGCAAACGAACTGAACTTTCAGCAAACAGTTCATGAACCGTTCGGCGGGAAGTTCGTTCGTATTCGTTCGTTTAATAAATTAACGAACACGAACAAAAAATTCCGTTCGTTTAGTTAAACGAACGAACATGAACAGAGGTCGCGTTTGTTCGTTTATGTTCGTGAACGTTCGGTAACATGTTCGTTTGTGTTCATTAGTTTAGTAAGGTTTTTAATTTTTATACTTTTTTATATTCTTTTATTTTAATTTATCTTAATGTATGTGAATCCGAAGTTATTCAAAAGTTAATATATGTCTGTTTGTGTTTGGTTATATTCATGAACACTTCTTTGTGTTCATGAACACTTGTTTGTGTTCATTAATGTCTGTTTATGTTCGTGTGCGTTCATGAACAAAATTATCAAACGAACATAAACGAACACGAACATGAGTGTTTTCTTAACAAACGAACACGAACAGAAAATCTCGTTCGGTAAGTGTTCATGAACTGTTCGCGAACACATAATTTTCTTAACAAACAAACACGAACAAGGCCTTGTTCGTGTTCGTTCGGTTCGTTTGCGGCCCTAGTTAAGTGATTCTCATAACAGAGTTCAAAATCACCAAAACCAAACCTACAATGCTATAGAAACTAGTACACAAAGCCTAAACATTTGTACAATGATATAGATTTTAAGTTTGACTTCAAATGAACCTAAAAATTGCTAAAGCCAAGTATCCCAACTTCATCAAATCATCTATAATTGTTATCCATTGATCATCACATCACATGCTTTGAAGAAAGATGATGCAAACAGAAGAGAATGAACAAGTGGAAGAGACAAACATGGCAGCTTGGCTTCTTGGAATCAAGAACCTCCAAATTCAACCTTATCATCTTCCTCCTCTAGGTCCCTCCTTTCCCAAATTCACTATTCATCTTCTTATTCTTGATTTATTATTATTATTATTATTATTATTATTATTATTATTATTATTATTATTATTATTATTATTATTATTATTATTATTATTTTAGGACCCAATGATGTTAAAGTCCAGATCAAGGCACTGGGAATTTGTGGCAGCGATGTTCATCACTTCAAGGTGAGTTTCAACATATATTTGTTTTTCAAAGGTCATATTAGATGTGTTTACTGTTTAGTTGGCTGATTATGACACTGTGCAAATAGAACATGCGTGTTGCAAATTTTATAGTTAAAAAGCCAATGGTAATTGGGCATGAGTGTGCTGGTATCATCAAAGATATAGGATCCAATGTCAAGTCTCTACAAATCGGTGATCGAGTAGCGTTAGAGCCCGGAATCAGTTGCCAGACTTGTAACTTTTGCAAAAATGGAACCTATAACTTATGCAGAAAGATGAAGTTTTTCGGCTCTCCACCGACCAATGGTTCTCTTGCAAATGAGGTGAAACAAAGCAAGTTTTCGGTTGTTGAATTGAGATTATCGGTAAACAAGTTTTTGAGGCTGTGGATTTTGTTTTGAATTAGGTGGTACATCCTGCAAATTTAGTGTTTAAGTTACCGGATAACGTGAGTTTGGAAGAAGGGGCCATGTGTGAGCCACTTAGTGTCGGTGTCCATGCCTGTAGGCGTGCCGGTGTCAACCCAGATACTAATGTTTTGATCTTTGGGGCTGGACCCATAGGCCTTGTGACGATGCTGGCTGCACGTGCGTTTGGAGCCCCAAGAGTTGTAATTGCTGATGTGGATCATTACCGATTATCAATTGCAAAGGACCTTGGTGCAGATGACACCATTCAAGTCTCGACAAACATCCAGGTCCGATAATCAAATTGAAATAACATGAAACCAGTGGCGAGGCTTAGTTGGGGCGGGAGGGGGCGGCCGACCCCCCCCCCCCCCCCGAATTTTCGTGCAGAAGTTCCGATTATATAGTATTCGTATAGAAAATTTTGTAAATATAGGGTTTCGACCCCCCGAAACTGGTTTTCGACCCCCCGAACCTTCGGGTCAAGCTTCGCCACTGCAGTGATGAAACTAAACAAAAATGCGCACTTATGAGAGAAAACTCGTTATTTATGACAGGATGTAGGTGAGGAAGTAATAACGATACACAAAGCCATGGGTGAGAGTGTGGATATTAGCTTTGACTGTGTTGGGTTTGACAAAACCATGTCAACAGCTTTGACCGCCACTCGGGCTGGTGGTAAAGTATGTCTTGTGGGATTGGGTCAGAGTCAGATGACCATTCCTTTGGTTGCCGCTGCTGCAAGGTTGGTTTTTGCATTTAGTTTATATAAAAAACAATATGTATACTAGTGTGGATTAATGATAATTTGTTGTTTGTTTTGACAACAGAGAAGTTGATGTCATTGGGATATTCAGATATAGGAACACATGGCCACTCTGCATTGAGCTTTTGAGAACCGGCAAGATTGATGTGAAGCCGCTTATAACTCACCGATATAAATTCACTCAAGAAGATGTTGAAAAAGCATTTGAAACAAGTGCTAAAGGCGGTAACGCCATTAAGGTTATGTTTAACCTTTAAAATAATTGTTAATTGATGAAAATACGATAACTACATCCATCTATATGTTACAATAAGCAGTTAAATACCCGTCTGTCATTTGGATTTTCGGTTGTAGGAAAGAACTCCAGCAGTCCAGCCAGTTGGTTTTACAACATCATATTCTTTCAGGTCACTGCAAGTCTTGCAAATTGCAATGACTGAAGTCCAGGAAACCGAATTCTTTATTTGAACTTCTTCGAAGACTTGTAGCATAGTCACATGAATCGCGGTACGCTCCGGTTCGTGGTACGAAATCGGGTACGCGGTTCGTGCATTTCTAAAATTCGGTATGATGGGGGTAGGTTCATTCAGTTCGTCAATTCGGTACGCGGTACGGTGTACCCTATAAGTTGGTACGCCGTATCGTATCTAAACATTATACAATATATATTTTTTTTTCAAATAACTCCAATAAACATTTCATAATCATAATCCAAAACAAAGTTCATAATTATAAGTTCAAAAACATAAAACAAACTAACCAAGTTCATAATTATAAGGAAACAATAGACTCTTCATCTAGCTATGGTAAGCAAATAGTCACTATAATTGCTGCAGATTTTGAAGCATTTAATTCCGATTCGCGAATCGCATTGAATCTAGACAGCGAATTCGACAATCCGGTACGCGAATATGTGATATTTGGTTCGAAATTCTACACAATCGGGTACGCTCAATTTTACGAATCGGATTGAACCACAATTGCACTTAAAGCATTCCAATCATGATCACAGTTTTTTTTTTTAACACAGTCGTGTCCCCTGCTTTAGCGTAATATAAGATCAGAGCGTTCCAACTTGCAAGAAATTTGAAACCGAATTCCGTACCTGCATTTGGTAAAGACTTCACATGCATCAGTTAGGATTTGACCATGTTACTGAATCAGGGATCATACATGCTTCTTGCATAAGATCAAAAATCACTTAGAACATTCCAATTGCTCATATAAAGTATACTTAAAAGAATTACAAACATAAATGTATGATATAAACCCCATCTTAAATAATTGAGCGTGAACTGTCCTTCCAAAGCCAGTATATTGAAAGCAACTACAGGTATTACAAATTTTTGTTGTTATTTCATTAATGTGGTTTGTAATCATGTTCAATGAAGAACCGTAATATCTATGTTACCTTATTAAGGAGGAGAGATGTCTAGAAAAGTAATTTTACACTCATTTTAAGATGGGATATCAAGAGACTCATGCTTTAACATAGATATGTCATGTAAAAGTTCTCCATAATACCCTTTATTGCATTATGCACTTGTACTATAACTATATAATCAATTTAAAGACTTATTAATGTATTTGAATTATCAAATGCGAATTAATATGCCCGTACACTGATTATCATGTACTTATGTATAAATAAAATTTGAAGTATTCTATGAAAATTCTACTTTTATAAAAATGTTTATTACTATCATGTGAGTTGTTTTGAAGCTTCTCACCCTTATATGATTTCAATTAAAAAGGCAAAGTGACCGTCTAGATCAATTGCAAAATGACTATAATATAAATATAAATTCTAAAATCATTATATTATGCTAAGAATGTTAAGCTTGAATGATTGTATGAACAAAATAAACATAAAAACATATGTGGGTTGTAAAAAAAAACAAGAATTGTAATTTTGATTGTTAAATCTTAAATTTACTTTCAAAAGCCGTCTCTTATGAGAATGAGAGCGAGAAAGAGACATGCTTTACGAAATTTAGCCAAATTAGAATGCAATACGCTGTCATGTTTTTTTAGAATTGTATTTGCGCAGCGAAGCGCGCGGAAATAATACTAGTATATTATTTAATTGTTAAATAATAATTGTAAAATCTATTGCCTTACACATTCTCTTTTAATGTATCCTCTATAATACAAAATCAAAAAGGCCTTGATGATTCAAAATTTTCAAAGCCTTCTTGTGATTTAGGTTCGATTCTTACACTCCTCATTATTGTCTGCGGCAGCGGGTGATAATGGAAGACTTGGCGGCGATCTCTTATTTCGATCCTTGAACTAAACGGGTTTTACCTCACCACACTGTCGTGCCTTCGGGCGAGTGTTCGCGGGCTTTTGGTCTAGGTGTGGGGTTTTCCTTGGATTAGTTGGCGAATGTATCTCGATGTTATGAATTTCGCCAGTAGCCCATTTGAAGGATTTGTTGGCCGTTAAAAAAGAGATGATGTATTCAATTAATTAAATTAAAAAGTAACATGCGAATTAATTCTAGTATCCAAATGGAAATGGCACCAACTAATGATGGTCAGTCACCTCATTTTTAACCAAATCCGTGAGAAATTGGAGACTACTAAAGATGCCCTCGTTCAAGTCGAACTCATCTGATGAATAAGGTGGAATTATTAATTTACGATTCATCTTGTGGTCCAAAATTTAAATGAATAATTCTTTGTAGAATAAAAGAAATTAGAGTATTGAATTGATATCTTTAGTGTAAAAAAGTGAATGGAGATAAGTGTTGAAAAGTCTAACTCTTCTCGTTATTCAATTTTATTACTTGTTTTGTTACTTGTTTTCATCATGTTGCATAAGTGTTTTTGGCTCGGGTTCAACGAGTAGTGCACAGCAACTTTTCCATCCCTCAAGGGCGGAGTTTTGTTTTTAGCAGATTAGGATTTTCTATTCAAAAAAGGGTGACGGCGCAGCTTGTTGCCCGCCTACCTACCATCATTATGTAATTTACCTTTTTTTGTTAATGGAATTACTAAGATTAACAAAAAAAAAAAAAAAAGTGTTTTGTGCAGGATGTTGTTCCAAAGGGGTTGTTTGGTTGATTAAGTGCTGAATCATTAAGAGGTCTGAATGGTTAAGAGGTCTGTATGGTTAAGTGCTGAATCATTAAGTTGGACCTCTTAATGGTTAGTTTTCTTGTCCCACATTGGTATAAGAGTTTCATTAAGGTTCAGCCTAGTTCAGTGCTTAATGGTTCAGCAACATCCAAAATCTTAATGATTCAGCCTTAACCATTCAATTCAGAGGCTGAAACAAACGCGCTGAATGCTGAATCATTCAGCACTGAATGGTTAAGAGCCTCATTAAGAGGCTACCAAACAGCCCCTAACTCGGCACGATTGGTGGCTAGTGGGCTTATGGTTGGATGGATGAATATATAGCTGGACTGTAGATATTGGGCTGTAGCTGTGATAAATGGGCTAAAGCTTGTGAGTTGAACTTATGATCGTAGTGGGCTGGTACTGATGAGCTAAGCAAGCTGAGGATAATAATTAGGCCAAGACTTGAAGCTGTTATGGCCATGGCCTGTTGTTATCTTCACCGACTCTTCTCCATTATAAAAAAAGAAGACATTCTCTCACAATACATGTTGAAGGTTTCTGTGATTGGAAATTCCTATCAACAGAGAACACCAAAATTTTTCTACAACCCTATTTGTCCTCTCTCATCTACCACATTTGTTGAAGAACAATACAGACTTGGTTCTAGGATTATTATTATTATTATGGGTGGCAAAATGGGTAAGTTGGGTGGGTTTGGTTGTTGGGTCAGGATGGGTTTGGGTTAGGATGAGTATGGGTCAAGATGGGTAGATTAAAAAAATGGGTTAGGATGGGTTGGGTCAGGATGGGTTTGGGTATTGATGGGTTTGGGTATGGATGGTTTAGATTCAGATAGGTTCACATTAAAATAAATTAAAATTTTTAAAAAGAATTAAAATAACAATAAAAAATTTAAAAAGTAAATAAAATTAAAAAAATAAAATTAAAAAAAAAAACAAAAATAAACTTAAATATAAAATTTTAGGGGATCTGAAGTATTTCATTTTGAACCGAACCGGTTCGACCCTATCGGGCTGGATAACAACCCGGACCGTTACGACCCGGCCCGGGCCCGGTAGCGACCCGAACCGTTTCAACCCGTTCGGGCCCGGTAAAGACCCGGACCGTTTCGACCCGACAAGACCGGTAGCGACCCAGACCATTTCGACCCGACCGGGCCCGGGCACGACCCAGACCGTTTCGACCTGACCCGTCCCGTAGCGACCCGGATTGTTTCGACCGGGCCGGGACCGGCAACGACCCGGACCATTTCGACCCGCCCGGCCCGGTAGCGACCCAGACCGTTTCAACCCGGTCGGGCCCGGTAAAGACCCGGACCGTTTCGACCCGACAAGACCGGTAGCGACCCGGACCGTTTCAACCCGACCAGGCCCGGTAACGACCCAGACCGTTTTGACCTGACCCGCCCCGTAGCGACCCGGATTGTTTCGACCGGCCGGGCCAGGTAACGACCCGGACCGTTTCGACTGGCCCGGGCCCGGTAGCGACCCGGACCGTTTCGAACCGGCCGGGACCGGTAGCGACCCGGACCGTTTCGACCCGGCCGGACCCGATAACGACCCTGACCGTTTCGACCCGACCGGGCCCGGTAACGACCCTGACCGTTTCAACCTGACCCGTCCCGTAGCGACCCGGATTGTTTCGACCCGACCGGGCCCGGTAGCGACCCGGACCGTTTCGACCCGGCCGGACCCGATAACGACCCTGACCGTTTCGACCCGACCGGGCCCGGTAACGACCCTGACCGTTTCAACCTGACCCGTCCCGTAGCGACCCGGATTGTTTCGACCCGACCGGGCCCGGTAGCGACCCAGACCGTTTCGACCTGGCCGGGCCCTGTAACGACCCGGGCCGTTTTGACCCGACGGGACTGGTAGTGGCCCGAACCGTTTCAACCCGACCGGGCCCGGTAACGACCCGGATCGTTTCCACCCGACCGGGCCCGGTAACAACCCAGACCGTTTCAACCTGACCCGTCCCGTATCGACCCGGCCGGGCCCGGTAGCGATTCAGACCGTTTTGACCCGACCAGGCCCGGTAACGACCCAGCCGTTTCAACCTGACCCGTACTGTGTCGACCCGACCGGGCCCGTTAGCGACCCGGACCGTTTTGACCTTACCGATCCCGTTTGCAACCTGGACCGTTTCGACCCGACCGGGCGTGTCAACGACCAGACCATTTCGAACCGAATGAGCCGGTCAACAACCCAGACCGTTTGGACTCGATTAAGCCTGCTAACGACTCGAACCGTTTCGATGAGGTTGGTCTCGTTAACGATTCGTGTTGTTTCGACATGGTCGTCCGTTAACGACTCGAACGGTTTCAAACCGACTGGGTTATCAACAAATGCAAAAGATATAATTTTTTGTTTTTAGTGACATTGATTTCTATAAGGCACCAACACTTTTGGTGTTGGGTGAGTTTTAATTCAGATTTGTATATGATTATCTAAAAATACCCATCCTGACCCATTTATTTTTTTTGACATACCCATCCTGACCCACTTACTTATTTCCTACAATTAAAATAACCATCCTAACCCCCTTGAAAATTATACTAAACCCATTTTAACCCACAAGATCAAATTTTAAACCCAAAACAACCCAAACTCAACTAGATGGGTTGAAATTGCCAGGTCTAATTATTATTATTAATATTATCATTATTATTGATCACATACATCAACATAGAGGCACAAAAGACTTCCTGCTGGTAATCGGTTCAAGATCGACACTCTTGGCTGGTAATCAATTCAAGATCTATGCTTCCAAATTTGTTCAGTTTTCTGTTAGTTTTGTTAGGTCTTGATTCTGTTTTTGGTCAGATCCTGTTTGTACGTTTGATTCTTTGATAATAAAGTCTTTGATTCAGTTCTGTTCTTTGTTGAAGTTGCTTTGATCTTCAAATTTTGACAATAAGTTGATGAACAATGCAACACCGGTCGTGCATTTAAATAAGGCTGGTGAGCGTGGAGGGACACCCATCCTTAGGGATGGTCACTATTAGAATATAGTATTTAGGGTTTTTATATTAAGCCCATGGGCCCGATTTATCTTTATATATTGTAACCTATGTTCAATGGAAATCAACCAATTCAGTATTTTTATAATCTTACAGTCACGATGGTCCTCCACATCAGCCTAAGGGGTCCCATTTGAACAAGTGGTCCATCGCCTGCTTTGTTGGATATTTTAGTGTAATTGGATTGACTGTTTGACCAATATGTTCATAATAATACATCATATAGGTATGGTGGTGCGGAGCGCACGCCTATTTGAATTTATTATGAACTTAGGGGCGAAGCCCCTAAGGAACGGGGGTCCGGGGGCAGCGCCCCTGGGAGCAGTGTCCAAGGGGCAGAGCCCCTGGCTGGGGTCGAGCTGTGGTAAAAATGTCTTTGAAAATTAAATTTCAGAAATAGAGGGACTATTTTGGCAAGTTCGAAAACCTTGAAAAACTGCCTAAAAGGCAGTTAATGGCCCAATTGTTTCATTCACGAATTCTTCTTCTTGGTCATTATCTCTCTGGTTCTCAAAATCTCAATCAAAACATACAGAAAATTCTCAATCTCTGATTGTATCCGATTGAATATTTGATAGAACCGTCGAATTGATTCAATCCGAAAGCGATCACGTGCCTTCAGAGATTTCTGTTATCCGTTATTGTTCGTTTATTACGGTTATTCCCTAACATGCTTCTTGTGGAGATCGTTGAGGACGAGGACGGGCCAAGGGGTGGTGTGTACGGTCCCAACCGTCTGTCGCCGGGCCGGGTACGTCCCCCACACCCCTTGGCCTAATTAGTATTTGATTTTGCCATGACGTATACTATACTAGTAGATAATTTACATTACAAATCTATTTATTTATTTAATTCCTCCACCCGAAATCAAATGCTGGGCGGACGAGTCTGCACGGTTTATCGCATCAGTCAGACCCCTTTATGAGAAAAAAATCATTGCTGAGAATGCTGCAACGCCCGAATATAGTTTTCTGAATGTTACTGATCCATATCATGCCTATTACAAGAACCGTCTGTCTGAGCTGCGTGCTCAAAATGGGCGTGCAGATGACGACGCTTATTTATGGCTCAAAGAGGCGAGTAAAAGCATGACTGGTAACAAGAAGAAGATCACAACTAGTGAATTGATGACGGACCTCATGAAGAGGCGTGAGAAGCACTTGGAAAGCCTAGGCGCGGCTGTTGATATTACTTTTGCTTCACCGTTTACTGGTGAACGGATTCCAGCGTACCAGATACTTCAACATTTGCTAGACCCAAAGTATAAAGAACAAAAGGAGAGACTGTTGGCTACGATAATGGAGGCTACGTCTGCCAAAGACGACAAAATTTTCTCATGTGTTGCTTGGCTTGCCAAGACGCGTCCTAATGTTTTTGGGACGACAGAGGAAGAGTTTGCTAATGCAGTCATAGCACAGATTAAAAGCACTACGCTAGGGGCTGCTGTTTCTGTTGTCTCGCCTATTACAAGTGAACTTATTCCAGCTCGCGAGATGTCTCAACATATACAAGATCCTAAGTATAAAGAACAAAAGGAGAGAGTGTTTGCCAAGATTAGGGAGGCTACACGCGCCCCAGATGACACAATATCCACAACTATTGCTTGGCTTGCTCGGACACGTCCTTATGCTTTTGGGACCACAGAGGAAGAGTTTTCTAATGCAGTCAAGACAGAGATTGAAAGCACTAAGCTGGCTTTGGATCGGAGTTGCGCCACTACTCCCTTTTAAATAGAAAAGGGACTAAAACTGAATGGTGAATCATCAACAAACAGTCTTGCATATGCTACTGTTACTTTTTTTTTCCTGTGTGTGTTTAATGGGAGATTAGCTGTTTTGAGACGAAAACTCTTTTGGCCCCCATGAGTATATTTATGTTCTCTAGTAATTATCTTAACCCACTGATTAGGAGTCCAGTTCGTTGTTTGGGCCATGTACACCATGCTACATCTATGTTACCTTATTAAGGGGGAGATATGGCTAAGTTGGTCATTTCACCATCATTTTAAGATGGCATCCCAAAGGCCTCAAGTGTAATCTCCAAACTTTTACCCTCTTTGTTCCATTTATACCCTTGTGTACCACCTTTAATAGCAATTGTACAAATGAATGATGCAACTCAACCCAACTTATTGTTTCTCAGACCCTCTTTATATCGTTAGCCACCCATAACACCCAATTCAATAATACATCAGTTACACATCTCTTCCCCTGCCTTTGTTTTGTGTTTCAAGTAAACTTTATCATTATATATGCTAACAACAGTACAACAACCAATACCGCCCATTTTCGCTTATCTACCTTTTTGTAATTAAACAAAGTGGTGTTGTGCAGACTAAATATTAGATGGACAAAAGTTAGTGGGACACATTTTTTGTTATTTTTTTCCATTGGTTCATGTAACTAATTCTCTACCCCTTTTGTACATCGCAGAACAAGAAACCCGTGACGGGGCTAATGACCAAGCATCTGACGTCACTTTCAAGCTTGAGTAACACCTATTGGATTGGTCTTCAACACACATCCAATACCTGCTTATAAATTTGGTACTGATGCTTACTAATATCTTCTTAGGTGAGTTCACATACCATCACTTTATTTCGTGTTTTATATTTTTATTAATGTTGAATGTGTAAATTTCATATTACACAGAACCAGGCGATTCATTGGATCGATAATTAATCTGAGTGCGAATCTTCATTAGACGAAAACGAAGAAGAAGAGGATGAAGATGAAGAAGAGGAATAGAAATTGTTAGTCGGAAAACAGAAAAAGGTCCAGGGACAAAGAGCGAATTGACGGAACTGTTGGAAAGGGAAGCAGAAGATGAGATGAAGAACTTGTTGGCTAGGTAATCGTTCGGGTTACCTTTAAAAAAAGGTAATCGTTCGGGATTGCAAGCGATGTATTGGCATAGATCGGCGGAGATATTGGCCACCGTCGCTACCAGTGGGCTGTTCATCACCATCGTTGTTGATCGGAGATTGAGATTATTATTATTATTATTATTATTATTATTATTATTATTATTATTATTATTATTATTATTATTATTATTATTATTAGGGTTATAGGATGGTGATAAGATTTGGGGAACGATGGTGACGTCAGGAAACTGCTGTGAATTGATATGGAAGACACGAAGAGTGAAGACGTGACTATGGGCTATGGCTTAACTGATTTTTTATTTTTTTATTTTTATATGAGTGTTAGTTAATTAAGATTTAGATTCTTGTAACGTGTTTCATTTTGTTTTGTTTCTTGAGGTGATTGTGATTATGATTGATTTGCTAAAATTATTAATTCATTGTTTTAGTTTTACTTTTTTTTCCTATGATACATTGACAGACTCTGATTATAATTTTATTAATCTTCCAAGAACAAGCTCTTCACATCCTAAGGTTATTGATTTCTTTATTATAATTATTATTATTATTTATGTATGATTAGTTTCAAGATACTGGATTTTTTATTTGTTACAAGTTATGGTTTGTTTAGGTATGTATGTTTACTTAATCTTTATGGATCGTTTGATTTCTTTAACACACCGCAACAAGGTGCGGGCTTTCCCACTAGTTTTTAATAAAACCACTCAAAACTGTCATGTCACTATGCCACATCATTTCAAACTATACTAAACCCCACTTTTTTCCTCCAACCCAAACCTCCACCTCGTCACCTACTTTTCTTTTCTTTTTTAATTTATACCTCACACACACAAAAAAAAAATAATATTAAAGTACATTGTTGGGCCCCACCTCAAACCCCATTGGACAGACCGATCTTGGTCCACCTCCTCCAATGCTACAACTCCACTTCTTTGGTCCGTCCCATTGTGTTGGACCGTCTGTTCTCCTCACATTGGCGGTGCTCTAATGAGTGTCTTACTTGTACAAGTATCTTAATGAAACGAATCGATACTGGCTAAAAGTCCGTCGTGTTTGACAAACAAAGTATGAAGCTACTAGATGTGGCGGTCTGGTGGATTTATATTTTATAGCCTTCCTTCAAAGCGGGCTAAGCTGTATTGGCATGAAACTCGTTGGGTCAGGCCCAAAGTGGGTATACACTATACACTACAGTTTCATCATACGATATCAAAGTTCAAACGGGCATATGCAACGTCAAAAGCTCCTCTCTTCCAATAACTCAAGAAATAAAATAGCGCCCATTTAATTAAAAAGGAGGAAAAAAATGATTGGTTGAATAAATGGGGCCCACCAAACCATCACGTACATTAACACCCGTTATTGCATTTACAATCGATAAGAATTAGAAAAGTTATGTATAATATTTTTTATGTGAAAAACTCTGAATAAAACTAGACGATGTAAAATTCACACATGATATGGTGTGACCGATACTAAATAAATAAATTAATTAAATCGTCCTATGCTAAATAGTTAAATAAACGGCCTCATTTTATAAAAGGAGTACAAGAAAATGGTTACATGATGACCATTCACGATCTGCTACTAGTGGGTTCGGTTTAGTTGGCAAGTGGTTCATTGGTTTATGGATGAGATTTTTTGGTCAAACGTATGTTAGCGGTTGTCTTTGAAAATGCATTCCATCCTCACGAAACTTATTCGGTTAGAGGTAGTTTATTTCTTTTTTGTTATTAATTGTTTCATTTAAGAGTTAATTACACGGATGGTCCCTGTGGTATACACATATTTCACTAATGCCCTCAATTAACACGAATGGTCCCTAAGGTTCTACTTTTGCACTCGGGTGGTCCCTATCCCTAACGGATGTTAGATTTCTCTGTTAAATGGGTGTTAAATGTCTTCTTTACCCCTTCTAAAAGACAAAACAATTAAAAATATATATAAATTTAATTAAGTATTCAAGTGGGTCCCACCCCCACCCTACCTTTACTCTTCTTTTCTTCTACCTTTGTCTGGATCACAAATTCCCCAAATCACCACCACCACCACTTCCTTAAACCATTATCAACTCCACCCGAAAACCACCACCATCATCACTCTCTCTCTAAAACCCTAAATCTCTCTCTCTCTCTCTCTCTAAACATACCTTCCACCCCGATTTCTCTCTGTCTTTCGTCTATTACAGTCGACCAAAGCCACCACGGTTGTGGCCATGGCCACAGATCGTCCTTATGGTGGTGATTTTGGGTGCAGAGGTCCGAGGAGGTGGATTGTGGAGGTCGTGGGTGACGACCAGTGGTGGGTGTGAGGTTGAAGACGAAGGCTGGCGGTTGACTCACGAGCAGAGGATCGATGGTGGTGGTAGTGGTGGTTGTTTTTGGCTGAGATGATGTTGACAGCGGTGTTGCGGTGGTTTTAAAGCCCGAAGGGGGCTGTTTGGGTGGCTGGACTCAATAGATCTGACAGGGAAGGGGTTTTCGGTGGAGGTTTCTTGGTGGTGTCGCTGGAGGGTGGTTCAATGGAGTTCGATAGTGGCGGGATCAGGGATGGTTTGGTTGAGGTTTAGGTGGACGGTGGCTGCGGTGGTGGTTGTGGTGGTGGTTGTGGTGGGGTATGGTGGCCGGGAAACAGTGGTGGTTGTGGTGGAGAATGGTGATTATGATGAGGTATAACCTGACCATAAATAAAAGTGAAGAAGAAAGGGTAGTTTGGTCATTTTACATCAACTTAACGGACTTAGTAAACGGCCGTTAGGTCAAAGGACCATCAGTGTTATGAATCATAAGTTCTAGGGAGCGTCCGTGTTACTCCTAAGTTCTAGGGAACAAACATGAAATATTTGAAAACCATAGGGACCATCCATGTAATTAACTCTTCATTTAATGTAAAATTAGAAAAACCTGAAGCTGGTCTCTGTCTATTATATTTTCATAAATAAAATAAATTAGTCGTATTGACTTTTCTTGCGTACCCCTTTAGGACAAGAAAAAACAAGAAACGCCAGATATTTTTATTCAGTTATATTAAATTTGTAATATCGATCCAATTTTGCAGCTTATGACTTTATGTTTTTACATGATATAGAACAAACCTAACAGGATTTTAGTTAATGATAAGGGTATGTGATGTGGATAATAATTAATTGATGATAATACCTCCCGGGTTATGACAATTTTTTTATATAATTATAGTGCTTAAGCCTAAATATCTGATGTTTAACTATTATATTTTTTTAGAGATATAAGATATTCCCATAAAGTAGCTAATTATTTGAGTAGGAAAGAAACAAAGTTAGCCAAAACATGCTCCTTTGTTTTGCAAGCCTTTTTTTCGTAGTTTCTATTGGGAAAGGTACTTGTTGAAAAATATTTCTACCATGTCAAACTCAACACGCAAAAGTTTAATTTAGATAGACATGTTTTTGTTGATTAAGTTGATTATTATTATTATAAAACGCTGGTATTGTGTGTAGAAAAAAGATTTTGGCACATAATTCATCTTTCGCATAAAGAATTGGAATTTTCTTTTTTTGCGATATGACAAGAAACATAGACATTTCTTACCAATTTTTCAATTTCAGCTAACAGTTCAGTTGTTGTTCATCTCTAAATATTGTTAATCACGTAATACATCAGTTTTTCTAAACTAAAAAAAAAAATAGCAATATTATACTCAAACTAAAAAGAAAAGAATGCTTGTTTTTATGATGTAATTCTTTCTTTATAAAAGAAAATCATTATATGAAAAATTATGTTCGTTTAAAAATCACGAGGTAGTTGACTGGCCATTGAGGTTGGTGGTCCAGTGGTAAGGCAAAGCCTTTTAATACACTAACAGTGTGAGGTCTTGAGTTCAAGTCTCACAAGGAGCAAGAAATTCACCTTTAAAAAAAAGGAGTAATGAAAATAATTAATCCCAACTATTGACTATTGGCCAATAACAGTCTCAACTACGAAAATAACCACTAGCGGTCCCAACTTTCGACTTATTGACCACCAATGGTCCCAAACTAACTAAGGCTAACTTCGTTAATGTGATGCTGATGTGGCATGCTTAGTGGCATCCTGGCAAAAATGATCCTACGTGGCATGCCACGTCAGCATCACACTAACGGAGTTAGTGAACAGACTAACTGAGACTATTGGTGGCCAATATGTCGAAAGTTGGGACCGCTAGTTGTTATTTTCATAGTTGGGACTGTTATTGGTTAATAGTCAAGAGTTGGGATTATTTATTTCCATTACTCCAAAAAAAATGAGGTAGTTGACTTAATATAAGGTATTCAAAAATGTAATTATTATTTAAATAAGCAAAAGTTTAGTAAAACTGTGGGAATTTAAGTGTTATGTGTAAATGGCTATCTTACCCTCATTTTAAAGTTGTATCTATGTTTTTATGCGTGTATTTTTATATACATGTCAATATATATAAATTCGATTTGGTTTACGTTTCGACATAAACTTTTTTTAACGAGTCAGGTCAAATATAATAAGTTTTCCGTGCCTATTTTATGTACGTTTTCAGCTCGTATACATTTTCGTGTAAATTTTGTTCCGAACCGAGTGATATCAAATATAATAAGTTCTCATTTGACGTACGGTATAAATTAAAGTTACTCTACTTTTCGACCCGCCGCAATGCTCGACCGGGGAAAATTGATACAATATTATATACCTATATTGTTAAGTGTTAACCATATGTCTCCTGACTTTGGTACTTTGCAAAGCACTCATGTGTTACCCAATGTGTTTTCTTGTCATTTTATGGTTTTTTTTTTTTAAGTTCATGGAGACAACCGGAATGCTTATATAGATTACATTGAGTTAAATCGAATACATTAAAACGCGTATTTTCATATGGTTAAAGCATCGCATAACGACTGGGCAACTAATTCATTCGATGTTTGCAACGTCT
The DNA here is from genome assembly GCA_030844895.1 of Ambrosia x helenae. NCBI lineage: Eukaryota > Viridiplantae > Streptophyta > Magnoliopsida > Asterales > Asteraceae > Ambrosia > Ambrosia x helenae. Next base: position 129,823,167 of record CM061233.1, on the reverse strand, counting down.
GTTACAGATCATATACTAGTTTTATTTATTTAAAAATATGTACGTAGAAAAACCGTTAGCTAGCCTCAGCCCCATAACTGTCACACCACAAAGTCTTCCAAAATCCCATTACTCCCCTCTCTCTATATATATATCCTACACTCGGATGGAATTCCATAAATATTCAGTTATTTCAATTCCAAGAAAAAAAATGGTTGAAGTCATGAAAGCTAAAACAGTAATAGCAGGTGCTCTTTCCTTTTGTTGTGCAACGGCAATAGTTGCCCTCATGGTCACTTGTGCTTTTAGAGATGATCATGCATACGGTTACTCCCTTAGCACCACTGGAGGACACGGGCTTAGTCGACGGGCGTGCGACGAGATATACGTGGTGGGAGAAGGAGAGACACTTCACACCATAAGTGCCAAGTGTGACGACCCCTTTATACTTGAAAACAATCCGCATATCCATGACTCGGATGATGTTTTTCCTGGTCTTGTTATCCAGATCACCCCTTCCTCTTCTGCTATATAATAGCTTCAATTCATGTCTTTATTCCTCCCTATGTCATAGATTACACAAGTGGAGAGTTGACATCGTAAATAACGTACTAGGACTTTTATTCTTTATTTCTTGTACGTGTTCATATGAATAAAACATTGAGATACTTTCAATTTCTTTATATTAGACCCTAGAGAGGAGAGAATGAGTTAATCTTAGTTTTTTTTTTTTTTTTTACATAAGAAATAGGTTTTAACGAAAAGAGTTTAAATTAGTATTTGATTACATGTCAAATAGTTTAGTTTTGTGATTATGGTTTGTTAGATCGAGTTAAAATAGATTTAAAAGCAGAATATAAGTAGGGTTAAATGACTTTTTTTTTAAGGTAATTTTCTATGTTGTAGCAGAGTTCATCACAACCTCTTAGAAAGGGATCCTCTAGCCACTATACAATGATCAGACTATGTTGTTTTAACCGGGCCCATGCTGACACGAGAGTGGCCAGCCCACAAACGTTTTAATAAACAAATGTTTTAGGAGTCTTTGTAGATACGTGTTAAGAATTTGTAGATACGTGTTAAGAAATAATAAAGGGAAAATGGCCAAAATAGCCCGTTGACCGTGTATTTTGCACAAATAGCCCTCTCCACCCTCTTTGGAGAGACGGGACATGGCTCCCAACGAGCCTGAACCCTCTTCCGAGAGGCTTCCCATTTCAGCCAACAGAGGACCGCCACGTGTCGTTGTTGATCCCGAGACAGACCTGAGACGTGAGACAGACCTGAGACGTCTCCGGTGACGTCTCAGAGACGCCTCCGGTGACGTCTCGGAAGACGTCTCCGGTGAAGACGAAGAACAAGAAAAAAACAGTAAACTTCGTCGGAGAAGACGGAGAACTCACCGGAGAAGACGAAGAAACAAGAATCAGTACACCAGCAGGGTCACCGGACCGGTGACCGGAACCGGCGCCGCCGCCCTTCTGTTTCCGGCGAACCACCCTGGTCGGCTTTCCTTTCTGGTTAAAGCGAATCAGACAGTCACCGGTGACCATCTCAGGCCGCCGCCACCTTATCTTTTCCGGTAAGTTACTTCTCCCCGGTTAAGCCCTCTCTTCGTTTATTATAATAATCGGACAGTCACCGGTTTAGGGTGACTGTCGTGCGCCTGCTATAACCCCAAACCATTCTTATGTTCCTGATATGTGTGTTCAGGAGAGAGAGAAAGAGGGTTCAGGAGAGAGAAAGGGGGTTCAGGAGAGAGAAAGGTCTGTCTCGGGATCAACAACGACACGTGGCGGTCCTCTGTTGGCTGAAATGGGAAGCCTCTCGGAAGAGGGTTCAGGCTCGTTGGGAGCCGTGTCCCGTCTCTCCAAAGAGGGTGGAGAGGGCTATTTGTGCAAAATACACGGTCAACGGGCTATTTTGGTCATTTTCCCAATAATAAAAGGAAAGAGTCAATTGTTGAGATAAAAAGATCGATCATGGGCTAGATTTTGGGCCTGATTTTCAAAAGATACCACTAGAGAATTAAAACTACCGTTGAGTCAGGGGTCTTACTGAAAGCAATCTTTCTATTCCTACGGAATACTGGAATAAAGGTAAAGCTGTTTACATCTTACTCTCCTATGACTTTACCTTAGCTTTGACTATTGGTAGGATTAACTGAGTATGATGATGATGACGATGAGGACCACTAGAGAATTAAACTTGCTTTGATTTTAGTTTATGGATAATCAAAAGAGCTTGTGGCCTCGTATATATTTTATAGAGAATTAAACCACTCCAAACCCCTACATCACCACACCATATCATTTTAAACCATTCAAATTAAACCTCACTTTTTCCTCGAACCCCAAACCATTCAAAAGCTCCACCTCATCACTTATTTTTCCTTTGATTTAATTTATACTCCGCACATAAGAAAAACTTTTTTTATTTAATATTAAAGTACACATGAGGGCCTCACCTCATACCCCATTGGACCGATCCATTACACCGGACGGACCCAATGTTTTCAACCGTCTCCAATGCTACAAACCTATTGCTTAGGTCATCCATTCATTTCAGACCGTCCAAAATGAATGCATTGTAGATGCCCTAACTAGAAATGTTAAAAGGTAAAAATTAGTGAATAGGTGGCATCAAGTAATATAGTAGGTAATTTTTTTTTGAAGGGTGACTTTCTATGTACTGAACCGAATTGGTCATCAGGTTTTGTCTAAGACGTTACCCGTCTCGGGCCCGGCCGCCGCGCAAACTGATCTTCGTCGGAACCATACTGCCCTCACACGAGAAACTCGCTGCGATAATAGCTGGGTAAAACCAGGTTGCCCTCCGGATCAAACCATGCCTCGGTAGAAAACGATCCATCATTGGGACGTCCCACACCTTTTACTACAACCAGGAGTCAAACCTTCGTCTCTAAGGAGAACACCAACCCAACTGACCAACTGAGCTAGGGTGGAGGATAGTATAGTAATAAACTTAGTAGGTGTATGCTTAAAATGAAAGTTTTGAGATCAAACTCTTATTTACCTCACAATCAATTTTTATGTTTCTTTTTTTATTCTTTTCTTTTCCTTTTTAGTGAAAATATGAATGATTAATGATGTAATATACTGAAACCAACAAAGAACGATGCGAGACAGTATTACATAGCACTTTTTTTACTCTTTTCGGGACAGGCTTAGCAAACTAGGCAAAGGCCTAGGGTTCCAAAAAATAAAGGCCTCCAATTTTTATTTTCTACTTTGTTCATAAATTACATGTGTATTTAGCATAAATTTTATTAACAAACTAATAACAAAATACATAAAAGACCAAACAATTAAAATGTCTAGACCCAAAACTTAAAGAATAATGGCCATATAATTTTTTTTTCTTGAACGCATCCTCAACTCCTATCCTCATTACTTGCGACCTAGCTAATTAAAACTGACATGGATGGTGATTGGCACAGAAAATATGAGCGAAATTAAGGGTAATCAATCGTCGCCAATGGTTGCTCAATGTCTTAATATCAAGCGAAACAATGATTATTCATGTAACGACTATTTTTTCCCCGGTAATACTAATCTATATATGTAGTATGATTTGCGATTGAGTGACAAAAAAAAATCAGTTTTGCATTTTGGTGTTTGCGATTTTTTATACTTTCAAAGGGTCCTGACTTTTTAGTTCGCTTAGGACCTCCAAAAACCTAGGACTAGCTCTGACTCTTTTACACCATCAAATTCCAAGTGGTCCAATTCTCATCGAAACTACTTTCGGGAAACTTCCCAAGACTCTTTAAAATCAACTCGAAATTAAGAGTTTGATTTGACGATATATATAGTTGAAACATAACAACTTCAAACATTTTTTTTAAGTGGACAAACATTTGTCAAACACATTTTAATAAAATTGTTTTTGATGGGACTTTGACCATAACGGAGACATATATGAATTAATAAAATCCCTAATTTACGCGTTTCTCTAAATCCAACCTCAATCAATCAAAATCACAATTTTGAGGAAAAACTTTGATACCGAAAGCTATAGATAACGACTTGAGACAAATTGAATTAGAAAGGTGTGTCAAACCTTCTATAACGGTTTGTCACAAGATCCTACCTATTATGTCATTTATGTCCATATTTTAAAGATCTCGTTGCTCTTACTAGATTAAAAGTTATACATGTTTTAAGTTGAGTTAGTTTCAACTCACTTTTATCCAAGTTGTTTAAGTACGGGTGTGTTAATTTTTGAATCACCATTGTATAAGACTTGAAGATGGTCCACAATGACTCGCAGAGCCCTAGGAAACAAGGGTTTGTATTTAGTAGAATAGACTTTGCGATTCAAAAGGAATAGCAGCTTGTTGCTCGCTTACCCATCATCCAGATGTAACTTGGTTTTTATAGTATTATAAAAAAATCACAGTAAAAAAAAAGACTTAGAATTAAAAACCTAACAATTATTTAGACATTTGATAAAATAAAGATTTTGTAAACTCAAAACGTGCGCATCCTTAATCCAAAGTCCAAACACAACATACTACATGGTAATTAGAACTAATTGCTGTTTGGATACAGGGTTGTCAATGGATATTGGTAATCAGGAGCGAAGCATCTGGGGGCAGAGGGTGCCCCCCCTCCCCCCAACCGAATTTTTGCGTAGTGGAATTTTACGATTTTTGTAGGTAAATTGAGTCCGGGTTGAGTCCGGCCTCCACCGATTTGATCTTCCAGCCACTAACGATCGAAAAAAATTGGGTCTGGCCCCCACCGATTCGAGAACCAAGCTTCACCACTGTTGGTGATCTTAGTCGCATATTTGGTTATAAAATTGTGTCTCATACCTAGCTCGATACTCATCGGGGATATGTCGGGTTCAAGTTTACCTATTAGGTTTAGGGTCCATTTCCGACGTATCTATATGAAAAAGGATAGCAAACTGAAGACTCAAGACTCTTAAGACGTTAATCCAAACTCCAATCTCAAACCACAACAAAAGAGTTTATTAAAAAAGAAAGAATTGGTCTCTGTATGTGCACATTCAAAGACGTGTTAATATAAGAAAATACTAACGTTACTAGCTTACAAGGATAATAACTGAATGCGTCTGAGTATCTCGCCAGACAAAAGGGGTCAAGTCCAAAATGTGAAAGCAAAATTATTTACCAGCTTCCATAAACCTTATCATGCAGCTTTTCTCTAAGATGAATTCTGTTCATTTCACTTATTTTCCCTTTTTAAATCCATACTATTTTAGTAATTTTTTTATATTTTTCAATCCCACATACATATGATTTATAATTTATTAATCCTAAGTAAACATTAAAACACCATAACCCTTCTCATGGAGTGTAAGACATGATTAAATAGACAGCACCATATTCATGTGTGCGACAATGCACCAGCTTTTGTTCTTCAGATTCCGTATCAAACGGCGTTAACTCGCCACGCCCAAAAACCCCGTGGCAGAATGCCCCGCCAAATGTCATGCCAGGGAAGTTGTCCAAAAACGGTGAGCTGTCAATACCTGGTTTCCCTAAGAATGATTTACCGCGTTTACGAGAAGTGAACATAAGACCGCCAAACACCATTCGCTTATAGCTGCCGGTGGTATCCCTTTGGTTGAAAGATCTCAGGTGGTTAGAGACATTGGCAGTAGAAGATAAAGCCGTGGTGGAATCTGGCTGGTAAAAACGAAAGGTGTCACCTGTTTGGATGCCGTCGGGACACCCAACCTCAAGATACTCATTAAATCTGCATCAATTACAGTTAGGTGGCATTTTTTACCCATTTAGCTATTAATGATTCTGAAGGCCAATTTCTGGTGTTTGGGTGTGTTTTGAAATAGATTATAATAAATGTCCAGTGTTTGGATAGAATAACCTATTTATATTATTATCATTGTTAATACTCTGATTAGTTTAAGGTGACATAATCTGTTTGAGAGCAGCTTATACAAACGTGACAAATGCGTTTTAAAATCAGTTATCTAATCGAATCGCAGATAATCAACTTTTAAGTGTTTGGATGTAATCAGATTATACTTATTATCTTTATATATTAAGGCAAGAAAATTGTTATCTTACCTTAGAACTTTGTGGAATGCAAGAGAAGTCCCCCATCCTACTTTTTCCGAGTATTTTCTTCGTTTTGTTACCCCAATGTAGACATGACCCATTTCGTCTCTTAGCTGTCGTTATTTATCAACGGTTAAAATTCATGACTTTGGAGCAAAAAAAAACATATTTTGCAAGAATAAAAAATGTAACATAGCGCGTCATATTAATATTCGAAAAAACATAACACTCTACGAAAATGATAAAAGAACTATTAAAATCCTTTCATATATCTTGTAAGTTAACCAATTTCCATCAACAAAAAAGTCAACATGGTCAAACTTATCACTTGTATGAATGATCATCCTTTATACCAGCCAGATGTTTTTAAAAGTTTGATCCTTTTTATCAAAGGTTTCAAAGATTGAATCCTTTCTAGCAGATCAAATACTACATTCCCCTAAACAAAATTGTGACAAAACTATGTTACCTTTATTGTGCAATTTGCAAATAGTGTATTTACTATTTAAAGGTATTGATACTCATCAGTTTGGGATTGCTTACATGATCATTTAACAGTTAAATAAGTTAGAGGTAAAGAATAACATACTTCCTCGTAAGCTTGCCTAAACACTCTGCCACCATAAAGATTCTCACCCGGCCCTATTTTTCTTTCAGCGAGCTCAGTCGAATAAGGCCTACTCTTTTTCACAAATGCTGCATACACAGAGCCCACAGGTAGCAATCCACTTGACAATACAGCATGAAACTGAGTCTCTCTGACACCTTTCAAAAAATATTTAAAAAGTCATAACTAGCTGAATATTAAGACTCAAAAGGCAACTTAAACAAAATGGTACAAGATCAAACAGATAAAGGAAGACAAGAAAACAAGAGTATGATAAGAAACAAAATATTGAAAAAAAATATATCTGAAAGTGAAAATTTTAAGTTACCAAGAGGTTTGTTCTTGTCCTTGACAAATACCAAGGCAACAGCAGAAACATATTCTCCAGGGACGGTTATGTTCCTTGAGCTTCCAGTCGTATAACGGAACCGCAAGAAACAATCGCCAACAATGACTGTTTCGGGTGACATGAAATAATCTAAAATAAAGGAAAGAAATACAAGGGTAGTATTAATTATATAGTAAATCAGCATAACAAAGTGTTTCCAATACAACACTCACCCATTAACTCCATAACAGCTTTTACGCCAGTATTAGTTCTCTGTTAATAAACCCAGTGAGAATAAAAATATGCAATAAGAAAACAACCTTGTCCAAAATCTAAGAAAAGTTACAAGAGGAACCGCTTACACCGAACATCATTATGGCAGCGGGGGAATTACATCCGGAAATAGAAGTCGAGAACTCCCTAATGTCTGTTACAAATTTGTATTCCTGATACGTATACACACACAAACTTGTAAAGTTTAAAATAAACATATACAATGACAAGATAAGTTTAATGTTGTGTTCAACAAAAATGAGATTTATTACCCCAGTTTGCTTTATGAGTGGGATTGTTCTGACTTTTATCCCTGGTAGAAATCCAACAATTAACATGATTGTTGTATCTGCACTAACATCATCATCGTCATCCTCGCCCTCCTCGTCATAGTCGTCGTCACGGTAGCCATCGATATCACCAAGTTTCCACCGAATCTGTACGTTATTTGATTCATTACTTTCTTCACGTTAAATAAAAACAAGTGGTAGACAAGCAACAAATGTTACAAGTAAATAAACAAAACCGAAAACAGAGTAAACCTCTTTGAATTCATCATAAAACTCATCTCTTCCAATAATTCCAGCAGGACGATTAGTAATAACTGGAACTTTGGAGCCTAGTTTCGCAGTAATCTGCAATGCATTCGTGAAATCAATACAAAATTCATCAGTAGAGACGAAACTGTTCATGATTTATGTTTTAAATCATCAGTTTTAAAGTCCAAAACTCCAAATAACATACGAGTTGATGAGCCTCTTGCAAATCGAAGAAAGGACCAACATAAGCAATGGCAAAATGAGGACGGATTGGCTCTGATAGTACTTTATTCACCACGCTTTGTATAGCAACCTAATGAATATTAAGGCATAAAAATAGAAAATGGTCGAATAACACAATTCCTGATATAAGTTATGATTGATGTAAAAGTAAGGGCTTGAAATTAAATACTTGGAGAGAAGGATGGACCACGAAGGCGGATGAGAGCTTGGGGCGAAATAGGATCTGATTGCAAACAAGGTTCCAAGAGCGGCTAACGCAAGCAGCGGAGGCAAAAGACAAGGCAGGAAGTCTGGCGACTATGTTTAGAAGAAGGTCTTCGCCGACAAGATCAATAGTTGTTGCGATTCTTCTCGACGGGATTTCCAGCCACGGCGGCGACATTGCGGTGTTTAAGGTGTTATTTTACAAGTGACAACATCAGTCTTGTGGCTTAAGCTTAATACAAAACACTAATGTGATAATTTTTAACCTGCCACAGACAATAGCTGCTAGCTAAAGTAAAAAAAATTAAGACCGTAAATTATAAGTTTATAACTGATCCTATTATTAAAACAAGCACAAGGCACAAAATCAAATTTAGTACAAAACATTAAGAAATCGTCTGTTTGCATGTTACTTGCATGCAAAGGAGCCAGCCATATAAGCATATGCATCTATATATCAGTGCAAGGGCTAAAGAACTAACACAATGTTCAGGCATTAGAAGCAACTGAAGGTGGGCCACTCAACACAACCATGGCAGTATTTCATCAGTAGTGCCTCAATTTAATGAATCCAGCCAGAAAATAGACACTAAACACATTTTTATATATTAATTAATCCTTCAAACCCGAAATGAATTCACATGATTGTTTGAAACATGAGCACTGACATGTTTACTTTTTTAAACTCTATGTTCTCTTAAGTTCCTACTCATGTTTGAGTCTTATCCTTATAAAATTAGGTATTTAGGTAAATTAAGTTGGATGATTCAGAATCCGGATCAACTTTATCAAATTAGGCATTTAACAAATAAAACGGAATTAAAGTGAACAAATGAAGAACTAAGTATCTGGATAATTCAAAATCTGAAACAACTTTATCGTGATTAGGTATTTAAGAACATATCGACGCAATTCAAGTGGTTTAGTACCAAAACTGGCGTACCTCGAAGAGTAGACGAGCACCAACGGTTGAAGAACAGATCGACACGATTCAAGTGGAGAAAGTAGATGATCAGATAACAGATTGACGTGAAACCATCGTACACTTTCCGCCCTTGAGCTCAATGGGTAGTGCCTGTAAGTGGTGAGCAGACTTAAAGCAGATGCAGATGATAAAAAGGCACAAGAACAAAAGTGCTGTTTTCTTTTCAAAGATGTAAAAAAATAGTTTTCATCAAGGCAAATAGCAGTTCCATTTTAATACGGTCCCTCTAAAAATATATACATATATTATACTTGCAAACATAACTTCTGAACAAAAAAAATTATGATGCTAAAATATTTAAAAAAAAAAAAAGTGCTTGAATATTACAGTTATTCAAACTTAATCGTTTTAAAGCTCATATGCAAATTCTAATTTTGTCCATCTTATAAAATACCTGACTTCCCTTTCCCCATCCCTATTGCTCTATTCTTTTTCTATTATTTCTCTCTTTTTGTTTTTCATTTACAATCTTAACTACCAACTATTTTGTCCTATTATATTTTTCTTCTAAATTTGATTTCTAGTAAATTTGTATGAAACAGATTCAGGCTAGGACACGTCCAAGCCAGAACCGATCTATCTAGAAACGGTCATTTGGGTTCGGGTTAGAACAACGAGTCAGTTTAAAAAGCAGCAAAACCAAAATATTAAGCATCCAAGTGTAATGAATCTAAAGATTAAACAGCAAACATAATGAACAAACAAATAAGCATCCATACAAATGTAATGAATCCATGTTCAGTATGATAGGTTAAGACCTAAATCATCAATAAATTCCCCAATTATACCTGCTGAACATTACTTGATTCCCTATTCTTTTAATTAAATAACCTAAGGCTCAATTATAGTCAGTGTTACACTAATTATTCTAGTAGAAGCATTGCAACAGCAAACCGTATTCATACTTACCAAATTCACAAATTGCAGCCCATGCTCATCTATAACAGTTATAATACAGCCTATAAATTGCATTCTAATCCTAATCCTAATCCTAATCGATGACAGCAAGATCAATTTGCAATACTGTATTTAAACCGCTAATTAGAAAGAAATAATTAATTTTTTATCCCAAATTATCCTTGTATAAACTTTAAAGAACAAAATCGTAAAAGTGTTGGAATCAAACAAAAACATACATAAAGGAATAACATAAAACAATTAAGCACTTAAAACAAGAAAAAAAATATTTAGGGGAAAGAAAAAGGAAATCGGAGAAAGTAAAGTGTGCAGATCATAAAAGGATAGCAGCCGTTATCTAAAATGAGTGAGATAATAATCAGTGGAAACAAAAGCGACTGAAATCGTGAATGAACAGACGAAACTTAACTCGATACCGATTTGAAGAAAAGCAGACCAAGGAAGGAGAGAGATTGAAATTTGGAGGGGAATAAATAACAAACAAACGATCAGCTTTCCATATATAACAATTTAGGGAGGGAGGGATTCAATGCACTTTCTTTTACTCTATATTTTGGGGTTGTGACTTTTTTTTTTTTATCAGCGAACAAACTGTGTGGCAACCACCCTTGCGGGGCGCCGTGCCCAAGAATCGACTGCTCGACCTACAGCAGCCCCCGCCTTCTCCCGATGCGCGGAAACCCGAGCCCCACCCGCCCGAAGGCACGACAGTGTTATAGAAACTCGGTAAAACCTCGCCGCCCGTCAGATTCGAACCGGCGCCACCCGTATTCGATCTTCACCCGGATACCAAACCATAAATGATGGAAGTGGGGATCGAACCTTTGATCACATAGGTGAAACAAAAGCCACTCCACCACTATGACTTGTGACGGACACGGAGGACTCAAATTGGAGAAATATTATTCGGATCAAATAGTTAATGTTTGGGTGTTTATTTTGGAGACTTATTGACCCTTAATTAGGAAGTTATTTGATAGACAGTGGGTTAGTAACCGGGTCAAAGGATAAGAATGGGTCAATGCCCACGTGTGTGAAAATGGATAGTTTGGAGCCCATGATGAATGTTGAAGACCCATGCACTCTCATGCTCACAACACTTATTGAATTGCATTTACCCATGTTCTTATTGTCATTTTCTTTATGCTTTTTATAGTTGTAAGATATGCATTATTATTAGTACTTTAACCTTCCATTTCCTAAAGAATAGGATGCATGTAGGGTAGTTTATTTTCCATTTTTCTATATGTATGTTATCCTCATGTAAATGAAAAGATCAGTGTGTGTTTATGAATGAAAGTTTCTTTGTGTTAATTTTACTCATTGGATTATGAGTTGAGTTAATATTGTTTCCATGCTAGTTTAAGAGTGGCATCTTGAATGGTGTTTTTGGAGCCTAAATTAGAGTCAAGTGGTGTATCTGTATCTTGATTCTCGTTTAGTTTGCCCTATCGTGTTCTTGTGTGGTGTTTCTGTATCACAAGAGACCGTTAGATCTATCCTTTTATTTTTTTTAATTTCAAATTATCTATCTGTTGCGTGTTCAATTTGCTATCATTATTAATAGGGAGTAGAGGTGAACAAATCGGTTTTTTTTGAGGAACCGGTTTCGGTTTGGAACCGGTCCGCTAAAGTGTCGGTTCCGTTCGGAACCGGTTCCGGTTCCGTCCGATTTCGGTCTCGGTTCCATCGGTTCCAAAGGCCGGTTTTTAAGACCGGTTCCGATTCGGTTCGGTTCCGGTTTGGTTCCGGTTTCGGTTCCGGAATCGGTTCTTACGCGCACAAATAAAAAATAAATAAATAAGCCAATGGCAAAAAAAATAAACATAAAATTACGACTTTTGTTATTTTTTTTAGTATTTCGAAACAAAAACATGGAAAATGAAATTAAAACTTTCTACTAACGTGTTTTTTTTTTTGCCATTCGACATAAGACACAAGTCGAAATAACCATCTTCGCCAAAAAGCGCCATGCCGAATTTCTCTACCATTTTCTTCTTTTTCACTTTGGCCAATATGATCGGCATTTCGTGTCGTCTCGAAATTTTAAACAACGGTATGCTCATTTGTGGAACCGGTTTGGGATGGGTTTGAAGATGAAGCCACGGAATGATTTAATAAAAGCAAAGCGAACACAATATTAAGTGCATACGATAGCGGTTTTTGCGTTTTCGGGTTGTTTCTTTTGGCGGCTTTGAGTGTTATGATCAACCAAAACATTCAAAACCTATTTATACTAAACAAGGGTGGTAAAATGGTGATTTTGCGTGAAAAACGGCTAGTTAACGGCTATAAACGAGCCCAACGATCAAAAAAACGAATTTGGCCTATTCTAACGGTGGAACCGGTTCTTGAGATCGGTTCCGGTTCCGGTTCCGGTTCCGAACCGTTTTTGGCTAAAATAGTGGAACCGGTGCTGGAACCGGCGGTTCCTAGAGGAACCGGAACCGGTTCCACTGTATACCGGTTCGGTTCCACGGTTCCGGTTCTAGAACCGGTTTTTTTGTTCACCTCTAATAGGGAGAAAATAGTGTTTGGGTAATAGGTTGAAAATGAGGTTTTGTGTGTTGAAAAGGAGAAAAGTTTATAAGTTAGGATTTATGACTTTTTGATTAAAGAGAAAATGAGGTAGAAAAAAGAGATGGACATCCAAATATGCAATGAGTAAGAAGAATGGGCCTAAACCAAATTTCTTAAATTTATTCTTTTACTTTATTTTCGAGTGGATAGAGAAAGAAAAAGTTAATATTTAACGGTATATTTATGGGACATTGTTTTCCTGTATTTATTTTTTAATTAGTTTTTGTATCAGTATAAAAAATATTTAATTGAAAAACAAGAGAGAAAATATAATGATTTTTTATTGTAATATTGTGGATAGGATTAAGGAACATATTGTGGATGTTATGATTGATAAAACATAGCCATGGCCATTCAAAAAAAATTAGTTGGAGTTGAACCATGTTATGAAGGAGGAATACTGAGAAAAAACTTTTTGTACATGTATATGTACAATCTTGACCTATCAAAGCACCTGTGAAAGTCGATAACAATTAAAAAAACTCCTAAACTAATAAAGTTTACATTTGTGTATTGAGAGAAAAGATAAGGAGTGAAATCAAAATTTTGAAATGGGTGATATGAAACTTATAAAATAAATAAAAAGTGTGACAAATCATATACTTTCATAATTACAAAGTGCATGATAGATGAAAGATGCACATATAAAAGTGGAACTAGATCCCGATGAAATTGAAAGAAAAACATGTCATCAAGTTCTATCATTAACTTCTTTGTTACATGCTTCAATTTGGACGATAAAAACATACGATATTGAAATGTATACAAATTTATTATATACAACTAGTGGGTTTACCCGCGCGTTGCGGCGGGATCTAAAAAAACTTGTAATACGCTGGCAGTTTTCCCACCGTGTGTTGTGGCGGGTAAAAGATTAAAATAATTTGACTTTTATGGTCAACTATGAAGCTAATTAACATGACAAATTCAAATTGTTTGAATATGATACAACATTCCAAAGTCTCCAAAATGGCTGCAAAACAAGAGGTTCCGTAACTCTATTTGATTAAAGGAATACATCAAATAACAAGCGGGAAAATAAAACTTCATGTGTCATAAGTGGAAATGGTCAAATGGACGTGTTGGGTAATGGGTTAAAACGAGTTGTCTTTGATGCGGGCAAAGTGGTTCATGTCGGCCGACTCACCCCATACTTTTACAAATAGTCATTGTCAAAATATGATTACAAAAATTATGTTATCACAAAAATAATCTATTTTAGTTTATAAATAAAATTATTTAGGCGGCTATAAGCTTGTAAGCACTAAAGATATAACACGTGCACTTCCAACCCACTTGAATAATTTTTTTTTATTTGACCCCTTTGACCTATTAGGGAAACATTATAACCCAAAATGACCCATCAAGTAAAATGACTCATGGATCACCATGTAAATAGCATTCAAACCTTAATGAGTCGGATTTTTATGATAAACATTGTATCCTTGAACGTCGATATCAGCTTTCGCATCCTCGACGAATCCCATAGTAACAACTGCAACTATCTGTTGATTAAAATACCTAAAAGATGATTATAAAATTTAAATTAATACATAAGTAACAAACTTAATAAAGACATCACATTTGAATCCTGAATATCTTTTCCACGAAGAATCATCCGGAATCCAAGAGAAATTCTCATATAAAGAATTGATGCATAACTCTAAAAGAAAAGGTATAAAGGATGCATAACTCTGAAAGAAAATGTATAAAGGTGCACAAATTTTTAAGAATTGTATTATAAAGAATATGATTTTTTTGAGTTACTTTATTACTCATAAGTAACGGTTATTCATGAGTTAATTAAAGAATTAATTTCCTAAAAATCTAAGAAATATAAAACAAAATAATAACTATTTATTATAAATCGTACAATTTTATCGTAACATATTAATGTATAAATCTAAACTACAAAGTGTAGAAAAACCGGTCTAACAATTTTATGAATGGATTGGAGTTGAAATAATATGCTTTTTAACAAGAAAATGGTGTTGGAAGTACTTATAACATCTTAAATCGCTTTATTCGGACTAATTATATTTAAATGATATTTTATACATTAATTATTTTTAAAACTAAAGAAAAAAGGAATTTAACTCCTTACAAAATACCCGTCCTGACCAAACCGTTTTTGACCCGTTTTGCATTATTATTTTGTACAATTGCTATCAAAGATGGTACACAAGGGTATGAATGGAAGAAATGGTGTAAAAATTTGGGGATTTTTGAAGCTCAAGAAAAAAGGAATTTAACTCACAAATTACCTATCCTGGCCAAACAGTTTTGATCCGTTTTGCATTATTATTTTCTACAATTTCTATCAAAGATGGTACACAAGGGTATAAATGGAAGAAATAGTGTAAAAATTTGGGGATTACAGTTTAGAATCTTAGGATGCCATCTTAACTTTGACAATATGGACATATTTGCTCATGCCTCTCCTTTATAATGAAGTATAGATAATCATAAGAAGATACCTAAAATGCACAATAATTATATAATATACATATACATATGAACCCTTTGATATTGTTATGTAATTCTTCAAGAGCTGTGCATAAAACTCCCAGCTTTCTTATGTAGTCCTTCACATCGTCATTCTTATGTATTTCTTCACTCCAAATAGCAACCATCTTGGTAATGCAAGGAGGTCATATCCAATTCTTCAAGAATTTACAGTAAGTTAGATAATGTGGATACAACTTACAATACATTAGTGCAATATAAAAGTCGAATATTGAATAGATATAGAGATATTTCATAAAATAAAGAAGCAGCACCTTTGAATACATAAACCTTGGCATTGCAAAAAAAATAAAATAAAATAAAAACGGCATCTTAATCAACAATTGGATGAAGGAAATGTCTGCACGAATCATAATCAATTATTACACCGTCACAAATTCATAAACAAACAACAAAATACAACGATTATGAGCAACAAGTACCTCCTCCATGTGTTAAAAACAAAATCAACGAAAACAAATTAGAAAGAATTTGGGTTAACCGTAGGCGGTGGGTTAAAGAAGAAGATGACGATTGAAAAGGGTGATTATATTGTTGAGCCGATTCTATAACTCCATGTCCTAATAAACTTGGTTATTAAGATAGGTTTAATGGTGGAGGTAATATTGTAGATGTTACATGGGTCACGATTTTATTAAAATAATTAAAAGGATACC
Organism: Ambrosia x helenae; assembly: GCA_030844895.1. Lineage (NCBI taxonomy): Eukaryota > Viridiplantae > Streptophyta > Magnoliopsida > Asterales > Asteraceae > Ambrosia > Ambrosia x helenae. The sequence continues at coordinate 129,807,256 of CM061233.1, read as the reverse complement.
TTTATACAACTATGAGAAATTGTAGTACATGTACTGAGTACAAATCCAAACAAAAATAACATAAAATACAACATAAAATGATTCAAACCGAAGATTTCATCAAGAGCTTGAACCGCGTCTTCTTATATGATTTCTTCTTTGTCTTTAACGAAGACTTGAACCGCGTCCTTTTGTATGATCCTTCTTGGTTGAAAGATTTAACAAAAAATAATGTTGACGGTTGTGACTAAGGCACGTGTTTAACATGCTTCCCTTAAAACAAATTCCATGCCTCTACTCAAGATAACGCGTCTGTTTCCTAGGGTACAACAGCCGAAGCAGTCTGTACTGGCGGAGGACACACGCCCAAGGTTGCACCGGATAAAATTATAGTGTTAAAACTTGTGGAACAAATAATAATAGAAATGTGGTGGAATCAAGTATAGAAAAACTTATCTCTACAGATTCCCAACATATGAACATATGGGTCAAGTTTTCCTTCTTCTTCAAGAATTCTTTTATGGATCCTCTTCTTTATTTTTCTTGTATTTTTTTTTAGTCTTTCAAATGAGGCACAAAGCCTTCTATGTATACAAGACCTAAGGATGAGTGTAGAGACTAACTTAATTAGAGCCATAAACTCTAATAAAGTGAAATAAAGAACTCTACTCAAGAGTCTCCTTAATAATTTCACTAAAATCAATTAAATTTCATTCATCATATTATTAAAAAATTTTAATTTCTAACATCTTCTTGAATGAATCATTCATTGGTAACATTGATGATGAAGAAGGAAAACCATAAGGCAAATGATGTTTGTGAGGGTATGGATGGAAAAAGAGGGTAGTATTGTAAAAGTGTTTTGATATTGTAAAGGATGAGGTGGGTGAAATGTCTACATTACCCTCCTAAGTGTCTTAATTGTCACAACTATCCCCATAATACCCTTAAATTTCTTGCTTAAATATGTTGTACATGTTGCTTCTTGAGTTGTACGGAAATGCAAATTACCTTCTTGTACATCACTCCTACTTTATAATGTATTATAGATAACTACTTTGTAGATAGCCAATCATAACACTACTAAAAATCACGAGTGAATTAGCCTATCAACCAAAAGTGGTATCAAAGTGTTAGATAAAGCTTTGTCTTTCCTAATGATGAAGTGTTCAAATCCCATTAATGACAAAACAATTAGCCATTAAAAAAACAGCCTAGCATAATACTACTAAAAATCAAATACTTAAGAGTGAGTAAATACCTTTTTGAGCACAACCAAGGTGCGTGATAAAACATTTATTGTTGGGATTGTGGAGAAATATGAACAACATGAACTAGAGAAGCGAGATGTAAATCAAATATGAAGAATTTTAAGCTGAAATCGGTGTCAAATCTGATGAATTTAAAGTTGAAATTGATGAACTAGAGAAACCGACATGTGAATCTAGTGTGTGATTGAATTTTGACTTCTTGAAGTCAAAAGCACCTACTAATCTTCTCATTTCTTGGAATAAATGCACTAAAACTTGTAAATCACCTTGAATTCTTACAAAATTGGATTGATGATCATTAATTCAAATTCGTTGTGGAAGTGTTAGATAAAAATCAAACCTTCATTTTTGTGAGTGTGGTTTATAATATTGAGGTGGGGGTGGTGCGATGATCTGGCTTGGCGGAGTCTGTGTGATGGTGGGTATCTATTATAATATATATAAAAGAATTGAACATTGCTGACGTGGCGTGCAATGGTGCCTTCAACCTCTCCATGAAACTGCCACGTGGCATCATAATTGAAAGATTTTAGTGTTTTTAAATTATTTCCTTTTTTAATTAAAAATTAGATAAACATAAAACCCTAAATTTATCTCTCTATCTCTCAATTCTCAATTACTAAAATTAAATTGAGTTATTTTAGGAAAAAAAAAATTTAAAAACAAATTTAAATTTTTCTCTCTTATGTTCCTCCCATAATTTTTAAACGTTAATATCTTTTATATTCGAGATTTTTTTAATAAAAAAATTACACCAAATTAACGAGCGTTTTATTATCTTTTCAACGAGTATCATAGTGCTATATAAAAAAACGGAGAAAAAAACGACTATTTTTTGTGGGGTTATGTTCATACAGAAAAAAAAAACACAAAGTGTTAAGGTTATTCATTAATCATGTTTTTTCTTTTAAACCAGGTTCTTATCTACGATGTTGAAATTCAGCCCAATCGCCATGCTATCATTGGAATTTTACTATTCTAAAGATGGATAGGTATACTTTATCAAAAAAAGCTAGGAGAAAGAATCGTGCAACACTGCAACACATGATGCCACTTTATAACAAGGTTATTTTTTTAATTTTTTTAATTACAAGAGTAATAATTATTACTATTAGTATTAGTATTATTAGAATTGTTATATTTTTCAACCCCCGTCATGAATTCTACATCTATATAAGTCAAAGTCAAATTGTAACATATTTTAAATTACGTGAAGATGATTATATGTTGAATGTTATTCTTTTAATACATATTTCAAATTGTAACGCCCACTTACGGTGTGCGCATATAATGTATATATGTGTGGCCATTGGGGGGAAAGTAAAGTTGCACTAATTTTAACGTTATTTTACTTTTTTCGTGAAAATAACGCTAAAAACGACGGACGGTTAATCATGCATCACGTGGTGGCGTTGATAGCCAAAAGACAAAGGGGTACATGCACCGATCGGGTTTGTCCCGATTGCTAAGTGTTTTGTGCCTTATGTCCAAGGCTTGATACCAAACCACATCGAGCCGGGGGTCTCACTAGAAGCAGCCTCTCTATTCTTAGAGATAGAGGTAAGGCTATCTACATCTTACCCTCCTCAGACCCTACCTTAGCATTGCTATAGGCGGGATTAAATGAGTATGATGATGATGATGATGATGCTTTTTTTTAACTTTTTAAATAAATGTTTTTTTAACTAAGATTGATTATGTTTAAGTTATTTACTTTTTTTGTGATTTGAGTTTTCTTCTTTTATCATTTTTTATTAAATCATATTAAATTTTTCAACCCGGAAACCTTCCCGGGGTAATCAGCTAGTATTATATAGAAAAACATATCTATATTATATTATTAAGGAAGAGTTATGTACCATATTGTAATTTTGTCCTTGATACAACTTTTAAAGCAACATGTACAAGTGATTTATGCTTGGATCATGAGGGTATAATTGGAAGTTTGTGGAATATTAAGACACTTAAAAGGGCATATTAGTCAATTTGTATTCACATTTTAGTTATTAGTATAAATTTGTTTACCTTAATACCCCTATAATGCACTCTCTTCCTAACCCTCAATTTAATGTTTTTTTAATAATAATAATGAATGAATAATGATATCAAACAATTGGAAGCTGCTGGACATGAATTCGTGAGAACTGTTTCAGCTACAATCAATTCTCTCAGGCCAATTAATTATTATTATTATTATTATTATTATTAATTAATAATAATGATAATTATATCAAATAATGATAATGATATTGTTTCAGCTGACAATCAATTGTTTCAGGTGACAACCTTTACCAACCGTTACCCCATTGAAGCCATAAACCAACCTTATGGAAGAAATGAGAGTAATCGACATCAGAACCGTTACCCCCATTCAATTCCTTTCATTACTTCAGTTACGAATTATACCCATAAATCTGATTCTTCAACCTCAAATCACTAATTTCTGATTTCAGATTCTTGAACCTCAAATAATTGCTATATCACTAATTTCCCAATTTCCCAGCTCTTTGTTGAATCATTGTTGAATAGCTGCTGATTCTCTCACCACCGGTTGTTCTATACACTCATCTTCTATTTGTTCTATTTTGTTTGTGTATTTTATTTGATAATTTTGGTGTTGTTTTCCCAGGTTTTTGTTGAATACTTGTTGCTTCTCTCACCAGCATTTGTTCTATACACTCATCTTGTTACGGTAAGTTTGTTTTCATTTGGTTCCCCATTACGTTTTTATGTTACGTGTAATGAAAACATTATTAATCGACGTCGAAACTCCACATCAACAAAGCCACAGTGATAATGTAGACCTAATGACTATGACTAATTGGTTTTATAAAGTATGTTGTAGAGGGTTACAACAATGACAGTGTGCTTTTATACCATTTATTATTTATAAAGGAGCCATATATCAGAATATAATTAAATGCGGCCATGATTTTTATGAAAAATGACTCAAAGGCAATTGGTGAAAGTATGATGTATCCAATGATAACATATAACCAACTACAAGGCATTGTTATGACAGAAAATATTGTTATGTGCCTGGTGAAAACTATAAGCTGACCATCCACACATAAAAAACTTATTAAAGATTAAAATTATACTTTGTAGGTGCACAATTGCATCAAAGACAAAGCTGGATACTCGAATTCTAAACGTCTCTTACGTGGCTTTTCTTGGCTTGAATTTCTTCACCTTTTAGAATTCTTTAACAAACTTAATAACTTTCTTTAGGTGACTCCAACGGCTCGGTGAGTCTTTCTTCGGTTTCATGTTCGGTTTTTGTTCAGCCACTGGTGCTGCAAATTCATCTGTCTGGTCATTCTGTATTTCAGTCTTTACTGATACATGTTGTTCTGATATTACTTCACTTGTAGTCGACTGATCATCTTGAACTTCTGAAGTATCTTCTCGATTGCATCTCGAAGAATCTGGTTGCAGAGTTCCTACTCTGCACGAAATAGATCACTAATTTCAATAGTGTATCGATAACGACAGCCACAGTTAGGTAAACTTGTGTCCAGCGATAAACCTCAAAAGACTGCATTGTTTTTTTTTTTTTTTTATACAAGTGCTACGAGTCATCTCGGCTCTCCAAACAAAAACTTTAACCTTGATAGGGATCCACGCAATCCATTTCATCAAAGAATCTCTACTCTGGCCCCGGTCTTTAACCACCATTTGTTTAAAGCTCGCAACCGAGTAGGAACCGTCCACACTACCGTCCCATCTCCATTTATCTGTTTCGCTGTTCAAATTAAGAAGCTGCAGAGACAGTAGCATCTGCTGCAGCTCATGCGCTTCAGTCACAGAAAGCGGGACTTGACTCCAAACAAAATAGAAGCTATTATCTTCATTCCAACCGGCCCAAACATTTGGAACAGTGATATTCTTCGCTGCTGCAATTCTGAACAGATTAGCCCATTTATCTTTAAGCAATTCAGCTCCATTCCATCTATCCAACCAGAATCGGACCTCACTCCCGTTTCCAACCGAAGCCTTAATAAAAAATTCCAGCTTTCGACCCTGCAGAGTAAAGTTATTAATAAAAGTCGCTATTGTTTTCCACCAGCCTGTACTGCAACTCTTTACTGGCAGAAAAGAAGAACTGCGACCCTGCCCATGACATGTCTCTATAACCTTGAGCCAAAGACTCTTGTTCTTGATCTTGAACCTCCATGCCCATTTAACCAAAAGAGCCGCGTTAACATCCTTTAATTTAGAAATCCCCAAACCTCCAGCTTTCTTCGGCATCGTCACAACTCAATGGAGTTTGTTAACCTCATCATCTCTTCCCCATAGGAAACTTCTCATTAACTGTTCTATCGAATCGATAACTTTCACCGGTGCTTTGTAAAGCAACAAATAATAAATAGGCAAGCTAGAAATCACGGACTTGATAAGCGTAAGACGGCCACCCATGGAAAGCGATCTCGTTTTCCACGAAGAAAGCCGATCCTACATTTTTGTATCATCGGGTCCCATTGACTTATTCAATTCATGTTCCTAGCTGATGTTTAAATCGCTCTATCTTTTCATTATTCAGCTGCAAAGATGATGCATGAATCAACATAATCTCTTATAAATTTAAGATATAGTTAAATATAATTGGTTGTGAACTTAAATGCAACAGAAAGTTAACGGGGCATAGTGTAAGTAGTGTAAATATCAAAGGCTAATATATGTTTACAACATATGTGAAATGCAATAATCATGACTTTTTGCATTTTTGTGAGCCAAGAAACAATCGCATGAACATGTGTTGAAGTGGAATATTAAGTTAATAACCCATTTTTCATTCTTGTGACATAAGGTTCCCTATTTAACTACAAAAATTCATATACAGAAATCAAATTGAGTAGAAAAGCAGTATTTTAAGCTGATGTATCTGCATATTCGGGTGCAAAATACCCGAAAGTACCAGCTAACCTTGTGACGATTGAAGCTTTCCCATCTAGGGCGAGTCGAACAAGCTCAAATTCTGCAACTTTGGCTCTTATTTTTTTTAAACTTGTGTCCAACGATAAACCTCAAAAGGCTGCATTGTTTTTTTTTTTTTTTTTTTTTTTTAAACAAGCCAAATTGACCCTTTAAAAACAGCCCCAAACGGCCGTTATCAGATCACTAATTTCAGTAGTCTATCGATAACGACATCCACAGTTAGGTAATCCAAAAATACAATAACACAGAAAACAATGAATACCTGCATATTCGGGTGCAAAATACCCGAAAGTACCAGCTAATCTTGTGACGATTGAAGCTTTCCCATCTGGGGCGAGTCGAACAAGCTCAAATTCTGCAACTTTGGCTCCCATGTCATCACCAAGTAGGATATTGGTGGGTTTAAGATCTGGTTGCAGATTTCCTACTCTGCACGAAATAAGAATTACTCTTTAATCCTGTAGACATATAATATATAAAAGTATTTTAGGGTGAAATAAATAAATGACGCATACCATAAGTGGAAATCGGACCTGTAATTAAAAGAGCATTCTTTAAACTATTTTTTGACCCGTTAACTTTAACTAACTACCCGGCCAACCAGCTTAAACAGGATAAAAATCTGAGTACATATGGGGATGAATCCTGTATGAAAGTTGCCCGGTATACCCCAGGTTCACCCGGTATGTTTTGATTTAGAAACTGGCATATAAACTGTTTCGGTTTAGTCGGTTATAAATTTTCTAACATTAACAATCAATCTCGGTGAAGAAAAGCTTTTATTCTAACCTGGGCAGCAGCAGAGTGAAAGGTTTATAATATGTTTACATAGTTAGTTAGTTACAGGGCCGAATAACCATATAAAGACTGGTTGCAGGTTCCATAGAGGTGTAATGTGTTAAATAGAAGGATTACTAATAATAAATATACATGAAATATTTGTAATGGATCAAATAAGCATACTCTTTTCTTTTTTTAAATGGTCCAAATAAGTGATAGAAAAGTTCCTGCTGTGAATGTTGTTTCATAGTTGTTTACAAAATACTACTGTATATAACATACCCAATCTCTCTTTTCTGCAACAGACCATTTAAGATAACACCAAATATAAATCAAGTTTTACTTCATTTGTTGCCAACAACCAAAAAAATCAATAACCAAGAATCAGTGTGTAGGATGGATGTGTAGAAATTGAAAGTTAAAAACAAATTGGTTAATTGATATGTATTTTAGCAAGAAGTATCCAGGTGGGAAGTTGTTAGATGGTTTAAAATAAACATGAGCCATCAGCAAAAAATTAACATTAACGTAGAATTTTATCGTTGCCTACACACTACTGTCGTTGTTGTATCGTACGTATTTGCATCACGTAAATCTCAATTCATGAATCTGAGCTAATCCGTGTACTTACCTTGCTAGGTATGGCGGTGCAAAGGTATGCACGAAACACCACGATGCCATCCCTCTGTGCGCATCTTGTCGTCTTTGAGATACTTACACGTACCCCAGCAAGAGATGCAGCTCGATCTAAAACCGTATGCAAGGAATGGTTTGCGCTACTATCGACACTAGATTTTGAAAGGGTACACACGTCCCGTTCGATGATAGCAGCTAACCAGAAAACCCTAATGATACGCGACGACATATGTTGTGTACAACCAATCAATTTTCACACCTGTGAACCTGGTCAAGAGACCTACATTACATGCCCTTTCCACCACGACGCTGGGTACATCTCCATTCTTTCACACCTGGACGGTTTGATTTGTGCTTGGGCCCAAGATTCCCATCAATTGTACCTATGGAACCCAACCACTACTGCATACGTCAACATATCTACCCCGGATGGGATGGGTTTCTATGTGGATTTGAAAGACACCGTTGGTTTGTACAAGGATCCACTGCACGACTACAAGGTTCTTCACGTGACCAGAAAACATGAGTCATTCGACGCCTACCTCTACTCAAGAAACCTAACATCATGGAGGAAAATACCATTTCAGGAAAAAATGGAGTATATAAAACCGATTTTCGTTTGGTCAAGTGGGACTCAATGTGGCACAACTTTATATTTCACAGTTTGTGACTTATGGACCCATGGAGCTCATGTTGTCATTGGATTTAATATTGCCTTGCAAGAAGTGACAGAGATATGCTTCCCCCCTGTACAAACATCAACCATCTCCATGTCGCATCTGTTGGCCGTTGGAGACAAGCTCCACTTGTTTATCACAACTGGTTCACATAGCATGATACTCGACTTGTGGCTACTAAAAGAAAATCAATGGATCAATCTCTTTTCTCAGCCCCCAATTCCTCCTATACCACTATCTGTCTGGTGCACGATAACACATTTCTTGGCCAATGGAAAATGGGTTGTCATGAGTAACTCAAGGAAGCTTTATGAAATCGCGGCACCAATGGATGGTATCAAATGTTTCCATGCCGTAACTTGGTTTCGCGAGCATGAAGGCGCACTGTTATTTGAAACGCTTGTGTCACCATCTATCTAATTAATTTAAGGCTCATATTTGATAGGTCTTTAATGAAACTTCTTTCTTCGCTACGGTTATGTACTGTTTATTTCGCAGACTTGTATTTTGATTTCACGATAACATTAATGTAAAACCTTCTATAAAATATCATGTTAATTAGTCTACTTTTTAAGCATTTGCAATTGCTTAATATTCATCTGATTATGTATCCTCTTATTGATACACACAGAGAGATGAACCAATTTGATCTAACTGAGATTGTGGAGCATGTGGTTTTGAACCATCTGGTCAAGGGTTTGAGTGTAACCTAACAACTCCAAATTTACATATATCCTTTCAAAAGAACAAGGCACCTACGGTTAAACTAGGGTGTGTGTGACCTGTGTTTACATATTTTAAAATTCCTAGAAACAAGCCATCAACCATGTAACAATTCGCAGCATTTCATACATCAAACACTATATATTATATACAAGGGATCATATACATGTTAACTAAAAATCCTTTCAAGTATCAACCCATGGAAGCAAAACTTTGTTCCCCTCATCAATATCCATGTAAACGTTTGAATCCAGTTAGACCTATGCTTATTGTTTGATGCATTCTGTGTAATATCATATGGCTTTTGTGGACCTATGCAAGACTTTAGTTCAACTTTCCAGTACTGGCAAGTTTCATAAAGAATTAAGATTTTGAAATATTAAATCCTATTTCATATCCTGTAGAAAACTACCACATGGCAGATTTTATAAACAATAACCACTAGATCCATGGGCTATACAAGTGTCACAGTTGGGTGATATTATTTGATACCAAAATCAACAAACTTAATATTCAATTCTAAAATCATAAATACCCAATTGGGTGTGAGGAAGACATGAAACATTTTATATAAAGGTTAACCAATGAAGATTTATTAACTCAATTATACAAAACACAACAAACTTAATGCGCTTCACCACAACGTTTTACCAAACGGAAATTCGCCTAAATATACTCGTGTGCTCATAAAACAAAAGAAAACATTTGTAGTTGGATCATAATTTACAAACAACCACAAATTCTACCAATCACGCATAAAAAACACAAACGACAAAACAATAAAAAAAAAAAAGTCATGACAATACTTAACAACTACTTTACTACATTTCACTTTAAAACAACATTTACATTTAACATCCTTAAATTCACAAACATTTCCCCCAATATGAACACACATCAGTTATCGTAACATAAACCAACCCTTACTGAACAGGTACACCTACATCAACAAGAACGAAATGAAAACGAAACAACCTGCTAAAGGAAAACCACTCCTACACAGCAAACAAGTGACAATTGCTCTGAACCACGAACTAAATCAATGAGAAAGCAGACTAAACCCACTATCCATGGTAAGCAGTGTTTTTATTAAAAAATAAATATTTACTGCTTCTACAATGCCCACTAAATGTAACTAACACTACTTACACGCAGCACTAAACGAAATAAAGACACCAACAAGGAAGCAGGAGCCAAAAAACACACCGGCAGTCAAGCAGGAGCCCAAACCATTGACACAATCTTCAACACCCAACACAATCAATGAATCAACAAATACCAACGATGACACTACTTTCACAGGTAACAACACACATTACACATTTAAATATATTTATTATACCACTTGCATATCCATTACAAATGTCTTTCATACTAACACATTTTAATTTACCTACAGGCATCAACTCACCCCCAACCGATGAAGGAAATATCATGAACACACTCCAAACCACGCACGGATCTAACAATTCACCACCAGCACCCATGCAGACAAACATCGACAACAAACACCCGGACAGCGACTCAGACAATGAATGGTTCACAGCCAACATAGACGCTATCAACAAACTCTGCAGCCAATATGATAGAGATTGATTATGCAGCCTTTTTAAAACAACATATTTGTTTACCACCAACACAAACTTTCTTATTCTCCGTTTCATTAAATAATATTAGCATGATCTTTTTCGACTATTACTTAGTTTGGTTGTACTTTTCAAGAAAACTTATTATATCTTCAAATCTTTTCAATCATTACGATCATTATATGCATCCCATAACGTACTTTTATAGATAACCTGTTATATCTTCAAATATTTTATATAATTACGATGATTATATGGATCTCCTAACTGTCCGCGGCAACGCGCGGGTAACTCCACTAGTAATGATAATAGAAAGGTGTAACTTATGTAAAACTATTTTGCAAGTAAATTGTGCAATAAAAGGTTGTACATTAAGTCTAAATGACATAAATATCCCTCTAGTTAACAAAAATCTAACAAAGTTAATAATTCAGATTCAAGTGGTTAGAGATTTATCAACCAGCTACTCATATATTTAAAAATTTGATTTTAAATTCAACTAGTTAAAACCATAAAAAAGGGAATCTACTCAATACTTAAAACTTTTCTTGGATGGTTTTTCTCTTCTTAAAAAGGCTCCCCCTGGAAAACCATGCCCCTAATTGCTGCTGATCTTCTTTTTATTCGAGCCAGCCAACTTTCTTTATGGCCCACTGTTCAGCCCAAATGCAAGCTCACCATCCGTGTATTATCAACTCAACAACTAAGTTTTTTTGTGAGCCCAGGTCTTAGTCCTAACATATTAATTACCTTGTATTCTTGTTGAATGCGATTCACAACAATTAGAGTTAGCATTGAAATCAATTTAAATACCAAATGCTCATTCATGACCATTTTTTATGTTTAAGTAAACTCTCTTTAATTTTTTTAAATGTATTTCAATATTCACACGATCGAGGAGCTTGATTGCTTGCGGAACCAGCGCTCCAAAGGTATCAAAAGCGAAGGACACAAACACATGCTGGTTCTCTAGACAAGCCACTTCATGTTTATCCACTTTTTTGCTCTCAGCTTTCAAAACAGCCTGTCCAGCCATAAAACCCGAATCCCGGAGTCCCACCAATGGGGATACCCCCAGTATGGTCAACGCATGCATGCTTACCCTGCACCAATCCGAACACAAGAACGTCCGCTAGCCTCGGGGTGGACCGCCCGTCAATTGGGTCTGTCAAGAAATTCACGGGAGCCTCTTTTTTGGCTGAAATGTCTGCCCTTCGTAACACATCCCATAGAACATCTCTAACTAGGTCATGTCTGTATTTAAAGCCTGGCAACTCCTTACATAGGGCGTGTTCTCCAAACTTGTCCAAGCATGCTTTTTTTAAAAAATCGGACACGGTTCGTCGACGGAAAACATGGGAATCATAAGTCGGTATTTGAGGACCGCCCGATATTCGATAGGCGACATATGTTGCCCGAGTCAGTCAATTGGGAGTGTAGTATGTTCATTAGTTAAATAACACAAATTGGTTGTACGAGTTTTCTGGCGTACCCTTGTGGATTAAAAAAAAAAACATATCAACACGACAAGGTTTTCAACTTTTATATCAAACTTAATCAATCAATATCGATCTCATTTGGGTATTTGATGTGAATAATATTTAATTGAGTGGGTGGGTGATGATGATCGATCATCTGGTGATACAAAGATAGCCCCTCCCTCGCAATATCAAGTTTTTTGTTATAGTTTATAGTAATAAAACCTTATAGATTATATGTTACGTTAAACTATTTCTTTATTTACGTTAAACTATTTCTTTATTTATAGATTACTTCCAAGCCCATCAAGTAGTAAATTTGGCTAGAAAATGATTTAACAAATTATTAGAATGAAAAGCCAAAACATGCGGTTGGTTTGTATGGATAAAATGATTATTAATTTAGTCAGACATGTTTTCTCTTAGTTAAGTTGGTTATCACAAGATATCGACAAAAAAAATTTCACTCTTGGTTTATAAAGAAACAGTGATAAGGAAACAATTTTTTTTAACAAATTTTTTACACCAATCCGTCTTTGGCTTCAGTGGCGAAGGATAAGAAGTGCCAGGGGTGGCCCTGGCCCCCCTGTTTTCTGGCGCAGTGGTATAAATTTGCGATTTTCATAGGTAAATTGAGTCTGGGTTGAGTTCGGCCCCCACCGATTTGCCACTACCGATCGAAAAAAATTGAGTCCGGCCCCAACGATTCCGAAACCAAGCTTCGCCACTGTTTGGCTTGAATCCATGACCTCAAAGGGAGGATTAGAACACCTTAATTCTAATGGCTTTGCTAATTGGACCCAACTTCTCACCCTGATAAAGAAACAATAATCTAGTTATTCTTATATACATAATTTTTAACTTCTATTTTGCAGGATTGTGATTAAATACAAAGTGAAAAGTAAGAAAGTTGTAGGTAGGGTATCAAACAAACTCCGATTAAACTCGTTCAAGCGGCATTAGAGCGGTCTCATCAAACTATATGATCTTAATTTTTAGTTTTTTTTTTTTTTTAGCTTGCGGTTTTAGAATTGTGTTGTATTATTGTGTCTTTTTTTATTTTCGTCATTGTGTCATTTTTGCGACGCGTCGTGTCTTTTATCCTCGGCACTGTGTTATATTTTAGGCATTTCAATATATGTTGTGACCCATTATGTTATATTTCGTGATCAGTTGTGTTTTTTATATCATTTTCACCCTTTTTGCATAGGTTTACGTTTACACCATATTATTTTGTTTTTTTTAATGGCAAACTAATTATTAACTTATTTTTATAAACCAACTACACATAGGTTTTGCAAGATTTTAACCCTTCTTTTGATTAGAGAAACAATACTATTCGTACATTACTAAACCATTAGTTCATGGGTAACAATATATTATGTAACATGGGTAACAATATGTTATGTAACGATGGAATATTCTATACGCAACTAATTTAGTAATTTTAATGGGTGTTAATAAGAAAAGATTATATAAACATGTATTTAACCGGAAAATATTCAAGTATAATACGTGTTACAATTATTGCTTAGAATGGTTTCTAAAGGATATAAGTGTTCCCATTGTTAGCTAGCCACAAAGTCTTCCCACAATCCCACCACTCTCTCTTTATACACACACACACTGACACAACATTCAGTTATTAAAAAAAAAAAAAACTGTGTGCGTGAAGATGGTTAAATGGATGAAAGCTAAAAGAGTAACAGCCATAGCAGATGGTCTTTCCTTTTGCTGTGCAACAGCAATAATAGCCCTCATGCTCACTGATGCTTTTATAAGATATGATAAGGAATACACTTATTCCCTTACCACCACCACACGTACCACTACCAGCATGGATGTTGTACAAGGAGGACACGGGCTTGGTAGACAGGCATGCGACGAGATATACGTGGTGGGAGAGGGAGAAACACTTCACACCATATCCGATAAGTGTGGCGACCCGTTTATAGTCGAAAAGAATCCGCATATTCATGACCCGGATGATGTTTTCCCTGGTCTCGTTATCAAGATCACCCCTCGTTCTTCTTCTGGCACATAATGACTTAATGGCCTGTTTTGTGATAGATTCATATATATGGTCAGACGTAGAGACGTGACATCGTAATTAATTTTGTTAGATTTTGTTTTTCTGGTTTGTGTATTTATATAAATAATCTATTGAGATTCTAAGCTTTGTTTCTTTAGGGGTTTGGATGTATTCTAGGAAGAGGATCGGTATCCACATGTGTCATGGATACTGCCCTATTCCATGTTGTGTGGTGATAGGTGGTATCTCTACACTGTGCAATAATTTGTAATTTTTGTTTATTTGTATTAGCCAATATTATTTGAATTAAATGTACTACTTTTTTATTAATATAGTATGAACCAACAGGGGCGGATGTAGATAACAAGTAGGGGTTGCGGGCGGCTTAATTTTGCACGCGTAGTGGAAAATTTGATTTTTTTTACGAAATTTGGAAAACGTTACTACTAAACTGAAAAAAAATGAAAAACGTTACTACTGAAAAATGTTTCTAGATCCGCCACTGTGAACCAATGATTTTGAGGTGTGAAATTAAGATACAATTTCCATGGTCCAGGAAAGGATGTCGCGCCGATGATGTGAAAGAAAGATGGTTAAGGATGTTAGGGACGACTAATATTTATGAGTTTCGTATGATATCAATAATTTTAATGATTTATGGATGAGCTAATATTTATTAATTATTTTTATAAACATATTATCCAAAATGAAATTTCGAAGTAGCTAGCTCGTTTGACAATGAGGTCTGGTATCACATGTATAAAAGTGTTTAGGTTTATTTACCACATCATCAATTGCTATGTTCTGTATTTCATCTTGGTGAAAACATGAGTCACCAATTATTATTATTATTATTTTTTTGAAAGGCCAACAAAATAATTTATAATGGAATATTCCAACCAACATAAAAAGTAAATTACGATGCCGAATTATATAAAACTCTTTTCCATCATCAAATTCAAAGTGGTCCAACCATCATTGAAACTACGTACTTTCATTGAACTTGCTTATTTTTGTTTCAAGTGACGCGGTGTGCTGAACATGAGAGTTATAGTATAGTGTATGTGAATATTTGAACTGTTATGTAATAATTTTTCATTGGTTTTGGTAATTTTTGGGGTTGTTTGGCAAACTTGTGTTGCGCCAGTAGGAGGTTTTAGGAGGTTTGACCGATTAAGACGTAACTTCTAAATTGGTCAACATGTTTTTAAAATTTAACCATTAAGAAGCTTCATGAACCATTAAAATGTGTTTTATAAATTAACCAACGCACTCTAATTCAAATGTAATATTTTTAATGGAATCATTAAGAGGCTACTATACAACCTCTTAGTCATTTTTTCTTAGAATCGCTAGATGAGTTAATATAATTCGGGAAATAATATAACCCGGATTTACAATTTGGCCATGATAATATGGCTAGGCTTTACATCAAACAACCGAGCTTTATTTCAGTTATTAATTTTTATAAAATACCTAATAATGTAATAAACTCGGTTCTATATTAAACAACTATGTTGTATTTCGAACATATTGGGGAAAAATCTAAACTAATAGAACTTTTCCACTAAACAATCTAAAAAAAATATACTTTCACAAAAGAGAAATAATGTCAGAATCCCAAAAATTGTTTAGGAGAATCACGAAAATGTTTAGAAAAGAAAATACAAAATAAATAGTTGGAAAATTAATACAAATAGATGAATAACCTATCTTATACATAATCAGGATTTGGTTCAAATGAGAACTTTTCTCCAAATTGAGAACTGTAAGAACCATTCTGGGACACATATTTCTCTAAGGCAAAAAAAAAAAAAATTTTTGTTTTTTTTTTTTTTTTTTTGCAAAAAATCGCTGCTTTATATGCAAGGAAATTTTTTTTTTTGTTTTTTTTGTATTTTTTTTCTCAGTATACACATGTGTATAATTGCATTATACACATATGTATAATGCAATATACACATATGTATAAATGAAAAAAAAATTGCTTGCATAAAAATGTGCGATTAAAGCAAAAAAAAATTTTTTTTTTTTTTTTTTTGCCTTTATATGAAATGTGTGGCTCATAATGGTTCTCTCAGTTCTCAAATAGGGGTTGATTCTCTTAGAATCTCTACCCTACATAATCATATGTATTAATATTCAAAAAGTTCAACGTTTTTCAAATGGCCGAGATGATGAAAACCTACATAAGAACGTACATACAATAATATAAATATTTCAAAAAGGTTAACGTTTGTCAAGCAGTTGAAAATGACGAAAAACCTTTAGAAACTTGATGAACTTTTGCAAGCACCGAGAATACACAGTAACAAATTTAATTGAAGTATTGGAAATAGTATATACCAAACAAAGGGGCGGACTTATACTAAACTCAAGGGGTGCGGGCACCCACCTTGAAAAAAAATATTTTAGTATTATATACGCGCATTAATCTCATCCGCACCCCATAAAATTTTTTAGTCGTACCCCTTGTACTTTTGAAACCGACCTAAAGAAAAAAAATATAATTATATGGTAAGAGTTAGCCCATTTTATTAGTTAGTAGCCTAATTTCTAGAATGAGCCCAAACCCAAAGTTTATAATAAGCGGACATGTGTTTTAATGCCGATTAAAATGAAAAAAAAAACAAAAAATAAATCTAAAGCAGAAGAGCGCTAAACAAAGAAACACAAAACGAAAGTTGTTCGTCTCCCTCCCTACTTCTGATCGGCGATCTCTAAACAAAGAAGAGGAACCTGTGACGTTGACAAGTCATAATTCACAAACAATTGAACAAATCCAACAAAACTCCAAAAGGTAATTAGGTAAATGTGATTCTGTGAATATTATTAGATGACTAGATGAGAAATATTATTATGGGTTTTTATATTGTAATTTTGGTTTTGTTTTAGGTTTTTATATTGTAATTTTGGTTTTGTTTTAGATGAGCAATATTATTTTGGAACGGTTTCTTAGAAGGAAAAGTGGAGAATCATCTTTAAAAATTCCTGAATTCGTTGACTTGGATACTTTTTCTACGGATCCTGCCGATAGGAAGCCGATTTCGTCATATAACGTTAATCAACGAGACGAAATCAGAAGGGCATACATACTTAGAGGACCATATCTCCCACGTGGTATAGAATTCCACAATCAATGTAAGGTGTTGAGTTAAGACGATTTAAAGAAACTTGGTATGATACGTATAAGGGATGGTTAAAGTATAGTATAAAATTAGACCGTGTGTTTTGCTTGTGTAATGACGTTTAAATTACTTTTAGGCTTTTGGTTTACTTTAGTTGATTATATAATTTTAGTATTATTATTTTTGGTATACGAGTCAACCCGAACCGACCCACCTGATGGATAAACGACTTATATAAGGTCTATGATTCCGCACCTCATAAAAAAAATTTCTAGGTCCGCCACTTAGTAAGGGTATGTAGTCTAATCATATCAATCAAGATGTCAATATCATAACAAACTAGAATGATACGACTGAAACACCGTGATGTAACGCGGGTATACTTACTAGCTCATATGAATTACCTTGTCATTATTTTAATAAATAAGGTTCTAAGTTGATTTTTATTAAACAAGTTTGACAGACTAAGGTATTTGGTAATACGTTACAACTAGTGATATGTCTTGGTAATTAGTCATATCGGGTCCTTGGAGGAGTAGTAAAGAACTGTTGGATTTGACTAATTATGTTCATGATCAATCTAATTCAATGTGCATGACCAAGTTTCATGGTCGTTGATCAATATAGGTGGCCATAAGTTATAATATATCCATAGGTGTCTTCGAAGATTTAGGTGTCTTATCTAAGTTGTTTAAAATATGCCCCTTAAATATTAAGTTTTGAGTTTTAAAAAAAGTATTGAGCTTATAAATGGGCTAGTAAATTTTTTTTGTTTTAAACGAGTTTTCAATAGGCCAAAGTTTAAATTTAAAACGGGGTTTCTTTTAAAAAAACACACCCACACACACATATAACTTATGTAGATAGCAATTTTGTAAAAAAACATATGCACACTAATAAAACGGGCCCTAGCCATAGGTTCTCCCCGGCCACCCTAAGAGCCTCGCATGAATATATCATGAAGGATGAGTATTGGGTACCGAGTATTAGCATCGTATTAATACCGTAGAAATATATTAGGTACGGGTTTTGGTACCCATTTTGCTAGAAATTCGGTATCAGTATTTTTAGCACCGTGCGCTAAATATACCATATGAAGATGAGCATTTTGTAATAAATACGGGTGTCCTACCCAGTGGCGCAGCTTAGTTGGGGCTGGCGGGAGCGGCCGACCCCTCTGAATTTTGCCTCAGAAGTTCCGATTATATAGTATTCGTATAGAAAATTTTGAAAATATAGGGTTTCGACCCCCGAAACTAGTTTTCGACCCCCCGAACATTCGGGTCAAGCTTCGCCACTGATCCTACCGATAGATTTAATATTCACTTTTATAGAAACTTTATAGCTGTATTTTCAGTATCGCTATTTTCTGTACCGATACTGACCTCCTTCCGATATATAATACATATACTTATCCATCATTTGTATGATACTTTGTGTTTTATAATATTAGACCAAAGTCGGGCCGAAAGGGGTTAGGGGTCGGCACTAGATCCCACCCCCACCAGTACCACCACCCAACAAATTTGTCAACTTTCCTTAGACCATTCATTATTCACGACTCATTTTTAATTTTAGACACTAATACCTGCCTCTTAATTTGTTGTATTATCTCTCTTTTAGTAATCTTTGCAACATGTTAAATCATCAGTCACCACCAGCTAGCCTCTCTTAATCGATATAAAACAAAAATCAATAAAGAAATATATATGTGATTAAAATCACCTTTTTGTTAAGGCTATTTTTTTTTTACCAATATTGATAGCAAAATTAACAATAATTTGAGATCACAGAAAATTACACAACTGACAAGATTAACCATAACTCAATAAAAAACACATAGGTTTCAATTGAAGACACCAACTCTTAGTTTGTTGTATTATCTCTCTTTTGTATTTTGACTAAAATCTTTCTCGTTGGTACAACGTGTTACTACCATTGTTTATATATAATACTTACAATTGTAATATGCATATATATATATATATATATCATACCAAAGGCTCTTTGGTTTGACGTTATTAATGTGGACATATTCTAATATGTTTATTTTCCTAAGAGGTTGATGTTTCTAGTTGTTGATGTTTCTAGTTGTTAATGAGACACGTGTATGAAATTTAAGGGTGAGTAAGAGTTTGTTGTTAAAAATATATATTGTGCCAATGCTAAAAAAAAACATATATTATGCCAATAGAAAAACGTCATTTGACTTTGTCAGTTTGTTATTAGTTGGTTATGTGTTTTTGTTCGTAGTAACAAAACTAAGACTAGTATAGTATAATATTGTTTACAAAATAAATTATAATAAATATGCTAAACATAATAAACAAAGATAAAAGCCTTCAAACTGATATCTTTAATGGGTATATTCGTAATTTCAATAATTGATTTTGCCTATACTAAGAGCATGTTTGGCTCTCCTTATTTCCACCTCCTTATAACTTATAACTTTTCCAAAAGTTAATAAGTTACAAAAAGTGTTTGGCAAAAGGAAAAAGACTTTTTGTTTTAACTTTTTGTAAGCCTATGATAAGTTGTTTTGGAAAAGTAAGGGATGAGTGACTTTTTGAAACTCCTTATAACTTATTGATGGTTATTTACCTACATGCCCTTGTTATATCCTTACACCTTCCCTCCTTATACCCTTTTTGGTCATTTTATCTAAATAAGTTAAACCAAACACTTTTTTACAAACTAACTTATCAAATTATTGTTTTTCCCCACCACATAAGCTAATCCAAACACTTTTTTAAAAACTCCTTTATAAAAAGTCATAAGTTAATAAGTCCTTTTAACAAAAAGTCATTTTTGCCTCAAATAAGTTTATCCAAACATGCCCTAAGATGGTTGAGGATTCATGTTCATCACGGATCTCTTAAAATAGGTCTGGTTTCTTGTCTAAATCTGACACAAGAATTGGAAACTAGTGTTTGACATGTTTAATGGCGAAACTATAACAGGTGTTTTGTAGTTGTAAGAATCAACATGGATGCACGATATACACACAACACATTAAACACACAAAATGATTCAAACAAAATTTTGACAGTACTTCGTCATATTGAAAATCTAGAGCACAATTTAGAGGAAAATATTGAATGAGGTGTCAGGAGCATGACCTAGGTACCTATTTATAGCCAGGCCCGGCTCAAAGCAAGGGCAGGCTGGGCTATAGCTGAGGGCCAGAATCATATTAGGGCCCGCAATATTTCAAGGCCCAGTCCATTGGTCAGGTTATTATCTTGTATTCTGGACATTATGAACGGCCGAAGAAACCAAACGTCAAACAACAACGTGAACCTAACTGTAACAGCAGCGTTCCAGCATGCTTCACGACTAATCAAAACAACAACGCCAAATCGGTAAAACCTTGCTTCCGAGTCAACTTCTATCTACTTCGTCTTCTTGTTTGGCTTCTGATTGAATTCTGATAATCTTGATAATCTGATCTGCATTTTAAGTTCAAAGCTGATGGTGTTCATATGATGATATGAATTTATTTTCTATATATATGTTCATAAAATTGAAACCGGTTCATATATTTGTTTTAAGTTCTAAGTTGATATGAATCTTATTTTAAGTTCCATATATATGTTCACAGTTCATATGAAACAGCAACGCAAAATTGGAATAATGGAATGTTTTGAACTTTTTAAATTTTTTGTTTAGTTGTTAATGTTTTGAACTTTTTAAATATTTTGTTTAGTTGTTAATGTTTTGAACTTTTTAAATTTTTTGTTTAGTGACGGTACTCGACAATGGTTGATCGAGACGTTTGCTTCGAAAAATGCTAGGAAAGCCACACTGTTCGCTTAAGAAACGAGTTTCCATCATTTCGCTAAAATACTTTTGTTTTCTTTGTCCTATAAAAATATCGTCGTTTTATGAACTTTTACTTTATATATGTATGAATTGATGAGTTTATAGGGGTAGGGCCCGGTTTTTTTATGTTGATGAGGGCCTAATTTGTTTTTAATAGTTTCGGAGACGGCCCTGTTTATAGCTTTGCCTTAAACTCATACAATAGATATGATAAGAAGTATGGCTCATACTCCTTCAAATAACCATATTACCCTTTGCTCTAAAATAACCGTTAAACTTAACCAGCCAGGTTATATTGCATGATCACTAGTGGGGCATACACAAAGTGCAATTATAAAGTTAAAATTTTGTTTGAGTTTGGGGCATTTTATATTTAAGGTTAGAGAAGTTGAATTGAGTAAACCATAAAACGTAAATTAACACACAGTGTTTTAAATTTTTATACATGGTATTTTGCTTAGGGGTGTACAAAAAGCTCGCGACTCGAGGCTCGCTCGAAACTCGCTCGAAAAAAGCTCGGCTCGAAGAGGCTCGTTTTGTTTTCGAGCCGAGACGAGCTGGCTCGTTTTGTAATCGAGCCGAGCTCGAGCCAGGGGTGTTCAGCTCGTGGCTCGGCTCGATGGCTCAACTCGTGGCTCGACTCGATGGCTCGACATATGGCTCGAGTTAGGCTTGTGTAATTTAGAAAAATAAAAAAAATATACATGATTATGTGTAATTTTATTGTTTTTTATTTAATAAATATTTGTAAAAAAATAAAAAAAAAATATATCGAGCTGGCTCGAGCCAGCTCGAACATTTACGAGCCGAGCTCGAGCTCGACTTTTCAGCTCGATCAGAAAAACGAGCCAAGCCGAGCTGGCTCGGTTTAGGTTCGAGCTCGAGCTCGAGCTGGGCCTGGCTCGGCTCGACTCGGCTCGTGTACAACCCTAATTTTGCTTTTGTTTCAGATACCATACACTTTTTCCTTTTTTTACACGGCCGAAATATTTGAAACACCGTATCTAAACTTTAAAACACCATGTTTTGAATTTCTTTTACACTTTTTTTAGAAAAAATAATTATATGGTAAATTACATGGATTATTAGTCATTAGTGCTTAAAAAGTTCTGATTATTTTTACATACACACATGTAACAAGAGCCTTTAAATGATCCTACAATAAAAAAAAAAAAGTTATATATAGTTACTTTCCAAACTAATTATTACACCAAACTAATATCATAATCCACGCCTTCAAATTACTATGTGATTAACAATTTACCAGTTAAAATTTTGTAGAGAAAATAAAATATAAATAAATTTAGAGGAAACAAAAGGTAGTTCAATAAGCCAAAATGGGACGACACAGAGTCGTCAAACCCAATACTCTGACGCCACGTACACAGCCACCCAACTTCCCCTGTTTCATGTGTATATAAATATATCGCACTTATTTATCCAATTCGAATATAAATTCCACAAGGCAACAACTTCAGAAAAAATAAATATCACTATAATCAACATCTGCATAAATTCCCTAATCGGTTCAATGACTTCATCAAGATCGCCCGTGTGCTACGCGGATGCAGCGTGTTTATACTGCATCATATTTATCGTATTAATCGGCTTGTTAGGATCTTTTACAGAAAACGAGTATGTGATCAAGAAAATGAACCCGGATGTGACTCTGCCCTGTGACGAGGTTTATGTCGTGCAAGAAGGTGAAACGCTGCACACCATCAGCGATAAGTGTGGTGACCCGTTTATCGTTGAGGAAAACCCGCATATTCATGACCCGGATGATGTATTCCCTGGGCTTGTCATCAAGATCACCCCTTCTAGTGTACGTAATTAGAAAAAAGGATACAGTTCACACTGTCACACACCAAAGTTGTACTCTTTTTTTTTTTTTTTTTCATTTTCATCATAAAAATAACAAGTGTCTTTGTTATCTTAAGGACCATGCTTATCTTTCAAGGTTCAACCTAGTTAGTATAGAACTATAGATTATTCCATAAAAATCTATTTTCTTTGTACATGAAGATGAGTTTTTTTTTTTTCTTCTTTCTCTTTACAAGTTTGATAATTGATTTGTAATTATGTGGTCAATTTATTATTTATAGCTGATTTGTTGGAGGAAGGCTAAAGAAATATCGAAAAATAAATGAAATAGTAGAATTAATTAAAAAAAACCCGATTATGTTCAGAAATGGTTATACGTGTTAACTGAATGAATCGAAGTGCAACTAAGGGGCTGTTTGGCAAGTCTCTTAATAAGACTCTAAATCATTCAGCACTGAACGATTCAGCATTTAACGTGTTCGTTTCAGTTTATGTGTAAAAGATATTAAGCAAATAAAAAACAGAATACAGGTGATTTTGAGGGTGTTTTACATTGTGTTAGTATCTTACTTGTACAATGTAATGTATATTTTGGGTGTTGAATGGAAGTAATTTACCGATCAAAAAAAAAATCTTTAACACAGAAAGCTACAGTCTACGGATTAACGTAACGAATTTAAACAGACCGTCTATGCCTTCTAGTTTCTATCCTATATCTTGAAAGGAACTGACCTTTTAGCAAACTTTTCATTGCAAAAATTGATTTTTATTTTTTGTAAAAACTCGTCACATTCACATGTTACATTCTGTAATAACAACCCATTTTGTTATACGCTGGGCCAAAATGGTCATTGGGCCAGGTGATAACTTAAGGCCCATCTTGTTTGCAAACATGAACCACGCTTAATAGACTATTTGAGTTCATATTTTAAGATGAGGCCCAACTATTTGCATATGCTATATGCCTACATGAAGACTAGATATCAGGTCACATATACAAAATGTTCTCACCGCGCGTTACGACGCATTTGATCGGTATCATAGTAACCGAAGAGATATGTCAAAAAAAAAAAAAAAAATGACACGTCATTGATTAACAATATAAAAACGTATACACGTGTTACAACATCGGTCTTAATAAACCTGGTTTTGGTAAAACCAAGTTGGAATGAGAGAAAATATTTCTCTTTTTATATTTTGGAACAAAAAAAAATATCAATTATTTAAATAAGTATTGATAATGAGTACTTTTAAAATTAAATTAAATAATACAATTTTATTTCAATTTCTTTAGAACTTCTTTATTTCTTTCCATAGATGCACTATGCACACATCAAGCAATTCAAAGTGTTGCAGGATATGTTGAGACGTTGAAAAAAAACAAGCACCAACAAGTCACTCTTTATCTTTCTTTCTCTCTCTCTCTCTCTCTCTCTCTCTCTCTCTCTCTCTCTCTCTCTCTCTCTCTTTCTCCCTCCCCCTCTCCCTCTCTCTCCCCCTCCCTCTCTCCCCCTCCCTCCCTCTCCCTCTTGGGGCTCGGCACATCAAGACCGACATCCATAAGACGGCGAAGACGAGCTGGAGTGGGTCAAATTCGAACATTGGAATTTATGGGGGGGGGGGGGGGTCGTGCAACATTGATGTGGAGGCCCATGTGAAGGATTGTCTCGAAATTTGGGCCTCCTCCACATCCCATAACCTTATAGCCCTCCAACTCTTTTTTTCATAACTTCACCATCAACAACATCCAAACTTCAACTAAAATCATCAATTCATCATCAACCTTAGAGCATGTTTGGGATTGAGTTTGGAAACAACTTACTGACTTATTGACTTTTTAAAAAGTCAATAAGTCAATAAGCCATTTTGAAAAGCCGGGATTTGATACTTTTCCAAATGACTTATTGACTTATTGGTTTTGTCAAAAAACTAATAAGTCAATAAGCCATTTTTCAACTCAATACAACAAAACAATAATAAAAAAAATAACCATTACCACTAGTATGGCCACCACCACGAAACAACTCCACCACGCGCATGACCACCCACCAACGACGGTTGAGAGTTGTTGCTTTCCTGATGATTTCGAGGCAGGACGAAACTTGTGACATAGATTAAGAGTGGGATGGGTTGGCTTATCCCCAGATAAGATAGCCGGGGATGCCACACGTCTATGAAAAGATAACAACTTGATCAAAGTCTAGCCCTATCGATTCAACACAACTTATTTGTTTCGTATTATTTTATTTTTTTGCATTTGTCAATGGAATAAGGATACTTGAACGTTTGAAGGTAATTTGTCCATTTTTTTTATACATACTCACGAGCTCAAGCTAAATGGTTTTATAGCATCTTATATACTTTAGTTTTCTTTACTTAGGATTAGGGTGGGCGGGGTGGTCCGTAATGGCATGGCTCCTAACAAACCATCACGGGCGCAAGGCCAGAATTTCGCGATAGCCATCACGATAGGGAGAGAAGGAATAAAGGGGGTTGTTTGTTTGGGGATGAAGTGTGATTGTGTGATACACCACCCTATGTATTTAGTGATGAGTATAAAAATTAAGGTAACACAATCTAATTGGGTGTGATAAAACCCACTGTGATGATCGCCACGCCCACATTAGTAAAAAGTACAAAATGACATTTGTGGTTTGCTTTTAGTTTTATTAAACCTTATACTTTATAAATAAAAATTTAACTATTATTGTTGTTACTTCAAACTAGTTTTTGAGATATTTTATACCATTTCGACTTAGTTATATTTTTCTACCATAATATTTTACGTTTCAGTTTAAATTTTATGAGTTAACACGACGTAATGGTTATACGTAGTTTAACATTTTTACGTCTATTTTTTACGATTTAATGGTTTCGCCGCAATTAAGAGCCCAAAATACTATAAACATATATACTAGCTAGGGATATTAGATTTTATTATTTCAATAGAAAGAAAAATGACGTTGATAAATTTGCAATAATTTGAAATTTTTAATATATCTATAATACATTATAAAGGAGGAGTGATGTACAATATAGTCATTTTCACCTCCGTATAACTTAAGAAGCAACATGTACAACATATTTAAGCAAAAAAATTAAGGGTATTATTGGCATAGTTGTGACAATTAAGACACTTAGGAGGGTAGATTAGTAAATTTAACATAATCCAATACCTCACATCCTAAAATCTTATCCCAATTATGCCCTTATGTCCAACTTTTAAAACACAAAATACAACTTAACTCATGATGCATCTTAAATGTGAGACCTTTCAACCCCCCATCTATATTATTATATATACTTCATTATAATCAATTTCTTGAATGCTAATAGTCTTTTCATAACCCCAAACAAAATCTTAGAGCTAAATTCATGTTTTGAAACATTGTTTTGTCCAAAAATTTTATGTCTTCATTAGATGAGAAGAGAAAAAAATCAATGGGAAGTTAAGACGCTTGCAAGATATGGTTCCCGGATGCTACAAGGTATAAAGATATGAGTTAATCTTTATATACATATATACATTTTTTTTCTACTTGTTCATATTTTGTTTGACAATTACAAAAATTTATCTTCATAATATATCATTTTTTGCTCCATTTAAATTTAGTTATTTGCTATAGACAATAGGAATGCCAGTGATGTTGGATGTAATAATCAACTATGTTGGATCGTTGCAGAATCAAATTGAGGTAATTTAATTGTGCAGCTAACAATTAAAACAATAAACAAACAATATTCAAAATTATTGATGAGAAAATATTTTTCAAAACTAATTAGTACAGTTTTTCTCTTCTTTGTGCATTTTTAATTTCTGTCCATGAAGCTTTCAGAAGCCAGCATCTTCTATGACCTATTGACCTCAACTCTACTGAATTGGATGATATGGCCCATATGAAGGTAACAGGTTGCTTTCCTAACTATCCTTGTTAAGAAGTTGTTTATCTTGAATCATATATATTGTTAACTAAATACAACGGACAAAACTAAAAATATAACATTCTAGATTTGCTAATACGTTTCTAATATATTATAAATATTACTTCCACTTACTGCATGGGATGAAACCTGATGTTGCAGGGAACAAATGGACATGAAGGACAGATGATGGAGATGATGGTTGGAGAAGGGTGTAGAGACGTTCCTCAATTTCAATCAACATGGTCTCCTTGAACGCCATGAAATAGTTAACTCTATAAATCTATATATGCATGCTCAAATATAACTTTATACGTAAACTATATTTGTTCTAAGACTTTTAAGGTATTTGTTTATCTATTTAATGTTGTTGTTAAACGTTGTATGAAGTGTGGTTCACAATATTATTTTGCTTTCGGCAATTGTATATTGTTTAAGTTCTAATTCTAATTAATAAAATAAATTAAACACTAGAATAAAAAGAAAACAAAAGCTTAACTATGTGTTAGTTACTTATGTTATTTGTTTTAAGAAATAAGAAATCAAAAAGCCATAAATTCACGCTCACGCTAATGAATCAACCCGAATCTTTATCTTCTATACTATATATTATAAAGCATCAGTGAAGGATACCCGCAAAATTTAAGTAAATACAACCTTTATTGCTTATAGTACAATGCTTATTGAAGTCATTTAGAGCGTAAAAATATTAAATTGTTGAAGAAATTAATTTAAACATAATTATAAAATTGATGAGGAAATTAACAATAATGTGGTGACTCTTTACATTCATAACATCCATGTCTTTATTATGTTTGTATCAATGTTATAGTCTTATAAATAGTTGTCATGTATTTAGTACATAAATAATGTGGCAACTCTTCACATACATAACTTACATATCTTTCAATGTTTATAGTAAATAAATTACATCATATATTATGTATTTATATATTCTTTTTAAATTTATGTGGTTGCAGGATGGTATGATGTGACACTTCTGCACACAAATGAATATGTAGGCTTGAAGTTTGCTAACACACCCAACCCATGACACGTTTCAACCCATAAAAGTGAGCGATATATGTAGGCTTGACTTTTATACAAGCAAATATGGTAGAGATACTTCATGAGCAACGTCATCATCTTCCTCGATGGTTTTTTGTTTTCTCCGCTACTATAAGCTTCTAGGAATAGAATTTAAGTTTATGATCTCACGAAGTCACCAATTGTTTACATATCCAAAAGAAGACAAGTTCTTATCAGTCGATTTGGTAGTTTTAACTATATTGATTACTAATTTGTTTGGTCCAATATATTTGTTACGACGTTTGTCAAACTAACATAAAACGAGAGTATCTATGTAAATCATTGACTCCGCTGCATCTCGCGGCTGCCCTAAAATAATAGAAATATGTTGCACACTACAAACTGCATTTTAGTAATTACATCACTTCCTCTACATTCTTATGGTCATTAAGAGATACAACGCCACTTCACTACACTAAGTACCGCTCTACGATGACATATTTATCTGCCTTCGAGATACATAAAAGGGTCCCACCGAAGGACGTGGGCCAATCTAAGGGTGTTGTAAGGAATAGTACGGCCTATTGTGATGTACCCATTTAAAATATTCAGAAGATATACTTATGAGTTTCAGTTTTTGATAACATATATTTTATACATCGTTGTTTTCTACTTTAACATAACGAATAACCAACAAACACAATGCACAAGGGGCAAAACAGATGCACCCGCCGCAACGCGCGGGAATTCCTACTAGTAATATGTAAATGGATGAGAAACCTTGCAGGAGATAAGGGGAAGGTCGTGTCCTCACTTGAATTAAGCCAATATTGTTTGCTTGTTTATCTAATTCACTGCATTCTTGTTGTATCCATGGATTACAACCCTTTCACATGGAGGCTTACCTTCTTTTTCCCGTTTATGCTTGTATTCACCGTAGTTTTTGCTACTTCTTCAACCTCTGAAAAACGTACGAATATATTAATTTGTCCACATACTATGTTCATTGTTCATGATATTGATTATTCTTACTTTTTATTCTTTTCATTTCAGCTCCATATACCACATTTGCGAAAGACGCCACACAAGCTTCGGAGAAGACATCCTACGACTACATCATAATCGGCGGTGGAACATCTGGCTGTGCATTGGCGGCAACACTTTCACAAGGCTCAAAAGTTCTACTACTCGAAAGAGGTGATTTGCCATATGGCATTCCCTCCGTTAACACCATTAATGGCTTTCTAGAAACACTAGCTGACCTTGGTCCCACCTCGGCTTCTCAAACCTTTGTGTCCACAGACGGGGTGGTAAACCATAGGGCCCGCGTTCTGGGAGGTGGGACCGCCCTGAACGCGGGGTTTTTCACAAGGGCTAGTGCTGACTTTGTCAACAAAGCCAAGTGGGACCCTCAGTTGGTAAAGGAGTCCTACGAGTGGGTAGAAAAGAAAGTGGTGTTTGAGCCGAAAGTATTGGCATGGCAGGCGGCCGTAAAAGAAGGGTTGTTGGAGGCTGGAGTGTTGCCGGATAATGGGTTTACTTATGAGCATATATATGGAACTAAAGTTGGTGGTAGCATTTTCGACCATAATGGGCAGAGACACACAGCTGCCGATTTGTTAGAGTATGCTGAGCCAACCAACATTACTGTATACTTGAATGCTACCGTGCACCAAATATTATTCGAACCCCATGGTAACCACATATTATTTTAGACCTTAATGGCCGGGCTTAGAGCATTCACATCAGCGTTACACGCCATCTCCAAATTTTACAAACGCTAAATTAGTACTTCATTAAGGAGTTATAAGACAAGGAATAATTTTAGGGAACCTACAATGATTCACTAAATATACAAATTCACTATTTCTTTTCTAAATTTATTTTGTGAATGGTTTTGTGGGCGAAAGAAAGAAAAAAATGAGTATAAAAGAATAAATTTGAGGAATAATGTGTGTTTAAGCTAAATTATATAGACAAAAAAAAAAAAAACACATGTTGTGAATGTTTTCGAATAAAAAACAGCCAATTATAAGTGAATGTTTTTTAACATGCTTGGGCGGAAAAGAAATCATATTTGGTATGGGTCAAAACATGTCGAATTGGGTTAACAGAAAAGGAAATGTTACGTTATGATTACAAAAAATTTCTGTTGGTTATACTAATTTAGAAATTTTTGTTAAAAATTTGTATGGTGTAGGTCTAAGGGCTCGAGGAGTATTGTATGTAGATATGGAAGGTAAAAAGCACATGGCAGTTCTAAACGAAGGGTCATTGATGAATGAGGTTATAATATCAGCGGGCACGCTTGGAAGCCCACAGTTACTCATGTTGAGTGGTATTGGGCCTGCTCAACATCTAATGGGCCATGGAATTAAGGTGTTATTGGACCAACCCATGGTTGGACAGGGCTTATATGATAACCCAATGAATCTAGTATTTGTCCCTTCACTCGAGCATGTAGAGATTTCTTTAATTGAGGTTGTGGGTATAACCCGATTCGGGAGCTTCATTGAATCCGCTAGTGCCCATATTAACTTGCCATTACTTGAAAAAGTGGCCTCTAACTTTGGACTTCTTTCTAATAAGGTATGTAAACAACAACCAAACTTAATTTTATATGTACATGTGTTCTTTAATGTTAGTTTGAGTGCAAGTAATTCTTTTATTTTGTTTTTAGACCATAAGTATTGAGAAAATAAAATCCATTATTGGGCAACGCTTCAACTTGGATCTATCGGGACTTAACGTCGGATTGATCCTTGAAAAGGTGATGGGTCCACTCTCTTCTGGCAATCTCGAGCTTGTAACAACAAATCCAGATGAAAATCCTAAAGTCACGTTTAACTATTTCAAAGACCCTCGAGACCTTCAAACGTGTGTTGAGGGCTTGGAAACCATTGTAAAGGTGTTGGAATCGAAGCCACTGGCAAAATTTCGTTATCCTTTGTTATCGGTTCAAGATTTGTTTGCTTTGGTGGTCGCCTTGCCTTTGAATTTGAGACCTAGGCATGCGAATGCCCTGCTTGACTTAGAGCAATATTGCAAAGACACAGTGATGACCATATGGCATTACCATGGAGGGTGTCAGGTTGGTAGAGTTATAGATCACAACTATAAAGTTATTGGTGCTTCTGCATTACGTGTCATTGATAGTTCAACCCTTCTGAGTTCCCCTGGAACAAATCCTCAAGCTACCATGATGATGCTTGGAAGGTATGCATATTTATTATGTTGAATTCAAATGAACACCACTAAATATTTACGAAATGCCAATGATCTCCAGCCCAGCTGGTTTGAGGTGAGAAGGTTTACCTCCTTGGAGGGTTCTTGCCCGGGTTTGGTCTCAGGTTCGAATCTCACGCTCCACCAAAAAAATAACCGATTGGGTTTGAAAGGAAAAACCCGTGTGGTGCTTTGGGATTCGATCTTGGGCAGTGGTCGCTTTGCAACACAGAATTTACCGCTGAAACACTACTCTCCAAAAAAATATATATTTACGAATCATTTGCAATCACTTGTCAATATGTTATATATTTTAATAGTTATGTACATAGTATATACATATATTTACAAGTAAACACACTACTATTATAATGATTTAACACAATAATTATCAATGCATGCATTTATCAAATAATGAGAAAAAGTTTGCTATGTATTTATCAAAAAAAAAAAAAAAAAAAAAAATCATCATATAAGTTAAATTAAAATATCAAACTAAGAATGATTTTTTTTATTATTATTATTTTGCCATTTCAGGTATATGGGGATAAAAATGCTACGAGAAAGATCGGCAATTCAAAAGTAGTATGAAATGTGCTTAAGAAAACACAGATGTTCACGTTTTATATAAAGTAACATATAAAATGGGGTGTATAATAAACCCTCATTATCACATTAACCATTTGCCTACTTTGTTATTGAATTTGGTATATATCTTGTATATATTACATTGAAATGTGTATACATAATTAATTAAATTGGTCCTTGGTATGCTACTAAAAGACGAGTCAACAGCTTCACATTACATAGGGGAAACTAAATTTTTTAGTAGCTAACTCGACAACCCTCATAGACCATTTCAACTAATAAATAGGTTGGATGATTTTTGGATCCATTTCCTTGTTGAAAATTTTCAAAATCTTTAAGATTTTTAATTCAGCCAAAAAAACATTAGCTAGGGAACTGAAATAAAATACAGAGTTAAGACCAAGCTAGAATACCTTATCAACAACACCGCAACCCACCACCCAACATCGCCGCTACCCACCACCCACCATACATCCAACATAACTTTAGTTTAGTTTGATAAAAATCATTATATTCAGATTTTTATTTATTTTACCCTCCGAAGTTAAAACTTAAAACCATCTCTTTTATCAAATCCAGTTCTCCCCAATTTCTTTTTTTTTTTTTTGTTTTGTTTGGCGAAGAACATATATTTATAGTTTACCTATATGTTGAAAACATTAAATTCTCATTAGAACTTCTCAAAAAGTACCAATACAACAAAGGGTGTTGCTAAATACGCTCCCTTTATATTATTTTTACTGATTACACTCCCCTTTAAAGTTTTTAAATAAACATAATTAAACCTTATATTTTTTTTATAGAATTTCCTCTTCTATCCTGATCTAAGTTTGTCTCAAACTATAGTAATTAAATCATAAAGATTAAAACTAACAATATTTCAGATGGGGTTTTGTACCACCGAGATGATGACGAGATTCATGGGACGGTGATGCTTCAATTATGTGATGAAGATGATGTTAATGGGGTGAGTAACTTAAAAAGGGTTGATTACAAGAAGAAGATGAGTTACTAAAATGATTTTTTTTTTAAGTAAAATGATAGAATTTGAAAACTTTTAATCTGTTTTTTTAGAAGGAAGTGCAATTAGTAAAAAAGGGGAGTGCATTTAGCTAACCCCTACAACAAAACATTAAAAGTTCATCGGTGTTGCATAAGAGGAAACTTTGACTTTTGGTATTTAACCTGACTATGGTATTGAATACATCTTCAAATTCAAGGTTTTCAAATTTTTAGGGTTTTGATTTTATCCCGTAAATAGTGATTGAAGAAAAAACATCATATTGATCAAGCATGTGTCTGTTCATGAGTCGAACGGCTAAACCAACCTTTCAACATTTTATTAAGTTTTATGTCAACCTTAAAAAATTTGAGTTAGTCGTTCGTGAAAATGTAAAACAAGCAAATTGGTCAAATCTACTTACGAACACAACTTTGATAAACAAGAATCCATGATTACACAACTTGAAATTTCCAAATCTATGTGAAAGAAAATATACGTACATGTTTTAACTCTTCAACCACTTTTAGTCATCAATCGTCATTCCTAGTCTCATGAGATAAATCCCACTAACAAGTTAAGATTCATAAAAAAACATTCTTCACACGATTTTCCAACATACTCCGTATCATGTTCAAACATTCATCTAAGAGGGTGTTTGGGATTGAGTTTGGAAATGTAAAAGTGCTTTTGGTTAAAAGTGCTTATTGGCTTATGACTTTTTGAAAAGGAGTTTTAAAAAAAGTGTTTGGATTAGCTTTTCGGATGAGAAACGTCAAAAAGTCAATAGATTGTCTATTTTTTAAGTGTTTCACTTAACTTATTGTGAATATTGGTTGTATGTGTTGTAAATTTGTAATTTTTTTCCAAAAGTCAAAAGCCAAAAGCCATGATTTCTAACTTTTCAAAAACAACTTTTCCACCTTAAAAGCCAAAAGCCAAAAGTCAAAACAGAAAGTGTTTTTGGGTTACACAAACAGCTTATTGACTTATTGGCTTTTTGGAAAAGCCAATAAGTCAATAAGTTGTTTTCAAACTCAATCCCAAACACCCTCTAAGTATCATGGCATCCTACTTTAACATGCATACAACATCATTCAATAAAATTATAAGACTGTGTTGTGGGTAGAGGCTAGTGGAGGATTTATCCAATAATATTTTACCATGTCAACGCCTACGTGGCACTGGGTAGCGGCCGGCTATTGCTCGCGGCAGGGTGTTGTGGGTCAAGCTTAGTGGGTTTTTTTTACCAAATATATTTAAATATTTACCACAGATTTTTTATAAAAAAACATTAAACTATAAATAAAATAAAAATTACACTAAAATAAAAAACAAACATTACACTAAAAAAAATTACACTAGAAAAAAGAAAATTACACTAGAAAAAAAAACTTACACTACTAAAAAAAGAAAAACAAACCAAACGATCATATAATAAAAAAAAAAAAACCTAGCCACGTAGGTGATTTCCCAAGCGCAACATTTGTCACACCGAAACGTGGTGAAAGGGGTGGCCAACCATGCGACGGTACTCCACGTGGGTAAAGGCGACGAGCACGTCTTCTTTCTCCCCGGGGAAATCTCTCCTTACCTCCTTGTACACGAGTTCGAAGTTTTTACACTTCGCTTTCAAGTCACCGAATTTGTGGGAGATGGAGTCACTGGTACGGTTGGTACCCCCAACAAGGGTACCAAACTTGGCTAGCACCTGATGCCACTGCGGCCCGCGAGCGTTCGGTGATCTTGTCGAAGCATCCTGACCGTGCACTTGTTGGTACGCGATCACAAGTGCTAATTCTTCTTCTGTCCACTGCACCATGGTGATGAAGGTGTGAAGATTGTAGGTTGGTTTTTTGAGAGGATGGTGAAGGAAGATGATTTTTTGTTGAAGAAGAAGAATGGTAAATAAATATGCAAAATAAAGGGGGGTAATAAATAAAAGTAGGTGAAAAAAATAATTATTTTGAATTTTAAACGTGAACCAGCCCGCTAACGGACGCGAGCTGGCTCACGTCCCATCGCTCGCCCAGGCTTTCGCGTCAGGTTGTTGTCATTAACGGTGCACATGTGGCTAAAGTTGTGGCTCGCGGCAGGCTACTCGCGGACCACAACACACAGTCTAACATTCTCATGAAGATTAACATAATCATTTCACCATTCATTCATAAAAGGCATTACAATTTACATGATCAAAAGCTTCAACATAATCTAGATAACTAAATTTCTTAGCCCGTAAGGCTGATAGGAACATCAACCAAATTTGCAAAAATTACAAAAATCATGATTCGAAAATAAAGATACAAACCACTAGCAAATGCAGTAAATGGTGAACGAGCCATCTGCTTTTGAAAGTGGAGATATTGTTATAGCAGTGGATGATGAATTCCATTACGCTGCTGGGACTATATGGTGTGCCTCCTTTTTCCCCCAACTCCCCTAAGTGTCACATCAGCGCCACCTCATTTCTCCTATTTTCTCCCCCAAAGTTTGGAAATGGTTACCCTCAATTCCCCCATTTCCCCTTCCTTTTTTTTTATTCCATTTTATTTAATCATTATTAATAATAGTTCCCCCAATTGTGGCCAATCAAATGCGACTCCACTCCCCGAAGGCACACCTTTTAGTCTTATGAAATTGCAGGCGTCGAGATTGAGTTGGTTAGGATATGGGAATCAGTTAGATGGTCAAATAAGACATTTGATAAAAGATGGAGTAGCGGTACGTTTTGTACTTCGCTGTTATTTTTTTAGTACAAAGGAACCTGAAGTTTACCAAGTACAACTGTACAAGATCATCCCAAAAAGACAGCAAAGTACAAAACCTACACCTACTCCTCCTTTTACCAACTGTTCTATTTGACAATCCAACCAATTGCCACATCCTAACCAACTCTTTCTCCACACCTGCAACTCCATAATCTCCATTGTTAACAAATATCCTTCTCTTATCCCTTCCTCTTTATTTCTTTGTTTAGAAGCCCAACAAAGCAGTTAGATATACATTTGAGTAACTTAAAAGTACTTTACAAAGTACTTTATATTTGAGTAACTTAATATCATGCACTACAAATACTCCCACAGTTTCCATGGAACTCATCATCCTCTGCCCTCTGCTTCTAAACACAGATGGCTATTTCGACAATTACTGCCTTTGTTCTAATATTAACTGTAGTTCGATCTTCAGAAGCGGCACTTACTGCTAGTTACTATCATCAAACATGTCCACAAGCTGAGCATATTATATATCAAACAGTTCGTAATGCCTCTATTTACGACCCTAAAGTCCCAGCCCGCCTTCTTAGGATGTTCTTCCATGACTGTTTCATTAGGGTATGCTTTCACATATACTATTATTAACCTTTTTTTTTTCCTACTATTTCATCATGATCTAAATGCCTGTTATATGTAGGGATGTGATGCATCATTGTTGCTCGACTCAACCCCGGGAAACAAAGCAGAAAAGGACGGACCTCCAAATATCTCAGTTCGATCGTTTTATGTAATTGAGGATGCCAAAGCGAAGATTGAAAAAGCATGCCCACACACGGTTTCCTGTGCTGATGTGTTAGCAATCGCTGCTAGGGATGTAGTAGCAATGGTACACTTTCTTTTTTTACTTCTTTCTTATTTAGACACAAATCTTTTCAAATTATAACCATCATGTTTTATGTTCTATCTCAATTTTCTCCAGTCTCAAGGTCCATGGTGGCCTGTGCTTAAAGGAAGGAAGGACGGGCGAGTGTCGAAAGCTAATGAAACTATAAACCTACCATCTCCATTTTCCAATGCCACAACACTTATTCAAAGTTTTGCTAAAAGAGGATTAAATGTTAAAGATTTGGTCACACTTTCAGGTGGACACACATTAGGGTTTTCACACTGTTCTTCATTTAGCGCACGCATACACAACTCAAGTGATTCTACCATCAATAGTGAGTTTGCTATGAGCCTAAAAAAGAAATGTCCACTAAAAAACAAGGATCACAATGCAGGAGAGTTTTTAGACTCAACTTCTTCAAAGTTTGATAATGATTATTACAAAAGAATCACTATGGGTAAGGGTGTGTTTGGGTCAGATCAAGCACTGTATGCAGATGACAGGACTAATGGGATTGTGGATTCATATGCTAAAGATGAGAAACTGTTCTTCAAAGAATTTGCAGCTTCTATGGTCAAACTTGGAAATGTAGGTGTCATAGAAGACGGTGAAATCAGAGTGAAGTGTAGCGTCATGAATTGAGGCGTAACAGAGAGAGAGAAAAGGTATGGAAGAGGAAGAGGCAGAGGCAGAGAAAGATTATACCCTTCTACATTTTTTTTAAATAATTTGTTGTTTTACTTTGTTATATTTTACAAATGAATAAAACAGACCTATTCCCCTATTTATATCTTTGACTGACAACTACTGGTGAGTATTATCACATAAGACTGTGTAACACAAATAAAAACAGTCTCTTGGCAAATGAAAAGCGAACAGATAGTCATCGTCAAAATAGGAGATAGCAATAACGATATGAGTAATCATGATATACATACTAGCAATAATAATGTAGAATATGTCAATCATCATGCAAAAGCTACATCTGACCTTAAGATATACTTGACACCTTTTGTGACATTGCGTGATTCATGTAACATACACTTGGCACCATGGATATGGAAGAGGGCCATTCCTTGAGTGGGAGTCACCTAAAAGTAAGAATTCAAACAATTGACACCGATGTAGAGGAATGTAAATTACACATTATGTATGAAAGAGTGAAGGAAAATGTACCTCAGCTACAAGGCTATTTCTTGGACCATAAAAGACGGTTTCACCTCCAACTAGAGGCTCCAACGAGTCATGCGAACCATTCGCATCAGATTTAGGCTTTGATCCAGCATCGCCATTAAGATATATTAGCAATGTGTAATGGGTGTGTTTTCCTTCTCCAAGATTGGCACTTTCATCAATATGTCGGCCAAAACGTTGACCAACCTTATACCTGAATATGAGTCAACTTATATCATTAAAGATACTGTTACACACACACACACACACACACACATATATATAATAAGTTAAAAACAAACCTGTAAAGTCTAATGTTTGGGTTTAGCCCAACAGCAATTTTGCCCCGAATAGTAATATCAGAAAACAGCTTGCTAAGACCAGATTCCCATAATGTATCAGCAAGAACAGGATCAGTTACAGCAATACGATCATTGTCTCTATAAGCTTCACCATATGTCGGGCCAAGACTCCCTTGATGGACAAACCCAATCGATTCTGCAGCTTTAATAAAAGCCTTTGATTCCGCCGCTGTTAAGGCGTTCCGCACCTGAGAATCTTAAACAAAAGAAGAACCACTAAGAAGATAAAACGATGCGAGCGAGTGAGCTGTATTTTCAATTTTCGGTTTATTCAGGACCATCAGGATAATAAAAAAACCAAATTTTGAGATAGATTTAGATACGAGTGAGCAAAAACTGAGCCATTAACCAAAAACCGATTAACCAAATTAACCGAAGATCAGTTATTCGGTCTTTTGTACCCTCATTTAACCGAAATTAACCGAACCTTTGATATTTTCGTAT
The DNA here is from genome assembly GCA_030844895.1 of Ambrosia x helenae. NCBI lineage: Eukaryota > Viridiplantae > Streptophyta > Magnoliopsida > Asterales > Asteraceae > Ambrosia > Ambrosia x helenae. The sequence continues at coordinate 129,769,040 of CM061233.1, read as the reverse complement.
ATTTCTATCTTTCATACTTTCATTTCATGTATTTATGCCTCGTTACATGTACTTCTAATAAAAAAAATTAGTCCAAGTTTGGTTTTGGTTATCAACCGAAATTAACCGAACCAAAAAACCAATAAACTAACCGAATAAACCGAATTATTTAACCGAAAACCGAATGGTTAAAAAATAGATTAACCGATGACTTCCATTACAGTTTTGGTTAAGGCTAATAACCAAACCGTGCACCCGTAGATTAAGAACACCATAAATCACTTATCATAATCACATATTTGAAATAGATCTTCTGCATCTAACTATACTCAGCACAACAACAATAACAACAACAACAAAACCCTAATCTGACATACTTAGAGTTCAGAGCCTGAATATTTGCTGAAATTGACAATAAATTTGTAATAGATTGATCCTGAAGAAGTTTAAAATAATATTATGTGGTATCTGAATTACAAACAAGACATTAAATTTAAACATATAAACAGTCAATAAGAAAAAGAAAACGTACAGTAAAGAGATCGTGATCTTTAAGGCGAGTAATACGGAGATCAGATTTAGGTTTAATAACCGGCCAATTAGATTCTGTGGTCTTCGATTTCTTTCCAGTTCTTCCGTCTTTCTTTCGATCCCCCATCCTCTTCATCAATGGTGTTTGTTACCTCTGTTTTGATATCTGTCATTTGTAAACCTAATGCCCCATACCCGATTACCCGCCCGGTTTGTGATGACCCGAATTTCTTCAGGCCCAAAGTTTATCGTACAATAATAATAAGAGTCCGTTTATGTTAGATGGGCTTAGTATTGCAGAAATAGAAATAGAAATAGAAATAGAAATAGTGACCCAATGTAATGGCTAAATGGTCTAAAATAATATAAACTTCCGGCTTATATATATTTTTTATAGGTTTAAAAAACAATACTTATAACATTAACAACTAACAAGTGTACAAAAACAAGCCAAACTTAAAACAATTAAACTCATAATGTCCAAAGTTTAAACGAGGATGATTTTGAAGTATCTAATGCGCAACTCCATATTCCTACAAGTAAATTTTCCAATTAATGTAAAAAAATTCGGTTCGGTTATACGTAAAAACTCAAATTATAATCGAAGCATGGCCGGCTCTTAATAGGGGCAGCGTGGACGACGGCCCTAGGCTCGAAAATCCCGGGGGCCCGAAGTTTTTTTTTTAACTTTTTATATATATATTTATAGGTTGTGGACTATTGTGATCATTTTTTTTAACATTTATCTATCTAATAAGACTAAAAATCACTAAATTTTTAAACATATCAAAGCAAACCCAACCCAAAACGAGGGCTTAGAAGGTAAAAGGGTTAACCGTTTACACAACCGACGCTGTCACGCTGAACATTCCAGACTTCCAGTCGTTAGCCCGATTTTTTATAGTGGGTTTTATATATTATGATTGTGTTTAAATTATATGGGCCCACTTTAATTCTTGTGGCCCCAGGCCCAAATTATTATTATTATTTTTTTTTGAAGACGGCCCTGAATCTAAGGTTTTGTTTTTGTTTTTTTATTTTTATTTCTTAACTGAATTTCAGTGAAAACCATTCTGTTATATGTCTGGGTTAATTAAGTTTTTCAACATATGATATATCTTTATCTTTAAATGTGGTGTCACGTGTAAAAATTCTAGGGCCCCAACATTGTTTGATAAATTGTCTGATCCACTCCCTGCGACCCGCTTCTTTAAAATTCCCTAATTATTTTTTTTAGTTTCTTCTGAAATTAAATTTTTTTAAAGGTTAATTTTTTTAAATCCTGTAGTTTGTGAGACTTGAACCCAATACCTTCCACAACCTAAGTGTTTTAAAGGCTTTGCCTTTGCCAATGGACTACCACCCCATTTTTTTTTACGGCAAATTTCTTCTTCTTGTAGGACTTGAACCCATGACCTCCTCTTTAGGTGTTCCTAAAAGCTTTGCTTCTACCATTTGACCACCAACCCCAATCAAATAATTGTTTTAAGCCTTATAATACATGGGTTTCTATTTTTTTTTTAAACATTTATTATATTAAACACATAACCATGACAAATTACATCAAGATAGCGGGCAGACAGGCAACAAGCTACGCCGCCACCCCTTTTTGAATGGCAAACCCTAACCAACTAAAAACGAACCCATGCCCTCGCGGCGCCGAGACACTGCTATGAATAACCCATTGGACTCTGGTCAGGAAACGGATGGCTTCCGGTGCCAAGGAGCCAAAGGTATCAAATGCCAGGGGTACGAAAACGTGTTTGTTCTCCCCACAAGCTTTAGCATGTTTTTCAATTTTCTTCGCCTCTGCTTTAGCATGTTTCTAATCTACCTATTAATACCAAGGTCGCATGGTTTCATATCTATAGTACCTTATAAAGCACAATATGTTGGCAAAATTGTAATTTACCTCAAGCTTTAAGACATCTAAGACAACTTTTGCTACATCAGGTGTAGGGATGCAAACGAATCGAGCGTTTCGCGAGCCACTCGAGAAAAAAGCTCGAAACGAGTCGATCCTTATCGAGGCCGAGCTAAGCTTGAGCCTAAAACAAAACTCGTTTATTTATCGAGCCCGAGCTCGAGCCTGGTATGCGAAGCTCGTCCGGCTCGGCGAGCCTTATCGAGCCTTAATGTAGGGGTGAGCATACGAAAACCGATAACAAAAAAAAAACCGAAACCGAACCGATAACTGAACAAAAAATAACCGAAACCGAATTAACCGATCGGTTACGGTTAACATATGGCCAAAACCGAACCATTCGGTTACGGTTTCGGTTTTCCCTTATTTCGTAACCGAAATAACCGAACCGATAGTTATATACTTAAGTATTTTTCATATATATATCCATGTATTTGGAACATATTTTCATGTATTTTCGGTATATTTCATGCATCTTTCATGTATATCTATGTATTTGAAGTATATCTTTTATGTAACTCATGCATTTTTCATGTATATCCATATATTTGAAGCATTTTTTTTATTTGTTTTCTCGGTATTTCATGTATTTTTCTTACGTTTTCATATATATTTGTATTATTGAAAAAGATCCAAACACTTTACTAACTATTTTAAGTTTATAATTTTGAACAAGTTTTATGTTTGAATATTAACCGAACATAACCGAAACCGAAATGATAACCGATGTATTAACCGAATTAACCAAACCGACGTAACTGATCGGTTTCGGTTATGGTTTTTCCTAAAACCGAACTTCGGTTATCGGTTTCGGTTATATGTAAAAACCGAACCGAACCGACATTTGCTCAACCCTACCTTAATGTAATATTAGTTTTTATAGATATTTAATAATACTTATCCCTCATTGAAAGTTGTTTAGTAAAAGAGCCGAGCCCAAGCTTCAATTATCAAGTTCGCGAGTGTAAACGAGTCTATTATTTATACTAGTTTTATCTAATACATTATATAATAAATAATGACGAGTTGATCACGAGCCGAGCTCAAGCTTGAAAAACCATCAACGAGCTGAGTTCAAGCTCAAGCTTGATCAAGCTCGGGCTCATGCTCGACTCGACCGGTTTCCATCCCTCTTCGGGTGCAAGTTACAAATAGATGAAATGTGTATCCCTCCCCTTTAATCCTTACATGCATCTCAATTTAATAGAATACCCTTAGTTTTTATTTTATTTATTTATTTAATATTTTTTTTTTTTTTTTTTTTTTTTGAGGCCTTAGCTTTTCTTACATTTTTTGTTGCATTGGCGTTTGTTTTGCTTTATCACGGTCCTGGTGTATATAGATTTTTTAGGGAACATATAGGTAATTTCGAGAGGATTTGTGATTCCTTATTCATGTCCCTACTTTTTATATGTTACCATTATTTATTTCTCACCATTTTATGTTATGTTGATCTTAGCGGGGAAATCTTTCTATCTTTTGAGGTAGAGCCGTAGAGGAAACGTTGTTTGCGTCCTCTCTCATGAGTCATGACCCTACCAATAATCTGGTGGTTATGTATAAGATATTACTACATATGTTGTTATTTTTATTGTTTATAAATTAACAAGTTGGTATAACATCTATGCTCATTTGTATTTTTTCTATTGTCAAAATAGAAAGTACAAGTTTTACACTTTAAAATTTGAAAAAAGAAAAGATATATTAAACGTCAAATATTCAATCTACCTGTCACAAAACTAGTTGGATGTTTATCATCCATGAAATCAAACATGCGAACTTGAAAAGCTGTATCAACTAAAGTAAAAGCGGTTTTAAAGACCAAATGTATACAAAATTGCTTCTACTTTATTTGCATGGCCATGTAGTACGTTTAAATAAAAAAAAAGTGAATAGTCTTTTCCTTAGATTAAATATGGATGAGTAGCAAAAGAAATACGACAAAGCAGGAGGAAACAAAAACACATGTAAATGTTGGAGACAAGAACGCTCCCCATCTCGATCAGAATTTCGTTTACGTAACTTTCGTTTTCTACGAACCATACAAAACAACATTATATCAAATCATATGATATATGAAATCATCTACCTATTCGATCACTCGGTGGCGCACCTTAGTTGGGGCGGGGAGGGGCGGCCGCCCCACCTGAATTTTCGCGCAGAAGTTCCGATTATATAGTATTCGTATTGAGAAATTTTGGAAATATAGGGTTTCGACCCCCGAAACTAGTGACTTCCGACTCCCCGAACCTTCGGGTCAAGCTTCGCCACTCCGGTTCGAATCTGACAGGCGGCGGGGTTTTACCGAGTTCTATAACATTGTCGTGCCTTCGGGCGGGTGGGGCTCGGGTTTCCGCGCATCGGGAGAAGGCGGGGGCTGCTGGAGGTCGAGTAGTCGATTCTTGCGCACGGCGCCCCGCAAGGGTGGTTGCCACACAATTGTTCGCCGATAAAAAAAAAAAGATGGGCATCTTGTAACGAGTAACAGTACAGTTTTGATCTCATCTCTACTCCATACTTAAAATGACTTGATCCAAGTAAATTTGTTTTGGTTAAGTTAAATTTTATGATTTAAATGTAAATTATCAAGTTAACAACTAGTTTGCATCCTTTTAAACAATATTATAAAGATTATTTTGAAAGCTCTTGTGACACAAAATTTATTTTATAACGACTTTGCAAAATTTAATATGTGGTACTCAAGTCATTGCCTAAAATAAACACACACATTTGTAAGTTAGAGTTGGTTGTAGCGTTGGTTATTAGTATAGCTTAAAAAATGGTGACAACATAAGAATCGTGCCCCCACAAAACCTTTCGAATTTTGAATAGTCGACATACACACTATGGTCAGGAATATTTGTGTAGGTTACGAATCTGGATCTCAGACCCATGACACGTTTCCCCTTATATTATTTATTACCCTTTTGTTTTTTTCTTAAATTAACGATTAACATATTGTAAAAGTTCATATAAGTTTTTCGCTAGGTATGGCATGTATATTAATTAGCTTGCTTAACTTATCATTAAAAAATACCTTAAATAAACTAGTATAATTTTTTCACTAATATAAGTGCAAACTTTTTTTGTATATATGTGATGCAAAAGGTACGCTAGACAAAATAATTTCTAGATATAAAACTTATTAATTCATCACCCATCTTTGCTACTATTATACCTATTTATTACATGACCCTCAAAAAAAAAAAAAAAAAAAAAAAAAAATATAGATCTAAAGTACAAATCAAAGTAGTGTTCAGCGAACCAAGTCGGTGGCTGGATCAAATTTTTTAATGTGACTTTTTTTTTTTAATGTTGACTCACAACCGGATGATGTTTTAAATTTGGTTTTCAAATTTTGTTTGTATACTCTGTATTTAATCAACACTTTGGAATCCAAGAAACGAAAAGGTGTTCTACTAACTAATTAAACATGAAAGGTATTCTTGCACCAAATTCTTTTCTTAGGAGGCGAATTCCGGAGAGGCGAATTCGGCGATTAGGGTTTCTTTTCTTCTCCAATGGCGGCTAGGGAAAAGTACAAGGTTGATCAATGGTACGATGCACCAGTGAAGACTTCTAAAGGGCATACACAGCATCAGAACAATAAGGAAGGGGATCAGATCTTGAAATTCTTCGTCTCAAACCTACCTCCCCGGTGCTCTTCGCCGGATCTGGTCAGCACATTCAAAGGGTTCGGAGATATTCACGGTACGTACATAGCCAGAAAAGTTGACAAGCTAGGTAAAAGGTTCGGTTTTATTTCGTTTAAGATTGGACGGAATATGGATGATTTGGAAGAGTTGTTGAAGGATGTTTGGATAGGGTCTTATAAACTGTATGTAGTAAAAGCTAGATTTGTTGATGGGGTGGAGCTTAAAAAACAAGAAGAGATTAGTAGGAAGCCGGTTAAGCAAACTGACGGCGTGCATGTCCCCATGCACGTGGAACCTGATATGGGGGGGGGGGGGTCTTCAGCGATAGGAGAGAAGGAAGGTTCTAATGCCGATGGGGGTAGATCCTTTAGGGATACTCTTCTGAATAAGGAGATTGTTCCTAGTGTGTTGGAGGTTAAAGTGGGTGGTAATGTTCGAGCTTTTGAACATTGGTTTGATTGTGGCCTTGTGGGGGGGGGGGGTGAACTCACTGTATGGTTTAACTAATCTGAGAACATTGCTTCAAGGTATATCTCAGTTTACGATCAAGATTAAGTATGTTGGAGGGTTGTCTGTGGTTCTCTTGTTTGGAAATAAGGATGAGGCACATGAGTTCTTCAACCGTGAGGTTGAATGGAGGCAGGTCTTCGAAGATTTACAAGTGTGGAAAGGGCAAGTTTTTGGACCTGATAGGGTGGCTTGGCTTAGAATTCATGGACTACCTTTGTGTATTGCGACATCAGAGGTATTTGATAGCGTTGCCTCAAGGTTTGGAACGGTCATCCAATCAGCTTTATTCCCGGAAAATGGTGATGACTTATCGTATGCTAGTGGCAGTATCTTATATAAACGTCCGGATAGAATTCAACAGGTGGTAAAGGTTAGTTGGAACAACAAAACGTTTTCGGTATTTGTGGAGGAAGAGTTAAGTGAGTGGATCCCCGATTGTCTTTTTGATTCTTTCGAGAAGGATAGTGATGATGTTGCTGTGAATGACACGAGGGAAGAGGCTACTATTGTTAATGATCAACATGTTAGTGTTTTGCCAAAGCCAGTGGAACCACAGCCGACGGTGGACGATATGACCACGAATTGTGACGAGGAAGGTCAACAGCCAGCTGAAGTGATTGAGACTGAGAAAATTGCTTTCACCGAAGGTCCTTCTGACAACGAGCTTAGAAGAAAGAAAGGGGCTTTTATTCGGAAAAAGGCGGACAGAGGTAAGTCTTCATCTCCTAATGGTTTCGAAAGGCCAAAGAAAAGGGCTAGGGATGACAATGACCCGTATGATATTGACTGGTTCATATTCGCAGTGGGAGAAAATAGAGATCAAATACCTGCGGAACGTAACGGGGATTGTGGTACTTCGGTAACTAATAATGTAACTGAGGCTGTGATTCATAATAACGGGTACGTAAATGTGGTTAGAGGGAATGTAGAAGCTGGTAGTGCTGATCTTGTAGAAGGTAATGGGTTTGAGGTGGAAGTGAATGGGACAGTTTGCATGGCAAGTTTGGTGGGAGTTACTAATATGGATATGTTTGAAGACTGTATTGAGAAGCAAATTTCGGATGAACGGGTTCAACTTGTTGATAAATGAATGTGTTGTCCTTAAACATTCGTGGAGTGGGTGGCGATTTCAAAGGTCCGTGGGTTCGTGATTTGAAAGTGTGCAACGAGGTGGGGTTTTTAATGTTTCAAGACACGCAGTTTACTTCGTTGGAAGGTATTAATATCGTTACATTCTGGGGTAGTGGGTCTTGTGAATATGAATGGGTTGGGGCTACGGGTCGCTTGGGAGGGTTGATTTCAATGTGGGATTCTCAAAAGTTCCAATTGTTGTCAGTGAAGAAACATAGATATTTTTTGTTGGTTCATGGGTTGGTTAAAGACTCAAGGAAGGAGATGGTTTTCGTAAATGTGTACGCGCCGCAGAAGTTGTGTGATAAACGTATTCTTTGGGCAGAGTTACAGCAGTGTATTGTGGATGATCATAGGATTTGGGTGGTAGGCGGCGATTTTAATTGTGTCCGGAACAGGGACGAGAGAAGAAACTCCAAGTTTCATGCTTCGGTTACGATGGAATTTAATGAATTTCTCGACAATGTGGGGCTTCAAGAGTTTCAGTTGAAAGGTAGAAAGTTCACTTTTATATTCGGGAATAAATGTAGTCGTATAGATCGTATCTTTATTTCTTGGAACGGTTTTAACGAGTGGCCGAACGCTGAGTATCGTGCTCTTGGGAGAGAAAAGTCGGATCATAGTCCGTTGATTTTAAAGGTGGTTGCACGCAATTTCGGGGCTAAACCGTTCAGGTTTTATAATTCTTGGATGGCTAAAGAAGGGTTTGACGAAGTGGTTAATAAGGCAGCGAATGAGTTTCAAGGGGTGGGACCTCCTGATTTGGTTCTTATGGGTAAGTTTAAGAAGATAAGGGATGCTCTAAAGGGTTGGCGCAAGACTGTTCTTAAAGCTGAGTTGGAGGAGGAAGAAAACCTTAAGCAAGAACTCCTTGAATTGGATTCGGTTATTGAAGATAGGGACCTCACAGAGTCGGAGTTATGGGTGTACGATGAAGCCGCGAAAAAGATTAAAGAGTTTGATGATGCTAGAGTTAAAGACATTCGTCAAAAAGCTAGAGTTAAATGGGCGAAAGACGGAGACGAGAATACGGCATTCTTTCATGGTTTGATAAACAAGAGGAAAGCTTGTAACAGTATTCCAGGTCTGCTTATTAACGGTAGTTGGGTCTTCAAGCCGTCTAAGGTGAAGCAAGAGGTACATCGGTTCTTTAAGGACCGTTTTTTCGAAACCATGAAAAGCAGACCGAATCTGGTTTGTCAAGATTTGAAGGTTTTAGATGACGCGGATGGTATGGAGTTAACTAGACCGTTCGAGATGAAAGAGATCCGAGATGCCGTATTCGATTGTGGCAGCGATAAAGCCCCTGGTCCTGACGGTTTTAACTTTCGTTTTCTTAAGAGATTCTGGCACCTGTTCGCTGACGATTTTTTGAGAATAATGCAGGATTTCACGGATAACGGGGTCATAAGTAGAGGGGTTGGGTCTTCGTTTATTACGCTTATTCCAAAAGTCAATGATCCAGTGAGCCTAGGAGAGTATAGGCCCATTACTCTCATTGGTATTATTAGTAAAGTTATATACAAGATCTTGGCGAACAGAATTAAATCGGATATGGGGAAAATTACGTATGAGACGCAGTCTGCTTTTTTGTCGGGAAGGTATATTTTGGATGGCCCTTTGATTATTAGTGAGATTCTCTCGTGGGCTAAGAAGCAAGGTAAAGAATTTTTCTTTTTTAAGATTGATTTTGAGAAGGCATACGATAATGTGAGCTGGATTTTTTACTATCTATCTTGCGCCAAATGAAGTTCCCGGATATATGGGTTAAGTGGATTAGAGGTATTCTGATGTCAGCCAGATCGTCTGTTTTGGTGAATGGTTCTCCCACCTTTGAGTTTAATTGTGAAAAAGGTATTCGCCAAGGGGATCCGCTCTCTCCTTTCCTATTTTTAATTGTTATGGAAGCTTTGTCAAGTATGATTAGGAAGGCGTGTGCAAGTGGGGCTTTCGATGGAGTTCGGTTTCTTGATTGTCAGTTTACAGTGTCGCACTTACTCTATGCGGATGATGCAATGGTCATGGGTGAATGGTCAGAGTTTAATTTTGTTGCCCTAAAAAGGTTGTTACGGGTCTTCCATTTGGTTTCGGGTCTTCGGATAAATATCAACAAGTCTACTTTATTCGGTATAGGTAAGCCGTGGGAGGAGGTTGAGTCTAGAGCGATTGGTTTGGGATGTCGTCCAGGATCTACTCCATTCAAATACTTGGGTATTTTGGTGGGAGCGAACATGAACCGGATTAGTAATTGGCAGGTTATTGTTGATGTTTTCAAGAACCGTTTATCGAGATGGAAAGCTCATGTTATGTCTTTGGCAGGGAGAGTTACTCTTGTTTCTTCGGTTTTAGAGAGCCTCCCTTCTTATTATTTTTCCTTATACAAAGCCCCAAAGGCGGTAGTCGATAAACTAGAGGCTTTGATGAGGAATTTTCTTTGGGGTGGCAATGAGGATAGACACAAGATTCACTGGGTCGCTTGGGAGGAAGTTACTAAACCGATAAAAAATGGAGGGTTGGGGATAAATAAACTCGAGGAGTGTAATAATGCGTTGCTTCTTAAATGGTTGTGGCGCTATCGTACTGAACCGGATGCTCTTTGGAGGAAGGTTTTTGATGCTATTCATGTGTCAACGAGAAGATGGGAGCCGATTCCTTTCAAAAAGACGATACCGGGCACTTGGAGTAAAATTGTTGTTTTGGGTACTCGGCTTAAAAACCAAGGTAGAAGTTTTATTGATCTCATCCGTGGTAAACTTGGTAATGGTAAAAGTCTTCGTTTTTGGATTGACCCGTGGCTAGAAGGGTGCAGTCTTAAGTCGATGTTTCCTGATTTGTTTCGGTTAGAGCGGCATAAATTTTGCAAGGTGGAGGACAAATTTGATTGTACAGGGCAACAAACTGTGGTCCAATGGTCGTGGAGGGATTATCCTTCGTCTGAGGAGGAGATTCAACAGTTTCTTAGTCTTCACCGTGGGGTAGCCGGTCTTCGTTTGTCGGATGTTCCAGATGAGTGGTGGTGGGATTTTGGCTCTAACCTTGTGTGTTCGGCTAAGGACATTAGAATCTGGCTCAAAGGTAATGTAACCGATCGAAGTAGTGATGTTTTTCATTGGTGTTCTTGGCTTCCTCGCAAGTGTAATATCTTCATGTGGAGGGCTATTAGAGACCGACTAGCGACTTGTAAAGCTCTTCGGAGGAGAAATGTTCATGTGGGTGACGGCTTTTGCAGCCTATGCGGTGAAGATGAGGAGACGGTGGATCACGTGTTTTCGGCTTTGCAGGTTTATTACGGGTGTTTGGGCTGCTATCTCGAGTTGGTGCAAGATCGCGCCTTTTTTCGCTTTTTCGATTAAAGATGTTCTCCAAGTGGTTGAGCATTTGCAGCTAAAGGGCATCAAAAAGGATATTGTCTATGGTGTTCTTATCTTGACTTGCTGGAGAGTGTGGAAGGCTAGGAATGAAAAGACGTTTTCTGATTTAAACCCGGACATCGTGAAGATAGTAGCGGACGTTAAAGCTATGGGATTCTTGTGGTATAAAAGTAGGTTTAAAAAGGATACGGTGGATTGGAAACGTTGGTGTCATTTTTATTTTGATGTAATGTAACTCGGGTTTTTCTTGGCTTATCTCCGTCTTGGAGATTTTGCCGGTTTTTAATGAAAGTTGCCTTCCAAAAAAAAAAAAAAAAAAAAAAACTAATTAAACATGAAGCCATAATACATAGAGTAAAGATCAAATACATATAGTTTTTTTGTAAGAACTGTGAGAATCAAAGGGGGTAAAAAAAATTTATTTTTTTTTTTAGAATTTTTTTTTCCCATGTGCTTAAACATTCTTTCTAGATGAATAATAAAAAAAAATTAAAAAAAAATTTTTTTTTAGTGTAATTACGTCATTAAGGTAAATACATTAGTTTACACTAGAGTAATTATGTAATTACTCTACACGTAATTACTCTACACCAAATTTTTTTTTTTTTAGTTTTCAATACTATAATACATGTTTAACAATATGGGAAAAAAAATTTTGAAAAAAAAAATAAAAAAAAAAATACTCTCCTTTGATTCTCACAGTTCTTACCAAAAAAACTATTTGTACCGAATCTTTACTCATAATACATAATACATAATAGGAGATATTAAAGCAAGTTGTATGTTTGACAAAAAATAAGGTTGCTTTTATCACGATCGAGTGGAGACGATGATGTAATTTTGAGATTATGTATCGTGTTAACTTATTCTCACTAGCACGTTATTAGTTATTTTTATAAATTTATTGCCTTACCGTTCAAAAATATTTAATTAACAACCATATTAAAAGATATACCTTTAATTATATGACGTCATAATCAAATTTTGAATCTAGGGTAGGGGCCTCGCCTATTATCTATGTTGGCTCTGGCATGGGAGGAGCTGATACACAACGGGTGTTTAACCTGAAATTTGATTTAGAAATTAATCTTATCTTGCTCAGAAATAGTTATAGATGTTATGGCTCCACATTAATGAGATCAGACTCTATTTTAAAAACAAGTCAGTGTATGGGATAGAATATTTAAAAAACGTTTGACAACTTTTATACAAATATTTCTTAACATGAATATTCATATTATTTATAATTTATAGAGTAAAAATCAAATACATATAGTTTTTTTTGTAAGAACTGTAAGAATCAAAGGGGGTAAATTTTTTTTTTTTTTTTTAGAATTTTTTTTTCCCATGTGCTTAAACATTCTTTCTAGATGAATAATACAAAAAAAAAAAAAAAAATTTTAGTGTAATTACGTCATTAAGGTAAATACATTAGTTTACACTAGAGTAATTATGTAATTATTCTACACGTAATTACTCTACAACAATTTTTTTATTTTTTTATTTTTTTTATTTTTTTTTTTTTTAGTTTTCAATACTATAATACATGTTTAACAATATGGGGAAAAAAATTTTTGAAAAAAAAATAAAAAAAAAATACCATCCTTTGATTCTCACAGTTCTTACCAAAAAAACTATTTGTACCGGATCTTTCCCCTACATGCCTATATCCATGTGACATGAGCTAAACATGTAACGTTTATTATTTATATAAACTTTTCTCATAGAATAAATTGTTGATGTAGTAGTTCATGTACGCGACTATGCCCTTTTTTAGATTTTTTTGATTATCTTGTTTACTTATCTGTACTACCTTAAAATGTATCTTTGAAGGGCAAAAAGGTAATTTCCACGTGATATAACACACGATATGAATATGATATTAAGATGAACGATGATAACACGATACGATATATTGAGATATCATATATGCGAGATAATATTTTGGAGTTGAAGGGATAGGGCATCAAATCTTCTCGCAAACGAGATTAGCCCTAACCCATAAAAAGAAAGCATAACTCTTAAGACCCGCGGAACAATCCATGCGCAAGAACATACACCTATGCAGCTCCTTGTCAATGTAGGAGAATGTCAGCAACCCAAGGCAATCAACGCGCGTGGTCATTCGCACGAGACAAACAAGCAACATCGTACACAATGACACTTATGTACGGAAGGTCCAGACTTAGAATATCCAGCCAGAGCATGGGCGCATGCTGATGCGTGGTTGGAAACCTCGCCTCTATTAAATCTAAAAAGATGTTTTTATTTGATTATTTGAGGTGGGATATAGCACTTTGATTTGATTTGATGTTTCAGGGTAAAAGCGCTTATTGAGTGAATTTTACACAATGCTAGAGCAAAAGATTGGAGTTGAGAAGCATTGGGAAAAAGAAGGCCATGAAAAGTACAATGAAGGTTCTGACCGTCTTTGACGGCAAACATACTGTCTTTGACGCCATCGCCGTACCTGACGGCAGTCATGCCGTCTCTGACGGTGCCATATGACAAGTGGTCAACACATAATTTAATGCAATCATCAAATGCTTTGAGGAGTTTTCTTTTTGACTAGAGATTCTTGGGGGGTCATGAATTTTATTTATTATCATTATCATTCATCAAAAAAAAAGATATAACACACCATTCTCTAAAATCATACAATTTTTTCCAAGCTTATTTTCACAATTCTTTTGAAGATTGAAGAACATTTTTTGAAGATAATGAACACCATAGCCATGCTTGGCTAAAACTCTTGTATTACACTAGGGATGTAAGTTCTTGTTACCTAGGGCTTAAACATTTGGGTATTGTGTAAACTTTTGATTAATGTTTTTATGTACTTGAATTACTTGTGTTGATTAGTGATTAACCTTATGTTGAACTCATTTTTAGTTAATTGATCTTGTGCCAATTTCTAAATGTTATGAACATGGTTCCTTGCATCAACACTACCATAGGATTGTATGTTCTAAATGATAAAGTATAGTTTAGTCCATTGTGAATGTTGATGAATCTTGATACCTAAGTTTATTGAACAATCAATCCGTTAGTACCAATTGCATTATCTTTGTTTATCCAATTATGCCCAATTGTTGAAAGTCCTAGTGTTCAATTACCCAATCCTTAGTGTAATCATTTTTATCTAATTGTTTACAAGTTTTATTATTTACTTCTCACAAATTCAATTTAAATTTCATATTAATCAAACAACAACTTTTCAACCAATTCTTAAATGATAATTTGCATACTTCATAATTAACTAGTACCTTCATAAGCAACATTTTCGAAGTTAACTAAGCAATATTCACTAACCACATGCTTCTTGGATTGATACCCTATTTACCCTATCTACCTAGGTTAATTAGGTTTTGCATGACCCGTAACGACCGGTTCATCAAATGGCGCCGTTGCCGGGGAGCTAGTGCGCTTAGTGTTTAGTTTTTAGTTGATTATTGTGATTAACTGTTTAATTTGTCTTTGTTACTTCTTTTTGTTCGTTTTTACGCGTGGTGTGTGAAGTGTGCAGGTGACAGATAATGCATGCATGCCACTTGTGTAAAATCTGAAGATTGGGAATTTAGCAAGACTTGATCGTCATCATCACAATGTATTGGGAAGATGATGATAATACTTGTCCTTGTTGTGGGAGCCCATATCATTTGTGGCAAGATTGTCCAGTGGCCCGTAAGAAAATGGAAGCATTTAAAGAACGACAAGATCGTATTATTTTTGGGCTCGAAAAACCTGGAGGTTCACATTTATCTTCTTCACATCGTCAGTCACGTTATTCAAACTCCCAAGGCTATTATCAGTTAAATAACAGGTATCAAGGGAGTTCATTTAGCCAAAGGACGCAACAATGTCAAAACCATGAGCAATATAATGACTATTATCTTAATCAACCTCAACCGGCATACGAAGACCCTCGAAATTCAACACATTCTAAGCTCGATGCTCTTGCGATCATGATCAAAGAATACCATGATAATATCAAAGATATGAAGAGAGCAAATGAAGTAAGAGACAAAGCTCATGAAGCTTTGGTGATTCAAGTGGGTCAACTAGCCGAGGAATTTGCCCAACTTAAGTGTGAGCAAAACGAGTTAGCCAATGGTATTATGGTAGAGGATGATATAGATGAAGATACTGCAAGTCTTTCTGAATGGTTAAACCCAACTGAAGACTTAGCATCTCATGAAGAGTTGGTGGCTAAGGTGAAAGTTCCTCACGAATCGCATCCCGTGTTGATTAAGGCACCTAACAAAGAGGAGGATGAAGGTTCAAAGATGAAGAAGAGGAAGGTGAGCTGGGAGGACATTGGGCAATTTATTATAAAATGGCCCCGCAACAAAAATCACCCAATTCTCATGCCAATAATTGAGAATCGATTGTGGATTTGGCATGTAGACTACCGAGTGCATGTTGGAAACTCGGTAGGAAAATGTGGGATAAAACTTTCATGCATATATTTGATGAACAAGTGGAAGGAGAAGGAACAGATTGGGGAACATAAAGTAAACTACCGAGCTTATCTTGGTAACTCGGTAGGAAAATGTTCACTTCGACCACCGTGAGTAAGAGGTACTTGTTAGTTTTTGTATATTTTTGTATTTTTTTTTCTTTTTGTTCGTTTTTTTTTTTGTTTGTTTGTTTGGTAGGTAAATAAACGTTGTGGGTGTGTTTCCTATATAACCCTCACGAGACCTCACTCGTCCTCATAACCGGGCTACCGGGAGGTTTAAAGGATCTATCTTAGTTAGTGTATATTTTGTCCACTGATCAAAATTAACAAAAAGATTACTTGGTAATGCTTTTCAACAAAAAGTAAAACCGATAACTCTTAATGTTTTTGTGAGAAGCTTGCTTCTACACACTTGCGAGTTGCAGGTTTATTTATGATGGAAGTGGAACTATTTTGTTGAAGAACACATGGAATTGAAGAATGAAGAACAACCAGGTGCATCTATTTCCATCTCTTTAATTTTGATCGTTTACTTAGATTTAATAAGTGGATTGTAAACTGTATATTGTTGATTGGGGTGAATTCTTTGGTTTGGCTTTATCTCATTCCCGTAAACAATTTGAAACTTTCCCTACACATTGAGAACAATGTGGACTTTAAGTGTGGGGAGAGGGGAAAAATTTAAACATTTTGAAATCCACCATTTAAACACTACACATTGAGGACAATGTTGGACTCTAAGTGTGGGGATGGGGTAATAGCCATTTAAATGAAAATTTTTAAAGACCCTCAAGCTTAAACTTTAAGAAAACCGTTTCTTTCACCATGGTATTGGATCACAAAATTCGACCCCTAGTCATGGTCATAATTCTTTAAGTTCCTTGATGTGTTTTTCCAAGGATGGTTTTTGCAAAATATGGATTGCCTAGTTAGAAAAGACTAGGGAAGAGTATAACATTTTTTGCATATCGGCAACCTATTCTCCCCTTCATGTTCATGAGAGATTATTGAGCCACCACAACATGCTAACACCCGATAAAATTCCACATCTATTGGCATGTTGTGTTCATTTGAATTGAGTGCGCCATTATAATCGCATAAGGTAGAACTTGCAACTCTTGATACGCTTGCCACCTTAGATCAATTGTGACACAAGAATGATTTAGGCATTAGGTTTGGCCTTTTTATTTTAACACCATTTTGATATCCTTGACCCAAAAAAAAAAAAAAAAAAAAATCCACCTTAGTTGAACAAGTTTGAGCCTAAACCTCTCATTTGACCACCCATTTCAACCCGTTTGACCCGTTAGCCTTTTCAATGTTAAACCCAAGTGATGAAAATTCGATTGTAGGATTTTGTTTTGTTTGTAAATAGTTGTTTGCATAAAAAAAAAAAAAAAAAAAAAATTGGAAAGCATGAGAACAAATCTGCTACAAACAAATGAAAGTTCTCATTAAAAAAAAAAAAAAAAAAAAAAAAAACCTATGCTTTAGTTAGTGTTGAATAAAAGGCGCAATACTGCCTTATGTTTGTGTAGCTGTGTTTTTGTAATAAAAGTCGAATTTTCATCACCATAGTCACTTTTAAATATCTCATTCCATACCCTTCGCCTAGCCCCATTATAACCCTTTAAAGACCTTTTGACTTGTGTTCGCTTTTGAGTAATCTGGTGAAAAGCGATTGAGTTGCAAGCCTATACTAACATGCTTTATAATCGGTTTTGAGTGATTAATATGAAATACTAGCGCATTACACGCTAGTCCAGATATTAAACCGAGTAGAGTGAACCATTGTGAGGGGTGTGCAAAAATGTGAAGTCGGATCTAGTTGGATGTGGCTAGGCAAAATTTTTTAGTAATATTTAAAACCTTGGAATGTAAATCTACTGATAGGTGTAAGTCTTGTGAGTTAGGGTATGACTAGGGACCGTTTTTTGAGAATCAATAAAGATGTTGGAATTGGTTTGAATTGTTGATTGGGTAAAGTTTAGTGACTTGCTTGAGGGCAAGCAAAAGATAAGTGTGGGGATGTGATGCGTGGTTGGAAACCTCGCCTCTATTAAATCTAAAAAGATGTTTTTATTTGATTATTTGAGGTGGGATATAGCACTTTGATTTGATTTGATGTTTCAGGGTAAAAGCGCTTATTGAGTGAATTTTACACAATGCTAGAGCAAAAGATTGGAGTTGAGAAGCATTGGGAAAAAGAAGGCCATGAAAAGTACAATGAAGGTTCTGACCGTCTTTGACGGCAAACATACTGTCTTTGACGCCATCGCCGTACCTGACGGCAGTCATGCCGTCTCTGACGGTGCCATATGACAAGTGGTCAACACATAATTTAATGCAATCATCAAATGCTTTGAGGAGTTTTCTTTTTGACTAGAGATTCTTGGGGGGTCATGAATTTTATTTATTATCATTATCATTCATCAAAAAAAAAGATATAACACACCATTCTCTAAAATCATACAATTTTTTCCAAGCTTATTTTCACAATTCTTTTGAAGATTGAAGAACATTTTTTGAAGATAATGAACACCATAGCCATGCTTGGCTAAAACTCTTGTATTACACTAGGGATGTAAGTTCTTGTTACCTAGGGCTTAAACATTTGGGTATTGTGTAAACTTTTGATTAATGTTTTTATGTACTTGAATTACTTGTGTTGATTAGTGATTAACCTTATGTTGAACTCATTTTTAGTTAATTGATCTTGTGCCAATTTCTAAATGTTATGAACATGGTTCCTTGCATCAACACTACCATAGGATTGTATGTTCTAAATGATAAAGTATAGTTTAGTCCATTGTGAATGTTGATGAATCTTGATACCTAAGTTTATTGAACAATCAATCCGTTAGTACCAATTGCATTATCTTTGTTTATCCAATTATGCCCAATTGTTGAAAGTCCTAGTGTTCAATTACCCAATCCTTAGTGTAATCATTTTTATCTAATTGTTTACAAGTTTTATTATTTACTTCTCACAAATTCAATTTAAATTTCATATTAATCAAACAACAACTTTTCAACCAATTCTTAAATGATAATTTGCATACTTCATAATTAACTAGTACCTTCATAAGCAACATTTTCGAAGTTAACTAAGCAATATTCACTAACCACATGCTTCTTGGATTGATACCCTATTTACCCTATCTACCTAGGTTAATTAGGTTTTGCATGACCCGTAACGACCGGTTCATCAAATACTAGTACATCAATACTAGTCAATTGAACCGAGTGGAGAGAATATTGTGAGGGATATGTGTGTGGTTTATTGGCTTTAGAAGGTAGGCTAATCTTGGGTAACCACTTGAGTTTTGAAAATAAATATTCATTGAAAGTTGGGTAGTCTTGATTGTAGAAGCCATAGGAACTGGGTATGACATTAGACCTTAACTCTTTGAGAATGGAGAATGCGTTTTGTGTTTGGAATTGTAAAAGCGTAATAAATTTGCTTGAGGACAAGAAAAAAGATAAGTGTGGGGATGTGATACGCGGGGGAAATCTTAGTCGTTTCGTGTTTAAGATTATATTTTTATGCAATTTTATGGTTTTGGACACACTACTTTGATAAATTTTGCGTTTTGCAGGTTTAACAAAGTTTAAGGTGTATTTCGGAGCTAAACGAAGCTTTGGATTGGAGCTAGGATGATTCAGGAAAGAAGACGAAAAAGAAAGATGGAGAAACTGGTGAAGGCCTGTCGCTGACGGATGCTGTTAGTCAAAGTCAAAAAAATCAATATTTTTAGGAAAAATTAATGAGACTTTGACCCGAGACTTTGACCAGAGACTTTGACCAGAGACTTTGACCCGAGACTTTGACCAAAGACTTTGACCAGAGACTTTGACCAGAGACTTTGACCCGAGACTTTGACCAAAGACTTTAACCAAGACTATTGACCAAGACTTTGACTAAACTAAATGTTCATTAAGAGGAGTTAGACAATGGAGACTATATAATGAAGTCTTGAGAGTAATCTCTCATCATCCCTCATACTTCATCTCTACACCAAAAAATCCAAATCCATCCTACAATCATCTTTTCATCACCTTCTCAGAATTCAAGATTTCAAGGTTGAAGATTGAAGAGCATGAACAGTTGAAGAATTCTATGGCCATGCTAGGCTAAACTCTTATTCATATCCGGGTGTAAAACATTGATTCTAGGGTTCTAAACATTCGGGTATTTTCTATTTTATATTTGCTTTTGAATGTCAAACAATTGTGTTGAATTGCGATTAATCTTATGTTGAAGCCATTTTAGTTAATTGATCTTGTGCCAATTTCTAGTGTCATGAACATGGTTCCTTGCTTCAACACAAATCTAGGGTTGTATGTTCTAGAGTTATAAAGTATATTATCGTCCATCATAGATGTTGATGATTCTTGATACCTACACCTAATGAGACAACCAACCCGCGTACATCATTTGCAATAATTATAATTGCCCCATTTGTTAGAGCCTTAGTAATCAATTGTTGAAACCCGGGTGTGAATATTTATTTATCATTATTTACAACTCATTTCTACTAATTACTTTCATTGCAATTTAATTTCAAGTTTTACTAAAACAATCAAAATATTTTCACATAATCTTAAATGAATACAATAGCAAGCTTCATAATCAATTAGACACCTTCATAAATATTTTCCAATCAACTAAACAACATTCACTAACCACACGCTCCTTGGATTCGATACCCTACTTACCCTAGCTACCTAGGTTATTTAGGTTTTGTATGACCCGTGACGACCGGCTCATCACATGCCCAGCTAATCAGAGGATGACACCTGTCAGGGTTAGACCAACCACCCTGAGTGGTACAGCGACGTGACAACTTCCATGTTAGGATCTTGTTGTGTACAGTACTGCCAGAGTACTGTACACACACACGTCGCCCTGCAAACCATCAGATGTCATGTCAACGCCTCCAAGGGTCAAAACCATTATGCCCGTCAGAAAGGATAGACGCGAGGCCACTCCTATCACGCCACGTGGCTCCATAAAAGATGGCACACTCCCCCCCCTGGCATTTATTACCACGTTCCTAAAGTACTAATACATGGGCTGGAAGTAGGGATGGCAATTTAGACACGAACACGATAACCTGACATGAACCTACGCGATTTTCACAGGTTTCGTGTTTAGCCTTAACAAGTTTCGTGTTTATAACAGGTCGACACGTTATGACCTGTTTATTTTCGTGTCGTGTTCGTGTTTACATGTTTCGTGTTCGTGTCTTAACAGGTCTTATCGTGTCTTATCATGTTTCTTATCATGTTTTGTCGAGTCTTATTGCATCTTACCGTGTCTTGTCGTGTTAACTTATTTTACTAGGTGTTCCTTATCGTGTCTTTTCGTGTCTTATCGTGTTAACCTGTTATACACAGGTTCGTGTTTGTGTTTGAAAAAATGGCACGATTAGTTTTCGTGTCGTGTTCGTGTTTACAAGTTTCGTGTTTGTGTCTTAACAGGTTCGTGTAACCTGTTATGCCAGCCCTAGCTGGAAGTGGAGGCACCTCTTAACCTATGCCAGCCCTAGCATCCTAGCAGTCGCCTCCCTTCATACGACCTTTTATTCCTTTCTTGTAGGTTGTTCGAGGTTACAAGTGTTAGCAAAGGATTATACTATGCAGCAACTGCGAGTGGTAATAGTAAGTACTTCCTTTTGTACTTACCTTCGTTGTTTCTCTAGGAGTGAAACAAAAATTACTTTGGATAGATTATAACTAATGGAGTTTGAATGCTTAAGATGATAGCTAAGTTTAAACAATAATTCCAATTTTGAGTTTGAACAATAATTCCAAATTCTTTGAAAGGCTAATGTTACTCTCACTATATTTACAATAAATACATCATTGCCTAGATTTGAACCTAGGACCTCCCCTCTAAGAGACATATAAGCCTCTACCAAATGAGTTACCCCACATTAGCACAATAATTCCATTTAAACAACAATTCCCTTGGATAGAATATAACCAATGATGATGATTACCCACTAAACTTTAGCTAAATAAACCTAAATCATAAATTGCTCTTTTTCTGCCCGTTACCATTGTGAAACACCCCAATAATACCCACTCGCACCACCACCGCTCTTGTTCCATTATCGTTGTAGCAGTCGTTGCTACCTGGTGTAAACGTTGTTGCCGACTTCACATACCATCTCGTTACCGCCGCATTTTGTAATTATCTCAGTCCCAACGCAGATCACCGATGTCAGTGTTGCTACACTAATCGGGTCTTATCTTCATCGTATAAACCATCACAAATAGACACTAATCTAATTAGGGTTCAAGGTATCTATCATGTATCTTAATTTGATTATTACATTTGCTATTAAACTTTGAAAGTTATATCCATTTTGCGGGATACATGTTATGGATCTGACAAAAGTAACCAAATTATAGGAAGAAAAATGATAGTTTACCCATGATAATATAGTACTCGAGAATCAAATTTGTAATAGACCAATTAGTTCATATTCAATCCTTTAAATCTAGTTGAAAATACTTGATAAATCGAGCACCATATACTAATATAAAACAATATAATATATATAATATGATAAATGGTTTAATGCATAAATTGTATGAGGCTTACGTGATGTACACACACATGTAAACCTTAAAACTTACCTTGCTAAAGAAAGAAATAAAACCGGTGGTTGTAACAACAAGGTAGAGAAAACCATTATTGTAGCATGGAGTATGGACCCAAGTACGTACACTGCTAACTGATGCATAATGGGCTCCATCAATAGTCAATTTTTTCACTAAAAGGGTTATTGATATAGACAAGAAAAAAATATGAACCGACCCATTTGACTTAGAACCGTAAGAAGTACATAATTCTTTTTAAGGTATTCAAACCAAGAATAATATATCATAACGGATAGGATATATATAATATATATGATATAATACGTAGGGTCGTTTTTCATTGACATGTTTGTTCAAAACGTTTATTTCACTCACGACCACATTACTTTCAAACAGTAATAACCACAAGATATTGGTAGTCATGATTTTGATTTATAATTTTTTCATCTATATTTTAATTTTTGATTATTATCTTCATTACATCAAAGGTAAACCATATCCTTTAGTTTCCATAACTTGTTTTACCATACTTTTCATTGTTGTTTTGTTTTACGTTTCACATTTTCACCCAATGAGCATTAAACAGTAATACAATATCACATGTTAAGCGCATGTACACCCCACTCGCAGAGCCGGTCCTAGGCTTTTGGAGGCCCTAAGCGAACGGGAAAGTCGAGGCCCTTTGAATTGGTATAAAAAATCGCAAATATCAAAATTTCAAATTGATTTTTTTTTTTGTTACTCAATCGTAAATCGCACCACATATATAGATTATAATTACTGGAAAACAATAGTATTTGCATGGATAATCCTTGTTTCGCTAGATATTAAGACATTGAGCAACCATTGGCGCTGATTGATTACCCTTAATTTCGCTCATAATTTCTCTGCCAATCGCTATCTATGTCGGTTGTAATTAGCGATGTGGCAAGTAACGAGGATAGGAGCTAAGGATGTTTTCAAGAAAAAAGAATCTCACGATTAGTTCTTTAGGGTTTGAGTTTGGACATTTTACCTGTTTAGTCTTTTATGTCTTTAGTTATTAGTTTGTTAATTTAGACCGCTAAATACATACATAATACATGAAGAAAGTAGTAAATAAAATATGGAGGCCCTTATTTTTTGGGGGCCCTAGGCTTTTGCCTAATTTTCTAAGCCTATCGAGATGACCCTGGCTACTCGTGGTGTGCACATATAGAGTGTGTTTGGGGTTGAGTTTTAAAATGGATTTTTAGACTATTGCGTTTTGAAAACGCAATAATCAGTTTTTAGTGTTTGGGAAAGGTTCATAAAAATAGATTATTTGCGTTTAATATGTTACCAAAACCCAATAATCTAAAAGCAGCTCCACCCTTATTGCAACAAAACGCATAATCTATTTTTAAAAAACAATCCCAAACACCCTCATAATGTATATATGTGTGGGCCCTTTGGGTCAAAAGTGAAATTGCACCAATTTTAATATTATTTTACGAGTTTTGTGATATAATGTTAAATGCGACGGATCGTTAATCATGCATCATGTGGTGTGTTGATAACGAAAAGATATGGGATACATGCACTGATCGACCTTTTGTCATAAGTGTTGAGTGTTATGTGTTTTGATGCAAAACTACAATCGAGCCTGAGGTCTCACTTGAGACAGCTTCTCTATTCTTACGAGATAGATGAAAGGCTGTCTACATTTTCCCTTCTCATACCACACCTTTGTTATTAGTTAAAAGTTCTAGTGTGTTTTCCATATTTGATTATGTTTGTGTTCCATTCAGATAGTTGTGTTTAATAAAAAAAAAGTTCAAGAACTGGATTGAAATTCGGGGAATTGGAATTAAATAATCTCAACTTTGGAGAATTGAAAGCCAATAATCCCAACTTAAAAACTGGAATATACCAGTCTCAATTTGTCTTGTATTTTATTCCATTAGACCAAAATTAACCGGTGACGTAGCAGTCCACGTGTCGTCTGATGTGATAAAATTTGTACAGTTGGCAAAAAAACGTGGGCCCATAATGAAGATGTGTCTTTTCATTTGTTTTTTTAATCTTTATACGAAAAAACTTTATATATATATATATATATATATATATATATATATATTATACACATACAATATACACACACACACATACACAATATATTTCATCTCTCTCCGTCTACCACCCACCACTTTCACAACCAACTATCACCACCAACCACCTGCCACCACCACTAACTACCCGTCCGACCACCACCATTCACCCCCACCAACTTATCACTCACACCATCAAACACCGCATTTCACTCGCGCCATTAAACACCACCACTCTACACCATCGTTCCATCTCACTCGAAATCCTAAACCATAAGCAAACAATTAGGGCTTCGCCCCGTCTACTTCCCCCTGTCTTCTTCTGCCTGTCAAAATAGGGCTTCGTTCGAGAAAAGAAGATGAAGACGATAGACGATGAAGCAAAAGCAGACGATGAGACAGATCCAGTAGTGGTGAAGACGATGGTGAAGACGGTTGTGGTAGTGGCAGGTGGTTGTGGTTGTAGTGAAGACGACGATGAAATAAAGATGATGAAGATCTTTGTTATATGTTCGTGTATATATAATACGTGTGTATATAAAATATAGATCTAAAAAAGGAAAATACACATTACAAAATAGTGGGCCAGCCTTTTTTTTCATCTGAGACAGATTTTGCCATGTCAGACGACACATAGGCTGCCACGTCAACAGAAAACTAACTGGTGGTCCAATAGAATAAAATACAAGACAAGTTGAAACTGTTATATTCCAGTTTTCAAGTTAAATTTATTACATTCCAATTTTCTAAATTTAGGATTATTTAATTTCAATTATGTTTTAAATTTCAAACAAAACACTGATGAGAAATTTAATTTAGTATTAAGCATGTTTATTTTTTAGATGCAAAAATGACGACATTTGATTAGAAAAATAATTTAATTATCCAAGTGGCTATTGCAGGGTAGATAGAATTGTGAGGAGGTGGATCGTATAACAAGTACAATGTTTGATTCAAATGCAAAACGGGTATATTATTGCAGATCCCAAGAAAACAAATAAAATCCAACCACATCACATCCCTTTTTTTAAAATAATATTCAAAATTTAATTTTATGACTTAGGAGATTTAAATGCTCTCCGTTTAGTGTAACCCTTAATTAGGGGGTTGTTTGTTTGTTTTTCTCATAAACACTTCTGATCTTTTTTTGTTTGCGCTCTGCAGACGTGAGCAGACGTTTGAAGTCTGTAAATTGTTTGTTTTTAGGAAGACCTTTTACTCAAAAATGTCTTCCTGACCTCTTCTTGGTGCAGACTTGTTCCAAGATCTTCTAAGATCTTCTTCTCTTCTCTTCTCCCCATCTACCTACACCACCACCACGGTCCACCACCACCACCACCACGGTCCACCACCCACCAACACTACCGTCCATCACCACCACGACGGTCTACCACCACCAGGTCCACCACCGCCACTGTCACACCCTCAAAATCCACTTGCGGAGTTTTACCGCGAGGCGCATGACAAACCAGGATCCAAACCAACGATCACAATAAACAAGTCTAAATGAACATAATGCAATTTCAAAAACAATGTTTAAAATCCCCAATTACAGCGGAAGCTTATTCAAAACATAATCCAAAATAGACCAAGTGTTCAACGTTTGAAAAACCATGCGACCCTAACTAGACGCCGTGCAGACGCGTGCGCCCTAGTCCAGTAGTGCTACCTTAGCGACCTGAGAAAACATGTAAAAGTTTACGTCAGCACAAAAATGCTGGTGAGTTTACAGGTTTGTAATCCAAGTACCAAGTTCAACCTGTCCATACTATAACAAATCGAAAACCAAAGTACGCTAGCTAGGCGTATGTTTTGTTACTATCACGATTGGAAAATCATTACTAACTCGCAAACCAGATGTTGTGCCCGATGTAGTAAACCTGTTGTTCCTGTTTGAGACAATATGCACCCGCCGACCCTCCAAGTCGACGAGCGGGGTTGGTCACTCCCAATAGCGCTATTCACATTTCCCCGTTGTGCTAACCCGCACATTCATGGTTCCCCCCCGGGACTTCCAAAGATCGTATAGTAAACCATAGAAACCCATAGTATGACAGTAGTTACCAAACATAAGTTTTAACACATGTTTTCTCCCCCGAAAAGTGAAACCAGTTAAAAGAGGGGCCGTAAACTCACCTTAAGTTGCGTTACTCCGTAACACGAATAAACTCAGCAGCTATGCTAGTCCCGTAAAGCGACGACCTAACATATGACAGTTACAAGTACTTAGACTAATAACCCGCAGGTTAGTTAGTCCCTAGATGTCCAGACCATAACCAAGTTCGTTTGAAAACACCGTGACTGTTTAACTGACCTAATGTACAAGACTCAACATCCCATTGGTGACCCGAGACTCCCCGTGTTATGTTTACGCTCTCAAACATACAATCATGCAATCACACTTAACATACGTTAACGTCCAACAAGTTATAGCACGTAGTTCACGTATCACATAAATACATCCAAACATATGTTACCAAGTTATTAGATATGTTACGGGGTTCCTAGCATGTTCCTAGATATCAAATCGGGTCTCGGAATGCTAATTTACACTTACAGCAGCAGTACACGCGATTAGGAAAAGTCAACTAGCATTTAGGTTGGTCAACTGGCATTTAGGAAGGCTAATTGCATGTAATATAGGCATTTAGGGTCATAAGACATGTAAATCTTGAGTTTATAGGCGATTAGGGCTATAAGACATGTATTTCAGGACTTAACTAGCATTTAGGATCACAATTGCATGTAACAGAGGCAATTAGCCCCCAAATGCATGTACTTCATGCGATTGGGGAGTCCATTCTGGCGATTGGCTTCCTAATCGCCCCTAACATAGGCGATTAGGGTTGCTAATCGCCTGTAACCCAGCTGTTCCGATTTTTCGCGCGTTTAATACTCCAAATCAGATCCGGAACGTGTGTAAACATCGATTATCAATCCAACAACTATACCAAACATGTTTAAACCAAAATCCTTCGTTTAGCCTCGTATTATCAGCCCTGCATGCAACCATGTAATCCAAACACAATACACATAGCATGAAACATCACATTAACATGCATAACTATAACCCTAATGAACAATTACTCAGATCCTATCATCATGCCATCATTATTAATCTGAAACTAACCTAATAACATGTAATCATCCATCTTGAATCATAAAAACCCTAGCTTTTGATTGAAACCCCACATACATCATGCATGCTACTTAGAATCCAATTAACAATGATTATTAACGATTTTTCAGAAGACTCATACGTTTTAAAACAGGTCTGGACCGTTAGGGATTTAATAAAAATGTTTATAAAGATTTCATGGATGAAAATCACACCTTAGATTGTGATAGTTTGATGAAATAAGCTTGAAACCTTGTGTTTTGATCCAAAATCACGTTCCAGAGGTTGTGTGTGTGTTGGGGCGGGTTATGGGACGACTAGGGTTGATATTATGAAGTTTAGGAGGTTAAACATTGTATTTATAGTCGTTTTTAGTCGTCCAGCACGTAACACGCGATTGTGCAGCATTTACACGCGATTAGCATTTCTAATCGCATGACTGTGCATGCATTTAGGGCTAATCGCCCCTTAAGGCATGCATTTGGCATGCTACTCACCCCTGAAGATGCCCAATCGCATGCCCTATAGGCGATTGGGCTCCCCTAATCGCCTATAGGGGTTGGTTCCATGTATTTTGCGCGTTAAACCCCGTTTTAACATATGTTAACACATTTTCACATACCGACAAGTCACATAATGATTGTAAACACATAACACTTGCAAACAAACATATTCACACTCGTTCACCAATTCCCGGGACTCGAGACTTGTATGTTCCGTATGACCTGACGATTCTACGAATCGTCACCATTTGTACACTTGGTTAAGGACTGACATCTAATGAACCTCTAGACTAACATCCGATGATCCTCTATACTGAACTAACAGTTCCCGAACCATAACACGACTTAACTAACCTAGTTAAGTACAATATACGCGTGACTCGCTAAGGTAGACTTTCATCTAGACAACGTTGTTAATCAGAATTTGCCGGTGTCACAGCCACGGTCTACCATCCACCACCACCACCACAGTCTACCACTCACCACCGTCCACCACCCACCACCACGGTCCACCACCACCATCCACCACCACGGTCCGCTACCACCACCATCCACCACCACCACCGTCCATCGTCCACCCCCACAAAAGTCCACCAAAAGACTGCTGTAAAAAATCAGTTTATTTAAATTTCAGTTTATTTTAGCAGCTTATAGACGTTAATAAACAAACAGTCTTCTTCTTGCAGACTGCAGACCTTTTGTCCACCTCTTCTCCTGCAGATGTGGTCCTTAGACTGCAGACCTTTTCCTGCAGAAAAAACAAACAATACCTAAGGCTACCCGGTATGGGAACGTCTCCGAGGTGTTATGGTCTATCATAGACGGGCTATACCGCCCCCTGGAGGTCGTCCCTGTCCTAAATGTCCCTAAATGGACGATGGAGACAGGTAAAACTTCATTTATTACAATATAATATTTATTAACAGAAGATGTAATCAAATGTGGGGTTTCTTGTTTTTTTATCTGATTGAGGCAAACGGACAACCAGCTTCACTTTCTTTTGTTTTCTTTCATCATCATCATCTTAGGAGGTGCTAGGGTTTTGGTGATCGGATCCTTTCTTTAATTGTTTATTATTATTATTATTATTATTATTATTATTATTATTATTATTATTATTATTATTATTTTGTTGAAGAGGACGTTTTTGGAGATCAAGAAGAGAGGGGGCGACCTTTCTTCCTCTTTATTGTTGTAGTTGCTTATCCGCCTACTTCGTGTTTACCAATGTAAATAAAGACAATGTTTGTGTTTTTGTTTCTCTCTCTCTCTTTTTAAAAAAATAAATAAATAAAAAAGTGAAGGACCATCTCCACACCTTTGGGCTGTCTAAAAAATGAAGGCTACCCTCCTTGCTTATGTGGCAGGTTATGTAGAGGGTAGTTCTCCCCCTTTGGGGTTGTCTCCACACCCACCAGCCTAAAGGAACACTAATTCGAGCGAGGGCTTGACTTATGATTCCACGTGTGTGATTTATACTTGATCGCAACAAGTTACTGGGAATGAGATTAATATGCAAATTCAGCAGTGTAGATAAGCTTGTCATGCAAAAGATAAAAAAAGGGTTCATTCTGTAACCACCATTCGACATGAGAATAAGTATGGATTTATGATGAGAAACTATTCACCGGTGTATGTGTGTGAAGTTAGGGGAGAAAATTATATAATTTCCAAAAGGAGGCGTATATAATCGGGTGCGAATGAGTGTCATTGTCAAGAATATCCTTGTCGTCCCCTTTATCATGGCCGTTAGTGGTGATTATGAGGATTATGATATGGTAAGGACATGATTGGATGGATTTCACATTCAAGAGTGTCCTTATGGTTCCCCAAATGACTGTTAATGGTTATTCCCGTGATCACCCTCAACCGTAAGAATAATTATGGATTTTGTTGAGAAACAATTCACTGATGTGTGTGTATTTGCATGAGGTTAGAGGGATAAACTCATACCATTTCTAAATAGACGAGTCTCTTATTTATAGTCGGGCATGGGTTAGTGTAATTTTCAAGAATATCTTTGTTGTACCCTCCATCATAACCATTAGTGGTGATTAGGAGGATCATGATGTGGCGAGGATGTGATTAGCTGGATGTCGTCTTTAGGAGTGTCCTTATGGTTCCCCAAATGGCAATCCCTGAGTTGATTGTCGTACATCTGACTCGGCAGGGCCCAAGTTTTGGTGTACGATTGTGTCCCTTTGCCTGTGACACTTCTCACATGTCGTGCGGTCTCACATGTTCTGTATACATGGGAGATTGGTTTCTCGTTTGACCTGGCCACGATGAGACCAGGTCGACCGAGACTCTGAGCGGGTCCAAATAGTGACGGATTCACGATTTTTTTCACTGTGTTCCCTGTTTAGGTATTTCACTTTCATATTATCAAACATACCAATTTCGGGTCGGCTCAAGGGTTCGGGTTGGTTTGACGGTTCAGGTAGATTTCAGTAATTTGGGCAATTAGAAAAGATTATAATGAATGTTTCTAAATTTCTTATACAAATTTATACTACAAACAAAAGCTTAGAAGTTAGAACTTCCAAAAAAACAGAACATATTACCTAAATATGTTTGTATGTTGAACATTCAACATAAGTTTCAATCCCCCAAAACTGTTGTATTATAGATGCCAACGCCAGATACGAACTGCTTGCTTGTTGCTCGTCCCTTTAATCCAACTTACAGCCTACCTCTATAACAGGAACTTTGACCTGTACATGTGTCTAAAAATCTTAAAGATTCTAGTTATTCCATCTTTACGGTGATTCAATTATAGCATAACAGAAAGGTGATTTTTTGTTATAATAACAAATAATGACTATACGTCTAATGAATGAGCCATAAGAGTAAACTCTACAGCCTCTGTTTGGTTGTTTGGAGAGGAGGAGGATAGAAGATGGTTAGGTTTGTTTGCTGAAGCCTTTGTTTATTTGTTTGGAGGAGGAGTTGGGTTTGGGTAGACAAACCCTAGGTGTTGAATTAAAACGCGATTCTAGTAGCACAATCTACAGTTCAACAAGTAGTCATAAGTCATAACAAGATCATGATAATTATATTTGACTACTTATATAAACATAAATATAAAATAAGCAAAACCGAAATAGTTCTTTGAGAAGACTCTTAGCTCTAGGAAAAGCAAAATAATACAATTGTTACACTAAAGAAATCAATTAATCTGTTCCAATAGATAATTAAGAAAATCAACAGTCTTACATCAACATTACTGCTTGCTAGAAATAACCTTGCTTGGCGATTCTAATTGGTGAGGGGCAGGTGCTGGAGAGGGTAATGGGCACCCACAACCATTGGAATACTTCACATATTTAGTTATGGGTTCCTTCTGTATTTTTTTATATATATTAACACTAAAATTTCAAAACCGATTGGGTTCCCAAAAACCCGTTCCGAATGGCTAAATCCGCCCCTGGGTCCAGAACCATATCTCTTAAATTACTAACTAGTGTTTAGAGTTATTAATAGCTAAATAATTCATTCATTTTATTATTTTTCAACCTTATATAGTTTAGTTATTTGATTCATTAATTTTCTTGGTTTGCAATAATTTTATAAGTAAGATAAAGAACAAAAAAATCAAATTTTATCAAAACATAGATAAAAGCAAACATGTTGCGACGGTATATTTTAAAATGTATAAAGCATATAACTATAAGCTTTTTGTAGTGCTTTGCTTATTTGAATATAATATGAATCCTGGTACAAGTCAATTGCTCTTACCTGAAAGAGATTGATTCAACTTGATATTTCTCATTCAATTGAATCCTATAAATAATACAAGAGTCTCCTATAATTATGGAGAGATATAATTACATCATAATTACAAAAATCATTTACATATATAAGTCATATGTTATTACTCCCCCGCAGTTGAAACGTCGGGAGGACCGATGTTGAGACTGGTACGAAAGTCATCAAACAAAACTCGTGGGAGACCCTTGGTGAAGATATCCGCTATCTGGTGACGAGACGGGACATGTAAGACCCGAATATGTCCACGCTGCACTTGCTCGCGAACAAAGTGAATATCAAGCTCAATGTGTTTGGTGCGCTGGTGTTGAACCGGGTTGCCGGAGAGATAAACAGCACTAACATTGTCACAATAGACGAGAGTGGCTTGTGAGAGCGGATGATGAAGCTCAAGAAGAAGATTACGCAGCCAGCAGATGTCGGCCACGACATTTGCAACACCCCGGTATTCGGCTTCTGCACTGGATCTGGAGACAGTGGACTGGCGTTTCGATGACCAAGAAATGAGGTTGTCACCCAAATATACACAATATCCAGAAGTTGAGCGACGAGTGTCTGGGCAGCCAGCCCAGTCAGCATCCGTATAGGCCCGAAGAGACAAAGTAGAAGCAGGACCCAGATGTAGACCATGATCCGAAGTACCCTGAAGATAACGCATTATGCGCTTAAGCGCGTTCCAGTGAGTCAAGCGAGGAGCATGCATGTGCATGCAAATCTGCTGTACGGCATACGAGATATCTGGTCTAGTAAAGGTGAGATACTGAAGAGCACCCGCAAGACTGCGGTAGGTAGCAGGGTCATCGTGTAGAGGTCCGCCATCAGCAGAAAGTTTGGACTTTGTGTCAACAGGCGTGGCTATAGGATTGCACGAGTCCATGGAAGCCCGATGAATGATGTCTTTAACATAAGCCTGTTGAGATAAAAACATAGAGTCACCATCCCAAGTCACCTGCATGCCCAAGAAATAAGATAACTGGCCCAAGTCCTTCATTGCGAATTCACCAGACAAATCATGTAGTAATCGTGCCTTTAGGGTATCATTGGATGTGGTGAGAATAATATCGTCCACATAAATAAGAAGATAGGCAATGCCAGTCCCATGATGATAGATAAACAATGAATTGTTCGACTTGCTTTGGCGAAAACCCTGTAAAGTAACAAAATCCGTGAATCGCTGGTACCATGCCCTGGGTGCCTGTTTCAACCCGTAAAGAGATTTTTTAAGACGACAGACGTGATCCGGGAAGTCCCGGTGTCGAAAACCCATGGGTTGATGCATGTAAACTGTTTCTTCCAGGTTGCCATGAAGAAATGCGTTCGTGACGTCCAATTGATGAATGGGCCAGGATTTGGAGAGAGCTAGAGAGAGAACCAACCGTATGGTAGACGGTTTGACAACAGGGCTAAATGTCTCTCCACAGTCAATTCCTGTCTGCTGCTTACGACCATCACATACCTGGCGAGCTTTGTAACGCTCCAAAGTGCCATCCGACCTGAACTTATGTTTAAATAACTACATACAACGAATAATATTCATATCCGGGGTCCTAGGTACAAGCTCCCAGGTCTTGTTTTTAATAAGTGCACTAAATTCATTAGACATGGCAGTGTACCATTCAGGAGAGGAGAAGGCAACCTGAGGGTTTTTAGGGATAGGAATAATCGTGGTGGTATGTAGGTTGAATGGGTGTTTGGGCTTCACAATACCACTCATGGATCTGGTATGTGGGCGGGTAGTAGGCGGATGTGGTGGTGAAGTGTTTTGGGCCGGAGTGGGCTCTGAAGTGGGAGCCGAGGAGGAGGTGGGTATGTGATCCGGGTGAGATGGGCCGGAAGGGACTGTAGGAGAGGGTGCAGAAGGTTGGGCAGAAGGTGTTACTGGGCCAGAAGAAGTGGATGGGCCGGTGGGGAAATACTGGGTGTTTGGACTAGGACTGGGCTGGGTAACAGAAGAAGATTGGGCTGGTTGGTTTGGCACGGGAGTGGAGGGAGATGTGGGTGAGGGAGTTTGTGATGTGTGAGACAGTTTTTGGAGGTGGTCCCACACAAGGGGGTGGATGGTGGGATTTAGAAATTCATAGGAGGGAGGTTTGGTAGGTGATTGGATGGTGTAGGGAAAAATGGACTCTTCAAAGTGTACGTGTCTGGCGATGGTGATTTGGTGTGTGGTCAAGTCAAGGCACTTGTACCCACGATGATTGGGGGGGTAACCAAGGAAGACACATGGGTGAGAACGGAAGTCAAGTTTATTAATGGTGGTGGATGGGTGAAGAGGGTAGCACAAACACCCGAAGACACGAAGATGCTCGTATTCCGGGGTGCAATTGTAAAGGAGGGAGGTGGGAGATTTGAAGTTGAGAAGTTTGCTGGGGAGGATGTTTAAGAGGTAAGTGGCGGTCTCAAGGGCGTGGTGCCACATGTTGGGTGGTAACGAGGCTTGGGCAAGAAGGGTGCGGATCATATTATTAATGGTGCGGATTTTGCGTTCCGCTTTACCATTTGGGGAAGAGGTATAAGGACAAGAGAAACGGAATTGCATCCCGTTATGGTGACAAAAGTTATGAAAATTGTGGTTGGCATACTCTTTTCCATTGTCACATTGAAACTGCTTGATTTTACATTGGAATTGAGTGTTAATTAAATTCTGAAGGTTGGCAAAGGTGTGAAAAACTTGTGACTTAGTGGCAAGCGGGTAGGTCCACAAAAAATTAGTGAAATCGTCAACAAACAAGATATAATATTTGTGGCCTCCGGTGCTAAGCACAGGAGACGTCCATGTGAGAAGTGGGTTGAATCTTTTTCTAGTATGATAGGGATATGAGCCTTGATGTTTGTAACAGCAAGTGCGGGATGAAGGGATTTGGAATCCATGTGAGAAGTGTATAGAAGGGAAAAAAGACAAGAGATATGGGGGAAGGCAGGCGGCGGCGCACAGTAGGGTTGTGGCCGGCCGGATAGAAAAGAGGTGCAGGAGGCGGAAGAGTGGTTTAAGGAGAATTAGGTTGATACCATGAAAGAGATTGATTCAACTTGATATTTCTCATTCAATTGAATCCTATAAATAATACAAGAGTCTCCTATAATTATGGAGAGATATAATTACATCATAATTACAAAAATCATTTACATATATAAGTCATATGTTATTATTACCTCCTTCAAACCAAGTTTTGTGTCAATTAAAGTCGGTAGCTCAAACCGCACACCGATGGCTAGACGCGGGTTTCGCACCATAGTCCAGAAGATCTCTCTCTTGACCAACCATTTTAATGTCAAATTGAGCAGCACTAGTGACCACTTCTATCAATACAGGCGCACCTAGGCCCAAGGCGCGAGCTTCAACGCTTTTTTTGTACACAAGGCGAATGTTTTCCCAAAGGTGATAGTATGGGTCTGAAACAGTTCAATCGATTACTTGACGTCAGTAATGTTTAACGGTAATATTTCTATTCTTTACTTATTTTTTGTTCAGTAATGTTTTTTTCCTAACACTTGCTAGTTGTTTGGTAATATATCAAATTAATGCTAACATTCTATGTTCAATCGAGTGCTGATATTTGAGTTTGATTGTGATGGTTCTGATTCATAGTTAATACATCATAGCTCATGCTTAACAGTTGATACTTAATATGAAGCATTATTATTATGCATTTGGGTATGAAGCATTATTGTTATGCATTTGGGTATGAAGCATTATTATTATGAATGTTAATAGTATGTTTCTCTTGAGTATATTATTATTAAACACCTTACTTGCAAGTGTGAAGCATTGTTCAGAAATCTTGAACTAGTTTAGCTGTTGCATGTGTTATACTTGCAGACTTGCAGTCTTTAATGGTTATTGTTGTTTGTTATAGTTGAATTAGTTTGGCTTTTACATGTGAAATATTGGACAATGTAAGTTGAGTCAAGTTTTAGTTAGGTTAAAAGTAACATATACGACTTATGTTTCTTAATTTATGTTTGCCAATGTTTATGTTAAACCGAACACTTGGATGCCCTCGACTAATGTAGCAATTTAATTGTTGCCTCAGGTTAGGAGAGGAGTGGATTCTTACGCAAATGACGATATGGATGACATTCGCGAAGATTAGTCAAGTTATGCCGCAACATTTATTTTCAAGTGATGAAGGCAATGTATTGTCGATACAATATTTTTGTAAACCTTAAACGTTTGTCTCGGATTGGTTTGCAATTTGATAAATATCTATATATATATATATATATATATATTGCAAAGGGATTAATCCTATATGTTATACTCTTATGCAATCTCTCCTTTGAGAGATGCCACATAGGATGTGATGTGGCAAGTGTAAACCAATTAAAAAAATGGAATAAATATGATTCAACCTAATCAATTATAATCTTTAAGCTAATCTATTAAATACCTAATCTACTAAATTTAAATATTAAAACTTTATTATTTTATCTCTCGTGTTTCCTCCCATAACTTTTAAACGTTAATATCTTTTATATACGAGATTTTTCAAAGAAAAAAATTACACCAAATTAACGAGCGTTTTATAATCTTTCCAACGAGTACCATAGTGCTATATAAAAATCAGAGAAAAAATGACTATTTTTTGTAACCCGACAGGTATTGTGTCGGGTTTGGGATTAATTTAAAAAAATTGTGGGTTTGGGTCGGGTCTGGGATTAGGTGATACCCGACCCGATTACCCAAAACAACATACCCAAATACCCGAACTATATACCCGATCATATACCCATGAATTTTTTAACGCATCACATATCCCTTAGACTAATGTGTTCGATATTTCAATAATTAACTTTTTTTTTCTTATTTCATGTTAGTTCTTTTTAGAATGATCGATTACAAACTTCCGAATTCATTTGTAATGGCACTAGATTTATACCCCGGCGCAACGATTCGTTTTTTTTATATTTGAATATGATAACTTATGGCAGAGATTTGTTTAAAATAATAATAATAATAATAATAATAATAATAATAATAATAAATTTTATTATGTCATATTAGATATTTCAACCCGGGACGCTCCCAGGATAAAAACTAGTGTATTATATAATGAATCCAAGAGGGTAAATTTCTAATTTTTCAAGATTTTTTTTTAGATTAATAAATTATGACACGCAAAATAAACGTCATAAAATTCTGTCATAAGATGTGTCGTTAAAAGATCAATAAAAACTGTCATAAAAATGCATGTCAATAAAAAGTGTCATAACACATGTCAACAAATACTGTCATAAATGTGTGTCATAAACAGATGACACGTCAAAATGTGTCATGTTAAACTTATGACACCGCCTTCCTTAACATTCTTTGTTTTTTTGTCATCTGACCCATTTCTTGACACACAATACGCGTTAAAAAATGCCTTTTTTTCCAAGGAGTATTACTACTAATCATTTAAGAGATAAGTATAATTCAAATAAAATTTTCCCTCACTTCTACAAACCCCCCACCCCCCCCCCCCCCCTATTAAATATAATAAAAAAAATAATTAAGGGGGTGGCCATATCGTCATCTGTCGTGTATTTTATTTATAATAATTTGGTGAGTTGTGAGAGTGAAGAGAGTAGCGATTATACAGTCAGTCACAGTAAACTGATAATATATACAGTCAGTCTGCACTCCCTCCCTTACTTTTTCCATGGAGGATCCGTCTTTTCCGCTCCCCACAATCTCACTTCTCTCCCTCTCATCTTCTTCCTCCTAATCATCATCAATCTCCATCCATCTTATTCAATCAACATCTTCAAATATGGGCAAACAATGGTTACTTTATAAAGTTGCAGGCACTACTGACGGCAGCTTTGCTACCGGAAAATCATCTTCCTCTAACAAAAAACCTACCGGAAAATCAAGAAAACGAAGCGTAGATCGACACAATACCCCTTCTTCTTCTTCTTCCTTCAGTGGTTGCATGAGTGCCTTTTTTCATCTGTTTGATATTCATAATCCTCACCTTCCCTTTCATCAACCTTCTTTCATATCAGAAGCTTCTGTTAAATTACCTGAAGAAGAACCCAACATAATCCTCAAAGGTGTTTTTTTTCTCTTTCTCTCTCACACACATACACATACATGATTTAGATTTTTTTTTTAAAAGACGAATTTCTTGCTCTGGTGAGACTTGAAGTCAAGACCTCACACTTTTAGTGTATTAAAAGGCTTTGCCTTACCACTGGACCACCAACCCCAGTGGCACATACATGATTTAGATATACATAATTTAGATATATGATATGTAACATTTGATTGTGAAAAACAGGTGTGGAAGCACCCAGGAACAGCTTGGAAATAGAGGAAGAAGAACACATGGTTGAACAAGTTGCTTCATCTTCATCAACATCATCATTAAAACTTAAACAGGAAACAAACTTTAACATGCCTACAGTAAGTTTTTTTCTTTCTTTATTCTATTTTTATTTTATTCAATTTTATGTAATAAACAATGATGTAAAAGTAAGTCATGATGGTCATAATTATTGTTTATCGTTTATAGAGAATGGTCGTTGGATCCATAATTAATACGTTTATGTATTATTGTTATTATTATTATTATTAATTTTTTAAATTTAACAGATGCGTGAAATTCAAATTAACACAAAAAGATCAAGATTAATGGAAGATATATCATCCGAATGTAGCAGCAGCTCACCAAGTACAAAAACACCAACCCTTGTTGCAAGATTAATGGGTCTTGATCTTCTTCCTGAAAATTCATCTCCAAGAGGTTCTTTATCATCTCCAAGAGGATCATCTTCTTCATCTCATGCTACACCATTAAACGCTCTTTCTAAATTGTCATCACATAAATATAATGCCCGTTCGTTGCCCACGACACCGAGGGTATCGACCGCCCCTAGGCTGTCCGCAGAAGGCGAGTATAACCACCGCCTTTCGCTTCAAATTAATAAGGAGAATAAGCGGAGATATGATGAGAATACAAGCGAATATGCGAAGCAAATTGCGAAACAAGTTAGGGAAAATATTAGCCGGAGAGTTGGTGCGGATATTACTAACACTGTGAACAAGAAAGAACATAGAAGGGATGAGTTTCTTGTGGTGCTCAAACCAAATAGACCGTCGCAACCGTCTACCGCTGCAACTATCGCCAAATCAAGAAGAAATCTTGATGAAGAAGGTGCGTGTTAGCCGAGTTTATTATCTATTGTAGTTATTATGAGTATTATTTATTTTGTTAAATAATTATTATGCTACATATGTAGTTTGAATATTTGAATATATAGTTATTTTCATTTATAAAAAAACACAGTTTGTTGCTCGCTTACTCATTATCCAGATATAGCTCAGTTATATTTGTACATTTATAAATAATTAGATTTTTATTTTAAATCTCAGTGTTTGGAGAAAATATTGAACCAACATCACTTTCATGCGCAGCGAGAATAAGATTATGGGAGATTAAGAACAGTCTCAACAAGGCGAACTCTAATTCGCTAAAAAGCTCGCCTTTATCATCTACTTCAGAAGCTACAAAAACTCCATCATCATCAACCACAAGATCAACACCATTGATGAAAGAGGAAGTACAAGTTGTAAAGCAAGAGAAGCCAATGAAAATACAAAAATGCAAGAAACTCGCAAGCGAAAAATATGATTTGAGACTAAAAAAAATGCACCAACAAGAAGAACCATTTGTGAAGAAATGCAACAAGAAGTCAACTCCATTATCAAATCATCTAGTGAAGGTCAACACCACAACAAAGTTTATTTCTTCCAAGAAAGACATGGCGTCCCCTTCCTCACAAACAACATTACCTCAAAAACAAGTACTTGCCTTACCTAGTACCAACACCATTTTCACTATATTTTTTCTCTTTTTTTATTATTTTCATATTTTATACATTATATAACTTTTTACATTATTTTATCCATAGGTGCCATTAGCGAGCATCACACAGTTACCTAGTTGTCAGAGCTGGTCATACAATACTTTAAAGACCCACAAGCTCTCCACCCAATACCAAGTCAGTACTAACGGTAACGGCACCACCACCACCACAACCACCACAACCACAACCACCAAAAGTTCGGTTTTCGATTACTTTAACTACATATCCACAATTTTAAGTTATACCGGAATATTAAAAACCACACCCATCTCCATATCGCATTGGTACTCTCCTTCTCATCCTCTCATTCCAACAATCTTTGAACAAGTAGAAAAAAACCACCACCCAACCGCAACCGGTTCGACCGACCGAAAACTAATATTCGAGGTGGTGGACGAGCTTCTAGTGGATATTCTAAAGCCATACATAAGTTTAAAACCATGGGCTTTATTAGGCACAAGGAGTACACAACCAATGTGTGGATTGGAACTTTGTGAAATATTATGTAAAAACATTAGTTGTTTTCCAGCAGCAGATTGTCAAGTGTTGGAAGATATTGATGGGTTAATAGAAGGTGACATGAGAATGAGTACAAGGGTGGTTGGAACGACGGCGTTTGAGGAGGAGGCGGAGGAGCTGGTGGCGGAGATGGAGCGAGACATGGTTGACACGTTGGTGGGTGAGATGGCAGGGATGATATTGGCATTGCACGTTGGAGTGTGTTTGTCTGACTGAGGTCACATGGTTGGTTATGGTTATGGTTATGTCACGTGATCAGATGCTATTCGTTAAGGGGTGCACGTGAGAGGTCAAAAAGAAAAAAGGAAAAATATTTGGTAGCTCAATAAAAATGGCTCCAAAAGAAGGGCACATTACCGGCTTTACAAGGCCGGCAAAAGACTCATGTTTTAACCTTGTTTCTTTTCATTTGTAAACTTCTTGTTGTATCATTTATTATATATCAACTAACTTCTTTTTTTTAATTTATCATTTTTTTGTTGAAATCATAGATAAATTATTAATGTTTGAACTTTTTAAATGTTATTAGTTATAAATATTGCTATAGATGTGAGGGTTATGTGTGTTTCTTCTTCTTAACTTCCTTTCTTTTTTAAAAAATATTAATTGTTTCATTCTTTATCCCATCTGGGTTTTATCAATTTCTCACTGTCATGTATTTGGGCGAGTTGAAGATTGGGTTTTCCCCGATTCAGGAATCACGTGCAGGATCTGACTCCCGATAGGAGTAAAATTTGTAAAAAAAAAAAAAAAAAAAAACTCGGACATAACCGTTCTAAAAAATATATTAATTGTTAAAATTACATTGACGATGAATGGGATAAATTTGAATTCAGATACCGAGGGGGTATCTACCATGAATTTCCGTGAAGGAACCACTACCCAAGATATGAACCAAGTGACACGTTCTATTTTAAACTAAGATTCTTTTAAATGTTCCCTCATAAAAAAAATCTTCATATATTTTTTTTAACTGCCACATGTTAATCACTTAAAAATATAAGTGAGTAAAAAACCTTTTCTTGTATGTATAAATAAAGGCCATGACGAATTAGAATAATGGTTTGCAGGTTATGTCATTTTTCTAAATAATTTTAATCGTGTGATCACTCCTAAACTTAGAAGTATTTCGGTATCCACCACATCAGTTGGTCAAAACGACATTACATTTCATGAATTAGTGAGTTTTTTTGGCATATAATTCGGTTACTGCAAACTTATGCGTTTGTTGAGTTTGACGGGGTAATTCTTGTATGGGTTCAAAGATATTTTGGGTAGTTACGTCTCTGAAAATTTACTTGCCCTATCCAAATTGTTAAAAATATGCCCATTGGGTAAATGGATTGGGCTTATAAATGTGTTATTTGTTGATAAGTTTTGAGTTTTAAATGGATTTTTATTGAGCCCAAATTTTAATGTTAAATGAGTTTTCTATTAAAAAAATGCATATATGTAACATATATATATAGAGGTTTTATAAAAAAATTGTGCCTTAGAAAAATACGTGTCCTAGCCATGTGGCCTCCTCGGCCACTATAAGTGCTGACCTAGATCATGGGCAACACTCAGGACGTCGCCCCGCGTTGTTCGCCGAACATCACCGTTAACACCCTTTATGTTAAGATACACCCGATGACCTTAGTTGTTTCTAACAACAACTAATCTACTTGTAAATACTTTGCTCATAATGTGTGAACATCAACTATTTATTCGGTGCTATTTAAATGACTTTTAGTCTGGTTATAAGGTGTGGGACGTGAAGGGGGCATGGAGATGCCAAGTGTGGGGACCACGGGTTTTTCTATGCCTTTTATGGGACATAACCATTTAATTCAATTTCGTCCTGTTTAATTGAATGGGGTGGGGATTAATTGGAGGAAGATTATCACCCCTACTCCATCTTCCATGACTACGACTACCACCAGTCCACAATGATGACTACCACCCGACCACGACCACAACCACTACCACTATTATTATTATTATGAAAAAAATAGTAAATTTTTTTTGAACGATCAACTAAAGTATTGCCGGGTACTCTGTACGCGGCCCCCAATGGCCGAAAGGGGCCCCATACGGCCTCTAGTCCGTACGGACAGAGCCCTTCGGCCCACCCGTCTCCTGTTCCAGGGAAAACCCGGCCCACAAACCCGCCCGAAGGCACGACGGTAGTGAACCGGTAAAACCTGGAGGGATCAGGAATCGAACCCATGACCACAAGGGTTAAGGGTCTCTCCATCACTTCCCAACCACCTACCCCACCACAAGGGTGGGGGTATCCATCACATGCCTCCTGTGGGAATTGAACCCGGCTCCCCCAAAGAGAGAACCGACCCTTTTACCACTAGGCCACATGATCAGTGCAGGGCTTCAAAGACACCCGTTATGTCTTTTAGAGCAAGTGATGACTCTTAAACTCTAACTCAGTTTCAAATCCTTCCCAATGGTGCCTACTCTTATAATGTACATTTTTCACTTAGTAGGGATCGAACTATGGAACTCATCAAAAGGAAACCCTTACGGAAAACCCTCGGATCACCCCACCAAAGTAGTGATGGCATCTGATTATTTTAATTGGATGAGAGAAATATTTTAAAACTAAATGCACATCAAATTATCCATCCATAGTGGTGGAGTGGCTTTTGTTTCACCCATGCGATCAAAGGTTCAATCCCCACTTCCATCATTTATGGTTTGGTATCCGGGTGAAGATCGAATACGGGTGGCGCCGGTTCGAATCTGACGGACGGCGAGGTTTTACCGAGTTCTATAACACTGTCGTGCCTTCGGGCGGGTGGGGCTCGGGTTTCCGCGCATCGGGAGAAGGCGGGGGCTGCTGGAGGTCGAGTAGTCGATTCTTGGGCACGGCGCCTCGCAAGGGTGGTTGGCACACAGTTGTTCGCCGATAAAAAAAAAAATGCACATCAAATTATTTATTTCTAACCACCATATTCAATGTTTCGTTGTACAAATAAATTGATTAAAAACATTTGACATTATTTAGAATGTTCGAAAAAGAAAGCTTTGAAGTTATAATGGTGTTTTCTAAATGTTGGTTCGTACGAGAACTCGAGAAGTATGGCTATTATGATTGCAGAAGAAACCCGTGGAACGTGGCATGGTGTTAATTACATTTGACTGGCACTACAGTTTATGAGGTCATATGACTCATGAGGTCTTATATTTTGTTTCCTTATTTTCTCAAAAACAGGAAATGTATTTTTGAACCACTAATTTTTTTTTATTAAACCTCTCACCACTTAAAAAGATGATAACTTATTCAACACCTTAATACCATTAGAAAAGAGCCTTGATATTGTTCATGCGACCTATTCAATAGGGTTACAAAACAATAAAGCAATCATGTAGTCGGGTTGGGTTATTCTACAAAGGCTACAAAAAATGAGAAGGGTGAGAATGATACAAAAACACAATAGATCATCAAATATGACACAATGAACCACAAAATATAACACAGTACCAAAAAATATAACACAATGCTGAAGAAAAAAGACACAATGAATTGAAAAAATGACACAACGATGAAAATAAGAAAAAGACACAATGGTACATAAAAGACACAATGATATAACGTATATTCTAAAAACTACAAGCTAAACCTCAAAAAAACGAAGACCTAAAAACTAACGACGTAAGGTTCGATAAGACGATTCCAATGCCGCTTGAATGAGTTCAATCGGAGTCCGTTTGATACCCTTCCTACGACTTCCTATTTTTCTTTCACTGTGTATTTGATCCTAACCTCATGTAGTCTCTCTAAAATTCAAACAGATAATTTATTTCAGAAATATTGATCATTGAGATCTTGGGTTTGAAACTTTGAATATGAATAACTAAGGTTTTTCTTTCACTAAGTACACTCAGATTTTGCTACATCCAACATATAAGTTGAAATAGGTCCACGTACAATCTGATCATAACACACATGCAAATCTTTAAATATTTAAAACGTATAAAATTTATTGATAAATGATGGTGTATCTTTTTTAGGAATTAGGACGACTTTATTTTTTTCCTCAGAATGACTGGTTGGCCGCATGAAGGCTTGTGAGACCGACCCGTTCAAGAACTCACAGGGTTTCTCCATAGAGGCCATAACACCTGTTTAACGGGGCCAAACGGCATACTCGGTGAAATCATAACCTCTTATACCAGTTGCCCCATCAAAAGAGTTGAAATTCTCTGACGTAACATAGGTTGGACAAAACCCTCATATGGCTTGGATTTGAACTCGGAGGCCTAGCTCTTATCTTCATTGTCATTGCCACTCCATCAAAAAATGAGGACAAGATGTATCTAAATTGACATTGCCACTCCACCAAAAAACGGCACAAGATGTTGTATCTAAATTGACATTGCAATCATTTAAAAATATATAGATTATTATGGAGTATAAAAACACATTTTCATTATTTAAGAGTACAACGTATTATTAAACAAGCTGAAGTTATAAAATCTTGATATGATAAAAAAAGTAGTTAAAAAGAAGTATTTCTTTGAGTTATATGCTAACATTATTTTCTTGATTTGAATACATATATAGACTAATTAAAATGACAAAAGTTGTTCAACTTTTTATGACTTTACAAATTGATATTTGTGGTCACAACTCAACTTCATAGTCACATATAATTAATGGTATCAAAAGAACAAACTTCTTGTGTGTTCCTATTATAATTTTTTCAATATTGTTGTTCATTTTAGTTAGGAATTAAGTCATCATTATCATAGTCAGTTAATCCTACTAATAGCAAAGCTAAGACTATATGGTGTGCCCCCCTTTCCCCCAACTCCCCCAAGTGCCATATCAGCGCCACATCATTTCCCC
The DNA here is from genome assembly GCA_030844895.1 of Ambrosia x helenae. Lineage (NCBI taxonomy): Eukaryota > Viridiplantae > Streptophyta > Magnoliopsida > Asterales > Asteraceae > Ambrosia > Ambrosia x helenae. Next base: position 129,724,187 of record CM061233.1, on the reverse strand, counting down.
CATTTTCTCCCCCAAAGTTTGGAAATGGTATTCCCCTAATTCCCCCACTCCCCCTTCATTTTTTTTATTATATAAAGTTTAATTGAAAAAAAAGAAAAAGAAAAAGGACCAATCATGTTTCAAGGGGAGATGAGGGAAAATTCCCCCAACTCACCGAAATTTTTTAGGGGGGGGGGGGGGGTGTTCCCCTTGGGGGAAATTGACACATCATCTCCCCGACTCCACTCCCCGAAGGCACACCTTTTAGTCTAAGGTAAGACTGTCTAGGTAAGGTCTGAGAAGAGTAAGTTGTAGATAACATTACCTCTACCCCGTATGAATAGAAATGTTGCTTCCGGTGAGACCACCGGATTAATAAACCGACATTATTCTAATTTAAACGACTTTTCATTTATTTATACAAAATAAGATCTCAAAAAGTTATGTGATATCTCATGCCAGTTTATAGAAACCGGGATCTCATTGGCAAAGCGAACTGTAAGTATTTTGGCATTTATAATTTTACAATATTTATTGTCTAAAATAATAATAAACATATTATTATTTTATATAAAAATATTTTGCCATTTATAGTTTTACAAAATTTATTGTCTAAAATAATAAAAAAAACATATTATTATTTTATATAAAAACTTAAGAAACATTATTACTACCATTTTGGAAAATTCTTTTCTGCTAATTTCATGATCGACATATTCATGTACGTTACTCCCGAGCACACATCATAATTGGGTCTCAGGATTTTTCAAGTTTAATATATTATAGAGCCGTAAAAGAATTTCATCAGCACGATACCTTGGTATAATTCATGTTCCTTGCAATTATTTGAAACACTAACCAACCCATTCGACATGAAAACATATTTGCATTGTTTTTTAGATTTATTCTACCTCGTCCACTGAGCGTACCTTCAAAAACACTCATGGAAATTTTGTTGGTCGTGTAAAAACAAATTATTATTGTTCTCGTTTTTAAAAACTTTTAATAATCAATAAAGTTAAATATATAAGTTATATTTCAAGATATTACATCTGGATAATGGGTAACCAAGTTAAATATATGACTTTTATTTCTTCTCGTAAAGAGCTAACGGTGCACCATGTTTTTTTTTAAACGATCAACTAAAGTATTGCCGGGTACTCTGTACGCGGCCCCCAATGGCCGAAAGGGGCCCCAGACGGCCACTAATCCGTACGGACAGAGCCCTTCGGCCCACCCGTCTCCTGTTCCATGGAAAACGGTAGTGAACCGGTAAAACCTGGAGGGATCAGGAGTCGAACCCATGACCACAAGGGTCAAGGGTCTCTCCATCACTTCCCAACTACCTACCCCACCACAAGGTTGGGGGTATCAATCACATGCCTCCCGTGGGAATTGAACCCGGCTCCCCCAAAGAGAGAACCGGCCCTTTAACCACTAGGCCACATGATCAGGATTAACGGTGCACCATGTAAAAACCCCTCTTGTAATATAGATATGTTTGACTGTATTTATTATCTTCAACTTACTTATCAAATATTATTTTTTCATCATGTTACTAGAAAATCTTATATTCGGAGATAGAGTAACAAACGAAAAATGGCTTTTTTTTTTCAAGAAAGTTTACAATTTGAATTTTTTTTTCTTTTTAAACGGCTAATTACATTATCACCTAATATTTTCTTAATATTCACCTTTATCATCTTTTGAAAACCGGACCGGACCGGCCGGTCGGACCGGGCTCCGGGACCTGGACCGGTCCGGTTCGGGTGGTTGGACCGTTTCTGCAGCGAACCGGCTTCGGACCGGAAAACCGGCCAATCGGACCGGAAACCGGTGGTCGGACCAGTTTTTTTTTTTTTTTTTTTTTTGATATTTTGGGTTTCGAAGCATTTTTTGGCCCGGTTCGTTGGACCGGTCGGACCGGTGAACCGCCCGAGGGTCCGGTTCAACGTCCGGTCCGGTTCTAAAAACCTTATCTGTGGGGGGATTCGAACTCCTAACCTCACCTTGTACACTTTCATCCCACACCACTGGCCAAAATCTCAGTGGCAACAATTTGGAAGTTAAAAGATAAAATCATTTTCTGCATTTCAAACTTAAAATCAAGTGGAATCTAGAAGAGGGATAGTGCATTAAATATGACCCGTGAGATCATGCGTCATATGTGCAATTTAATTCAAAATTAAAACAGTTCCGATGACATTCTGGCTCAGTTTTTTTAAACACATGCATTATGTGGCGGCCTTATTTCTTGCTGTAAACACTACTGATAGACACATAGCCTGACGTTATTACATAAGTAATCGAAAATTGAAAATACTACAAAGGCATAAACAGTTCAATACTTTAACGGTAAGACTGTCAGTTGTGAGATGCGAGCGACCATAGACGATGAGGTTGCTTGAGAGTGAAGTCGGTGGCTCCCGTTTCGTCGCTCGCGTCCCACAGGCCAGAACGGATGGTCGAATATATAAGACGGTTGTATAACAACTTACCCTACCCTCTTGCTAACTTCATTTACATGTGACACACTAAAGACACATGCAGTTTTTTACAGTTTTCTTCTTCGGACTAGTTTGTATTGAACAGTTGAACACACTCTTATACATGTATCTAATTTTTAACATTAGAATAATACAGAAAAATAGAAAATAAAATAATATAAACATAGATTGAAGAAAACCAAAGTTGATAGCTTACAAAAAAGATAGCTTGAAAAGCAGACGAAAAGAAATATAAATGGAGGACACAGCTCTGACCGGTACTTCATTTGTACACAGTTATAATATTACTTGCATATACCATACTGTATTAATATTAATGTTATGATATAACTTGTATTATCTGAAGGGAACAGTAACAAGGTACATAGAATTCTGGCAATGTCCGTTGTACCAATTACTGGCATGGTTTTGTCACAAGATTTAAACGTGCATGATATGTCTTGTATGTCCCATTTACCCTATTCCCCTAGACTATTCAAACCACTATTTTTTTTTTTTTTTTTTTTTTCTGGAATGGCATTCACAACACTATTTAGCATTTACTTTCCACAGATGCTAATTTAATTTATGAATGACAAGGCCAGAAGATATTAAGTTTTTTGGTGAAAACTTTAAGATGGTTTTTATAACAGCAGGAAAGGAATCTAGTACACACACAGTGATAGGATAGCCTGTCATAGATTATCCAAATCATTGTTAAATTTGACTCTCACACATTATTGGTAGTTTCTACAATCATTTTAATATATTGAAAAAAGGTACATCTAATAATCCTATGTTTTTCTAATGAGAAGTAGTAATAACCTTTTACAGATCTAACATCAACAAAAGCAGAAATGAAATGTATCTAACAAACTACATATGAGAACTTGATGAAAACTGAATTGGACTATATACCTGGCTGAAACACACACATGGAAGTGATTTTAGAACTTTATTGTGAGGGTCAACCATGTTAGTCAAACCCAGCACCAGTCCAACTAGATCCTCTATTCTTTGGTATTGCTCCAATTCCTTTACCTCTACCTTGCATTGTGTTTTTCTTCTTCCCTCTTCCTTCTACATCTCCACTTGTCTTACTCTCCACATTACTCTTGGATGATTCAGTAGGTGGTTCCACAACATTAGGAACTGATGCATCTGAACTTGCGGTGGTCGCTGCAGGTTGCACTGGAGCCTCGGCCTAGCAGAAACCGTAATGGTGTGGAATATAATTATTATTTCAACATGTATGGAACATTATTGTGGTTATAAATAATACAGAAAGGAGACTTACAGCTCCTATAAGTGCAGGCGATCTTCTTGGATTCAAAGCCTCTAGCCGTCTTTTTAATTCCTCTAGTCTAGCAAACTGAGAGTTACTACTTTCTTGGACCTATGAAAGATTAATTAGTATTCAATAACTGAAAGGGTAAATGAATTGCAACGAAAGATTTTAAAAAAGTTTGTAACTGTAAAGTACCAGATTATTCAAGTCATCACATAGTTTTTGCTTGGCTGCTTCTTCGTCCTTCACAGCCTTTGATGCAGCTTCCCAAGCCTGCAACGAATAGAGTTAATTAATTTCATGTTCACCATAGGCTATGATTATATATGCTATGAATTGAAAGAGACAGACCTTCTTTGCTTCTTCCTCTTTCAACTTAGCAAAACGAATCCTTTCCGTTGACAATTCAATCTTCTTCCTCATGTGTTCAAGGGCTACAAAATGTAAAAGTAAAGGAGAGAAAAGTAATACGTAGCATACACGATTGAGGAACAAGAAAGTGCAAAATGGGAATAACATGTGATGCACCAACCAGCTTTCTTTGGCCCTGCTGTAAGTTTCATCTCCATTGTGAGATTTGAAAGCTCTCGCTCAACATCGCGAATTTTCGAATAATTCTCGTCAATATATCTAAAAGTTCCAAGGCAAATCAGGACTAACAATCAAATATGAACAAGGTGTACAAAATTATGCTCAGATGATATTAGTATGCAAGATATTTCTTCATACATTTCGGGGTGATACATGGCATTACAATGAATATTGAGGGTGCACGAGAAATAATTTTAAGTTTAAGATGTCTTTAAAATTTAAATGATGTTTCAAGATGATATTAGTATATGTAGTTATACGGTGATCTAAATGTATTCGGAACATGTATTGATGTTTTTCCATCAACGTAAATACGTAAACGAAACAAACTTTATCGTTGATGAAACATGATTATTAAGACGCAATCATCAAAAGTTGTGTTCTTACATTAGATACAAATAGCTAAGACTCTTAAGAGTTGGGTATTAAATCAGGTAGCTTATAACCTTAGTTTTCATTAGCTCCTCAAGCGTGAGGCAATCGAGGCAAGACAAAAAAATGCTCAAAGCACATGAAGCGCCCTGAAGTGGTGAATATCAGAGGCGGCCGCTTTCGCCTTCAGGCACCTTTTGTATATGGTGGCTGTTAGATATTCAAATTAGAACAAAAGAGACCATTGAATGCGTCGATTATAAACAAGCAACTGTTGCTCATTTAAAGAAAATGACAGTTCTGGAAAAGTGACCCTTCTAAACGAAGCATGACCGTAGCATTCTTAGTCTATTGGGGATCACCTTTTCACATCCCAGCTATGTTCAATTGTTCTATAGCTATACCTTCTAACCTTAAGAGTTCACGATACTAATTCATCTTCACACTCCTACTCTCTTTCACTTCACCTAATTATCTATGGTTCTATCAAAGATTCTCAGGTATGCTCTTATCACCTGTAATAATCCTTGTCTGCAATAGCTGTTTTATCACTTCTATTAACCCATGTTCACTACTTCACTAAGACGGGAAAAGGTGGTTTCTTAGTGTGTGTGGGTGTGGGTGTGTGGGTGTGGGTGTGTGTGTGCGTGTGTGCGCGTGTGTGCGTGTAATTCATTGATTTATGTTTTCTGTTGGATTAATAATTGTCTGATATTGCTTTTGTGTTCACTGTATATCTGATTTATGTTTACTTGCAACTTGTTTTCTGTTTCCATTTGCTGTTTGGAATAGTATATACAATATATGATTTACCGATTGACTTTTTCACCGTTATCTTGTTGATAAATTGATTGTTGTTCAAATATTAGATTCGAAAAATTCCGACCCATTGGAAGCACTGTCCAATTTGTTCAAATATTGGTCAACTGCATAAGGCGCCACATCAAACTGCATCATGGGATGGTAGTGCGCAATGCGATCCCATCACCTCATCATGTGATGTGCCGATGTACGGATTTTAGAACCAAGCCCCAGTTCACTATATATATGATTTATTGATTATGTTTTTTGTTTAATCAGCACTTGTTTTATGTTTCCATTATTGATTTCTGGTTCGAATGGCTTCGGGTTCAAGCACCCCTTCTTCTACATCCGTATCATCTAACCCTGGCTAGAAAGAATGGAACCCAAGATCCTACTGATAAGACTAATATTATTTGTAAATTTTGTGGAAAATAGTTAAAGAGTCCATAGACTAAAACGACATTTTCCAAGAGGTCTAAGAAGGCATTTTGCTTTCATTATTGACAGCTCAAGATGCCTAGGGCTTGTACAAGAGAAGATACAGACATTCATGCTAAAAAAAGCTGAGGTGGAAAATGTTATATACTCAAGGATTCGAGTTGATGATTATAATCCTGATGACAATAAGGCTGATTGTGATTATGTAGGCAGTAGTAACTAGTAAGTTGCCTGACCACAGAGGGCCGAGGGTAAAAGGTCCTATGGATATGTAATATGTTTACTCCTACTCCCGAAGATAAGGATGGAAAGGTGGGAGGCAATAAGCTATCAATGAAGTTTGTCATAAGTAGCGAGATTGTTTTATGATACGGGCCAGACATTCCTTTAAATGTGGCTAATTATAACATTTTCAACACAATGATTGAATCTGTTGGACAAAAAATAACGAATGAGTTGAGAGTTCCTTTACTTAAAAAGGAACAGTAAGACGTTGACAACCACCTTCATGAGAACAAGAAAGAATGGGCACACAAAAGTTATTCAAGTCTATCTGATGGATGGTGTAATTCAGTGGTTCAAAATAATGTCAGCTTTATGGTTAATTCTCCAAAGGGTTCTGCGTGTATCAAAACCATTGATGTTTTCGTTTCTGTAATAAAACTTTTGATATTATAGATGAATAGATGAGAATGTAAGCTTCATTGACTGTTGCGTGCAGCAGGTCATTAGTCCATTACATAAACCCGTCCATCTTTTATGATAATGTAAAACACGTTATATAGGATGAAGAAATTATGCATGGTTTATATTCCTGCATTAAAAGGTTGTCTCCAAGTGTAGAAATTATGCATGGTTTTAATCAAAATGCCGAAGGGGTTTTTGGTAGAAATGCAACTAGTAGACAAAGGATTCAAAAAGCTCCCACTAATTACAATCAAAGTTTAAAAGAACGGTATCGAGCCTCGGCCCTCGAGGCGTTTTCCTTCGCCTCACGAGGCGTAAGCCTTGAGACGAACAGAGGCGGATTTAAAAATATAAATTATATATCTTATATAAAAAATAAAATATTTGACACAAAGTCTAAAACATAAAAAACACACATGAAAAATAAAATAATTCACACAAAAAGTCTAAAACAGCAAAAACACACATCAAAAGTAAAATAATTGACACAAAAAGTCTAAAACAGCAAAAACACACATAACCCAATGATGCACATGTTTTCTTATTGTCTCAGCCCTTCAAGGCGCACGTACAAAATAACCCCATGAGGTGCCACTTCAGAATCGTTTTCTTAGCGCCTCGCCTCGAGGCGCACGCCTCGACCGTTTTCTAAACTATGATTACAATCTTGGTTTAAAAAAGCGCGAGGCGCTCCGAGGCGTTTTGGTTCCAAAATCCGAAGCGTGGGGCTTAAAGCGCGAGGCGAGAGCTTCACGTATGCGACGCGCTTAAAATTAAAAAAATATAAAAAAAAATATTTATATATGTCAATATGGCATATTCTACCTTCTAATCAAACAAAAACACAAAAACATTATTATAAAACACCCTTAAACACATAAAAAAAACATTCAAAACATAAGAATGGCCAAAGGGCGACAGCCCCTGGCGGGGTCCAAGGGGCAGAGCCCCTGGCTGGGGTCGAGCTGATACGAATCAACAATCGATAAATTGGCCAGTAATTTGGGGTTGGAAAACTTGGTATAACAATTGATAATCAACATAGAACAATCTATAATACGAATCAACATAGAACTTCACTTGTTGGGCTTAATAGAATAGGCAAAAAATGGTTTTTGGGCTGAGGCGCTACTGAAGCGCCGCCTCAAGTGCCAGGCTTAAAGCTCCGCCCCAAGAGCTTCATGTATCCCAGGGCTTTTCGACAAAAAAAGCGATTTTCTTGGAGCCTCGCGCCTCAAGAGCTTAAAGCGCGCCCGAGGCGCTATTTTTTAAACCAAGATTACAATAACACATATACGCTATTTTCTAATAAATTAGTCTATACATACAATATATACTCATTCTAATTTTTAAATCTTGTGATCTTCTAGCGGAGTGGTGTCCATCATTTGAATCATCAGATTCTGAACTGCAACAGCTAGCAATACGAATCCTTAGCCTCACTTATAGTGCTACAATGGTGAAAGAAATTGGGGTGTATTTCAACAATCCAACTCCTTCACACCAAGAAGCGAAATAGAATGAAACAAGAGATATTGAAGGACATGGTGCAGGTGAAATTTAATCAAGCTATGGAATGCAGGTATAGAAGTGAGAGTGCCACCAATCCAACTCTTTCGCAAGACATAGACAATTGCAATGACGGGTTGTCGGTTGATCAGGAAAATGGAAGATGACGTCAAAGATGATGATTTTGTCTTTAATTGTGAATTGTGATCATTTGACATGAAGCGATATAGGTAGCGCTTTGTGAGCATAGAATCCTAGTTATATAAATAAAGCATCTAAAGGTAGAGTAAGTGATGACAAGCCCAGGTCATCAACAAATGATAATAAAAAACTCTAAGTTGAAGATAAGATTGAAAAGGTATTGGAGTGTTGATGATGCTCATAACATGATGGAGATTGATAGAAAATTAGAATTTTAGAATAGAGACTATTATTTGATGACTTTCATGTATAACCTATAAGTGTTTTTATGTATAAATTATAATTAATTTCATTAGTACTTTTTGAATACCAAACACCTCGCATATGTGAGGCTACTACCTTTGTTGCACACCTTGGCCTTCAGGACCCTAACGCCTCATGCTTTTTAAAATCAAGCTTATAACATTATAGTTTATACCAACAATGAACCCCACATATCAAACAATTTACACACTTTCATGTGCATTGGTGAATATGAGTTATAACTAGTAGCTTAGGTAACAATCTAAAGTCTAAGCAACCAAGGAACCGGTTCAAATGACAAACTCCTTTATACATCATTCGAGGACATATTAGTGTACTACATTGTTACTGATTTCACTGTCTTACCAAAGAAGATCAGGTATGCTAAAAAACACATAATACAGCCATAAGCAAAGTGGTAACATAAGCAAGTAAAAGGTTTTGCAATATGTAATAAGAACAAGTCGATCATCATCATCATCATCATCATACTCAGTTAATCCCACCTATAGCAAAGCTAAGGTAGGGTCTGAGGAGGGTAAGATGTAGACAGCCTTACCTCTACCCCTAAGAATAAAGAGGCTGCTTCCAGTGAGACCCCTGGCTCGATGTGGTTTGGTATCAAGCTTTGGACATAAGGCACAGAACACTTAGCAATCAGGACAAACCAGATCGGTGCATGTACCCTTTGTCTTTTGGCTATCAACGCCACCACATGATGCATGATTAACCGTCCGTCGTTTTTAACGTTATTTTCACGAAATTAGTAAAATAACATTAAAACTAGTGCAACTTTACTTTTTGCCCCCCCCCCCCCCCCCCAACGGCCACACATAATAAGAACAAGTCGATGCAGATCCTAATTAGGCACAAATGAAACTGTCTAGTAAACAACTAAGCAAGTTCTAATCGGGAACCTAGAGTGAATCATTAGTGTAAGTGAATTGTGATCCTAACATCTGGTTACTGTAATAGCATAGATCTAGCAATTGATCACAATAGTAATGTGAAATTAATAATGTGAAATGCAATTGATTAGTAGAACGAAACGTACTTTCTCAACTGAAGTTGTTCTGCTTCAATCATCTGAAATTAAATTACAAAACACGGAAGTATCATTAACAACTGGAAATTTTATAAATATTAGTAAAGAGAAGAGTAAGAGTATAATACACGCTCGGTGTGAGCGACGACAGGCGATTCGCGAAGGAGTCCGTCAGGTCCGATCTCCGTAACCAGTGAAGGATCGATCGCCATTGTTGATAGTATGAAGGAATCTGGAAGATGATGATAACAGATGGTTTACTGAAATATCTGAGAGTGCGTTAAACAAAGGGTGGATTGTTATTTGTAAACAAGGGGGGCACAGCACATGCCATAGGCGACGGTGCACGATGATTTGAGTGTTTTTTGAGTTAACTTATTGGGTCGTCACGATTTTAAGTAAGGAAAATATTAATATAAAAGTGTTATTTTTTTTTTATCGGCGAACAACTGTGTGACAACCATCCTTGCGGGGCGCCGTGCCTAAAAATCGACTACTCGACCTCTAGCAGCTCCCGCCTTCTCCCGATGCGCGGAAACCCGAGCCCCACCCGCCAGAAAACACGACAGTGTTATAGAACTCGGTAAAACCTCGCCGCCCGTCAGATTCGAACTGGCGCCACCCGTATTCGATCTTCACCCGTATACCAAACCATAAATGATGGAAGTGGGGATTGAACCTTTGATCACATAGGTGAAACAAAAGTCACTCCACCACTCCACCACTATGGATAGATATATAAAAGTGTTATTTGGATATTGGAAAGCATTTTTTTTAGAACGGCCAACGCAACGTTTTATATCGGACTCCTAACAGGAGTTTTTTCTACAAATCTTACTATTATTGGAAGCCAGATCCCGCATGTGGTTTCTGAATCGGGGAAAACCCAATCCCTCACCCGCCTTAAGGCATGACACTGAGAAATTAGTAAAACCCAGGTGGGATCAAGAACCTGAGACCTCTTAGTCCCAAGCCTTATCCATCATATTCGATGTCACTCCACCACAAGAGTGGGAATGAATATTGAAAAACATAATTAATAGAAAAGGGACATATAGTTTGAACTTGAAGAAACTTTAAAGCAACAGTCAAATTATAACTTGGTAAAACTGAAGAGAATAAGATTCAAATCTTACCTTTTGCTTTTGGTTTTCTCAATTTAGGGCATGTTTGGTAGCCTCTTAATGAGGTTCTAAACCATTCAGCTCTAAATGGTTTAGCATTCAGAATGTTTGTTTCAACCGAAAAAAGGCTCTTAATGGAATCGTTAAGAGCTGAACCTTTCAGACTTTGTGCATAGTTGAACCATTCAACACTTAATCATTCAGAACCTCTTAACCATTCAGACCTCTTAATGATTCAGCACTTAATCAACCAAACCAACCCTTAAATATTTTTATCCCTTTCATTTTTGCTCCTAAACATTCTACCATTTACCACTCATGCTTGGCACGTCTCAACCCAGAAACCTTTTATCGGACAACAATTATAATATTATGTATTCAACATATGGAACAACATATGGACATTGGTAACAATTCTTACATTTTATTCATATCGAAGAAGGGATATGAGCTCAAATCTTTGTGATAATTGGTTAGACCCATACTCACAAAAGCCCAAAAAAAAAAAAAAAACCTAACATCAAAGGCGTCTAGCACACGAGAGCACGTTGGCGGATCACGTGCAGGCATGCACGAAGACACCAGGCGCACCAACAAGCACCACTACTCCGAAATTGCTTGCAAGTAAAGTTATGTGAGCACGAGGAAGACACAAGGTACGAATGTACAACTTCATACGAGTCGATTAGAATGAAAGGACGCGTGGCAGACGACATAGTGCACGTCCCACCAATCAGAGATCGCCAACATGGAGGATCCCAACGTCTTCTTCCATACTATGGGGACCAAGTACACCCGACAGTGAGATGAGACCAATCACGAAGCTCCGGCACACATAATAGTTGTCACACCACGCGCACGCCATGCAAGCAGGGGACAACAAGTACAACTCCCATGCCCAATAACCAATCAACTCCCATGAGGCCACCTTACTAACGACCAACAACAAAGGAGACAATACTACAACTGTGAAAGAGAATCAGCTAATCAGGGAAAGGCACGCCTGGCACCTACAGACGCGTGCCATATGTACACGCCCTAGGCAACCATCAATCATGATCCGACATGCGCGATGACCAAAGGCGGTATCGCTTCCTCTTCATAATTACCTAATAATAACTTTGTCTCTTACTAATTATGCTTGGGTTGAGTACGTGGAGGTACCCTTTAACTAGGTCTATCCCGTTAAGGTTAGAGGTAGTGTTGGAGGCCCATGTGAACCCTATTTAAGGAGAGCTTCCCCTCCTTAAACATGGCATTCAGCAAACACCTGAGAACACTAAGCCGACTACCACATTTTTGTATCCTGTAAAGCCGAGTATAACTCTGAGAAGGAAACTTCCCTTCCTCGGTCGTCTTTTCTTTTCATGTCATCTACACCCACTCTCAGTCACTCGGTCTTGGTCATCTAACGAAGGATTAATCTTATAGGTACATCGGTCTTATAGCCTTAATCAAAGGTTAGACTTGTGTTTCTTCACCTATCTTTTTATCCCAGCTAATCATCCAGGAGTAATATTGGAGTTTGATCTCTTCCACCATACAATCGAGCAATACTTTCTTTCTAGAACTATAAGGTAGTATACGTAACAAGAATTTTGAGCTTCGTGTCCATTTTAAGTTTTGCAAAATCACTATCTTTTCTCTTTCATTTTCAATTAAACAATATTTTTTATACTTTTATCATTAATTTTTATCTCCTCTACTCACAACCACTTTTAAAAATATTAAAAAAATTATAAAGGGTGAATAGTGTGCTCCTCCAAATTAACAATAATTTTTCTCTTTTCTCCACTCATAAACAACTTTGTATAATATTGAGAACTCACTCACCTAAATATGGAGGTGCTAATCCGAATGCTCTAAGTATACATAATCATAAACAACAATAAATCACCATTTGGATATATTTATGCACTTAAAAGCTATAACTTATGAAAAAACGTGATGAAATTTGTTGCAGAATAATCCCAAACTTGGCACATAAAAGCGTAAAACTTTATACATGAAACTGGGAACAAATCTCCTAAATCCACGATTCTCTATGCATTTAACTACAAGCGTACACATCAAGAACACATATAAATGGAATTCTTTTCATGTGTTAACTAGTTCTGTTAATTTCTGCTGCAACATAGACACTTGAATGGATGTGGTCTCATCAATAACCTGCAACAAATAAGATACGTTTTAAAGGCCGATCGATATGATGTATTGACAGGGTCCGTCTTTGAGAATTCGAGTGCCCTGTAGTGTGTAAGTAGAAAAAAATTGACACCTGCTCTGGTACTCCGCACGTTTCTTTTTTTTTTCACCAAAATTGCCACACTTGTTAATTATATATTTTTATGAGTTTTAAAATATTAAGTTTTATATTGGGCTAAACTAGTTTTAAATAGGTATGTGACATTTGAGTTTAGATAGGTTAAGGCCCAAACTAAAAATGTTAAGGTTATTGGGTTAAAAAATTGTCTAATTGGATTAGCTTTAGTTAAAAAAAGGTTGGTGGGTTTTATAAAATTTTGTTTTAACATAATTTTATAAAAAATATAGAAATATAATTATAAATTTGGGCCCCAAAATAACAGGCCGTATGACACTATCACACCCCCTCACCAACAACCCAATGTATTGATATGAAAAGAATAGCCCTCAGGAGTCCGGAGTGAGGGAACGAGAACTAGGGCTGTTCAAAATCGGATAATCCAAAATTCGAATCTGAAAAATCCGAAAATCCGAATCCGAATTATCCGAAATTTTGGATAATCCGATTTTCGGATATCCGAAAATCGGATTATCCGAAATTTCGGATTCGGATTCGGATCCTGATTTTGAAAATTTTCGGATAATCGGATTATCCGAATCCGAATATTAAAAATATATATATATATATATATATATATAAATATATAATATTATATACACTACATAATACAATACACAATCCTAAATCCTTAATCCTTGTAACTCTAAGTCCATACTCATCTAATCCATAGTTGTTGCTCTCTCTTCTCTCCTCTATAACAGCCCCTGTCCACCTCGTATCCGACCTCCACAGCCCCCTTCCATCAAAATAATAAGTTTTTTTTTTTATATATTTGTTGTTCAAATTTCGTTTATCTAACTTCGATTTTTGTTTTTTTAATAGGTTCACGTTTTAGGCATAAAGGAGAACGTTTTTTTATAGTTTTTTTTATTATTTTTTATTATTTTTTTAATTTTTTTTTAAGTTTCGGATTATCCGTTGGATGATCCGAATCCGAATCCGAAATTTCGGATATCCGAATTTCGGATATCCGAAATTTCGGATTCGGATTCGGATCTCAATATTGACTATCCGAAATTTCGGATTATCCGAAATTCGGATATCCGAAATTCGGATTATCCGATTTTGAACACCCCTAACGAGAACCTCCTTTTGATCAAAGAGTCACCATACAAACTATTCTTAATAACAATTTGTAATTTCTTTAAGTTTAATTAGCCTAATCAATTTGTGTGTAAACACAAGTCCACGTTTTATGTGTGACTATGATTGTAGTGTTATGCTTAGGTTAATGGGTATGAGGCATGGTGAGGGGTTAACAAGGGTCCACGTGGGACGGTTAGGCTAGGGAGCGGTCGGAACACCACGCCTATAGAACCCACTTCGACACAAACGTGAGGATTCCCTTATCACACTAGCTCCATCTTTCTCTTTTTCCTATTTTGACCTTTACCCAATGGTCAGTTTAAAAATAATAATAATTTTTCTAAATTACAACTATAAAAACTAAAAAAAACCTCTTATTTTCTTACACCTACTCAAGTCTCTTCATTGCTTCTATACTACACAATTTTCTACCAATTCTATTCCATACAAAAATAAACCATGGATCCAAACAACCCTAACACTTTGAACCTAACACTTCTGCTCAAGGACATCTCACCCCATTGTCGACCCATTATGGTCCCCGCAATATTCATTTAAACTACAACAACAAATGCAAATGCAACAACAATGCCAAATGCATCAAGGACATCAATCTCAACCATCCCAACAAATCGAACCCAAAACCTAACCTCTAGAGGATATTGAGGAATTCATGCCCAAAAACTAACCCAACCGCAAACATCAAACAAAAAAAAATCATGAAATCGGCCAAAAAAAGAATCAACCACCAAGGCACCAAGCATGCAATGGATTCAAAATGACGAGGAGCAGTGGCGAAGCTTGACCCGAAGGTTCGGGGGCACCGGGGGTCAGAAGTCACTAGTTTTGGGGGGTCGAAAACCAGTTTCGGGGGTCGAAACCCTATATTTTCAAATCTTTCTATACGAATACTATATAATCGGGACTTCTGCGCGAAAATTCAGGGGGGTCGGCCGCCCCCTCCCACCCCAACAATGCTACGCCCCTGACGAGGAGACGTTGGCACGCGCATGGTGTCCATGGATAGGTTTGTATTTTTATTACATACACAATTATTTTTAACTTATTAATTTCTAATTATTATTATTTTTCCCAACAAATATGTAGGTAACAATTAAACGGGAGATAACTTTTGGAAAACAATTACGGAGAAAGTTCATGCATTGCTGTAACGAGAACCATACCGACAAGTCCATTATATCAACTAGAAGTATCGAAACATGAACAAGAAAATAGGGTATCTTGCCAATTACTACAACAATTGTTACGTCCATCGGCCAAGCGTGGCAAGTGATGATTACGTTTCAATGGTTCTAGCAAAATACAATTCGAAACATCACGATAGGTTTCCACATATATATAGGATGTGACAAATTTTGAGTAAGTGTTTCAAGTGGTCATCAGTGTCGACTGTAGAACAAGGTTGCAATGACAAAAAGGTCTAAAACATTCGAGTTAGGAGATTATAGTGTCGGTGGTTTGGATGCCTATTGCGACATGGATATTAACGAAGACCCAAGTTTGACGAGGACATGCGATTTCCAGAACCAGAACACTCCATCAGGAAGGAAAAAGAAAAACATGTGGCATCGACAAAATATCAATCTCTTTTAGAATACAAAACGGATAATTTAATGACTAAGTTCTCTGATTTTCACTAATTACAAGCAGAGAGGTTTTGGATGAAACAAAAAAGAACGGCAAGAAGCGGCTGAGAAGGAATACAGCGGCTTAAATTGAAGAAAGAAGAGGTTCATTATGTCTATAAACATATTAAAATCTAAATGCATTTTAGTCAATTTATATAAAAAAATTGCACAAGTGTGTGTTCAAATCATCGATACCCGATCATCTTGGCTCAGAAAAGTTGAATTTGTATGCGTTAACATTTTAGGAGTTAAGCTAAATTACGATGGGTGGTATATGTATTGCTTTTTATTCACTTTTTTATTATTATTATTTTATTTTTTATTTTTTTGCAAATCAATTTTATTCCATGATTAAGAAAATTATATCAAGATAGAGGGTAGGCGGGCAACAAGCTGTGCCGCCACCCCTTTCTGAATAGCAAATCTTAATCTACTAAAACCGTAACCCTACCCACCCGGAGCCGAGACACTACTATGAATAACCCGTTGGACCCTGGTCAGGAAACGGGTAGCCTCTGGTGCCAATGAGCCAAAGGTATCAAAAGCCAAGGGTACAAAAACGTGTTGGTTCTCCTCGCAGCTTTTGCATGTTTTTCTACCTTCTTTGCCTCTGCTTTCCGCACCGCTTGCCCTGCTATAAAGCCACTATCCCTCAACCCAACTAGAGGAGATACACCCGTCAAGTCAACACAAGCATGCTTCCCCCCTGCCCACCCAAAGACAAGGAGATCTGCTGGTCGTAGGGTGGATCTCCCTTCTGCTGGATCCTAGAGGAAGTTCACAGGGGCCTCCTTCTTGGCTGAGATCCCAGCCCGTCTTAAAATGTCCCACAGAATATCTCGAACCCAATCATGCCGATATTTGAAACCGGGTAACTCCTTACAATGAACCGCATGTTCCCCGTATTAATCCAAGCAGGCCTTACGGCAAATCGAACAGGTTTCATCCTCCTTGTACATGAGGATCATCAAACGATATTTAAGAATGGACCTGTATTCAATAGCGGACATGCTTTGGCCCAAACCTTCGATCGGGATAACAGTCAGGAAATCTTGGGCATGGGGGCTTTGCAAGCATTCAATAACTGCCCTCTGCCGGGGACAGACCAAAAACTTCACCGAGGCTCTGAGCGATTTTGCCAAAAAGGGCATTCGCCAAAGTTTTCTGAGGCTTTTTTTTGGGGGGGGGGGGGTTTCCTTGTTAGAAAAACCGCCAATATCAAAACCTGGGAGATAGTCATTTAGCTTTTCGAGGGCCTGCAGGTAGTCCAAGTCTGCGCCAACAACCCCGCTATTTCTTAGGATAAGGTTCCAGAACTGAGCTCGCGACGCCACAAATGCATACATCCCGACATCTTTCGCGGAGAGGAGCCCTAATCCTCCCATATGCATCGGCAAAGACGCCATCCACCACTGTAGGTCACCAAAAAAAGGCCCCCCACATACCACTATGTCTTCAATGGCTTCCCTTAGACCTTTGTCAAAACATGACACTGCTTCATCCATCATGGGGGGTTGGCAGGTCCGTAACCCGAAAAGCAACTTAGCAACCCACATACAAGACCTGAGCAAGAGGAGTTCACTCGGGGGATCCCTAAGGCAAGGCAAGAGTTTAATAAGTTCAACCGCGCGCGATGCTCTCCGCCTTGTCAATTCGCGGATAAAATAAGAGTCACGGCAAACGGTCCCTCCGAAAAGCTTCACCCCCTTTTCTGGCCTACCAATCTCTGGGGATCACTTATGAATACATATATAAGTTTTAACTTTTAACATATATATAGTGTATTCACTATTATCGAGTACAACATAGTTTCTATTGGTGTATTTGTTGGTGTTTACGCGTATTCACTGATAAAAAAACACTACATGCAAATGCTAAGTGATTATTATTTTCTTCAAATAATGGTACTCAATGTTTTTTTAAGTTTCCATTTAAAACTGTATATATATTGTGTGTATAATGTCTCGAGACCTCTAGTCATTGTAATTTATAGTTTATATATAATTAGTCCTCTAAAACTGTAAATAAACCAAAACAGCAACGATTAACTAACTTCATGAATTAATATTACTAAACAAAAAAACGAAGAAATAATACCTGAGATTGGATAGAATGGATTAATCTTTCGTTGACTTTGGTAGAATTGCAGCTTATAACATCAAGCCCTTCTTGAAGAAGTGCTTCTACCACTCTTGAGATGGGAATACCCTTTTGTTCGGTATATCTCTTTATCAAAATCTCAACTTCACCATGGCTGCAACTAACTGTCACTGTAACCAGATTCCGATTGCAGCCAACCGTTAATGTTTCGCTCTTAATATTATTTTTTGGAATGGATCTTGAATCAGTAACACTACAACAAGTTTTCTTTAGCTCTTCTCTTTTGGCATTTAGCTGTTTGATGTTTTGTTGCAAGTGTTTTATGTAATTCACTGCCTGGTTCATGTGTTCTGACATCGACCGCCTTCCCTACAACATAAAAAAAAAACAGTTTGAAATGATGTAGTATTGAAATTGTCTAGAAAAAATAAATAGTAAGTCAATAATACATAATATCTTACGGAGTTTTCATTATTTTATAACAAGCTATTATCAGATCCATATGGACCGGACCATACATACCTTGATTAAGTGAAGAGGAAGGAGAGAGCGAAGAGACGAGCAAAGACTTGCCATATCTTGTCTTCTTTTCCTTTCGCCTTCCCGATGTTCCATTCGTTTCTTCTTCTTTTCATTGTCTTGTTCATGATCCATGATCAGCTGACTCTTGGAGTTGTTGTGTGACCTCTTACGGCCTGATAATCTTCGATTGGAAGGTGTGGTAGGATTAGGAACACCACCGACAGATGAGGAGGAGGAGGTGGTAACAATGGGATGATTATGAAGATGTTGATTGTAGTTGAAGGAGTCCGGAAATAGATCTCACTGCTATGTTGGAAAGAAGAGAACATTTTGTAAAGATTTTGATGAAGCTTACACTAGAATTCTACTCTTATGACGATGCTTTTGTTTACAATTCTTGTTTTTAATTATCAAATAATTAAAGGAACTTAAAACGGAATCATTGGTCATTTGGTCCTTCCATAACACAATGATCACCCATGATTCATTTGGTGTGTTGGTGACCAATTTTTCTTCCCAAATTATTTTCTATTTTATCTAATACGTAGTATTAGGTTACAATCCCATATATTAGAGGGTTGATAAATGTAATATTTTATATATTGGGAAATTGAATATGGTGTTATTACACATCTAAGCTTAGATGTGAAACCCATCAAAACTACGTAATAGTTTTTATTAAAAGCTCTAAAAATTAAGCCTACATTCTTTTTTCTCCTCGTTGTTCTTCACTATTCTTTCTTCATAAATTAAAACTAAACCACACCCCTTTTTTACGTCTTCTATTTTTCTCTTATGGTTCTTATATTAGTTTTCTTCCCATTGAATTCAACAAATGTTTTTCCGGCATATGTACCTGATTTAATTCATTGTGTAGTTTTGGTTTATGAAAATAGTTTGTGGTATTTTTTTTCTTGTTTCCTTCTTCGCAGTGATGCCTGCAACGGAGACTAAAGCAATAAAAATAGAAAAATTAATTGGTTAAGGCTAACGATATATTTGGTGTAAAATAAATGTATCAAAGGTTTCTTTTTTATTTTTTGTTGAATTTAATGGAGAGAGGTGTAAAAAGGAAGAAACTTACTTCATAGAAGATCGAGGAAGAACAAAGAATGTATGCAAGATTTAATTTGTAGGGTTTTTAATCAAAACTACGTAGTTTTGATGGGTTTTACATCTAAGCTTAGATGTGTAACAACACCATATTCACTTTTCCCTTTATATAAATAAACAAATAGTAATATAGAAAGTATGTTTAAAAAAACACACACATACACTTATATTGCACAGTTGAATAACGTGTGTATCCCTGCTATAATAAACGATTCCAACTATTAACATATGTCACTTTGCACTAAAATTTCTCTACAATTTCTAATAATATTATTAAAATATAATATCTAATAATAATAATAATAATAATAATAATAATAATAATAATAATATAATCCTTATCCTTTTATCATCATCATCATCTTTATTTTAATAAAGGATTTCCAAGAATGTTCTATATTTTCTATTCTAATTTTAATATATTTATTTTTATCTTATCTTTATTATTAAATAATAATATTAAAATAACTTTTCTATTTTTCACCATGTCAAATAATAATATTAAATCGTAATTTTTCAACATGTATCTTACCTATATCTACTATCTATATATTACTATATAATAAAAAAACAAACAAACGGGGGAAACGTATCATTCATTAGAACCCTTATTTTTTTTTTTTTCCCGCATCTCTTTCCTAATTAATTATGGATAATTACTTATTTTAAATAAATATAATTATTATATATTAACTATTATTTTAATATGTTAATTAATATTTTTTATGTTTATCTTTTTGTCATGTTTATATTTATTTATTATATAATAAATAATTTTAGATCATCTTTTATTCTCTTCTCTCTCCTATTAAATTTAAATATTAATATTATATCATAATTTTCATGTTAGTCTCTTCTATTAAATATATCATAATTTTCATGTTAGTCTTTTCTATTAAATAATAGCACAAAAATCCAAACGTCATGTGTCTAGTTAAAAAAAAAAAAAAACTTTTTTTGGACTGGACCAGCAAACCTAACCAAACCTCAGAGACGAAAATGGTTGTTAACTCTTTTTAAAGACATATTAACGACTGTATGTCTTAACCGATAATATTATATTTATTCAACTAATGTAAAACACGAGCGTATTCATCCCATACAAGTTTTTTTTTTAAATATATTTTTTTTATTACCCACCATATAAAATTACATTTATTTACCACGTGTAATACACGAGGTTCCAACCTAGTTTATTGAATATTGTATTTTTCTCAACTATTTCTTTTTCTTTCTATTCTTATCAATAACCATTGAGTATTTATTGATACAACTCCATGCAATAGATAATAATAATAAGTATACAACATATCAAATTTATTTTTAACCAATTATATTATATTTATTTATACCGTGTAAAACACATGTTTATTCATATTTATTAAACTCATGTTTCTAAACTAGTTATTTTAATATAATAAATATAATGTAATTCGTTAACATATATAGTCGTTAAAATACGTATTTAAAATTGAATATTTATATTCCTACCCTGGCCTTGGGTGATCAGAGGTCAAAGACCTAACCAGATGATCTAGTCATCTAAAAAAAAAGAGTTAAAGTTTCCCTCAAAGCCTAACATATATAGAATTTGAAGCAAGTGAAAATCCATTTACAAATAACCATTTAAGTATTTTTTTTTTTTTGAGGTAAATTGTCTGTAGTCTGCAAGAAGAAAACTGTTTGTTTTTTAACGTCTGTAGACTGCTAAAATTAACTGGTGGTGATATACGGACGGTGGTGGATGTGGACGGTGGGTGGTGATGGTTGTGGACGATGGTGGTGTTTAACTCTTTGTAGGCCTTAAAATATTTTAGAAGTGGTTGGGCTAAGTCTGCATTAAGAATAGCTCACGCAAACGTTTTTAATTAAAACGTATTAAAAAAAATAAACAGTCTACCGATGGCAATATTTATGCGTAGTTTGCATGACGCAAATAGAAGAGGATATACAAACTGTTTTTACAAACGCAAATAGAAAAAGTAACACCACCATAGAATTCATAGCTAAATTTACTACGGGTGTTGCTAAATACACTCCCTTTATATTATTTTTTACTGATTACACCCCCCTTAAAGTTTTTAAATAAACATAATTAAACCTTATATTTTTTTTTTAGAATTTCCTCTTCTATCCTGATCTAAGTTTGTCTCAAACTATAGTAATTAAATCATAAAGCTTAAAACTAACAATATTTTAGATGGGGCTTTGTACCATCGAGATGGCGAGATTCATGGGACGGCGATAGTTCAATTATGTGATGAAGATGAT
This sequence comes from Ambrosia x helenae, assembly GCA_030844895.1. Classification (NCBI taxonomy): domain Eukaryota; kingdom Viridiplantae; phylum Streptophyta; class Magnoliopsida; order Asterales; family Asteraceae; genus Ambrosia; species Ambrosia x helenae. The sequence goes on along the minus strand of CM061233.1, from coordinate 129,702,353 downwards.
GTTCATGGAGTGAGTAACTTAAAAAGGGTTGATTATACGAAGAAGATGAGTTACTAAAATGATTTTTTTAAAGTAGAAGCATAGAATTTGATAACTTTTAAACTATTTTTTTTTAGAAATGAGTGCAATTAGTAAAAAAGGGGGAGTGCATTTAGCCAACCCCTTTACAATGACATGCTTCTGCGATGGTAAAGAATATTGAAACGTGCGTAAATTAAAAATTAAATTACTCACAAACTTCCAAATATTGGACCAAGGTTTTTGGAACAATAATTGCGACTTAACTTTCTTTATGTATAAAGTCATTTTTATTTAGCAATGGGGTCGTCCACTGTTTTCACATGGTGTGAACTCAATTATTTCAGGCATTTTATACATATTATATATTTAAAACTAATTTTTTTTATAATAGCTTTGGCTCATTATCCGCCATACTAATTTATATATTAGAATATATGCTGCTTAATAATGAGATTAACTTTACTAGTGTTTTGAATATATTTTAATTTAATGCAGCTTTCTTGATCATCTATATGTGGGATGAGGTGAGCTGTCAAATCTTTTATTAAAACCATCAAATCTCTTATCTTAAATAATAGTTGCTTGATAAATGTATGCATTAATTGTATCAATAACAAAGGATTGTATGTTTAAATATATTTATAAAAAACCACCCACCTTTAACGGAGTGGTAAGCCAAGTGATGGTTAGAGCCTACCCTCATAGAGAAGACATGTTTAAATCCTGATGGCAACCTTGGTTTTCTATTACCGTGTATTTACTACAGAGAGGCTTGCCTCTTGTGAAGGGTGCAACATCTGTCAAGTGGCAGATGGCGAGAAATTTACCGGGGGGAGCCTTATGCCTACCACCACCCCAGCGTGAAACCGGTTCAGACAACATAGTCTGGGCGTGTGAGTGAGAGCAGGACCTGTAAGAGCGGGTGTGAAATACTCTGCCACCTCCGATTGAGACCTTCACCTTTAAAAAAAATATATTTATAAAACTTTTAGGTTGTGAGAAATAGAAATAGAGAGTGGTTTTGAATGTATTTTTGTTAATGTGCATGAAGTATATATGACTTAATTTAATATTTTCTTTTTTGAAGTTTAGCAACTTTTTTTTTTTTTTTAGATCGGCTAAGTACATCACCTCGTTACTCCGTTTCGAATCCCCATTTCCGCATTGTCCCTGAGGGTATAAGCCCTTTTAACGTTAAGGGGTGTATTTTTGCTGACCCTGGGATTTGAACCGTGTACTTCTCCCGGACGGAAACCTTCCTAAAGAGTAAACCCTTCCACCTCTCCCCAACTAAGCTGGTCGTTGGCTGAAGTTTAGCAACTATATAGCCATTGGAAAACAAAAAGCATTAGAGAAAGACATTTGGTGGCCACCCCAATTTTGGTGTGGGGTGCGGAACAGTGATCTTGTTCAGGATAGACTATCCTGGTTCCTTCTGGGTACCCACATTGTCTAGCCTTTACACCAATCATATCCCACCCTTACAATTAACTTTCTAATACAAATCATGTACAATTAAAACTGTTACACATGAAAGCAAATCGACCACATGCATTGACATACACTGAGTTAACAATATTGTACCATATGTTTTAGGTCAATGGACAACCGTTAAGATTTTCACTTGAACATCAAAATTGAAACTAAAAAAGAAGGATGGTTGCAAACTTCTTCATTTGGAGCTCATATGCAAGCAATGTTACCATAGTTTTTGTACTTTTCAAAGTTGAACTCCAGCCGGTTATTGGCTATGGAACTTGATATTTGTTGCAACATGGAGAGATCATTCAATGTTGTATCACTGGCCAGCAAAAATGTTCCAGAGTGTGGGGTATATATGAAATATAAAAGGCACATATTTTGTACATTAAAAAAATAGGAGAATTGGAATTAAATAATCTCAACTTTATCGGGTTGAAAGACAACAATCCCCAATTTAAAAATTGGAATATGACATGCATAATTTGTCTTGGTTTTTATTTCAGTAGACCAAAACTTTTTTTTTTGAACGATCAACTAAAGTATTGCTGGGTACTCTGTACGCGGCCCCCAATGGCCGAAAGGGACCCCAGACGGCCTCTAGTCCGTACGGACAGAGCCCTTCGGTCCACTTGTCTCCTGTTCCAGGGAAAACCCGGCCCACAAACCCGCCCGAAGGCACGACAGTAGTGAACTGGTAAAACCTGGAGGGATCAGGAGTCGAACCCATGACCACAAGGGTCAAGGGTCTCTCCATCACTTCCCAACCACCTACCCCACTACAAGGGTGAGGGTAATCCATCACATGCCTCCTGTGGGAATTGAACCCGGCTCCCCCAAAGAGGGAACCGACCCTTTTACCACTAGGTCACATGATCAAAACTAACTGGGGTCACATTCAATAAGCTTTCTTTAACACTCATGTCCCCAAATTTCTTGATCTGATCTCTCTTTACACTTAACATTTTATTGTTTTCTTGCATGTGTTTGATGTAGCTCTCTGCCTGGTCAATATAATCCGATATTGAACGTTTACCCTAAATACCAAATCAAACAATATACCTCAAATTACAATATTTCATCATTTTCTTGGCAAACTCATACACATGAAACATAACATCAAAAATTCTTTTGGTTAATTGATCAATCTACACATGTTTTCATGCAGTTCATACTTAATAGAAGTGTTTCAGGAATTTATTGGTAATTCACAAATCTAAGTGTTTGCTTCCTAAAGAAAATAATAATCCATTTGTAAATTTTGAACCTATTTGGATCCCCTTTAAGGAGGTCACCTGCCTCTTCATAGTTAAAACAAAATCAAAGAATAAACCACCTTGATATGAACTCTTGGGGAAGTAGACCACCAAGTAATTAAAGCATAAAGCTTCGATAGATCTTCCCTGCGTTTCTTTTCGGTCTCTCTATGAACCATTTTTCTGTCCATATAATCTTCACTTTTTTGATCTTCTACCCCATCAGCTGGACTTAGTTTATCCACCAACCGACCTACCTCTTTGCCTTTTCCTGACCTTGCTGGATTTGGATTCCCCTCTATGTTAACATGATCATGAAGATTCACAATAAGATCTTGCTGATTTCTTAGGGATATAAAAGAAGGAATCTCATGATATATCAGCTCACCACTTTGCTGTAAAGAAATATCATAATATATATATATATATATGATGCTTATCTTAGATTAATCCCACCTGGATATGATTTAAGTTTAGTAGTTTGGTCGTTTCTGTCTAGTAGGGCAATTAGTACGGAATGATCTTCAAGGGTAGGAACTTATAATTAATTAACATTAAACCAAGATTTCTTGAAAATTCCTCATATTATTTAACTGTTTATAACTAGTATCTTTTTGGATAAACTTTATAATAATCAAGAGCATGATCACCAACCGAATATCTTTATATCTTTTCTTATTAATTAAGGGTATTATTTAACTGATAGTTTTTTTATAGTTTCTATAAACAAACTGTGGTTTTGAACATCTATCTGTATTCACACTGACTCTTGGACGACCGTCCAACCTAGAATATCTTCTAGCGTCATTTGTTACTGGATTTATATACAAAATAATGATCAGGAAGATAAATTATAATAAACAATCATTCTCATGATTTATATTCACCCAAAACAGCTTTCGTACGTAATATTTTCATTATTATTTATGCACGAACTATGACTTGTATGGAAACGTAATTGTTAAATAATGTCATGTTTAACTAAACGATCGAATTTAATGTTCGTGTTTGTTCATTATTAAGCGAAGGAACACAAATGAACTTCTCGTCAAACGGTTAACAATTAAACTGTTCTCTAAACGTTTGGTTATATTTTGAAATATTAAAGAGACCCATACAGCTAAACGTACCTACCAAGGAGCCAGATAGCGATTAAAGTTGCACGTTACACTTATTTCTCACAGCCACAGAGAGCACCCATTGTATGAGGATGGTATGGCTTGAAGTCCCACTTCCAACTTCCAAGTACGTGGCATGCATGTAATGAAGTTATGAAGATGTGGTATGGCATGAAAAAGACGTACTGTGTGCTCTCATGGAACAATCCATGTGGATAAACTGATCAGTGGTATGTGCGATCCTCGTTAATTTACTTTTTGTCAGAAAATGTTTTCTTTTAGTATTTTTAAAATAGGAATTTAGTTTTATAAACTTATGTTTTTAAGTTTTTGAAAACTTATAAAGCTTTTAATGTTTCAATTTTGTAACTTTCCTTCAGTTTTATAAACTTTGATAGATTTATGAAGTTTTTTCGTTAGTTCAATCAAAGATGGTTCACCCTATATATACGAATTTAATTAGGTAAAGAGGTAACAATATATGAAAGACTAGTATAACTATCTAAGACCATGTGTGGTGAGTATTGAAATGAGCGTAAAATGGTGTGAAAATGCCCTTTATATATACCATCCCCTGAGGGAGTTAATTAGGGGCGTGAAATGGAGGACCATCTCTTACTTGTCTCTCTCATTTTGTTTAAAAAAAACAATAAATATTAATTAGATAATCAATGGAGTGGCATGAAAGAAGCGTAACCACTACACAGTGTTTTGGCTTAAAATGAGTTTGTTGACATAGATGTCACATGTTGGAAAAGATCCCTAAGAGGCGTGAACCACTAATCATGATCTAATGACACTTGAATTTAACCACTATATACCGATAAGAATACTACAGAATGGATAATCGTGTCTAAAACTAAAAAAATTAGTATTGTACATATGTACATACATGTTTTGTAATGTACATGCAAATGATTGCATATACATGTATGGAAAAAAAGATTATGGGTAACATGTTATTTTAATATACATACATGTTTATAAATGTTAGAATTAAAAAATATCATACATATATGTTTGACAATATGCACATAAGTATAACTAAAAATTGATAATATACATCTATGTATATAAATGTAATATACACATATAGTTCTCTCAATTCTCAATTAGTCAAGTGTTCTTTCAGGGTCCCTACCCTATATATATATATATATAGGTTTAGGATCCTGTACAAAGTACATTTTCGTGAGAAGTGTGAGAAGGACTAAGAATTGACATGTAGACATCATGTTTGGATTAGGAATGATTTTTTAGGTTGTTTTAACTTGAAAAACACCAAACACAACAATCTAAAACACAATACAATGTATTATAGTAATTAAATTTAAAAAACAGCTAAAACACACTACTTAACGCTTAAAACACACTGCTAATGTTCTTAGCATGGTGTTTTAAGTTTTAAGCCTAAAATACATTGTTTTCGGTTTTTAATTGTTATGTTTGGTGTTTTTATAGGCAAAACAATCCAAAACATCACGACTAAGTTCAAAAAATGATGCCTAAGTATCAATTTTTAATACTTCTCACACTTCTCACAAAAAAACCACTTTATACACGATCTTGACCCTATATATATATATATATATATATATATATATATATATATATATATATATATAGAGGAATGACTAATTTAGAACACTAAATATTATTGCGAGAACAAAAAGATCTATAGAAAAGGATCTACACAAAACACTATATATATATTGCGAGAACATGTAAAACAAATTGAATCATTCATTTTTTCAATCTTAATTTGTAAAAATCATACAAAAACATTAGTTTGAAGATTTTTTCATATATGTAATATACACATATAAATAAAAAAACACAAAATCATAACATATAAACCGTAAATTTGAAAATTAAATCATTAAAAATTATTCTTTTCATTTCCGTAATAATTTAACATTTTCATTGATTCTTCCAATATGTTATATAGGGTAAGGATCATACGAGAACCAACTTTAGCGAGAGAACCAGAGAACCATTGTCAACACAACAAAAAAAAACCTAAAAACCCAACCTTCACCCCCTAAAAACCTAAACCCACCCACCTCACTCCCTAAAAACCTAAACCCCCCATCCCCCACACCACCACCCAACCCCCCCCCCCCCCCAATTGTGAAATGCACATGTGCAGCTAACCCCACACCCCCTAAAAACCAAAACGCTCCATCCCATCCCCCCAAAAAGATACCCCCTCTTCCACCATACCAAAAAACTAAACCCTAAAGCTAAACCCATTAAAAAACTTAACTATAATAGTGAAATGCACATGTGCATGTAGTACAATTATCTTATTTATAGTTTTATATAGGGGTTTTTTAAAGTTTATTCACCAACAACCCCAAAAAAACCTAAACCCCATTCCCATTATACCTAAAAACTAAACCCTAAAGCTAAACCCATGAAAAAAAAAAAACCTAACTATAATAGTGAAATGCACTTCGCGTTTATTTAAAGATCATTAAATAAATTTTTTTCCACCTTATATATCATATCACGTCCATGTAAATGATCATTTCATTATGGCAATTGATAATTTATTCAAAAGTGTGCTCTAATAGTGAAATGCACATGTGCATACGGTATATGACGTAATTATGACGTAAAAAAGGCCATTTTTTTTGTATTTTTTTTTATTTTTTTTGTATTTTTTTTATTTTTTTCAGAAAGATTAACACTAAAAAAACATTTTGGTGTTTTTACTTTTTTTATTTTTTATTTTTTTAGGTTATATAATTTTTTTATTATTTTTTTTTATTTTTTGGTGGAGGGGTTTTTGTGTTCACACTTGGTTCTTTGGTTCTCTCCCTAAATAGTGGTTCTCAAATGATCCAAATCCTATGTTATATATATATATATATAATATATATATATATATATATATATATCCCACACTTGCAGCTTAGTAGTTGGCGGCCTAAGTTTTCCTTGGGAGACTTTGTGTTCGATCCCCACAAGCTTCATTTGGGGGACAACCTAATAATGGATAGTTCCTACCGAGGCATGGTTCGATTCTGAGGGCAACCCAGTTTTACCCAGCGAGTTTCTCGTGTAGGGGTAGTATAGTTTCCGGCGAAGGTCAGTTTGCGCGACGGCCGGGGCCGATAGAACATCGCGTTTGCGGGCGAAGTTGACGGGTAATCGTCTTTGACGAAACCCGTGTCCAATTCGGTCAGTACATAGAAAATCACCCTTCAATACATATACATACATATATATATATATGTATGTATATGTATAATAAATTCACTACTTTGATAGACCCACCTATCCACACACATGCATGCATACATGTATAATGTATCTATCTTCAATCATGACACCTCAATGCCAAATAAACAAGACAAATTACACAAAAAAGAAGACCCTTTATAGGATGGTCGAGCAGCTTTTGCCTCATGTAGCAAAATCCTAGAAAGAGAATGCTCATTTTGACCATTAGTAATGTGGTCATATTGTATGGATCAATACGTGGAATTCTTTTTTCAAGACCCAAAAATTACCGGTGGTGATGGTATGGAAGAGTGGTGTAAAGGAGTTTTTTTTATTATTTTTTTAAATCAAACAACCAATCATAATTATTTATAATTCAACAATCAATCACAACCATTTATCTCACTTTCACTTTTTGTCCCAATAGAGATCCTCAAGCCTCAAAGAGATGCCACGTAAGGGGTGCTAATGATATGGTGGACTTCACACACCAACACTGTATAGTCTAAGTAGTTGATTAACCCCAGAAACAATGACTATACGGCAAGCTATTGATTTACTTTGTCAGAAATTAATTGTATTGCACATGATCGATTAAATGGGACCAGGGCTAACTAAAGGACGCCTTAATAAATTTGAACCAGAAGTATTTTTTGTTTAAACGAAGTTCATGAACAATCAAACATATATCACTGATAGAAAAGTGGTTCTTTTGCTAAAAGTTTTTCATACGAAAAAAAATGCGTCACAAATTTTGACAAAATTGCTACACATTTAGGACGACAAAAAAAAAACTCTAATTTTTTAAACAATTTTGCTACAAAATTTGTGACACTTTTTTTTTCCCCTAGAAAACTTATATAGCAAATGTCCACTTTTCTAGTAGTGTATGATAGCCATGCACTAATACTTATCAAGTGTGAATCTTGCAAAAATTAAAATTTCGCAGCCGACAATATTATTGCATCGGACTCACATTAGTAGCCGATCACAGAGAGCAGTCCCTCTATAGCCATAGAGAAATGGTTTCCCCCATAACCGCCCTTTCCTTAATCATGTACAAGCATACGAATGAGGATCACCACTCAAATCCGCAATAAAACATGAAAATGTTACTCATATTTATCATTATCTAATCTCTTAAATTTTGACATGCTATGGAAAAGAAAAATATATGGCAAAGTGACTGATGAATTGCACCAAACTAACTTATTCTTAAATATTTTTATACATGAAACTTGCAGGATTTTATGAACCCTCAATCACACGGATACAAGTGAGACACCTTACCGGCCACCACACCATTATATATCCCATGGAGATTATTTTATAAGTTTATTAAGCATCCAGCTTAAGTTTATTACCATATGCCGTGATTACAACTCCAAAGAACTGTTAATAACTTATATTGAATAATATCATCATCATCATACTCAGTTAATCCTACCTATAGCAAAGCTTAAGTAGGGTCTGAGGAGGGTAAGATGTAGACAGCCTTACCTCTACCCCTAAAAATAGATAGGCTGCTTCCAGTGAGACCCCCGGCTCGATGTGGTTTGATATCAAGCCTTGGACATAAGACATAAAACACTTAGCAATCAGACAAACCTAATCGATGCATGTACCCCTTTGTCTTTTGGTTATCCATGCCACCACATGATGCATGATTAACCGTCTGTCTTTTTTTAACGTTATTTTCACGAAATTAGTAAAATAACGTTAAAACTAGTGCAACTTTATTTTCACGTAATAAAGTAATATACAAATGATATATGGATTTAACAACGTTGTACCAATTTACATGCACTTACATATTACATGAAAGATTAAACACACAATAATTAAACCACGTACACTAATTTTATCAAAACTAAAGCTTCACAAATCACAAAAACAAATGGATAGTGGTGGCGCACATCTACATACACAATGAGCTCATGCAATCAATTAAACTTACCTTAATTAGTCCACAATTATCTTTAATTCAGTAGTTATTGGCCACCTCAGATAATCTTTGTTGCAACATGGAGAAATCAGTTGACACTGGATCATTCACCTGCAAAATACTAATAACCTGCCAATAATAGAGCACTAGATTTTATGTTTATGCCATCTAACAATACAAAAAAATAGCATCCAACATTCCAACGCATGTAACCATGGAAACAATTGGATTACCTCAGTTTGGATAGAGTGAATCAACCGTTGGTTTACTTTAGTACAACTGCAGCTTATAACATTATAACCTTCGTCCGAAATCGCTTTTAGAACTCTTGAAAGAGGGAAACCATGTTCTAGTAAACAACTATTGACCGATATATGAACTCCTCCATTAGAAGAGGTAATTGAGACAGTATTAGGAAGCAATTTCATTAACTTTTCTTTCTCAGTATTTGTGGCTGGACTAGCAACACCTGCCTCCACAAATTTCTTAAGCCGGTCTCTCTTAACGCTTATGACTTTGATTTTTTCTTGCATGTGATTGATATAATTCACTGCCTCATGCATATGATCCGATGTAGACCGCTTTCCCTAAATGCATAATTAATCAAACAATAAATAAATAGGTATCCATAAAGATTAATCAAACGCGCTTAAACCATTTCCAATGATAGAGGTAAAGTTTGCCCTCGACTCATCCTTTAGACCCTACTCTATGAGTGAAATTTTACTGGGTACGCTGGATATTGGATCGTATCACTCAAACACACATAGTTAGCTATCAAGTGAGAAAGTAAACCTAAACAACTTTAAGCAACCGAAAGAGCTTACCTTAACGAATTCGAGGGGAAGTAGACCCCTAAGTGAAGCATAAAGCTCAGCCATATCTCGCCTTCGTTGTCTTTCGATCTCTCTATGAGCCAATTTTCTTTGTGTATGCTCATCTTTACCATCTTCTACCCCTTGATCAGTTGTTATTGAATTAGGTTTAGAGGAAGGTGAGTGAACTCCGTGAAGTTTCCTAGCTTTTGTGAGTGAATTATATGTAGTAGCCTCCATGGGAACATGATCATGAAGCTTCACTACAAGATCTTGTTGATTTCTTGTCTGTTGTTGAAAGGAAATTGAAGGAATCTGGTGAAACACGAGGTGATCATCACTGTGCTGGAAAGAGAACATAATAATAATAATAATAATAATAATAATAATAATAATAATAATAATAATAACAATATACGATGCTGATCTTAGGTTATACCCACCAGGATTTTATCAACCACTATATTAGGGGGTACAAGTATAAAATACACATGTTATGTTGTTAAATAGCGATTATAGAGATACGTATGTCTATGAGATCTTCAACGGTAGGGACGACGATTGGATAACAAGATTTTTTAAAATCTTTCATATTCATTATTAACTTAATTAAAAATAGCTAGTATTTTTTATTTTATGTTTAAAAATTTTAAAATCATTTCCAAATATCTTTTGTTTAATTTTCTTTTTATTAATTAGTTAATGGTTTTTCTTATTTATTTGGTTAAAATGTTGTAACATTATATGATACGCCATCCATCCGTATTCACACTGAAGAGTGGACCCAAATTAGTCAAGAGAAAAGAAACTAGAAACATCATAATGTCATATCAATAAAAGAACAAACACTAGTAGGTAACGTCTAACGTCTACTAACCCACTAACGTCTTACAAATACGTTTTTTTAAGGTGATTTTCTATGTTGTGGCAGAGTTTATCACAACCCTCCAAAATGGGATTCCCTAGTCACTCTACAATAGTCAGACTATGTTGTCTTAACCGGATCCACACTGACATGGATATAATGGAGCATTCCCACAAATACGTAACATGGATATAATGGAGCATTCCCACAGGCCACTTCCTTTTATTTGACCACATGACTAATTAAACAAAACATTAACGTTGTGTTCTGAGTTAACTCAAAAAGGAGAAAAGAAAGAAAATGGAAGGAAAGAAAAAAATGTATGTACTCGTGAGATTTTTTTATGAAGAAAAGGGGGGAAAGGTAATGTGTTTCAGAGTTCATTTTATGAAAGAAAGGAAATGAAAAAGAGAGAAAACTACATTGGAAGAAACATAAAGGAAAAGAAAGTGAAAAAAACTAGAGGAAGAGAAGAAAATGAAGGATTTTCCCTCTTTTCTTTTCCTCTCTTTAGTTAACTCGAGAACACATAAATAAAATAAGTGAACTAGTAAATAGCATGGTGTGAATGAAACAACCGAAACAAGCTATTGACTTGATTCATGCATGCATAACCCCTCCTTAGCTTGGTACATAACACACATGATCGAACATAATTAAGTTTTGGGTTTTCATGAATCAACTTGTTTAATATACAAGTCGTTAGGTCTGTAAGTGTATGAATTAATGAGAAAACGAAGCATGTCCTTGTTCATACATTTAACTATAACCTAACGAATAAATGATTGAAAATGAACAATTAAGTGAACATGTTTTCATCATATTCAAGTTCATTCACTAAGAAAATGAACGTTCTCGTTGATGTTGGTTCGTGAATATTCTAAACATAGTAAGGGGCTGTTTGGTAGCCTCTTAATGAGGCTCTTAACTATTCAGCGCTGAATGATTCAGTGTTCAGTGTGTTTGTTTCAGCTTCTGAATGGAATGGTTAAGTCTGAATCATTAAGATTTGGGATGTTGCTGAACCATTAAGCACTGAACTAGGTTGAACGTTAATGAGACTCCCCTACCAATGTGGGACAAGAAAACTAACTATTAAGAGGTCCAACTTAATAATTCAGCGCTTAACCATTCAGACCTCTTAATGATTCAGCACTTAATCAACCAAACAGCCCCTAAATAAATGAACACATTCGAGTATAAAGGAATGCAAATAAATAAACATGAACGAAAAAAGAATGTCTTCTTTTTTGTGCATTCGTTGTTAGTCAATCACTAACAGGGCTGGCCCTTAAGGGGTGCGGAGAGGACTTCTAGTCCGGCCTAATTTCCTGGGGGCACATTGACCCTCCAGTAATTCAAATTTTCTTAACAATGATGTCCTTAATTCGATAGAGTTTTGTATGTTTTGAACCCCAAAATTGTTAATCAAGTATTAATCAAATTGAAGGGTAGTTTACATAAAACAGAAAGTAAAGAAATGTTAAGAGAGACTAAAAATTAAAGAAAAAAATGAAATGGTTTGAGAAAAAAATTGCAGGTTTATTAATTAGTGTAGGACTAAAGAGGATAAAGAAGATAAAATAAAGATGGCTTATACTTAGTTGTTTTTTGCTTTTTACCGGTTGGTTTTGACTTATTTTTGTTATGAAACAATTTTTTTTTAATTTTCAAACTTTCACCCATTTATATTTTCATATTTTGTGGGATTCAAACTCCCAACCTCCTCCAAGAGTGTTTGTTCCCTCTATCGTTAAACTACAACATAAGTGGGAAATAAAATTTGATCCATCAATTTGATATTATCTTAATCGTAGCTTACAAAAATAGTTTACATTATTTATTTCGTTAAGGCCTAAAGCTAAGGCTAAAGGACACAATTTTTACAACTCTGCCAGAATACTTGAATTTTCAGGGCTTACCCTGATCACCAAGACTTGATTCTATAAATTGATTGGGCTGACTTTCTTTTAAATCCTATGAGTTGAACCCAAGATCTTCCACAACTTAAATGTTTTAAAGCCTTTGCCTTTACAATTGAACCACCACCCTATTGGTAATTAATGTATTAATTAAAAAATATATATATCTTTATGCAATTAATCCTCCAACCCATATACGCCTCACTTAACACATTTATTGTGACAACCAACTCATTTACAACTTTAATTTATACAACTCTACAACCCGTTTTACTCATTTAAAATGGTTTTTTTTAACAGTTAATTTTCTTTTCCATTTTTACATCCCTTCTTACATCCTTTTCTTTTTGCCTCTTTATGAGGTTTGAACTCTCAATCTCTTCTTTGAAACGTAACACTTTTACTACCATACCACAAGGGGTGAAGAATTTAGAATGGTTGATTACACAGTTTTGAGTTTGAGTTAGATGTCTTAGATACCATATATGTGTGTGTCGTTTCTTGTTCATCAATTTAACACGCAAAACTTGATTACGTGTTTCTATGGATCTACTTACATATTAAAATATTAGTTCTAAATTATTGAAAGGTTATCTTTTTAACAAAATTCTAGAGTAGTAGCTTAAATCACTAGATTTATATATCTAATTATTAAATACTTAACCCAGGATAGAATAGACATTTTTATCATGTTGTTTATTGTTTAAAGCTCAGCATGTGTTAATTACATATAATAAATATAAACTCTAGTTGATGTGTTGTTTGGTTAGAAAATGGAAGTTTCTTATAATGGATTGACAAATGTCACAATTTACTGTTCCAAAAGCTGCTAGTTGCTTTCATAATTGTAGAAACGATGGGATACAAAAAGTCCTTGGAGAAACCTAGCTAGATTAATTATGAGATAAACAAAGCAGCACATGTCATGTTAATTTACTGATTTTGGCCGCTTACAACAACTTACTCGTATTTTACCCGATAAAACTACATATTTTTTATATTTCCATACGACAAACCAAAAGGCACCGAATTGCAAAAATGATTAGGCTATAAAGTGTGGAGGAGACCCATTTTTGAAATGGTCTTCTACATCACATCACCGTGGGGCATAACCATCCTTAGGATGGTTTAACGAAGCTATCCGTTTCTTAACCAGAGTCCAACGGGTTATCCATAGCAGTGTCTCGACTCCAGGGGGCAGGGGTTCGTTTTTAGTAGGCTAGGCTTTGCCGTCCAGAAGGGGTGGCGGCGCAGCTTGTTGCCCGCCTGCCCGCTATCTTGATGTAATTTTTCGCGATTGACATATGAATATGAATTATTGTATTTATTTAAAAAAAATTGTTTTTTTAGTTTATTGATATGCAATATTTAAATAAACTATCGGCGTAAAATCTAAAAGATAAAACTAACTTTATCGGTCTTTGTTTATGGCTACATGCCTCGTTTGTGGTAGTGACGAGACTTCCTCTCCTTCTTCCTCAACAATGATCTCTGCCGCTTGCGCTACGATATTTATATAAAAAAAAATTAATGTTTCACGTGTAGATGAGAAACCCGACGAAGATGAAGAAACCATTGTTTGATTTTTTATAGAGGGTTTAATATTTTTTTAATTTAAACTTATGACTGTCGCCTCCCCCCCCCCCCCCCCCCCAAAAAAAAAATGCATTCAAACGGGCATCTTAGACCAAAACAGGAGGCGTGTAGACGGGTCTAGAAGGAGCCCCACACCCCATAACCTTAGAGACACGACATCCTCTAAAATAAAAAAACTCCAAAGAATGTTTAAACCCTCCACGCCCTATTCAAAACCAATAAGATTCCTGACCAATATGTATGTTTAAAATTATTTTTTGAAAATATTTTAGGATTGGGGAAGATTTGAACAGATACAGCACTTTGTTATAATGAAATTTAATAAAACTAGTGGTTTCTAAGGGCACGCGTTGCGTGCCTTCATTTCGAACATGAATAGTAAAAGGCATATTACTCGCGGGTTGCTTTTTTTTTCTTCTCGAATCCTCTTGTCCTCTCTCTAGTTCTAGTTGTTTTCATTGTCAACCATGTCACTAAACAATATATGCACAAAGTACCTGTCATGCAGTGGGAAAAAACACTAACACACATTATATGCAAATCCAAGGAATGAACTATGTTAACATTTATATACGACTGCAAAAAAACATTGTCAGTTCCAAACAAATTCAAGCATTACAAAAGCACATGCCTTCGGCTAAGAATATGAGGTAAATTTCAAGCATTATAAAAGCACATGCCTTCGGCTCAGTATATGACGTCAAGCGATGTCCAGGAGACACTTCAGGTCCTGCAAAAGGGGAAAAGTTGTTACTGTATCATCGTGTCAAAGTTACTTGGCAAGGGGTCTTGTCATATGCTTGTACCAAATCTCTTGTAGTTCCAAATACATGATGCAATTCAATCTTGTATGCTCACGATCCGTTTTAAGGCGTATTCTTTTTTTATTTCAATATTACAACACAATCTGAGGGTTCTAAAAACCTAAATTCAGTGCAAGCCTACATTTTCAAGTAGTTTTTTTTCTCTTTAAATTGTAGAGACAATATGTTTTTACCTCATTTGTCTTGTGTCACATTTCTGGTGGAGTAGCAGCCTTGTCTATCTGTTTGTTACATGCAAAGAAGAGGAAAATATGAATAAGAAGGTGAAGGAATGGAAAATCAAGTAAAAATGCAAGAAACACTAAAAAATGTAGCCAAAAGTGGAGAAAAAGGCTATTTTTAATTTAGTTTTGGAGATGCCTAACAACTTTATTTTTTGAGTATAAGCTTTGCAGCAAAGTACATACTATAAAGTTAAAATCATATGCAGTGCGTTGTGTAAAAGTATATATGAATGCATATACAGATATAACAATTATCTTTGTAGAAGTGCTTTCATACAATATGGAGAATAGAAAATTTGTAAACTTATGCAGATAATGCATGTCGAACACAAAGAGCTCCCAACACGCTTATAACGCCAATTATGGTATCGCTCAATCTCATTTTCATTTGTAATGGTGACATGAATATTGTTCAACCACTTGATCTTCAAATAGTAAACTGTTAAAAATGCGCAAAAATAGCAAAAAACATAGGTTTTCCTATGAAAACATGTTTTAATAGTATGTCTAAGATGATTTGATATATAGATTTTTTTTTTTAAGAAAATAACAGCTCCAAATTGAACCCAAAAGTAAAACAAAGAACATATTAGCTGGGTACTCATGCATTCCCATTTAGCCCTTCTTCCTTGTATAATTTCATATGTGCCCCTCGTTTACAACAACCTAAAAAGCAATTAGAAACTTATTTCTGAATTTTAAATTTTATATACTCATTGCATAAGTCGTAAAATACTTTTTGATATGAAATGTGCATGATTTCCTATGTTCATCAGGATTACAATGTTTGCGTATAGAAATTTTAACATGAATGACCTCATGCGACGTCTAAATTAAGCGCAACTATAAGAATCAACAAAATGAGTTTAACCGACGCCTAAATTAAGCTCAACTATAATGAGTTTAACCGATCAAAAGGCGATTGTAGATAACATTCTGAAATAAGAAGTTGTATATACCACATCAGGCTTTGATCAATGATTCTAGTTCAGTAACATGATGCGCCATAAATTCAATCTCACAAATGACTTCCCTAAAGAATTAATCAAAGTTTTCTGTTCCAGAAGAGTATGAAGTAATAGTCAAAAACTATAGGTAAGATGAACCTAGGGAGGAGAGGATGACGGTAAGCGTCACAGGAAACCCAAGTTCAAAGTTAAGTAATTAATTTTAGTTATATAATAATAACATACCTTCCTTAACACGTGTGAAGAGAAGCATACCACCGAACCAAAGAACCGCACCAAAACTGATACTTGATGACGCCTAAAAATAGATAAAATGGGTCAATTATGGCAGGAGGTGTAATATTTCAATGTAAGTTTGGATTTCATCAAATCATTCATATAACAAACTAAACCGATAATCCGAGTCAGGTCATCACACCAAACTTTAAAAAATCAACAACGAACCTGAGAGAGCTGCTACTAATCTGTTCTTCATTCACATAAGAGTTTGATCAACTACTCCCACAAAACTCTTCTTCTTCACGTGTATCCAAACAACCCCTAACTTCTTTCTTCCCAAAGTCAACATCACAGGGTAAATCATCGTCGTCTTGCAACAAAAATACAGTCTTCTTCAGTTGCAAACTAAATTAACATCTAAAAGAATAATAGTTGATTGAAAAATAATTATGATTTATTTACTTTCTATTTGGCTAAACTTGAAAAACCAGTCATATTTTTTATAATGCCTTAATCATTCATGCTTCATGCCTACACACATGAAGCAAAATGGGATGCAATAAAAAAGATTATCTTGCGTTCTTTTTTTCATTTAGAATAAGGAGAGTTTTCTCCAAGAACCTATGTGGTAAGCTTCTTTTTATAACAATTAATACCAAATAATTACAAACCCCCAATTAGTTTCCAACAAATTTAAGCAACTACCAATTGAACATCTAAACACAAAATTGAAGCAAGTCTTACTTTAATTTGCATCTAACAGCAAGTGCCATGTAGCTACCGCCGTTCGCCGCAATATAGGGAACCGAGTCGAAGCCAACAATCAGAATCCGAATGAGTAAAAGTTATACTCATAGCCTATAACAGGAAAAAGACTAAATGTTTAGTTTAAAACCTACAAAATACTATGAAAATCAAAGAAATCAGGAATGAAAAAATTACTAACTAATCATCATGAAGAGCTCATATACAACTTCTTTGGTATAACTGTGCATCACAGTGAAACGAACAAATACTTGCATCCACGGTGTATTCCAACCTTAATTCAACTACTTTACAAATCAAAGCCTCATCCTAATCCACCACCATTTGTGACGTTAGATCCAGCACGCCCCACCGCCATTTTTGCTAAGCCTCGGTCCCTGTTCACTTTCACTTTTAGGCTAAATCGCTTTTCCTCCCGTCTCTCCCTCATTTATTTCTTTACACCATCTTTATCTTCTCTAAACAAAAGTACCCATCAGCCACACGATTCCATTGCTGTTAGTCACCGCTGCAAAAATTGCTAACGCTCCCCTTACCCACTCTGCCAACCACCATTGCAACCGTCTAAAAGTAGCACAACACCCAAACACCTCACTTGTGTTGGGCGAGAAAACGTGGTGGCGAACCACCAACCACTCACTGGAAAAAAACGAAGACCACATATCGATCCCTGATCACCACCGGAACATACACCACGATGTGGGAATTTCCTGGGGTGTCCCAGACCATTACGTAGTCAAACACGTTTCAAAAAGAAACAAATTAGCGAGATGCCGAGTTGTATACACGGATTGATGAGGTGGATCATATGCGCCTTACAGTGTCGGTCACGTCACCAAGTATGGAAATCCAATTCCCCTGCCCACATCAGGTTTAATATAGTTGTTATTATTCTAAACATCCTAACCATTATCATCATCTAAATTGACCATTTCCAACATCACCTACTGTTAATTACCATTATAATCCATAATCCCAAATCTTTATATTTTTGTAAATTACCATTATAATTCACAACCACAAAACTTTATATTTCTGTAGAGAGACAAAATTTATCTCATCGCATGGGAACACTTGTGCAACTTCATTCACAGTTCCACAATACCCCATTTGATGCTTCAAAAAATCTGCAAGTTACACCATGGCATGATTTAATTTCCTCCATCTTTCTTTCACTACAACACAAATGAATTAAATAATAAAGGCAATGAGTTTAGATACTATGTCTAAGCCTCCATCACATATAACACATGTGATAGAATGAAGATCCCCCTTTGTGTTGTCATGATTTACACGGATGAAAAAAATCTCCAATCATAATGTCACCTTTTTAGTAACAACCATTGATATCACATTATAAAGCATATGTCTATAATTTAAGTTGTGTGTGTATTAGTGTATGAATTTATTTTTAAAAAAGGAGTTTAACTATCCTAAAAACCCAACATCGTAAGATTAAAGAGACAAACACTTGTTCTCTTCATAAAATAGGTACAATGTCATTTTTCGGCATTTATAACAAAAGAAGAGTATCAGTGTTATAACTATAATCCTAATCCAACAAAAGAGTAGTACCAATGTAGAGAAAGCAGCCCTAAATCAATAAAATTAACTACATCGCGATTAAGGTTTCATGGTGCAAGAAGACATGTTTTGAGTTGAACGTACTAAAAAAAAAAACAAAATCAATTGAGCGGGTAAACATTAGAAACCAGTTTGTGATACCTAACCCATAGGCCTTCTCCCATGGAATGCTTGGGTCACACAGACAAATTAAAAGAGTATGCAGCCAGAGGAGGCGACTCAGAAGAGGTGGAGCCAACTGAAACGGCAACCAGGAACACCAACGTCAACTTCCACGATACAAATGTACCTCTCCATCAGATTATCTACCGCCAGGCTCCAAAGCCGACATCCACCACCGGATACGACTCAGATTAGCCACCGTTACCAAGTTTAAAGATGGAGCGAAGCAAACCGCGGAGGCGGTTTGAGAGGGGAAGGTTTCTCTGATCACTCGCTAGCTAGACGAAAACAAAAGGGGTAGAAGAGATATCGATAGAAGTGAGAAGAAACTGTGAATGTGGTGGGGTGTAAACGCGTGTCTGGGTTCATAAACGTGTACAACACCTATGTTCAACACCTGTCACCCACTAAAGGAAAACCAAAAAATGAGAAAAATGAAGATACCGTAAACCTGCTGTGTGGTTCGAACCCGGGTAACCTGTCCAACACACCTTCAAGCTTACCAACTGAACTATCAACGTTTTTGCTATAATATCCAAATAGTACAATATATATACCTTTAAAACAACTAAAGGCTAATAAAAAAAAAACAAATCAGCCTCTGCCACGTGGCAGAGGTACTATTCATGGGAACTCATTTATAAACATATAGGATAATGTCTACTTTGACAATTTAAAAATCCATTCTCTGTACCAAAAAGTTGCTTGATAACGTCGTCATAAATACCTTTCAAAAAAAAAAAAAAAAAGATAACGTCGTCATAAATGATTGAAAGCTTCAAACTACGAGTTGTTGTGATTCGATACAAAAATTATATGAAAGTGATGGATATGATTAAACGTATATCATCTTCCTTTTTTACATATGAGTTAAATTTAACTAAAGACTATTTACAAAAACACAAAAATTACCGAAAAGGATTATTTTAGGCTCAATTAATTAAATCGTTTTGTTGAAAGCTTTTAAATTGTATATTTTATTTTGTAATATATTTTTTTAACTAGAGTACTATAAAATTAATTAATCTTTCAAAGAATTGCATGTATAATTATATACAAACATAATTTCAAAATACGTACACCATGGAGGTGTTCACCCAAACCACCAGGCACGTATCCACGCCATCGCCATGGTAGGGTAGCGTCACATCCATTTCCACCCCCGATAGTCTGTGTTCCTGAGGTTTTTTTTTTTAAGGAAAGGAAAAGGGGGGAAACGTGTGTTCCAAAGTTCATTTTATAAAGAAAAGGAAAGGAAATGAGAGAAAAATAGATCAAATATCATCCTCCCAATTTGGAAGGAAATGAAAGGAAAAGAAAGGGAGAAAGAGAGGAGGAAAAGAAAGGGAAGAAAATCTCACCCTTTCTTTTCTTTTCCATCCTTTAGTAAACACTGGAACATAGCGTAAATGTGGGGAAATTGACTTATATTTTTAATTTGTTATCTAGATGATTTTTTTAACGGCAAACGATTTTTTTTCAACACCCAAATATGCACAAAGGATAGAACTAGCAAGACGCTGGCCCGATACAATACCTCGCCCAACTTTGTACAAAGACTAACCATATATCGCCCAACTTAAAATAAAATCTAATTTAAACCATCGAATCAAACCCATTTATCTCATTATATAAATGGAGCCATTTTGTACTATGCTTAACCCACATAAAGGACTTTGCTTGAAACTTAATTGAAAAACCCCTCAATGAAACACATTGGCCTAAGAAAAAAATTTGTTACGCGCCTTCCATAACGCCCAACAAAACGTGAAAAAAAATTATTGGACTAGTTTCTTCTTATTTCCCACTTCCACCTCCGATTTGTAATATTAAAGCAGCTTCTGGAAACATACTAATTGTCCAGGGTAATTAAATTAAGCATTGGACCATGCTATATAAATCTCGGGTATATGAAAAAAAAAAAAAAAAAGAGAGAGAGAGAGAAGCAAACAAACGACATGAAAATGAAGAATTGAAGATGACGATTTACGATTGTAGTGGAGAGAGTGGTTTCTCATGGAACACTCCATGTGGATGAACCGATTATAGTGGTATTTGTGGACTTCTCTTACTTTTTGTCTTTTGTTTTAGATTAATTTTTTTTTATAATTTTAAAATATGAATTTAGTTTTATAAACTTAAGGTATGGATCCTAACAGAACTAACCCCTATTTGAAAACTGACAGAACCATTCTAAATCGCATATTTCTTATAAAGGCAAAAAAAATCTTTTTTATTTTGCTTTAATTGCACGTTTTTACGCAAGAATTTTATTTATTTTTTTATTTTTTTTTCATTTATACATATGCGTATATTACATTTTCAGCTATACATATGTGTATATTAAAATAAAATAAAAATTTTCATACAAAAAAGCAGTGATTAAAGAAAAAAAAATTACCTTAGAGGAATGTGTGGTCCAGAATGGTCTCCCAGTTCTCAATTTGGCCAAAGGTCATCATTTGAACCAATTCCTATATGAGAACCTTTGGCCAAATTGAAAACTGAGAGAACAATTCTAGACCACACATTTCTTTAAGGCAAACAAAAAACAAATTTGCTTTAATCGCTGCTTTTTATGCAGGAAGAGTAAATTACCAAAACCGTCCCTGAGGTTTGGGCCAATATGCCTGTCTAGTCTAATCTTTTAAAAATTGCATGAACACTCATTGATCTTTCAGAAAATAGGCCTAAATGTAATGTACATATATGTATAATTGTTATATACACATATGTGATTAAAGCAAAAAAAAAAAAATATATTATCTATATAAGAAATGTATGGTCCAGAATGGTTCTAGAAATGGGACAAAAGATCAAGTAAAAAGAGGTTTAAGAATAACCGCAATCTTAGATTACGGTTATAATACAATTTTTCAGAAACCCGCAATCTTAGATTGCGGTATGTGCCCACTCATCCTCACTTTCCAACTCGTCTGTCTACCTCACCGTGCCACCATTCGAGTCAGCTTGGCACATAGACTAACTCGTAATCTTAGATTTTCTCCTGATACATACCATAAACACAAAAACTCTTGGATATTACACTAGAAAAGCAAAAAAAAAAAAAAATCTTCATAAACCCTTATTTTAAATTTTTCAATGGTTAAAACTACTCACTAATTTAATTTATTCAATGTTAAGTTTTAGACACCCATACATGCATCCATATATTTATAGTACATATCTATTTGCAAGTATGACACCCTGATGCCAAATAATAACACTCAAACATGAAGATCCGGCAGCTTATTGTCTCGTGTAGCAAAGTCCTGCAAAGAGCTCATTCTGAACCTAAGGAAGACGTTTTAACAGCGCTGAGTGATACTAGAAACACTGGCTAACATTAATTTACAATAGTGTCAAATATTATTTGTATTGCTCATGATTCAGAAGGAAACAGTCCTAATCATTAATCAAACCTAAAATGTACACCTAATTTGGATCCAGAAGTATATATAGTTCAAGTGTAGTTCATGATCAATCAAACACATTTGATGTCCATGCACCAATATAAAGTGTGAATCTTGCTGAAAATAAAATTTCACCGCCAACAATACTAATGCATATATAGTTCACGTAGCAGCTGACCATTGGGCCGAGCAGTCTCTATCCATTAGGATAGAGAAAAAAATTGCTTTTGCCCCACGCTTCCCAGACCTTACCAATAGTTACTTGGTAGGGTTTTTTTCTTAATGAGTTAATCACATATCATTATATGCGAATACGGATCAACGACGGACGAATCCCAAAAAAAACATGAAAATGTTACTCATATACATCATTATCTAATCTCTTAAATATGACATGCATTTTGAGAAACCTTATGGCTAAGTCAAAGTGACTTACAACTTTTCATGGCAATTGTTTAAGTTAATCAAGCGTCCAGCCATTCATAGTAATTTTTATTTTGTTCATCAACCTTCTATCTAGTTATTTATATCTGTAAAAACCAGAATAAACGTTTTATTGACCTCTTGGTCTAGTGGCATAGTATCTCTCCTTACAAACGTAAGGTTGTGGGTTTAAATCCTCCCAAGTGTAAGATGAGGTGGAATTAAGGTGTTAAAAAATCGTTCATTCAAAAAAAAAAAACTTATAGCGAATGCTAATAAATTATGTATCGATTTAACAATATTGTACCAATTATGTAAAGTATGACCGTATTCTTATCATTCAAGAATTGATTCCGAGTTGTCATGCGAACCGAGGCAGAAACAAGGCACGCGCCTTTGATAGATCTAGGAAATGCAAAAAAAAAATCAACACACAAAGATTTCCTGACTTGATTAACAATCCGTGAGAGTTTCGATACAAAGATGTTAGTGAATATACAGGAGAATGTGGGGGGTATTTATAGATGATATGTACCCTATTCGCTCCACCCTACCATGCGAATGGAGGCTCATTCGCATGGTGGGTTCATCCCATTCGCCCCATGACTCTTTAAATGACTAAAATGCCCCTAAAGCTATAAAAACAACTTAAACCACTATACAACGACACGATAAACAAGACGCTAAGCTAAGGACACACATAAAATGCATCTACATGTAAAATGTCATAATTACTAGCACTTACAATCTTACATATTACATAAAGGATTATAACGCACAGCATTTAAACCAGGTAGCTTCACAAAAGTCAAAAGCTCACTAGTCACTATAAAGATCTTTGCTAGAACACAAAAGACAGATGGATATTGGTGGCACTTACACATCTCCATAATAAGCTCATGCAATCAATAAATTTACCTTAATTAATTCCATAGTTTTCTTGAATTCAGTAACTATTGGCCACGGCAGATAATTTGTGTTGCAACACGGAGATATCAGTTGACACTAGATCATTCACCTGCAAAATATTAATCATCTGCCAGTTGAGCACTAGATTTCATGTTTATTCGCCTAACAATTCAAAAACATACCATCCAACATTCCAAATCATGTAAACATGGAAACATTTGGATCGAGTTATTGTTACAAACTAATTTACCTCAGTTTGGATAGAGTGAATCAACCGTTGGTTTACTTTAGTACAACTGCAGCTTATAACATTATAACCTTCGTCCGAAATCGCTTTTAGAACTCTTGAAAGAGGGAAACCATCTTCTATTGAACAACTATTTACCAAAATCTGAACTCCCTCATCATCACAAGAGCTGATTGAGACGGTATTATGGTGCAAATTCGATAACCTTTTTTTCTCACCTGCCTCAACAAATTTCTTGAGGCGATCTCTCTTGAAACTTAGGACTTCAATTGTTTCTTGCAAGTGTTTGATGTAATTCACTGCCTGAAGTATATGATCTGAGGTAGACCGCTTTCCCTAAACACAAAATTAACAAACAATATATAAAGGTATGCTGAATTAATCAAACAAACCTATCTATCTCTTTTATTGGGTACGTTGTATGTTTACTAGATATTTTCTAGAATAGAGATATGATTTGCCCTCAACTTATACTCAGTGGCGAAGCTTTACCCGAAGGTTCGGGAGGTCGGAAGTCAACAGGGGTCGGAAGTCACTAGTTTCAGGGGGTTGAAACCCTATATTTCCAAAATTTTCTATACGAATACTATATAATCAGAACTTGTGCACGAAAATTCGGGGGCTGCCGCCCCTCCCCGCCCCAACTAAGCTGCGCCACTGCTTATACTCCCGAACCCTATGTGCTCATGAGTAGGAAGTTAATAGGTACATTTGTTTATTTGTTTGTTTGTGTCAATTGAAAAAAAAAAAAAAAAAAAAAAAAAAAACTAAGTATAGCTAGTTATCAAGCAAGAAAGTAAGCTAGCTAAACAACTTGATCAAAGGGATCAAAATATATAGCTTGATCACCTTAACAAATTCGAGGGGAAGTAAACAGCTAAGTGAAGCATAAAGCTCAGCCATATCGCGCCTACGTTGTCTTTCGATCTCTCTATGAGCCAATTTTCTTTGCGTTTGTTCATCTTTACTAGGTTTAGAGGAAGGTGAGTGACCTCCGTGCAGTTTCCTGGCTTTTGTAGTGGGAACATGATCATGAAGCTTCACTACAAGATCTTGTTGATTTCTTGTCTGTTGTTGGAAGGAAATTGTATAAGGATTCTGGTGAAATACCAGGTCATCAGTGTGCTGGAAAGAGAACATAATAATATACGATGCTGATCTTAGGGTATATCCACCAAGATTTTATCAACCACTATATTTATATTTGTAGGATACGAGTATAAAATACATGTTAAATAGTGATTATAGAGATATGTATATCTGTGATATCTTTCAACGGTAGGGATGACGATCAGCGGATGGGAATTATAACAAGATTTCTTGTAATCTTTCCTGTTAATTATTAAGTATTAAGTAGTATTTCATTTGTTTTGTAAATAATTTTAAAGGGATGTGTTAAAGCTACACCCAATTTTAGTAAATTGACACCCTATATATGATACATATAATGCTATTTGTGTCATATAGGTGATCGGCGTCGAAGGATCGATTAAAAATAACCAATACTGATACCGAAAAGTCCAAAAAACCAATACCGATACCGATCCTGAACACATATAATGCTTTGAGTCCTTCCACACCGACCCAAAGCCCCTTTTCTCTAGACGCGACTAAACAGAGTTCTTCGCGTCTAAAGAAAAGGTTAGCCCGTTTGCGTGTAAATAGCAGTTTCGCGTTTAAAGTTTAGACGTGGGGACCTTAAAAGTTAAAGCGTCTAAAGACTTTACATATGTAATTATCTGATTGGTAGATGCAAAAGAGTGGTTAGTCCCTAATGTTTAGACGCATCAGGTGTTTATTTTGGTAATTTTTGTTAGTCAGTTGTTTATTTTGGCAATTATCCCTATTTTTTTTTATTTTCTTGTTGTGTCCATATTATTTGTGGGCTTTTTTATTTATTTGGTTAAGATACTCTAGTTTTGAGCACATGGAACCCCAATTATCTGCATTCACACTGTGTAGTGGGTCAACATCCAACCAAGATTTAAAAATACAAAAACAACACTCACAAACACATCATGTTGATTTATATATGGTTTGATTTTATTGCTAGGAAATAGCGTTGAGTACAGTATATAAATAAGCATTAATGCTTTTATCTTTGACTGTGTTGATGTTAGAAAAAAAAAATAATAACAGAAAATAATTAAAAATTGGATTTTTTTTAACCCTTAGTTACGAAGTAATGAGGGGAAAAAATTGAAAAAAAAAATAATAACAAAAAATAATTTAAAATTGGAATTTTTTTTAACCCTTAGTTACGAAGTAATGAGGGAAAAAAATTGAATGGCAAAGCTTACTTCTACTCTAGATACCTCTTATGTAAGGCTGGACGGTATTGGGACCGTCCTCATGCTTGTCATTATTTTATTATTATTTTTGTTGAACGTTGAGAATAATTTAGGGTGATACTATCTACACAACCAACAAAAAAACCCTAAACAACCTTAGGACGGGTCGTCGAGGCCTAGATGGGCCGTTAAGAAAAATTAGGGTTTAAGGACGGGGCGTCCAGGCCTTGACGGGCCGTTTGTTTACAGAAAAGACAAAACTGACGGGCCGTCGAGGCCCAGACGGCCCGTAAAAGTACGAGGTACGAGGTGATCAGTCTGAACTCCTGCAAAAGCAGGCAGTTCAGACTGAAAAGTCTGAAAAAGGTACTTATGGACGGGCCGTCCAGGCCCCGACGGCCCGTTGAAACGTGTTAGGTTAGGGCATTTAATCCCTAGACGGCCCATCGAGGCCTCGACGGCCCGTCGACATTTCCTGATATAACCATTACACGATCAGCTTCTTCCCCATTTGAACCAAACTTTAAAACATCACCACCACCAAAACCCTCGACCCATTTCGACTTCCCGGTCTCACGATGACATATTTACACAGCTTTTCAACCGTTGACCTGTCTGAGAACGAGTCTTACGTCTCTGAAAGCGTAGGGTATGAACCCGAGGTTCAAGTTGGTGAAGATGAGGTTAAATCCGGGGTTCGTGGTAATGACGGGAACATGCTGCCCGATCTCAACGAGGAATATGTAGAGGAACAGGAGTCTTTTTTCGTGCCACCAAGCTACCCGCAGTACACGTACGGGAGTTACCATTCGCGCGGGAATCGTGCTAATGATGACAACCAGGAAGATGCTAACATAAAAGTTGAACCTAACCCGGATGTTTCGTATGAAACCGAGCAGGTGCGTTTATTTATTTACACTAGTATATCTTTACAGTAGTATATATTTTCATGTATTTAGACTAGTATGAATTTAGACTAGTATATCTTTACAGTAGTATATATTTTCAGGTATTTAGAGTAGTATGAATTTAGACTAGACTGTTGTGTAAATTTTCAGGTATTCGGGTCTGTTGAAGAGATGAAACAATGGGCTTACGATAGAGCCCTTGCTAGCGGTTACGTCCTAGTGACAGGACGTTCTGTTTCAAAAGGCAGTGGAAATAATGCAAGAAAAATTAGGATAGACCTGAGATGCGACCGTGCTGGCGAATACCATACTACAGCCACAGTAAGGTCTACGGGTAGCAAAAAGATTAACTGTCCATTTATGTTAATAGGGAGGCTACGCAAAGAGGGTTGGAAGTTGGAGGTTAAACACGCGAATCATAACCACGACCCTTTTGTACATGTTGAGGGTCACGCTTTTGCTAGGCGGCTGACACCACAGGAAGAAGAAATGGTGGAAACACTTTATTTTCAAGGCCTGGAACCGGCAAACATACATTTGGCCATCAGAGCACAAAACCCGAATAATAAATGTATTCTAAGAGACATACACAATACAGTGAGCAAGATTAAACATAGAATTTACGGCGATAAAACCCCAATGCAGGTATTATTATTAATTACTATTATTGTCATAGACTATTATTAATTTTGTTGTTGTTAAATATTAAATATTGTTATTATTATTGTTATGCAGATACTCGAGAGTATCCTGGTTGAAAAGAAATTTACTTATTTCACCAAGCAGAATCCAGAGACAGATGCTGTTGAGAATATTTTCTTTTCACACCGGGTCTCGTACAATCTCTGGCGTGCCTTTCCACATGTGATGCTGATCGACGCCACCTACAAAACGAACGAGTACAGAATCCCGTTTGTTCAAATTGTGGGTATGACGTCGACAAACCAGTCGTTTTGTATCGCCCATGCATTTATCGTTAAAGAGAAAACGAGTAACTACACATGGGTGCTTGAGAGGCTCAGAGATTTGCTGGAGGGGAGTATGGAGCCACGTGTAATTGTTACAGATAGAGATCTGGCTCTGATGAGTGCATGTGCTTCAGTTTTCCCGGATGCTACGAAATTGCTTTGCAGGTGTCATATTCAACGAAATATTATTATTATTATTATTATTATTATTATTATTATTATTATTATTATTATTATTAATATTATTGTTGTTGTTTTGCAGGTATCATATTCAACGAAATATTGCAAAATATCATAAAGCAGGATTTCCAAAAGAAGAATGGGAAATATTTTTGCAGTATTTTGGTCGACTGTGTAAATCTCCTGACAAAGAGGCTTACGAATTCAATCTTGAAGCGCTCTACAGACGACTTTGGGGGCAGGATCGAACGGGTATATATTTTATTTTTTATTTTGCTTTACAAGCGTACATATTTTCTGTATTGACATCACTATTCTGTTTTTTACAGAGGTTTATGACTACATGGAGTCAGTTTGGCTCCGAGATTATAAAGAAATGTTTGTGGAAGCATGGGCAAATGAAAACCTTACGTTCGGTCAGACTACGACCAACAGGGTCGAGAGTCAGCATGCTCTTATTAAAAGGTACATAAAAGGCCCGAACAGCTCGCTCCACGCGCTTGTGATGCAAATAGACAAAGTTATGGAATCACGGCGCGTAGCGATAAAGCACTCCTTCGAACAAAGCCGATCAACAAGAATGTGGAAACATGATCTACCGTTGTTTCAAGACGTAATCGGTAGGGTTTCCCATCTAGCGCTTACTTTGATGCTCGGAGGGGTCAACAAGATAAATTATTATATGGAACAAAAGAGGTCTTGTGAACACCGACTCAATAAGACTTATGGATTGCCTTGTTCCTGTCAATTGCAATTGTTTGATACGAAAGGTAACAACATTTTTTAGACTTATTATAAATGTTTGAAGCGTTTTTGTAGACGACTTGTGTTGTCTGGTTCGTACAAAAACAGAGGAAACTCTGCCAAATTTTTATAAAATTATTGATTTGTTGTTGTTGTGATTGAATATATATATCAGATACACGAGTGTCACTGGCTGATATCGACGTCTTCTGGACACGACTTGACTTTATGCCAGAAGTAGCTGAGAATCCCGAGTTTGACTTTCAGCACCAAATGAATGCATTCGCTGAGCAGCTAAGGTCGCAACCGGTGCAAGTGAAAAAAAGCATGTTGCAGAAGATGAAGGAGGTGTTGAATCCGATTATGACTAAACATAAAACCTCCTGAGGTACAAACCGATACTCGGGGTCGGCCAACAACAAGTGAAAAGGAAAAAAAGGAAGATAAGGCTGCGGTTCGTATTATTATTATTATTATTATTATTATTATTATTATTATTATTGTTGTTGTTGTTGTTGTTGTTGTTGTTGTTGTTGTTGTTGTTGTTGTTGTTATATAATTTTTTGCACGTAGGGCAAAAAGCCTTCTAGAAGAGGTAAACAATCAAGGGACAAACCGATTGTTTACGATGAAGATTTTCCACTGTTGGAAAGGGAGAGGTACAAACTACTAATATATAAATTCACACATGCATACATATTTATACACATATTAAATCTCACTTTTTGATGGGTACAGGTACAAACTGGAGATCGAAAGGTTTAAGAAATGGCTTCCACCTGCATATCATAGATACATTACAGACATTCGGGATGTCCATGGAGACGGTCACTGTGGCTTTCGATCCGTAGCTGTGTGCTTAGGGTGGCAACAGGATATGTGGTACTTCATCCGCAAACAGCTTAAGGAGGAGATCGTCGAGAATGAAGACCGGTGGAGGCTAATTTTAAACGAAGTGGATTACGATACTTACGACAGAGTCTCCAACTCATTCGATCACACTGGAGTGGGACCAGCCACGCACGACCAATGGATGGAGATGCCCGCCTCAGGATTACTGATTGCTCAGAAATTTAAGGTGGTTGTTCAATTTCTCTCTCAGTATGATCAAAGTGAGACGTACTTCCCTATGTTCGATGGTCCACACACCGTTGAAGAACATGCGTTCGTATCGTTTGCTTTTGTTAACAAAAATCATTTCATCAAGATTGAGTTGGCAGAAGGCGCCCCAATGCCAAAACTGAATCCAGCATGGCGTAAGTGGCGATATGAAGAGGCAAGTGAGTGGGAGACGGTATATGACGACCGTATACAAAGGGTTGATGTTCGATCACCTCAATACTTCGACTTAACTTAGCTTATCGTATGTAACCGGACCGGACGAACGGAAAAATTTGTTGTATGTGTTCATTTATACTTATTATAAAAATATACTCCCTTTTTTTTTATAAAAACTACAAATACCAAGCTTAAAATATACAAAGAACACTAAAAATTTAAAAAAAAAAAAATACATTATAGTCGTCCAGGCCTAGATGGGCCGTCCAAAGCAAAAAATTGGCCAGAGACGGCCCGTCCAGGCCTAGATGGGCCGTCATTAGTGGACCACGACGGACCGTCTAGGCCTAGACGGCCCGTCTCAAACACAAATTTTTTGTCTCGTTGAGGCTGGACGACCCGTCCTCAATCTATCAGGACGGTCCGTCCAGGCCTAGACGGAGCGTCCCAAACACAAAGCTTCCAAGGGAAGCTTCCTTTATTATTTAATTAAAAAAAAATTAAAAAACAACGGACCGTCGAGGCCTGGACGGTCCGTTGTGAAACACAAAAAACCCCCAAAACCAGGGGACAGTTTCAATTTTTTCATTCCTTTCACTTTCCCTCTCTCGTCTCTCTCGCCTTCTCCCTCTCTCTCTGCCTCCTCCACGAACCACCACGAACCACCACGAACCACCACCCTCCACCTCTTCTCCCTCTCTCTCTAACACCCACATCACCACCGTCTGCAACCCCCCACCTCTTCTCCCTCTCTCTCTGCCTCTCTCGTCTCTCTGCAGTCTCTCTCGTCTCTCTGCACTCTCTCTCAGGTAAGCCTCTCTCGTCTCTCTGCCTCTATTATTATTATTATTATTATTATTATTATTATTATTATTATTATTATTATTATTATTGTGGTCGGGGTAGTGGTGAGGGTGGGAGGTGGTTGTGGGCAGTGGTGAGGGTGGGAGGTGGTTGTGGGCAGTGGTGAGGGTGGGAGGTGGTTGTGGGCAGTGGTGAGGGTGGGAGGTGGTTGTGGGCAGTGGTGAGGGTGGGAGGTGGTGGTGGGCAGTGGTGAGGGTGGGAGGTGGTTGTGGGCAGTGGTGAGGGTGGGAGGTGGTGGTGGGCAGTGGTGAGGGTGGGAGGTGGTTGTGGGCAGTGGTGAGGGTGGGAGGTGGTGGTGGGCAGTGGTGAGGGTGGGAGGTGGTGGTGTTGGGGTTGGTTTTTGTCTTCGGGTCCGGTTTGGGTCTTGGTTTCTAGGACAGATACGAGTCTTTGGTCGATGTTCGAGTCAAGATGGTCCAGATTAGGTATGGTTCTGGTGGGTTTGTTTCAGTTCGTTTTGTTTGGTTTGGATCTCGGGTCAACTGTTGGTCAAACATCGGTCACAGGTAAGACCTGGTCAACAGATCAGTACCGAACGAAACAGTTTTGATACAAAAACCACCGGGACCTCTTCTCCCTTTATGTTTAGGCGCGCGTTTAGGTTTATGCGCCTAAACACAAACGCGCGCCTAAACATAAAGGCGCGCGTTTAGGTTTAGGCGCCTAAACATAAACGCGCGCCTTTATGTTTAGGCGCCTAAACCTAAAGGCGCGCCTTTATGTTTAGGCGCGCGTTTATCTATTTAGGCGTTTTACTGTTTAAGCGATTTATTATTTAGGCGTTTTAATGTTTTGTTTTTGTTTTGCAGATATGGCAAACAGAAACAACCGAAGACGCCGTAACCAGCCTGCGGACGGGAATCCTCTTGCAGGTGGCGACTTGAGAGAGTGGCCCTTCAGGCACGATAACGACGACTACGAGATCGCGCGCTGGGGTCAGATGGAGCTGCGTCCGATACACGGATCGCGCAGTGTTGACTGGTCCGCATTACTTGCGATCGGTGGATCGGAGAGGTTTGAGGAGTGGATCCCAGACGACAGCCCTTGGGGGCGGATGTTAGCTGACCTCGACCATGAGTCGTATCGGCCACTGACGATCGAGTTCATCTCGACATTCCGCTACACGC
Organism: Ambrosia x helenae; assembly: GCA_030844895.1. Classification (NCBI taxonomy): domain Eukaryota; kingdom Viridiplantae; phylum Streptophyta; class Magnoliopsida; order Asterales; family Asteraceae; genus Ambrosia; species Ambrosia x helenae. Next base: position 129,670,010 of record CM061233.1, on the reverse strand, counting down.
CGCATCCAGCAGGTGTTGAGCCTCCAGTAGGTCCTGACGGCGAGCCTGAGCCGGAGGTACAGTTCCGATTATTCGGACAGCTCTACGCATATACGATGGACCAGTGGGCTACTACTTGCTGCTGGTACAGAGAGGAGGAGCTTGTCCAGGATATGTACACCACGGCCTTGACGACCTTGCCAGACGACATGCTGATGGCCTGGTGGCCCACTATTGGTGGTCGAAAGTATGGGGAGGACACCGGCGACAGGTATTATTATTGTTATTCTTTTAATTTAGTTCAGTTCGTTATTATTATTGTTATTTAGTTCGCTTAGTTAATTAATATTGTTATTTAGTTAGTTTAGGTTGTTTGTTTTTGGATTTTTGTAGACGACTTGTGTTGTCTGGTTCGTACAAAAACAGAGGAAACTCTGCCGAAATTTTTTTAATGTTATTATTATTCTGTGCAGGATGGATAGGTCCAGCAACATCCGGGACCCTCTGATCCGTTACATACACCGTTTGGTTAGCTGGTCGATTGCCGGACGGTGTAACTGTAACGAGAGGGTCCAGCAGATTGACCTTTTCTACCTCTACTGCATCTTGAGGGGTAGGCCGGTTGCGCTACACAGGTGCTTTGCCGAGTACATCGCGACCTACCCTCATAGGCACCCGGCGGGGGAGATTCCGATTGGTGGGATAGTCACCGCCATCGCGTTGCGTCTTTGCCCGGGCGAATTGTGGACGCATGCTGAGGAGAACACGTTACCTCGTCCGATGTTGGCCAGGTAATATTATTATTATTATTATTATTATTTATTATTATTATTATTATTTATTATTATTATTATTATTTATTATTATTATTTATTATTATTATTTTTATTTATTATTATTATAATTTAATATTATAATTTAATAATAATAAATAATAATAATAATAATAATATTAAATTATTATATATTATAATTTAATATTATTATTATTATTATTATTATTTATTATTATTATTATTATTATTATTTATTATTATTATTATTATTATTTATTATTATTATAATTTAATATTCTATATATATTTAACGGAGAGATCAAATGAATAGTTCTTGGCATTTTCGTAATATTCATAATTTCAAGTGGCATTTTTGTCTTTTGGCCATGAGATCATCTCATCAATCTGGAAAACCACCGCTTCTCCATGCTTTTTATCCTTCTCATGCCCCTAACCCATTTTTTAGAGAGAGAGAGAGAAGGGTTGAGTGGGTGATGAGGAGGTCATGGTCAACGGCGGTGATGGTAGTGAAGGTTTTCTCTCTGAGACGCTGCATACTCTTCTTTCTCTCTACGATGCTTTACCGTTGCCTGTATGTGCGTCTTTTGGCCGGCGCCGATGAGTCCGGTGTCATGGCTTCCTTTTGTTCCGGTCGTCTATACTGGCCGGATCCATCACGGCAACGGATCAAGGCAGAAAGATGGGGTTTTCTAGATAGAGGAAGAGAAGAGTTTCTTGCCCTATTGTTTCCGTTCGCCGCCGTTGTATATTACGTATTTTGGCGATGATGTCGGGCTGCTACTTGGCATGGCAACTCCGTTGCAGCCGTAGCGGCGGTGAGCCACGCTTTGCTGTGGACGGCGATGACGAGTGTACATCTGAGCCTCTATGGTTTTCACCGACGATGATTATTAGTAGATCTGAGTCGATTGGTTTATTGCTTTCGTTTTTTAGTTTAATGAACTGGTTGTTGCGGGTCTGTTTGAAGATGGTGGAGGTGGCGGATATGTTTGACGGTTGTGGCGGTCGTGGTTGTGACGGTGATTTGATGATGATAGTTGTAATTGTGGTTGGTAGTTTTGGTGAAGATGTTGGTTGTCGGGTAGTGTTGATAATGGTTATCTAACAGAGAGAGAGTGAGAGAGAGAGACTCAAAACCTACTCTATACCAAGGATATTAACTCCTCAAACTTTTCAGCACAATAAGATACTGTGCATTAACAGTTGTGATATGCATACTTGACCAATGAGTTAAAATATGTTTTGTAATTTAACTCTATTACTAGAGAAACGAAGTGAACTCCACAAACACATTCACCATACAAGCGATTGTAGGAATTAGATGTGCACCTTCCAATCTCAAACCTTACGTGGAAAATGGTGGGTTTCCACTCACAGTCTCACATTGCCAAACAAAGTCCAACAAAGCTACAAGACTAACCTAAACTTCAATATAAAATCAACAAAAGTATGTACATATTCATGGGTAACGAAGTCCTGTTACCGCGGTCGGAATGTCAAACAAGTCGTGCTATCAAATCCAATTCGTGTTCCCGCGGCAAAGCGCGGGCGTAAAATACTAGCGTGTCCATGCTAACATGCACCACAACGTATTGCTAACATGTGCCGCCCACCATACTTGACTGCCTTTCCCTTAGGTTGACCTTAATCACCCAAACCGTCTTCGACTCGCCGGGGCTCAGCAGGACGCCAACTGGTATTTTTGTTAGAGTTGGCTTCATCAACAGTCTTTGACACACCGGTGATGTTCAGCTCAGATATGTTCGTACAGGGCCACATGCACCGGCAGATCGGGATATCGAACACGGACGATGGCCGTGTAGCTTGGTGATGTTCCGCTCAGATCTGTTCGAACAGGGCCGACGACCGTGTAGCTCGGAACACCGTCCTCCCAGCCCCCGTACGGCATTATTTAGTTTATCTTCTATGATTTTTTAAATGTATACTATTTGACAAAAGTACGGCATTTATATTTGATTGTAATTACGAGTTTTTACGACAGTAATTGATCTTTAGACCACCTTTAAAATGAAGGCGCGCAACGCGCGCCCATAAAAACCACTAGTTATAATTTAATAATAATAAATAATAATAATAATAATAATATTAAATTATTATATATAATAATTTAATATTATTATTATTATTATTATTTATTATTATTATTATTATTTATTATTATTATTATTATTTATTATTATTATTTATTATTATTATTTTTATTTATTATTATTATAATTTAATATTATAATTTAATAATAATAATAAATAATAATAATAATAATAATAATATTAAATTATTATATATTATAATTTAATATTATTATTATTATTATTATTTATTATTATTATTATTATTATTATTATTTATTATTATTATTATTATTTATTATTATTATAATTTAATATTATAATTTAATAATAATAAATAATAATAATAATAATAATATTAAATTATTATATATTATAATTTAATATTATTATTATTATTATTATTTATTATTATTATTATTATTATTATTATTATTTAATATTATTATTGTTGTTTTGCATTTCAGGCCGTTAAATATTAGGACTATGACGCAGATGAAGGTGGCAGCACGGGTCCCTCGCAGCAACCCACACGCTTACTACCAGCGTGCCTTCGGACCTCCTGGCGACCGTGGCGAGCATTTTGTGCCAGAGCCGCTCAGACATCTCGATGGGCCGATTGCCCCTGAGGTCCAGATGCCACACGTTGCCGACGGCGACCCACCGGTGGATGTAGAGATGCCAGACCCCCCCATTGAGGAGCTACAGCGTCCTGCCCGCGTTTATCATGCTGTCAGGTTGCATGATAGCACGACCCAGGTACTTCAGCAGATCCTGGATCAGTTGGGGTCGATGCGGGGTGACATGGCGTCGATGCGGGGTGACATGCGGTGGCTGCTAGAGAGCGAGAATGAGAGACGACGAGCAGCTGGTTTGGAGCCGCGTCCACTTCCAGATTGGGCGTCTAGCAGTCAGCATGGTGGGGCGTCCACCAGTCAGCCGGGTGGGTCGGATCAGCCGGGTGGGTCGGATCAGCCGGGTGGGTCGGGTTAGACGGGTGGGTTATATTTCTTGGGAATCGTACATTTTGAACTCATAGTTTATGTAAATTTTTGGAATATTTATGTTTATTTATGCTTTATTGTTCGTTTTGAATGTTTATTGAATTCATAGTTTATGTAAATTTTTGGAATATTTTATGCTTATTTATGGTTTATTGTTCGTATTTTGGTTTCGTTTAGTTCGGCAACATAAACGACATTCGTTCATATTCATATACACAATTATATTAAAAAGATCATATTATACAAATAAAAAAAAAACATTTATAAAAAACCAAATATCTATAAAAACCAAACATTCAAACCCATTTTAAACATCCACACTACACTTACACTTATAAAAAAACAAAATAATCATCACCTAATCATTGCCAATGATTACCAATGATTGGATTGGATTTAAACCATTAGACGGGCCGTCTGGGCCTGGACAGCCCGTCCTTTTGCCTTTAGACGGGCCGTCTGGGCCTCGACAGCCCGTCCGTTTGCCTTTTTGGCCCTCCACGGGCTGTCCAGGCCTCGACGACCCGTGGAGGGGTTGTGCAAATAAAAACCCTAGTTGTGCAAATAACCGGTTATTATTTTTGTGAAAGTTAAGAAAATAAATAATTAATAATAAAATGAGAGAGGGTTGTCTTCACACCTTTGGATTGTCCTAAAAAGGAGAACAACCCACCATGCTTATGTGAAGGGTGATGTGGCAGGAGAACATCCGATGTCCCCAATTTCCATACCTTATAGCCTAAGAAACATGTGATTCTATTAAGTGGGTTAGCTGTAGATTGAAAGAGGGAGAATTAGCAGTAAGGCTGGCGGGTGTGGAGGAGATGGAGATGGGTCATAACGTAAGCCGTCACATAACTCTGGGGTAGGCTCATCAAGATAGAGATGGAGCAACGGTGTGAAAGATGAACCTCTCTCCTTTTTAAAAAAACAAAACAAAAAATATTATTGGTCAATTTGTCATGTCCTCTCCATGCACCACCAGCCAACGTTCTCAACAGCCCGAGCCCTAGGGGCTGTGTGGACGCGCCCTACCGGGCTGGCTGGATCAGGCCAGGGACGCCCCCTCACCCGATAGTGTTATCTTTAAACAATCTAGAAATTATGAATGCAATCTCGATCAATGTGACATATGGTATGGTTACAACTCGAAAGTGTTTGTCAATTTGTGGGGCCCTACAATCATACTTTTATATCTTCCATATAGATAGGAACACGTGGAAGATTAGTGAACAAAAATATAGTTTTTGCCATATGGGTGTAGATTTTTTTGACAACAAAGGAAGCACTCGCGTTTGTTCTCTCAGAATATAATATAAGGGGAGATGGGGCGTCACCAGAATTGGTCACGGGTACCCCACTACTAGCACGGTAACACCGCTGTCACCCATGCTGGTAGTGGTCCCGTGAACCAAATTCTGGTTCTAGTTAACGGGCTGGTACCTGTGATTTCTCTCTCTTTGTCTCTATCTCTCTCTTATTGATTGTGGGTAAATAATAAGTGAAGTGTTGCCACCAAAAAAATGTTTCAGTGAAATGATGTGGCAATATATGATTGGTTGAAATCAGTGAAGTTGAAAAAACTCACGGGTGGTGCCCAGTCCCCTCTAATATATAAATTAGATATAGTTTACATAATATGGGAAAGTCGGTGATGAGGTAAAGGTTTGAATTGATCTGCAGTTTTAGAAAAAGGTTGGTATGAAATGATGTGGTGTGGTGGTTTGGAATTCCAAACCACCCTCACCATGTGGATATTCTAAACTTCTAATTCTCCCAGAATCAATGCAAGCAACCTCTCATCAAAACGGTAGCCGATTTTCAAACTTTTTCTTCAATTTTGATTCGATCCAAACAACGATTATAGCAACAAGCAGATGACACTTGATTGGGGTTTAATTCATATGAAGATTACAAGCGCTCGCACAACCAGAGTATGGTTCGATTTTGGTTGGGTTTGAACCAGCCGATGGTGTAGAAACAAAGCTTGAATCAAGCCGGGCTCGAACCCTAGTCTAGTCTAGCTCAGAATCGAGTCGGCTCATTTAGACCCCTAGTTATAATTTGTTGTTCCAAAAGCAGCTAGTTGCTTTCATACTTAAAGAAACGGAATGATGGGGGACAAAAAGTCATTCAAAAAACCTAGATAAACAAAGAAGCACATGTTATAGATCATAATATTTTAATGATCTGGCCGGTTATCACAACTTAATCTTTTACGCAACAGAAGTACATGTTTCCAGATAACAAAACAAAAGACACTAAACTGTAAAAATGAGAAACACGACATTCTCTAATCCATGCTTAGATGATTAGATCCTATCCATGCCCGATTGAAAATCATTAAGATTCCTGACCATTATGTACGTATGTTTTAATTTAAACTAATAATATAATAAGTAAAAAAACTCAAAATACTTTAGGATTGTGGTCCTTGTGGAAGATTTGAACAGATACAGTTTGATGCACTTAATTGTATATGTTTTTGATTATTTTAATAATTTTATTAAAATTCCATCTTAACTTGTACCAAAAGTTGCTTAATAATGTAGTCATACATGATTGAAATCTTCAAACAACGAGATATTGTAATTAATTCGACGTAATAAAAAGGTCTTATTATTCCTACATAGCCAAAAATTATTTGGACACCTATGTGATGTATAACTCGAAAAAAAAAAAAAAAAAAAAACAGGTGACATTAATAACCCATCACATATACAACATGTATAACGTTATATGTGTCGTATAGGTTACACAAATTACCATGCGTCAGTGTTACCAACTAGTCACAGACATAAACACCACGTATATATCTATACGAAGCGTATATATCTATATGTGGCGTATTGGTCAAGTTATTTATTTTACAAACATCCTTATATAATATTTATTGTTTAAACAAGTTTAACTAAAAATATAAAATTAAGCATCTATCACAAATAATTGTATATATGTGTAGTATCAGTATTCTATAATATATTATAGTATCATATATAGTCTAGTATATGTGCAGCATTGGCCTCGTATAGGCCCATGGATGTGGTATAGGTCTCTTATAGGTTTACATGTGTAGTATAAATCTCGTATAGGGCTACAAGTGTAGTATAGGCCTTGTTTAAGCCTCATATAGGCCTATTAGTGTCGTATAGGCCTATAGGTGTAATATAGGTATGGTAAAGTATACTAAATTATCGTGTATTGTATCAAATAGTCTAGTACGTGTAGTATAGGTCACATATAGGCCTAAAAGTGTATTATATAGGTCATGTATATGCCTCATATACAAGTGTAGAAAAGATCAAGTATATGCCACATACAGGCCTACAACAATAGTATAGACCTATGCAGTGGCGGATGTAGGCCACAAAATCAGTAGTAACGTTTTTCATTTTTTTCATTTTAGTAGTAACATTTTCTAAATTTTGTAAAAAAAAAAACTAAATTTTCCACTAATTTTCCACTACGCGCGCGAAGTTGAGCCGCAACGTCCGCGACCGCTGCTTCTTCCCTATGTCCGCCACTGGACCTATGAGTGTAGTATAGGTCTCGTATAGGCTTATATGTATTGTATAGTACAATAAAGTATTGTATCACATATTATCGTATTGTATCGTATAATCTTGCATAGTGTAGTATATTCTCCAAGGTAATAAGTGTAGAATAGTTACCGTATAGGGCTACATGTGTAGATCTCGTATAGGCCTCATATGAGCCGCAAGTGTAGTATAGGTCTCGTATAAGTCACGTGTAAGCCTCATATAGACATATAAGAGTAGTAAATGTCTCGTATAGACCTCACATAGACCTATGAGTCTACTATAGTCCTATAAGTGTAGTATAGGTATCATATAGTATACTACATTATCGTATCGTATATTAGCATATATTCTAGTATAGGTGTAATATAGGACATGTATAGGCCTATGGGTGTAGTATAGGTACTGTATAGGACTACAAGTGTAGTATAGGTCTCGTATAGGCCTACAAGTATAGTACAGGTCCAGTATCAGCCTATAAGTGTGGTATAGGTCTCGTATAGGCCTATAGGTGTGGTGTAAGTATTGTATAGTATATTATAGTTTTGTATCGTACTGTCTAATATAGGTGTACTATATATATTGTATGTTGTATTATCGTTTCGAATATTATCGTTTTGTATCGTAGAGTCTATATGGGTGTAGTATAGGTCATGTGTAGGCTACAGGTGTAATATAATACCCGTATAGGCCTATGGGTGTAGTGTAAGTCTTGTATAGGGCTATAAGTGTAGTATATGTCTCGTATAGACCCAGGCTCGGCTCAAGCCCAAGGCAGTTAAGGCAACTGCTTTGGGCCTCCAGGTGGTTTTAGAGCCCCCATTTTCTACACTTTAAAGGGTATTAAGCCCAATTATTCAAAGGGTATTAAGCCCAGTTATTAATGCTGCAAGCTTTGCACTTTTGTTAGAGGTATATGTACGCAACATGTTCTTCATTTACAGAGTTGATAGAAAAAAAATTTCTTTTCAAAAGGGCTCCAATTGACGAACTCACTTTAAGCCACCAACGACATTGAGCCGGCCCTGTATATACCTCATATAGGCATATGAATGTGATATAGGTCTCGTATAGGCCTGTATGTGTACTACATGAATCATATAATATACTATAGTATCGTATCATATTGTTTAGTATAAGTCTATGGGTGTGGTATAGGTCCCGTATAGGGCTATGTTATATATAAAATGAGTCAAGTTGTTAATATTTATAGTCTTTCTTTACAATGTTTAGTTTGTTTCTTGGTTACATATTATACGATGGTTTAGTTTCAATTAATTAACAAAGTTTTTTTTTTTTAAACTAATCCTATATGCCCCATATAAATATTATACCTTGTTTGTAAAAAGAAAACTAGATGGCAAAATCTGTCCCAATTGTGTTCCAAGTACGTTCAAGTTTTTATCCGGGTTTTCACCGGATAAAGGTGGAACCGGTTCTGGTGGTTCCGGGCAGGTTCTGTTTTTCTTATCCCAGGTACGGAACGAGTATGTACTCGCGAGTCAGGTAGTGTAGGAACCGGTTTCGGGTCGAGTTCAGAACCGGTTTTTTTTTTTCATCCCTATTGAGACCCATGAACTCATGAAGTAGATAGATTGGCTTGGGCCAGGCCCAATTATAACAGTTCACGTGCACTTTTACGTTCATACGTTCAACTTAAGTGTGTTCTGGAAATTTTTCGAACCTCACCAAAATACATACTAACACAATTTCAGTTCAATTCAGTTTAAACAAAAAATGGAATCTCACCATTTCCTGAAATGGACATATGACAATTGTTGAGTTTCTAATGATAAAAAAAGGTTGAATCTACATGTCTTGAATACGCTTTATATAAAGCCCAACAGATGGTGAGGGAACTCGTTTCGTCGATAAACCTCGCATTTGTTGTCCATACAACCGATGTGGACAAGTCTCATACTTTACAATGGTTTTCAGGCCATAGCGTTTGACCCTCCTTAAAGGCCAACGTCCTTGTTGGTCACGGCTTGCTCACCGTGGGCCACCACATCGGTTCCAAATCAAAAGTTAAACACCTCTTATAACATTTCGCTCCAACCCACCATTCCAATATTATCTATTTTGTCTACGTGAAGTAAGATTTGTTTGTGGTTGTCCGAGTGGTTTGTGGTTGTCCGGACTGCCCATGGAAGTCACCCATCTTGAGTTTGCTTTCACTCGAGCAAGATTAATTGTTGAGTTTCCATCTCATCGATAGCCAATACGCCCAACCCCATTGATATCATTGTTGTAAAAAGCGGGCTAGGCGGTCGCCTAGGCGCCGCCTAGTCCCTAGTCGGCCACCAATATAGGAATAAGCCCCTAATCGGAGATCTAGGCGTTTTGGGCATTAGGCGAGTCCTAGGTGGTGGTTTTTAAATTTCTAAGTATTTCTTAGTATTATGTGTATATATCTAAGTATTATTCGTATATATCTTAACATATTTACAAAAAACACCTAAATTTGTGTGTGTGCGTGTGTGTATGTGTGTATGAAATACGTATAAAAATACCAAAACGCCTAATTCCGCCTAGTCCCTAGGCTATACCTCACCGCCTGCCTGGCGCCTTCTACAACCTGGTTGATATTATTTGGGGCAGGGATATTTTTCATGGACTAAGCAATTATCTTGTCCACTGCCACCGATGTGGGATTTGTGTAGCATGTTACACCCCTAATTCAAATTATACAAAAACATGTAGATCAACAAATAGACAAAGCTTATGCAGTCAAATTACAAAGTAAACAGATACTGGTGTTGTGGAAGTAGCACTACATTATTGCCCAGAGACTAGGCTGCTGCTGTTACTACTACATTCGACATCAGGGCACTGCAGACAACTATATAATGTCATTAGTGCATTTGTAAATAGCAACTTGCATGTAATTTAATAATTCACAGGACTATATGTGAAACCATTAGTAGTATCTCATGCAAACTTATACAATAACTTAAGTCGGTGACCTGCACGTCACCTGACCTTTCTATTTTACTACTGTCACGTGTTTGCCGTCTCACATTTTCAATCTCCCAGTCTCCCAACAGTTACCACCTTTGGGAAATTGCACAGCTTTTTGTATAGCGCATAAAAGGTTGACGAAGAAACAGCTTTTGGCATGGTAAAGGCATGCACACATAGAACGTTGAAAGGCAGGACCAAAATAATGTGATTTGTATGCAACACAATGGGAACAAAACTATGTGTATCAATCCCACTAATGCGCAGTTGATGAGAGGGTAAATGAATGGTTAATAATAAGCCCATTTTGTGTGTTTTTGCTATGTTTGTGTTGATAATATATGATGAATGGGATAACTACGTGAGATTTGATCGTTTCAGGATAACTGGCTAAACGGATGGAATTAGAGCCGAAAAGTGTGAAGCGTGGTGTCCAAGTTAAAGAATTGAAGAATTGGAAGGTGTTCGAGAGCTTGTGGAAGAGATTTGGATGGTTGAAGGATGTTTATGATGAAGAAGTGAAGATTGGAGTGTGTTTGGACGCAAGGATTTGAAGAAAAAAATGCTTTGGAAAGAAGTTGAAGAAACAATGTGTAAGCTATGCCTTCCATCTGTAGCTTACTGATGAATTACAAGGCAATTGGAGCATTTTCACGTGGGTTAGAATAGTAAGGTACAGGGCTGATCTGTAAGGTACTGCTGAATAAAGCAATGCTGATAGATTGACTGAACTGTAAGCTACGGGCTGATCAGTACCTTACGGCTGGCTGAAGAGCAAAATTAGGAGAGGTTGTTTTTCATGAATAAAATGATTTTTATCAAACCTAGCAGCCTCCTAACCTCATTATCACGAAAATACATCATCTTTTGGAGACTTTTGAAGCTACAAACACCATTGTTCATCATCATTCATCCATTCCTTCGGTTTCCATCAACATGTTCGGTATTATTATTCATACTTTTGAGTTATTTCTTGCTATCATGAGTGGCTAAACATCTTTGTAACCACCTCCGGGTGTAAGGTTTATTTGTGAAACTCTAACTCTTGCTTGGTTTGGTTTATGGATTGTCTTTTAATTGTTTGAAAGATATTTGTGGTTTGAGTTATTTAAACAAGTCACGTTTGTGCAATTGCTTATCTTTTAGTCATTCGCATTCGGTTTTCTTGCATCGTGAGTAGTTTGATTAACGGGAAGGTGGTTGTTATTCGTGGGTTGGTAATTAAATTGTACGAGTTATTATTAAAAACTTGTGTTTGATTATCACTTAACTTAAACCGTTCAACAAAACTATGTCTATGTGGTATCCAATCATCTAACCAAGGGTAGGGTGAATCATTGAACCGGAAACCTGGAGGGGGTTACTTCTTTCTTAGTATTGTTTACAAATTCTTAAATTTATTTTCTTAAAATTCTAAAGCAAACAACAAACCAATTAGACTTTAAATTTACTAGTTCATTTACAAAACTATACTTTCCACCAATTCCCTGTGGAGACGACTCACTTTCGCTTTACTACTTATTTTCATTATTTTTGATTGACCCAACGACATCGATCAGCAGTATTACGTCTACAAACTAAATGTCAGCATGCATTTTTGACAGTGTTCAAGAATTACCTGTGTTTACTCTTTGTCATACTCTTTAGTATACTGCCACAGTGCCGCTGCCGCAACGCGTGGCAATCAGTGACAATCTAGTATAAACTTTATTACCATGGTCCAACAGTTGTCTGTTGATCATTCATACTGATAAAGATTAAGAAAGTTTGAAGCTTTATATTGTACTTGATGAAGTGCATACCTGATGGATACATTTTAAGTCTTGACAATATTGTACGCATGCAATTTGTTGAAAATTAACATGTGTTCCAGACCTTCAAGATCTCTTGATCTTGAATATGGAGATGAAGCAGGTCTACACATCACAACCTGCTGCAAGTATTGCATTTCTAGCTCCTGGTGTCATTACAATGAGGCTAGGATTGTGGATCTCTCTATTGGAGAATCCATCATGAGGGGGCTAAAAATGCTTAAAAACAGTGTTCAATCGACTAGCACATCAGAAAAACACCCATCCTTCTAAAACGTCAATTTCCTCTAAAAATGGTATCGAAACGGCCAAAAACATAGTCAAATCATCACACAACTTTTTAAATTTATTTTAGTCACCCAATTAATTAGATTTTATATTTTAATATAACTTATAAATAATAAGAACCCAAAAAAAAAGAAATAAAAAACATTACAAATTTCGTCTGACCCTGTCCTCTCAGAAAAAGATACCCGCTAAACGCCCCTCCCAAAAAACGCCCCAACAGCCACAATTGCCACATCACCACAAAAAAGGCCTCAATCGTCCCTATTGGGATGCGCTTAACTATTTAGTGCTCAACACTAAAGGAAGTCACTTTGAAAATGTAAATCTCATTTCTTACTTTGAAAATCTACAAATATGCTCCAACAATCAATCTGTTACCTACATCAGTATACAACTGTTTCATGAAAACTAATTGTCAACACATTAGGACACTAACCGAGCTTTCCTATGGGACTTGAAACGAGATGGAGAATATTCCACTGGTAGCGGGGTGGCTCTAGATCACCAGAGAGCATTGCCACTACTTCTTTCATAGAAGGCCGAAGTGCAGGGGATTTTTGCAGGCAAAGAAGTGCTACTGTAATACATACAAGAGCTTGCTCTCTATCTAAACATTGAATTGATTGATCCACAAGATCTATAAGCTTTCCTGCACGAGCAAGATGGCGGGCCCACGATAGAAGATTTGCTCGTTGAAATTCTGACATGGGTGATGCAGTCACTTGAAGTGGCCTTCGTCCAGCAATCAGAACTAAAAGAAGAACCCCAAAGCTATAAACATCACATTTTTCTGAAAGATCACCACCACATGAATACTCCGGGGCAATATAACAAACGGTTCCCCTCATGCTAGGCGTACTACTGATACCACCACTTTTGGGTATCTCGCCGCTAACGGAATCATGACTATTGTGACGTGCCCGCCAGAGGTCACCACTAAATCCATCCAACCACCAATCAACGCTACCTCTGCTACCTCCCCTGCTTCTGCTTCTTTTCTTCTTTCTTTCTACATACGACCCATCATCTTTCGGCCACCAGTTATCATTGTTAACGCTATGATTACTGGACTCTTTCTCCTGTTTCTTCTTCTTCTTCTTTTTCTTCCTCGCGAGTTCATCACAATATTCCTCCTTCCACCATTCCCTAGCCGGCCTCCTCTTCTGTTTCTTCAAATTCTTGTCATCATCCAACGAAATCCACCAATCCAATTGCTTCTTCTGCTTCTTCTTTTCCGCCTTCACCGCCTGACCCGCACTGGAAGAACTTGCAGTTGCAATCCAATCCGTCTTCGGCCTCTCCTTCTTAATCTCACTCCCAATCCACTCCATCACATAATCCTTCACACGCCCCGATTCCGACATACTACCGTCCTGCTTCCACCACCAATCCTTCCCAGAAACACTCTTTTTCCTCCCGTTCTTCTTCGAACCACCTCCCCCACTCTCCACACTCATCGCATCAACATTCCCCTCCGACGGACTCACATCCCCCGCCACACCCATCCTCGGCGACTGCGTAACAGTCTCAGGCGACGTCTCCACAATCGGAACCGTAACAAAACTTTCCGGCGAAACATTATCCTGAACCACACTTAACTCCTCACACATAGTAACTGTAGTAGTAGCCAAACTCTCAGTCTCCTCAAACACAGATCCATTATCCTCCTTCCCTTCCTCAACCTTACAATTCAACTCAATTCTACACTCATCTTCAGGTTTTAACCTAGCTAAACCAAAATCCCCAATCTTAGCATTAAAACCCTCATCCAATAATATATTACTAGGCTTAATATCACCATGAACAATAGGCGGATCACAATAATGATGCAAATATTCAATACCTTTAGCAATATCAATCGCAATTAAAACACGCTTTTTCCACACCTTTAACTCCACAGACTTACGATGAAACAAACAATCCTGTAAGCTTCCGTTACTCATAAGCTCATAAACCAACACCATACGACGTCGTTTTTTATCAGAGCAAAAACCGATAACAGACAGGATCCGATCCGAATCGATTTTGGAGCCGAAAAAGAGCTCGTTTTGGAACTCACGTTCGCCTTGAAGAGAGCCGGTGTCCATGACCTTAACGGCGACGTTTTGGTTGTTGGTTAGGGTGGCTCGGTAAACGGAACCGAAGCCGCCTTGACCGAGGCGGTTGGACGGGGAGAAGGAGGCGGTGGCGGTGCGGAGAGTGGTGTAGGAGAATTTGTATGGTGGTTTGGAGTCGGTTGGGACGGTGCGTTTGCGTGTGGTGAATTTGCGGAAGCAGAGGGATAGGAGTATGAGGAGAGAGAAAGAGATGGTTAGTGGTGGAGCGAGGTGGACTATGTGGTGGTCCGGTGGTGGTGGTGGTGGTGGTTGGGGCGGTGGAGATGGAAGTAGTCTAGATGGCATTATGATTGATGACACACACAAGGAGAGAGAGAGAGAGAGAGAGAGAGAGTTGATGTATAGACAGACTATCTAAAGATCAGAGCAGGACTTTTGACTTTTTACTATTATATTTTCTTTTTAACGTTTACAAGTTCCCGAGTTTCATATTTTTTTTTGAACGATATTGCCGGGTACTCTGTATGCGGCCCCCAATGGTCGAAAGGGGCCCCAGACGGCCTCTAGTCCGTACGGACAGAGCCCTTCGGCCCACCCGTCTCCTGTTCCAGGGAAAACCCGGCTCACAAACCCGCCCGAAGGCACGACGGTAGTGAACCGGTAAAACCTGGAGGGATCAGGAGTCGAACCCATGACCACAAGGGTCAAGGGTCTCTCCATCACTTCCCAACCTGGAGGGACAGAGCCCTTCGGCCCACCCGTCTCCCGAGTTTCATATTAAAGGAAGGAACCGAAACAAAGTGAAAGAAGACGAGTTAAAAAATAAGTGTGTTTCGGAGTTTTATTAAAGGAAAGAAGTGGAAATAATGAAACGAAGTTGAATGTTTTGTCATTTACTATTTTATCCTTTTATTTAATTTAATATAACACTCAATAAGGGCATTATTGTAAAATTAAACACTTCTTTTTCCTTCCTTTCAACTCGGGAACACATAAGATTTTTATTTTCTTTTCCTTTCCTTTGAATACGGGAACACGAAATAAAGTTGTATATTTACTTTCCTCCCTTTCTTTTCTGTCCTAAATCTCCTTTCTCTTCTTTTTTTTTCTGTTAGAAAACTGGGGAACACGGCGTTAAAGGGACGGAAGGGCACCACACAGGTAGTGGCTTATGGGTTCGAACCCATGCGGATACATAATCGCCACTCCTTACGGGTAAGCGTGTAGGTAGTGGCTTATAAGTACATTGGTGCCATGTCTTACTGGCTTAATAATAGTGTTGCTAGTGATTTTGTGTTTGATGGTATTTTGAGAGTATAAATGAGAGGACATGGCAAAAATTGATGGGTGTTAAGGTAGAAAAGGGTAGCACCCCTTCCACCCTAACAAAGCCCGATCATCAAGACACATAGGCAAGATCTCATTCACGTCCGGTTTCACAAATAGCGTTTCACAAATAGCATTGGCGACCGTCACCAATTTCTAGGAAATTCATTGTGCTACGATCTCTAGCTCATTCATAACATTTTATCACGAAAAAGAATTCATCCAGTGACCTCCTAAACTATACTAAAAAAATCATCTAGATACCGTTAAATATTGCCGGTGACGTTTTGTTTTATTTTATTTGAAGGGACAAATGGAAAACCTTTGATATAAAAACAAAACAAAACTTAATATTCCTGTCCACATTATTTCTATTTTATTCTTGTTATTTTGTAATTTAATTATGTCAACTAGAAATTGACGTGACAAATTTTACAACGGGACAGTAGGTAAGGTGTGAAACCTCTACTTAATGTATTGATTGTTTTCACCTACTTTAATCGACTAAATTCAATTATTGGATTATTAAATTACCGAAAGGTGTGACTATTAGTTTATGATCAATAATAATATTTCGTTTGGATGAAAAAAGTTGATAAACAAAAGAAAAGAAAAGAAAAGGCGTTTAGAAGAGAATAGGATGCTTTAGCTTTAAGCTCTAAAATCCATGTATTAAACCTTTTTATCTTTAAGACCCCAGCCAGCCTTATGAGGGTCAAAACCTATATAGAAACATTATTCATGTTGAAGATTTAACAAGAAAAAAGACACAATTATGCTCTAATCAAACTTAACAGGTAAAGCTATAAAGCATGACTAAATATATGATTAATCAAGGTAATTAGGATTCATACACCCCCTATTTAGGATTCATACACCCTGACCCACATCACATACCAATAAGAGACTGTCACATACCCCAGAATGTGATGTCACACCCCTAGAATGTGACGTCACAGGGTGTATGAATCCCATAACCCTTAATCAAACTTATTTACCTGAAATCTAACTAAAGCTAATTTCATTGTAGTGGGTCATTAGTTGGTGGTAATTAATGTAATGATATAAAAGTTTAAAACCGGGTAAATTGAATAATCAACCCGGTTAAATACACTTAGATGACATATACATTAGGCCGTCCGTTGTGGAGGCGCGAGCGAACAGAGTTTTAGCACCGGTGGTCACCCCTAGCCACAACAGCCTGACGCGAACCCGGCGCGAGCGAGCACAAGTGATAGTGGTCGTGTGGGTTAACGGGAGAAAGTGTCATTTGGTTGCGCCGATGCTCATCTCTAGCCACAACAGGGTCAAGTGATCGGGTTACTTGAGAGTCAAGTTGATAGCTCGCGTCCGGTCGCTCGCGCCTCCACAACGGACGGCGTTATGTTCATGTCAAAGAATGTTAGTATCTTGGAGGTTGTCGGTTTATGGTTTATACTTTGAAAGTTTAAACTTTTGAGTAAATGATATCCTAAATCCTAATCCAAGTCTTTATCGAGATACACATGTTGTCTCATTCAAACTTGGATAGCTCATTGACCCATTGTTCAAGTTTGGAAGACTCGTGGGCAGCAAAGAGGACCCATTTTCCTCCATTTAAAGGTAGTTTGTTAACGATAAGTGAAGAAGTAAATACCTCTCCTAGTAGACAAGAATGTTGTTCCGGCAATGAATAACTAACCCAAGTTGGATCCGGGTGCCTGCAAAACAAAACACCGTTAGGACTCGTCACAGGAAAGGGGGGTTTCCTGTGACCACCCTCCGGCGTGAGAATAAGTATTGGTTCTTGGTGTGAGAGTAAAGCCAAAGCTTTTATGATTGTGAGTATGAAATATTATTTACCTCTGACCTCTATTTATAACCTTTCTTACTTTCCTCGTAACCGCCTCTTCGAGCCTATCTCCAGGAGCTAATTCTCCGGTTTAGATGGAGATAGGCCTTATCTTCTCTTTCGAACCTTCCTTCCCTGATTATCGGAAAAGAGGTTGAGCCTTATCGATCGTCCGGGATTTAACCATGTTGGTTCATCCGGCGTATATCTGCCATTGGGCTGGCCCGAAGGTAATGGGGCCTTTATGTGGTATTTGGCCGATCCATCTAGATTGTGCCTACCTCGTCATGTCCCCCCAAGTCTAGTGATAAGCGGACTTGGTTATTACTAGGCTTTTAACATGACAAGTTATATGATACTTTGATAATGACGTAAATGCCAAAATAAAAAATCTTTATAGAGTATAGCGCCGCATGGGTAAGGCACGTGATGTGACGTCATCCTGAGTTGTCGCCTCAGCCGTTTTAACAGTCTGAGCAACTCAAGGGTTCTGACTGTTGGCGGTTTGATCATAAAATTTAAAAACGCGTACAATCTTCCGCCTATAAATTAGCTGGTTGCCACTGAAATGTACAGTTCAAAGTAACTAACTATCAATTCCCCTTTGAAATGGCTCCCAAAGCTAGCACATCACGAACCACCATGAGTGTTGCCCAGATTCATACTAGTTGGTCGGTAACGGCACTACAATCTTTCCTTTCTGAGTGGCGCATATCGCCGGAGTGGAATCCTGTGTGTCCAGGGCCCACCGATGTTGTTTTCCCCTTAAAGCCTGGGAAAATTACCCTATATGCTGAGTTCTTCAAGTTCTGCCACTTCCGGCTACCGCTTACTCAATTCATGGTGGAATTGCTTTCATACTATAAGGTAAACATTTCTCAGCTGCATCCCTTAGGACTAATTAAGGTGAAGCATTTCGAATTTTGTGCCCGGGGACTGGGTATGTCCCCCCAGCTGGATGTCTTCCGAGTGTTTTATGTCCTTGTGTACAAAGGAGAGTACTTCACGTTTAACCGTCGCCCTGGGGCTCCATCCTGTATTGAGAATTTTCCCCCCAATGTGCAAGACAAAAACTGGAAACGAAAGTTCTTCTTTATCGACGAGGGTGTATTGCCGGTCACTGCACCGGTGCAAACCCCTGAAGGGAAAACAAAGTTTGCTGACGAGAGCCCTGCTCCGTCTGTCTTTGAGAAGCTTCCACTGTATGTGGCTCTGGTGAACCATCCTAACCCCGTGCACTCATATTCCTGAACGAGCCCTTGTAGCCGTCGGCATGAGCCGTATTTGGGTTGATGACACCATATATCCGGAGTACCGTCGACGAGACCAAGGTTAGTCCTGGTACATAGTTTATCATTTACAGAGTATATTTAATTTAACTAGCCGTTTCTGTGTGCAGATGAGTGGCATTACTTTGATGCTATTGACCCACAGGTCATCCCCCATATTGAGGAACATGACCGTCTGCTGGGAGACGACGAGGCGGACGTTCTTACTCAGACGGTGAAGAACTTTGTGATTCCTGCTCTTCCGGTTCAAAGCCGCCCTGATCAATCGGGTACTGCTGCTCCTGTAATTACTGAGGCACCGGCTTCACCGCCTCTGAACCCAGATCCTCTCAATCTTGCTGATCCTGCTGTTACTGCTAGTGGGAAAAAAAAGAAGACCCGGAAGAGGAAAGCCGGTTCGCCTGATGTATCATCATTCCTTGCCAATCGTCGTGAGTTGCTGTCCAGCAAAGAAGAAAGACTTGGTACGGATCCGTTTTTGCACTTCGGCTTTTTTCTTTTCCCCTGTTCTTATGGTTATTTGATTATTTGTGTCCAGGTACACCCCTCCTGGATGAGGGTACTTCCACACAACAAGCCAAGGCCTCCAGCCCTGTTGCTGCAGCTGTGTCTGAGCAGGGTGTGGATGCCCTAGCGGCTACGGTGACTACTACCATTCCATCTGTTGCTATATTGTCAACTGCCGTTACAGCCACTACCATCCCGGCTCCTCGCCTAGTCGTTACCGAAGAACCTAACAATACCTTATCAGTCGGTGTCACCTTTTCTCCAGCTACCGTGATTACCACGCCATCGGCGGTTGCCTCTTCAAGCGCTCTGTCAGCTCCGGCCAGTACAGCCATGATTACCACGTCATCAGTAGCAGCTTTCTCAAGTGTTATGTCGGCTCCTATTAGTACTGCCATGCCTCCTGATGCCCAGACGAGATTGCACCTTGGTAGCTCCAGTGGCAAAGCCCTTAGGGATATGTCCCGGGTCAGCTTCACCGAGCTGCTACACGATGTACAACACCACCCTATTGCATTTCCTGGTGGTGTAAGATCCGGGCAAATGCCGTTCAGTGTGGACCCCGTTGAATCAACCAAGATGCCTGCTCATGCCTACGCTCCCGGTATTAATTGGAATCCTTCCTTGCCGGATACAAAGTATATCCCTAAGTGGAAGGTTGCTCAGTCTACCCGTTTGATTGATCCAGACGTCATCAGGCATTGGGTTGACCATGCCATTCCTCCTGCCGAACGGTATTACCTCCAGGGTCTGTATAACGCTCAGCTGGCTGAGAATGCTCTTGGATCTAGCGTAAACTCTGTAGCTTCCATGTATGCAGTGCTGCGCCGTTGGCGTTCGGATGTAGGTGATTTGTATGACATGCACGTGTCTCATAGCAAGCTGTCTGTGGAAGCTGAGGCATTGTTGCAATCTTTAGGAGATTGCCGGAAGGAGATTGCAGAGATGTCGTCCATCAGGGAAACCTACGAACGGGACAAGACTCGTCTGATAAATACTCATAACGACGAGAAGCTTGAAATTCTTCGTGCCCATGATGGCCAGGTCCGGCTGGTACGGGGTTTAAAGGAGCGGGTAAAGCTCTTAGAGAAAGACTTGCAGGTGGAAAGAGAGAATGTTACTAAGGCTAAAGCCGACCAGGAAACGTATGAACGGCTGGCTTCTGATATAGAGGGCTATGAATCCCGTGCCCGGAGGGCGGAAGAAGAGAGGGATGCCATGCTGAAGCAACTGAATGCTCTCAAGTCCGAGGCTGAGACTGCTGCCAAGAATACCGCCAAACTGACCGAGCAGTTGACAGCTGCCCATGCCCGGGTGAATGTTTTGGAGACTGACCGGGATTGGTTGATATCCAAAGGGTTCCGGGCTTCGTGGAGCCATATTCGTGGGGGAGTTCAGTACCAACAAAGATTAAATGACTTTTACCGGACCGCTGTGGAGTCCGGGTACCAGGATGGTTTGAGGCATGGTCATCGTCATGGGCTTCTCGGGCGAAAACTTCCTGAAGCCACCGATCATGAGAAAGGAGTTGAACAACGGACCTCCAAAGCCCTAGAAGCCCTTAGCAGTGATTCCTTAGATGAGCTTGCACAGCTGCAGGCCCAGACTGGTGATGAAGGCATGTCAAACGTCCGGGCCTTCCTTGAACCTGTGATTGCCAGTTCTTCAGACGATGAATAGTTGTTTAACATTTGTAATGTGATGAAATTTGCTATGTGTGTACTGATCCCGTAGAATCTTTTGTATAAACACCTATCTGAATGAATGTTATGTTTATTTAATGTCTAAGATATAATATTGTTAATCCGAGATCCTCCAACAAGTCATAATGAAACGTCTTGTCGTCATTAATACTTGTAATCATATTGCCGACGTCAGCTATGCAACCTAACCGTCACATCCACGTGTCAGGCGGCTTGTGTCAGTGTCATTATTGCAGGTTGTTTAAACTCCCAAGAATAACTTAACCGTCACATTAATCCCTTTATAAGTGGGGTTTCATATCATGCATACGTGCACATTTTCACTCGCTCATTATGCCACGTAGGTTCGTCTCTCTGAAAAAGTACTTGAAAGAGCTTGATGCTCTAGAGGGACTAAGGGAGCTGCAACGCCAGTCCCAAGAACTTGATGAGGCTGTGCCTGTTTTGGAAGTTCCTTCTCAAGAACTAGTCGAGATTCTTCCACAGAGGCCCTGCCGGTTGGTGTATCGCCGTCGACCAAAGCCCGTCCAGCCATTTCCTTCCGAAGTTGCAGAAAACGTAGGAGAGGAACTCGCTGCTCCTATTGTGGTGCCAAAAGTTTCTACAACTCCTCTGGAGATAAAGGACGACGTCCAGGTTCGGTCAGCCAATGTCTCGGCTCCTACCCGTTATGGGTTGGTTTACCGGCGTGGTGCTAGACGCCGACCCTCTCCTTGGGTTCCTTTGGAGGATGTCGTTCCCATGGTTCCAAGAACTGTTTCTGTTGGAACATCAAAGGTGAATGAGGAGCCGGAGGTGTGGCCCTTTAATCTCCAATCAGAGGAGATGAGGATGTATGAGGAGTTTTGGGTCCTCCCCCCTGCTTGCAATCCCGAAGGTGACTTGCTATACACCCCTGCAGAGGTGTTTGCCATGTTGGAGGGTTGCAGTGATTAGTGTTTTGTAGTCAAGTAAGACTAAGTTAAATAGCGCTATGTATAGATGGTAGGAAGTATGTTTTTTGAAGGCATTGGATTTTTGTCCTGCCCCTACCCTTTTTGTAATCTTGCTTGGAAAAAGCAGTCTGTTTATAATGAAGCATATAAAAACTATAAATGTCGTCATCGGTGTCTTATTATTAGTTGCAATGTCCATAATAAAAATAAAAATTTGACTACCCGGGGTATCGTGGTTACCGGCCGGGCATGCTTACAGCGGCCTATGGCCTGAGACTTTTCGTCCCTTATTACATGTAACATTTTCTGAGCTGGGCAGCGTTCCAGCTTCTGGGAACCGGCGTGCCGTCCAGCTGCTTTAAGCGGTATGCTCCCTTTCCCAGATCTTCAATGACCTCATAGGGTCCTTCCCAGTTTGGGCCTAGCTTTCCCTGGGGTAATTGTCTGCTAGCATCGTTATCCCGCATGACCAAGTCTCCAATCTTGAATGAGCAGCTCCTGACCCTTTTGTTGTAATATTTTTCCAATAGTCTCTTGTACCGGGCTTCTTTAATGTGAGCTTCATCACGCCGGGCTTCCAACGACTCGAGGTTGTGCCTTAGCAGCTGGTCATTGTTGGTATCCTGATTAGCACGCCGGCTGGACGGTAGCATCACCTCGGCCGGGATCATCGCCTCTGATCCATATGTCAGGCAAAAGGGGGTTTCTCCATTACTTGTTTTGGGCATTGTCCGGTGAGCCCAAAGGACATGTGGTAGCTGATCAACCCACGATGTTCCTTCTTGGTCCAAGCGTCTCTTCAGCCCGTCTAATATGCTCCTATTGGCTCTCTCGACCTGGCCGTTTCCCTGAGGATGGGCCACGGATGTGAATATCTGCTGTATGTTCAGGCTCTTGCACCACTCTTGTATATGCTTGTCCACGAACTGTGTCCCATTGTCACTGACTAGGTACAAGGGGACCCCAAACCTGCAAACCACATGTTCCCACAAGAACTTCTTGATGTTGCACGCTTCTATCTTGGCCAACGGTTTTGCTTCAACCCACTTAGTGAAGTAGTCAATGGCTACCACCAGGTACTTGAGTTTTCCCGGAGCTAAAGGAAAAGGCCCGACCAAGTCAATACCCCACTTCTGAAAAGGCCATGTTGTTGTTACCGGGATCAGGTTATTCTTCGGACGAATCATTACCGGTGCGTACTTCTGGCAACTGACGCACTTCTTGAGCTCTTCTACGGCCATGTTATGCATTCCGGGCCAGTAGTAACCTACACTAGTTATTTTTGCTACTACCGCCCGGGGTCCCGCATGTATACCACATATTCCTGAATGGATGTCTCTTATCAAGTACCTAGCCTCAGAGGGGGATACACATCTTAAGGCCGGTCCCAGGTATGATTTCCTGTAAAGAATCCCGGCTTGGATCTCGTATTGCAGTGACTTGGTCCGGATCTTCATTGCTTCAGCCTTATCCTCCGGCAAGCTTCCATCTGTGAGGTACCTGTGTATGGGGGTCATCCAGGAGACCTCGACCGTGTGAACCGAATGGACTTCAGACACCTGTGTAGACGGGTGCTTTAAAGTTTCAATATGGACGTTAGCGTCTGTGCCTGAAGAAGCCAACTTGCTAAGTGCATCGGCTATGTCATTCTTGTGCCTTCTCACATGATGCAGTGTGACCTTCCTGAACTTTGTCATCAGCTCCTTTGTCTTTTCCAGGTACTTGATCATGGACTCATCCTTGGCCTCGTATGACTCATTGACCTGGTTGTTTACCAATAGTGAATCCACATGGGCGTCTACCCGGGTGGCACCCAGGGTCAAAGCCACCCGCAGTCCTGCTAGCAGGGCCTCGTACTCAGATTGATTATTAGAACATTCAAAGTCAAACCGTAGGGCGTAGAGGAACGTTGCACCCTCCGGGCTGACCAGCAATAACCCTGCCCCGACTCCCTTACTATTTGAAGATCCATCAGTATACAACTGCCACAGAGTGGATTCATCTTCCAATGTTTCCTCCAATCTTGGTATGGATTCTTGGATCTCTTCACCTTCCGGGATCTCGGTCATGAAATCAGCCAGGACCTGCCCCTTTACCACCGCTCTCTTCTTGAAGGTTACATCCAGCGCCCCCATCTCAATTGCCCACTTGGCGAGTCAGCCAGATACTTCCGGTCTGTTCAAGATTTGTCCCAACTGGAAGTTTGTTAAAACTTCCACTTCGTGTGCTTGGAAATACCTTCGCAGCCTCCGGGACGCATGTACCAGCGCCAGTACTAATTTTTCCAAAGTGGGGTACCTGGTTTCAGCATCTGAAAGCGTCCGGCTGATGTAATAAATTGGTGTTTGACACTTATTTCTCTCGACCAACAGCACAGAACTAACGGCATGATGACCGGCTGCCAGATACATTTTCAACACTTCTCCTGGACGTGGTGCTGTTAGCATGGGTAGGTTACTGACGAACGTCTTCATCTGCTCAAATGCTTTGCCTGCTTCTTCAGTCCATCTGAATTTGTTCTTGTTCAGGCAGTCTTTGAGTGTAGAGATGAACGGTAACGAACGCTCGGCATGCCTGGCCAGGAACCTGCTGATGGCAGCCAGCCTCCCGTTTAGTGTTTGAGCATCTTTCAGCGTTTTAGGGGCAGGCATGTTTTGAATGGCCGCTACCTTCTCCGGGTTGACTCGGAACCCATCTTTTGATACTACCACTCCCAGGAACTTACCTTCTTCGACTCCGAAAGAGCACTTCCCCGGGTTTAGCTTAATGTTGTATTCTCGGAGAGTATCAAATGTTTCTTCTATGTCCTTCAGCATCATATCTTCTGTCTTGCTCTTTATCACCAAATCGTCCACATATACCTCCAGGTTCCTGCCGATCTGGTGCTCGAACGCCTGGTCCATTAATCTTTGATACGTCGCACCGACATTTTTCAAACCGAACGGCATTTTGGTGTAGCAGAATATGCCGGCGTCCGTGTGAAAAGCCGTCTTGTCCTCATCTTCCTTTGCCATCTGAATCTGGTGATATCCCTTATATGCATCCAAGAAACATTTAAACTGGAATGGAGCCAGGGAATCAACTTTGAGGTCTATCTCCGGGAGCGGATAAGCGTCCTTAGGACATGCTTTATTCAGATCCTTGTAGTCCACACACATCCTCCAGGTTCCATCGTGTTTCCGGACCATGACAGGGTTAGCGACCCACGTGTGGTATTTAGTCTTTTTCAAAATCCCGGCTTCTTCTAGCTTCTTAACCTCTTGTACTACAGCTGCTCTTCAATCAGGAGCCATACTCCTTCTCTTTTGCATGACCGGTTTTACGTTTGGATAAGTAGACAATTTGTGCTCTGCCTTTGTCCGTGCAATCCCAGTCATATCAGAGTGCGAGAAAGCAAAGACATCCATGTTACGTTTCAATAGCCGCTTCAATTTTTCCTGTGTGGTTGGAGCCAAGGAATTTCCAATAGTGACCGTCTGGTCGGGGTGCTTTGCACTCAGGACCCACCTCTCTGGACCACGAATCCCGGATGGTGCTTGACGACAAGTCGTGCCATCGGATACTGCACACACCTTCTCTCCAGAAACAGTGGCTATCCCATGCGGGGTTGGGAACATGAGAAACCCCCTGGCAGTAGATACCATGGCGTCAATTCGTCCCAACGTGTACCGACCTATGATTTAGTTGTATTGAGAAATAGCCGGGATCACTAGGAAAGTGACCAAGATAGTGCGCTCCCTATAGCCATCACCAAGAGTAACCGGGAACGTCAGCTGCCCCAGCGGCTCTACACTTTCCCCTGTGAACCCTTTTACCGGACCGTGGGCCGGAGCTAGCATTTTCTAATCCTCACTTGTCATTCTTCTGAAGCATGGTTCATAGATGATGTCCTCTGAACTGCCTGTATCTACCATGATCCTCTTCATGCTATAGTCGCCCACTGCGGCTGATATTACTAATGCTTCCATCTTCAAGGCCTTGTAATAAGGCGGCACTGTCATCGTTGCCTCCATCCAAGGTTCAATTGTCTCAAAACGCCTTTTGGTGCCACCGTTTGCTTCTGGCCGTATGGTGTTGATCTATCTGGGTTTCTTTCCGGCCGCCTTGTCCTCCCAAGTTGAGGGACCCGGCTTCATATCCTTGACCAGATGTGCTAATTTTCCCGTCCTGACAAAGTATTCTATTTGCCTCTTGAGCTGAAAACAATCATTTGTATCGTGACCATTGCCCTTGTGATAGTCACAGAATTTTGACTTGTCTTTTGATGGCGAGTCTTTGACCGGACGAGGAGTGTTCAGTCTTAGATTTTCAGTTTCTAATATTTGGGATGGTGTCTTGATAAGCTCCGGATAATCCAGTTTGGGCTTGGAAGCCGTTTCCCCTCTACTGGAGTAGGAATCCCGGGACTTCTCCGACCTTCGTCCTTGCTCCCGGCGGTCGTCTCTCCGGTCATCCCGGCGTTCATCACGACGATCATCCCTTGAGTAAGGTTGGCCAGACCGTCCCCTGTTCCTGGAGCTTCGAGAGTCTTGATTGTCACTTGCCTTGGTAGTTTCATGCTTCTTCCGTACCGCATGATTCATGGCAATCGATTTCTCCTGCTTGACATATGCCTTGGCTATAGTCATCATTTCGTCCATGGTCTGCGGGTACCCATAGGGACCATGGAGCTTCCTTAACAATCCATCGTCATTCACCCCCATGGTGAATGCAGTACACGCCAACTCTTCAGTAAGGCCCGGGATTTGTAGCCGTTCCTTGTTGAAACGGATTATGAAATTCTCCATTGGCTCATTATCTCTCTGGCGGATGTGCATTACCTCCTCTCTGTACTTTGTATGTCTACGCTGCTGGCTGAACTGCTAGGTAAATCCCTTATGAATATCTCTCCAATTAGAAATAGACCTGGGCGGTAAACTATCCCACCAGACCCGTGCTGCTCCCACGAGGGTCTGAACAAACATGTGGCACCAGGCATGCATTGGCCAATCTTTGGATGTTCCTACAGACTCGAAAATGCTCAAATGATCATCCGGGTCCCCGGTTCCATCATACTTACCCACTGTTGACGGGAGCTTCAGGTTTGGAGGTAACGGAGCATTGGCTATCCTCTCCGGGAATTTGGAATAAGTTGCCATCGTCGGAGGACGATATGGCCGGGTAAGGTCTTCATCATCACCTTGATCCTCATTCTCCTGTAACGCCACTGGGTTTTGCTGCCGGCCCTGAGGAGGGCCCGCAGAAGTTCCGGGACCACCGGGAGTGGTCTCATAGGTGAGGCGCGTGTGGACGTCGTTCAATCTTTCGTTTGAAGGCACCCCAGTTTGGGGGTTCCACCCGGGAAGAGGTGGTTGTACTGGAGGATACATGTAGGGGTAAGGGTACGAGAATGCACCCCCAGTAGACGGTGCACACATATACCCATACGGAGACATGGGATAGTAAGGCATGAACGGCTGATTTCCGGGAGTAAGCAGAGTATAAGGTGGCATGTTTGGTTGCATGAGGGTGGCTTGTGGTGATGACGTCATGGCTGCTGAGATTGCGGCTGAGAACAGGGGGAGACTTTGCGCCGCGGTAAACCAGGGCACGGATGACGTCGGCGCCGGCACTCGAGGAGCTGAAAAGCTGGTACTAACAATTGGTCGAGTGTAAGTGGACGACGAAGCCAGTCCTCTTATGAGAGGGAACGTCCCAGGTGACTCCCGGACGACATTAAGGTCTGCGTACCGCCCGGACGGGTAGTCGATGTTCTTGAGGAGAACCCCGGAGCCGCTCCATCCCTTTCTCCTTCCGAGTCAGACGCAACTGCTCCATCTATCTGCTCTGCTGTGGGAATCAGATTCTGATTGCTTTCGGCCGGATTGGTGGCCACTACGGTGTCCTGATTCGAGGTCATCTTGATTCCTTGGGTTATTCAGCCGATAACTAACTCCTTGTAGGGGTCCCACGGATGGCGCCAATGAAGAAGTAAATACCTCTCCTAGTAGACAAGAATGTTGTTCCGGCAATGAATAACTAACCCAAGTTGGATCCGGGTGCCTGCAAAACAAAACACTGTTAGGACTCGTCACAGGAAAGGGGGGTTTCCTGTGACCACCCTCCGGCGTGAGAATAAGTATTGGTTCTTGGTGTGAGAGTAAAGCCAAAGCTTTTATGATTGTGAGTATGAAATATTATTTACCTCTGACCTCTATTTATAACCTTTCTTACTTTCCTCGTAACCGCCTCTTCGAGCCTATCTCCAGGAGCTAATTCTCCGGTTTAGATGGAGATAGGCCTTATCTTCTCTTTCGAACCTTCCTTCCCTGATTATCGGAAAAGAGGTTGAGCCTTATCGATCGTCCGGGATTTAACCATGTTGGTTCATCCGGCGTATATCTGCCATTGGGCTGGCCCGAAGGTAATGGGGCCTTTATGTGGTATTGGGCCGATCCATCTAGATTGGGCCTACCTCGTCAATAAGATTTCCTGATTACACCCAACAAACATCGTTCGTATGATTTAACTTTCTGACGTGACCTAAAACACGAAAATAATTGAGATTTTAGTTAACATGCCTATCGTGTTTATTTTGAACTAGTCAAGTTCATGTTGAGTGTTTAACATGTTTATTGTGTTGTGTTTGTGTTGTCCTAAAATTAAAACAAGGTAACCCATCTATATCTAAAAGAAAATTTAATAAGTTCAGCTTCCAACCCATTGATAGCTTGATTACAATCCCCACATGTGTACGACTTGCCAAACTGCTTTAGATAAATAGGTTGCGTGGGTCATCATCAGGATTCATAAATTTAAGCATAATCAAATTCAGAATTAATTTTTTAACACTAAAAACTTGGGTATCGTAAACACACGCGGTTTTCTTAATGACGATATGGAGAGTATGGATAGGAAGGAACGACAATGTGTTCAAAGGGCTTAATACATTAAGGGCAAAAGTGAAGGATGTAAAAGAAACCGCGTACTATGGGTGACACGACGCTCCAAGTTACCAAGGATTACAATCTCTAATTGGTGCTGCTACAATGGATTGGAGTTTGGTTAGGCCAGCCGGGGTGGTCCGTGATGGCCCACCCCGTGATACCGTGACCACCGCGAACCCCCCCCCCCTTCCCTAATTTATCACGGCCGCGATGAAGATTCTCGTGATGGCCATCACACAGTTAAGCAGCTAGCCGTTGGCTAGCCAACAGTCATTTTGACCAAATTAAAAAAAAAAACATTTTTTACCTATATATATATATATATATATATATACACACACATGCTCACAAATTTACCCATTCAAATCCACAATCACCAATCTATCTTCTTCTATACACTTAAAAAATTCACCAAATTCAACTAATCATCCTCATCATGGTTACTTTTAAATAATTTTTTTATTAATAAAAATGTAATGTTTTTAATTTATTTTAAAAAAAAGGTTAGTGATGAAATGTGATAGAATGTGAACATCACCGCATGGGTTTAGTGATAGAATGTGATAAAATGAAGTGCCAGAATCTGATTGGGTGTGATAAGGTGGGGCCAGAGATGTACAAACCGGTTTTTTTTCTCAAACCGGTCCGGTTTTTAACCCGAACCGGTTCTTGGTGTTGAAGGTGATACCGGTTTTTTTTTCTAAAACCGGTCCGGTTTTAGAACCGGTTTTCAGGACCCAAAACCCCCGTTTTCCAAACCGATTAGGACCGGTTCCAAAACCGGTTTTTTTTGTCAAACCGGTCATCCAAAATCCAAATACATTGCCTAAATCGGTTTTTTCCTCAAAAACCGGTTTTTTTCCCAAACCGGTTTGTTCCTAAAACCGGTTTTCAACCCGGTCTAATCTCCAAAACCTATAACCTATACAGAACCGGTGACTCGGGTCGGTTTGGGACCGGTTTGAACAAAAACCGGTTTTTGTCTAACCGGTTTTCCGTTTTTTTTTCCGGTTTGGTTTTCAAAACCGGTTTTTTTGTACACGTCTAGGTGGGGGTGTGATTCTATCACTAACCACCCCATGTACCCTTAGACAAGTGATTTGCATGTGTGATGGGTGTAAAATGAGATAGCAGGTAGTGGTGGGTGTTTAACTTTGTGGTGTATTATTGTACTTTTTGTCCAATTTTTGCTGCTTGCTAATTTGGACAAGTTGGGTGGTATAATAAAGTTTCATTTGCTGATTAAAAAAAAAGAGAGGGGGTGCTTTACAATCAGTGCCAACTTAGATAACATTTTAATCATTGATCTTGTTTGCATGACGGTGGTTTGATGATATTTTATCTGGACTCATAAAGTTTGAAATTATGGTTATTATTTTTGAAGTTAGTAGTCATAGGTTTGTAAAAAGTCCAAATTTTAATGAAGACTGTTTTTTTCTTTTTTTTGACCGGCCAAACACCCACTGAGCGCCCTTCAGTGGCCATAGACAAGGGCTCAACTGGCCCACTCCAGACTCAGAGGGCATTTAGAAAATCCCAGTGCAGGAAACCCCAAAACTCGAACCCGAGACCTTGGTGGGGAAACCCTCACACCTCCACCACTTCGCTATGGCTTCATTGGCAATGATATATGTGAAAATATAATAGTTAATTAATATGATATATTTAAGCTTCCACTATTCATACACTCTAACATTTTATTTACACACCCATTTAGATATACAACCCGTATATCTTGTATGGATTAGGATCAAATACACAGTGAAAGAAATATAGTAAGTCGTAGGAATGGTATCAAACGGACTCCGATTGAACTCATTTAAGCGGCATTGGAACCGTCTAATCGAACCCTACGAATCTACGATGTTAGTTTTTAGGTCTTCGTTTTTTGAGGTTTTAGCTTGTAGATTTTAGAATATACGTTATATCATTGTGTCTTTTATGTAGCATTGTATCTTTTTCTTATTTTCATAATTGTGTCATTTTTTTCAATTCATTGTGTCTTTTCTTTAGCATTGTGTTAAAATAGGATTTTGGGTATCTATAAATATTTAGAGGGTGTTTGTGTTTGAGTTTGAAAACAACTAATTGACTTCTCCAAGAAGTCAATAAGTTCTTTGTGTAATTTAAAAACACTTTTGGTTTTGACTTTTTGACATATCTTATCACAAAAACTAATCCAAAAATTTTTTTCAAAACTTTTTTTTTTTTTAAAACAATTTTGCATTTCCAAACTCAATCCCAAACACCATCTAACCTTTTTATTTAACTATTTCTTTTATGCATTCTGCCTCCTCCAATTTAAAACGAAGACTGAAAGAGGAATTTGTTCAAAAAGATCACGTGAACGATGATTTGAAGAGATTATTGTTAACAGTTCAATCAACTTTTCGCGGGAAAGCTAAGGTTCCATTTCAAAACCCTAGAAATAATATCTTCTATCTTCTCCTTTAAATTGATTGTTTATAATTTATCGAATATTATCTCCTTTAAATTAATTTCTTCTGTCTCGTTATTTTATCAGTAATGCAGTTGATTGTAATAGATTTTGCTAGCTTGCTATATTGATAGTGTGTTTGTTGTTTAAGGTCTACAAACTACGTATATGCTGTAATAGTTTTATTGCCCAATTTCATTGTAATCACTTAATAATGAGTTCATGTTCCTTTAATTAGCCAAAGGATTAGGAACATCACATTATTAAACCCTAGTTGATTACTAGTTGGTGTAGAGAGGTTACTACTTGTTCTGAAACACAATTCCCAAACTATTATGAAGTGTTAGGCTATCATAGCTTGGGTGGCTTATAAGACTGTCCGTTGTGAGCCGCGAGCGAGCCCCGGCACGAGCACACGCGATAGTGCTCGCGTTCGTTAACGGGAGAAAGTGAGCCCAGGTCGCATCAGTGCTCACGCCCAGCCACAACGGGGTCAAGTGAGCACAGGCGAGGGGATTACTTGAGAGTGAAGTTGGTGGCTCGCGTCTGCTCGCTCGTGGTCCACAACAGATGGTCTAAAGGGGGGAAATAACTCCAATAAGTAAAAGGATATATTTAATCCACTACCCAACATTCTCCTACATGAACGGACCTAATACATAGAAAAGATCAACCGACCCTGTACTTTTTTTATATGATATGTAACGCATGTAACAGTATTCTGACTGACCTTGATGATTTTTAATTTACTTAAAAAAAAAAGTTCAATTCTATACATGCTACATTTGAAAAGCAAAAATGGGTATGAATTTGATTAATTACTTCACTTACTCTAAACATTTATTAAGCGGTACATGACTTTTTTTAGTCATGATCACCTCTTTTTAGCTATTAGTTTTACCGGTTAAACAGACAAATTATCTTGGGTCCCTCACTGTTCTACCATTACATTCATTATCGCGAAACATCACACACAGCTATGGAGACTGTCCTCTGCATTTGTTACTTTGTAGATTAAGTTTGGTGGACCGACAATGAACAAGAACACAAAGCATCAATAGCCATGCATACTAGAGGGAAAATCTTATGACAGTAGTCCATTGGTGGAACTAAGCAAGCTTATGGATTATGGTATTTGTCTTTGTATTTAGACGCCCAACTTTTCTCTAATATTTTTTTAGTTTCATTTGGTTGTTCCTGCTATTCCATCTTCTAACAATTATGGTCGATAGTAACAGTTTTCGATCTCCTGTTTTTACGTGCTTTTTTTTCCGGAGCCAGCACTGCTTGAGCTATAAGATTACCATTAATCATGATTGTATGTGATTATGAGCTTTAACTCTGGGGAGGAATTAACCAAATGACATATGTATGTTTTTTCATAGGAAACTAATTTATGTGAGTAAGTTTTTGCTTTTGAGAACTAATAAATTTAAACCTATGAGATTATTTACACTGTAGAAGGTATAATTATATCAAAGTTGTGGTAACCTGCTTGCCGATGATGTTTGTTACCGAAATTAAAAATTCTCTCTTTGTCGAGTCTTTATCAGCTTTAAATGTGTAGTTACACGAGACATATAACACACTAGAAGATATTGAAAATTTGAAATAGTAAGAATTCAAGATTTGTCACAAAGAGAAGGAAGAAGGAAGATGTTGATTTATACCTACCATTAAACACTCTTTATAAATGGAAAATGATATATAACTTTTCTACTTTGTGTCTTCATTCTCGTTGTCGGTTGAACTGTCCGTTTCTGATTCTAAAGTTTGTAGCTTATGTACACACGTAACACACATGATGACTCTTTTCTATGCACTTTAACGAATTGTCGATCAAATGTATATTAAGTGAAGTTTCATTGCTCATTGTGAATTAGGAAGCATATTTGTTTAGTATCTTGTGAAGATAAAAGACCAGGTGAATATAATTGCCAAATAGTTGAATACAAAAACAAAAAAGAGGATTACATGATCTAAAGATGAATCTGATACATAAAACTGCTTTTTTTTTATGAGAAGTCTATATTTTATTGTAGCGCCATCTAGTTCTCTCTAAAATCATGGTTTATAGTGGTGACAGCCATGTTATTACAACTGGGCTTCTTACTCTGTGCACACCATCTTTCCATATCAGTGCCCCAGACTCCAGTGCTATTTGTCTAGTCTTCGTTGTGAAGGAAACCTTGTACGACAGTTTCTGGTATTTCTTGGTGAAACTAAGGGTTGACGGCTCCACTTTCACGTCCACGCCTTTGAACTGCGAAATCATAACATGGTACTTCGAGGTTGGAGGTCCAACATTAGTGACTGTTCTGTGAATAGTCACTGTAGAAACTCTCTTGTCTTCTGGGAACACAGCTGAGAGAGCCGGGTAGTTCAAATCGCTAGGTCCGGAAAGGGAATGCTGGCAGGTTCTATTGGAGAATTTGGCAAAAACCACCAGTTGAGTGCGGGTCAAGCCCTGTGTGCACAAAAAGTCGAAGTAATCCTGCGCTCCAATATCGTAAATCAAGCCAGGGTCAACAGCTCTAACAGGGTTAATGTGACCTGCGCCGTGGTCATATGGGCTGGACGGCCCACCAGTGGAAGAATCTTGTAGAGGTTCATAGGCATTATCATGAATGTATGCTGTTGTCATCAATGCTGATTTTATAGCTGCTGGACTCCATTCTGGATGCCTTGCTTTGAGTAATGCAGCAACTCCACTCACATGAGGACACGACATTGAAGTTCCAGAAAGTATATTGAATCCTACTCTGCGTTTATCCGCCTCAAGGCTCGACGGACCAACGTCCCCGCTCCAAGCCGCAAGTATGTTGACACCAGGCGCCACCAGATCCGGTTTCAGAATCTCTAACGAGATGAAATTAGGTCCTCTGGATGAAAAAGCAGCCACCACCGGAGACGGTTTGATACCTAGTTTGGTTCCATAAAATGCAAGATTCCCGGTGGGGTGTGGATCTCTCATAGCATACTGTTTGATTGCTTTTCCCTCCTTTTCCCCAACAGCTACCGCTGGAATAAGGTGGCAGTCCGCCACGAGCTCCTCTCCATTGGCCGCGGTGTTGGACAATATCATGCCTATACCGCCTGCTTCTTTCACCACCTGACCCTTCTGAACTCGAGGACTTATACCACGGTCGCATATCACAATCTTTCCAGCAACCACATGTGGGTCCAATGTCCCTTCCAAACAGAGAGATCCCGGGTCGGGGCTACTTGAATTACTTCCAGTATAAACCAGAGGATACATTAATTTTGGTGATAGATTTCTTCTCCCTTTATAAAGAGAAACTCCTTTCAGCATCACCCCAGATCCCAACTTCACAGAACCCGGGAAATCTCGGTCCATGGTGCTTGCTCCAACTGTAGTAATCCACGGAGATACATTAGTCAAACTAACCGGGTCGGGCCCGCCATTCCCCGCAGAGCACGATATAAAAACCCCCTTCTCCATTGCTCCAAAAGCCGCTATCGACAAACTGTCACGATTGTACGACGAAACCCCACCACCCAAAGAAATAGACATCACATTGACTCCGTCTGCAACCGCCATGTCAACCGCCGAAAGAATATCCGAGCTAAAACAACCACCGGCCCAACACACTTTATACGCCGCAATTCTTGCACCAGGAGACATTCCACGGGCTGTACCGTAAGCATATCCCAACAGATTGGCCCCATGCACCGGGGAACAGCTGCGGTAGCTGCCGTGTGCGTTCCATGCCCGTCTTGATCTCTTGGAGATTTGTACTCTTTCTCCTCATTAATTTTCCCAGTAGCAGCTTCATATCCACGGTAAAACGCTCTCGCACCGACAATCTTTTTATTACAATGATGTTTTTCGAAACCTCGGCCGACCTCACAGGCGCCTTTCCAGTGTGCTGGCACTGCAGTGAACCCAGTGTCGTTAAAGCTAGGACTCTCTGGCCAGATTCCAGTATCCAGCACACCACAACCACATCATGGTCTGTTAACTTGTCAGACCAGACACTCGTAGCATCCTGTGTTTCAAGCCCAAGAAACATAGGACTTCTTGTGGTATGCAGTTCATATTTAACCTCAGGAAGCACCCCAACAACACCATGCTGACCCTCCAACCTCTCCGCTTCTGCTTCGGTTAACCGTGCAGCCATACCGTGGAAAGCGGATTGGTACGTGTAGATGAGTCTTTGCTCTTCTTCTTCATTAATCTCTTCCGGTGTAACGGCTACGGATTTTACGAGCGATGAATACCAGTCTAAATGGTCAGTGTAGTATGCAGGAATAGCTGAAGTGTCCATATGGACAATATAAGTTTTCTTGGATACATTATCTTTAAAGGATGATGAAACAACAAGGTTGAGTGTGAGATAGGTTGATAGGTAAAGACAAAGCCACCATTTGACTGTGTCCATTATTTGGAATGTAAAACTAGGAGTGGGATGAATGAAATGGAGAAGAAGAGTGTTTTTAAGAGAGGCGGTGTG
Organism: Ambrosia x helenae; assembly: GCA_030844895.1. Classification (NCBI taxonomy): domain Eukaryota; kingdom Viridiplantae; phylum Streptophyta; class Magnoliopsida; order Asterales; family Asteraceae; genus Ambrosia; species Ambrosia x helenae. The sequence goes on along the minus strand of CM061233.1, from coordinate 129,634,054 downwards.
TGTAGTAAAGAGTGAGGGACCTGCTTGTGCAGGTAATAAAAGTGGTGGTTGTATGTATAATAATGACAGTGGATATTTAGTTTAAGTAGATGGGTTTTGGTGTTGGCTGGTGTTTGGAGTTAATGTGTCAAATTAATGGTATTAACTATTAACCACTTCACTAGTTCACTTGCGGTTTTTTTTTTTTTTTTTTCTAGTTTGATGGTCCTGCTATGGTTTAGGGTCAATTACTAGTCAATGAACATACAGTTTGGAGTCAATTATAAGTCTAGTGCTAGCTTCTTAACGCTTTACTAGTGCTTAGGAACAGGTTAGGGGTCCATCGAGTTTTCAGGTGTGGTGGTAAGGTGATAAGACTGTTGGGCGTGGAGACGAAAAAGGGCCCGTCCCATCACTTTTTGCCATGTCTCCGTCTCCCACACCGTCCCCCTCATATAGTCATATGTTCTCGTCCCTCCCGTCTCCAAAAGAACATGAGAAACGAACCAATCACAAACCAACCCATTTAATATTTAATGAATGGACCAATGGGAGGTCCATGTATCCACATCTCATGTCCCAAACACCCCCCCTCATGTCTCATTTCTTGATATTTGCCCCCACTGACAAGTTTTCCTAAGTGGAGGGCTCTTTTCCCGTATCCACACCCAGCAGCCTAATGCCTCTCAGGGACGTGGTGTGGTAGTAACTGGAAAGGTGTCTCACCTCTATTCAAAAGGTGGAAGTGGTTTGCATTCTGCAAGATGCAGATTGCAGATATAAGAGTATTTAGAAGTAAGTTAGTTCATTGTTTAAAAAAAAATGTATTTAGGTGATAAAGATGTTGAATTGACATGCAACTCATTTTTTTTATCCCTCACTTGTGGCTCAATGGTTGTCAGCTCAAATCTCCTTTGGAAGACTTTGAGTTCGATTCCCATAAGCTCCATTTGGGGGTATTGCCAAGTGATGGTCGAAACTAGCCTACTTGTAGGTGTCAGGTTCGATTCTGATGGCCTCCCGGTTTTCTACTACCGTGCATTTACTCCAGAGAGGCTTGTCTCTTGTGGAGGGTGCAACATCTGTCAAGTGGCAGGTGGCGGGAAATTTTCCGCGTGGAAGCCTTAGTGCCCCTTATGCGCAGCCTCGACTCGCTTGTGGGCCGGCCACTCTCGTGTCAGCGTGGGCCCGGTTAAGACAACATAGTCTGACCATTGGAGAGTGGCTAGGGGACTCCCCTTCTGGGGGTTGTGATGATCTCTGCCACAACATAGAAAATTCGCCTTAAAAAAAAAAGAGTAATGTTTATGTTTTTAGAAATGGCATTATTTAATCAGTAAAAGTGTAAATCTTTTTGCTAAGATATAATTAAAACAATATATATATATATATATATATATATATATATATATATAGGGGAAAGTTAATTTGAGAACACCTATATTTCGTGCGAACCGTGAGAACGGCATCTAAAACCATTCAAATTCAAAATTTCTTTTTACACTTGTCTTTATTACTAAAATACAATCTCAAAAACACAATTTACGCATAAAAATTCAAACGTATACGAAAATAATTTGTTTTTACACATGTGTAAATTTACTGTTTATACATGTGTAAACTGTTTCATTTACACATGTGTAAAAAGTTAATTTGAAAATGTTTTTGCAAGAAAAGATGAATTATTTGGAAAGAAAATTCATTTATTAATGTTATATTTTAATTATAATTAGGTTTGTATTGAAAAAAAATGATTTTGATTAGTTTTCTCACTTGTTCTCACGGTTCTCGCGATATTTAGCGTTCTCAAGATAACCCTCCCCTATATATATATATATAGAGTAAAGATCAAATACATATAGTTTTTTTGTAAGAACTGTGAGAATCAAAGGGGGTAAAAAAAATTATTTTTTTTTTTAGAATTTTTTTTTTCCATGTGCTTAAACATTCTTTCTAGATGAATAATACAAAAAAAAGATTAAAAAAAAAAAAAATTTAGTGTAATTACGTCATTAAGGTAAATACATTAGTTTACACTAGAGTAATTATGTAATTACTCTACACGTAATTACTCTACACCAAATTTTTTATTTTTATTTTTTTTTTTAGTTTTCAATACTATAATACATGTTTAACAATATGGGAAAAAAAAATTTTGAAAAAAAAATAAAAAAAAAATACCCTCCTTTGATTCTCACAGTTCTTACAAAAAAGTTATTTGTACCGGATCTTTACTCTCTCTCTCTCTCTCTCTCTCTCTCTATATATATATATATATATATATATATATATATATATATATATTTTTAAAAGATTGGATTTATACTGGGAAACTATAAAATGGAAGCCCCAGGGGCAGTGGCCACCAACTATTTTTAACTAGTGAGATACCCGTCCGTTGGGACGGGTTTTCGAACGGGGATTAGAAAATTGTGAAAGTATATTTGGGTTGATGATATAGAACGATTATATAGCATTTTACACCTGAACCACGTATTCGTCAATCATAGGCGCAAGCATTCAAAGTAACGAATACACAGCCTTAAAGAAAGTCATTAGCACAACAAAAAAAGTCTCTAACAAATTAAGATTTTGATCATGACACACATCAATAGTCAAAGGCATCATACCGAACAACAAAAGCAACATTAACCTCACAGAAAACAGGCTTTGACGGAGAAATATCAAGTATTACCTAGCTCGGGGTTCCAAATTTAATGAGTACGCCATAACTACAAGGGGTTGCTAGTAAACACCGACCATCCTCTATCCCTGCCACACTAAGGCTGCATCGCTAGGGCTGTCCAAAAAGCTCGTAGCTCGGAGCTCGCTCGAAGCTTGCTCGGATTTAGCTCGAAAAAAGCTCGCTCGATATGGCTCGGTTTGAAACTGAGCCGAGCCGGCTCGGATCGTTTAGAAAGTGAGCCTAGCTCGGCTCGGTTCGTAATGAGCCGAGCTGACTCGGTTTGGCTCGGATAGTTCTAATTATTAATATATTTTGTTATATACATATATATAATATACTATAAAATGTTAAAAAAGTTGGGGAATATGTTACATGTTTAATATTTTGGTAATAGTAGCATGGAGATTGTGTGCTTGGGATTGAAGTTACAACTAATCAACTTATTTAAATAAACCATTGCATAATGATAATTGTCCAAAGTAGTCAAGTTATCAAACTTAATACTGCTTTTGATTTCAAATATGTTAGTAGTTAGGAGTTCAATAAGACATCTATTGCATATTTAGGGGGTTAATTCGTATGCGGATGAACTTATATTGTATTCTGTTGAAATTTAAGACTTATTTGTATTTTTTGAATTTGATTATAGTTTGTAATGTATTATATTGAACTTACTTTAAATGTGTTATTTTTAACTATTGAATAATATTTTAGATTATTGAATTTTGAAAGCTAATTTTCTTTTTTCTTTTTAAATTTGAGCCAAACAAAGCCGAGCCGAGCCGGCTCGGTTTAAAACCAAGCCGAGCTTGAGCTTTGATTTTCAGCTCGGTTTCAAATCCGAGCCGAGCCGAGCCGGCTCGGTTTAAAACCAAGCCGAGCACGAGCTTGACCTGGCTCGGCTCGGTTCGGCTCATGAACAGCCCTATGCATCGCGATCTAATTAGTTGTTGGTGTTGTGTTTAAACTCGTCATAGCCAAGAGAGAAACCCTGCCAACCAGATTTATAAAACATTACAATATCATTTTGATGTTATCCTTTGATTTTAATAAATAAATCACCGTTTCAAAGAACATATTAGTACCAAATTTTTAGCAGACCTAATAAAAAATAAGCAAACAGGAAACTAACAAACAATTGCTACTACATAATCAACAATTCACAATCACATCTTCCTTGAACCTCCATTGATGTAAGAACAATACTAAAACAGATAAAGTACCAACCATGAACTCACTCTTACCTATCTTCCTCTTCTACTCGTGCAACAACAAATGCAAGAATGGAAGAATTTGCCCAATCTTTTTCAATATCATCCTCACTTTCGCAACCATCGCAGCCCTTGCCGCACCCCCCATGGCCAACAGTATGGACCACCGACTCCACTGACAACAAAACCCGCGCCTAGCGGCGTGTTTTCTTTTTGCCATCATGACAATCAAACTGATAATAGTCAAACAAAGTTGAAGTCACTTCACATAGCAAAACTTTTACAACTTGTTTAGTGGATTAGTGGTAGTGAATTCACCTTTAACTTCAAAATACATGAAGAATCTAAAAGACATATTCAAATCAGTGACACAATGAAGGTAAGGAAAATGTTTAGATATAGCTTCTAAAAGTTAATTAATGCAGATAGATTGTGTGCCTTTTAGTTATAGACAACAATTAATTCATTTTAGTCTCTTTTAGTTATAAAAAATAACAAATTCATTTTACTCTCTTGTTGGCATGGTTGTATCGGTCTTCACCCAAGTCATTAAAATCCCAGAAAGTGTTTCAAACAAAATCACTGAAATCCTATAAATTAACTGTTTGTGGGCCATTATGAAGTATGAGTCGATGTAATGCCTAACTAAACAGATTGCAATTGTATCACATAAAATTTAGAAATAGGAAGTTAGCACTAACCATTTCTTGAGATAGGGGTTAAAGCTGGTTAGCTTGCATAACGCGGAAAGAATCACACGATGCAGTATTATTCGAGGACACTATCAGAGTGAGCTGCTGATTTATGCTTGATATCGCCGTGTATTAATAAATCCTCGACCCAAATCAACAACTTAAGATATATGTTTGCTTGAAGTGGTTGTGAATAGAGTTTTGTTACAGAGAAAATTGTTTTTTTGTTGATGTGGGAATGAGAATCAACAACCAAATCAACAACCATGATGTGAGAATGAGAATCGGGCGGTGAAAAAACACATCCTAAAAAACCTTCAACAAAACTTGTTTTTTTGTTGATGTGGCTAGCGTGGCGCTTTGACTGACAGTGCGGTCACGCTTTGTTTTCACATATAACAGTACAGATTTTTGTTAGTTGCTAAGTTTTCTTTAGCATAACATTTTAGTAAATAGCGTATTGAAATTTTTGTACCTTCATGTTGGAGTTGCGAACGTTTTGCAGAGCCTGTTGTAGGTTCTTTTTTTTGTTGGTCTTTATGTCGTCAATTCCTCATAGAAGCCCAATGTAATCTGCTGTGCATTAATTTTTGATGATGTATCAATTATTGAGTGTTGTTTATATGAATAGTATTGTTTAAGTTGATACATACCTACAATCCCTTATGTTCTGGCCAGCTGTTCTAACCTTCTTCTTGTTGAACTCAAAATACTGACCCGGTATGTTGGTTTTCTCATGAACAGGGGTGATGATAGTGGCGTTTCCGAAATGCATCGTTGTAGGGTGGGTCAAAGTGTTTGTAAAGTTATCTGGCTCATGAACAGGGGTGATGATACATACCTACATACCTACGATGCATTTCGGAAACGCCACTATCATCGGTATGTTGGTTTTCTCATGAACAGGGGTGATGATACATACCTACAATCCCTTATGTTCTGGCCAGCTGTTCTAACCTTCTTCTTGTTGAACTCAAAATACTGACCCGGTATGTTGGTTTTCTCATGAACAGGGGTGATGATAGTGGCGTTTCCGAAATGCATCGTTGTAGGGTGGGTCAAAGTGTTTGTAAAGTTATCTGGCTCTATAGATCCATAACCTTCTATTCAATAGCAAGTACCTCGACATAACTTCTGTTCATCAGTTCTGAGTTGAGTACCCTTAACCATATCTTGGATTCTGCTTCCTTGTCAAATTGTGGGTCAATAAAAATATTTTTACATGATACATTAAGAAACTAAGCACTAACAAATCTGCCTTACCAAGAGACGACTTTTGCTAGAGCTACAATGATCGGTCATTTCCAGGACATGTTTTCTTTGGTATTCCCCTAACACGCCCACTGTCAACATGGAGGCCACAAAGTAAACGTCCATCACCCTGCCATGAATAATAAGGTAAAAGAATAAAGCCAGTAAAAAAACAGTTTAAAACATATATTCTAATATGAAGGACAACATATTTCGTATTACAAAGTAGATGACGTTAAGATAACATGATGGAAGGTATCTGCTTATGCCATCCCAGATGCCTTTTGAACTTCTAGTCAGGTGACTCTAGTGGAGGCTTAAAATTCTCTCCATATTTCCAATTAGAAATGGACCTAACATTTTATATCCCTCATGATTTTATCAAATACCCCATTCTATTGTACACGCATTCATCACTTCTACCATTTCTCGTGTGACAAAAGTCTTCAGTCCATCCTATGTGTTCTTCCCATGCCATCACTAACCTGGAAAACATGAATGAATACTTAAATATAGAATGACAATAGCCACAAGGTTAAATTAAAGTAAAACATAAGCAACGGAGAAATTATCAAACTGTTGGTTTGTCTGAACAAATAATCCTATAAACAATCAACAACCCACAAAAGGCCTAACTCAAGAAGCAAGAACACCCACATTTGCAGAATATCACTTAAGCATGCTTAAAACTCATCAATTCATGCTATTGAGTACGTATTTTCTTGTATCAAGCTATTAAAGTTGAACAGAAAAGTAACAAAAATTACGTACAGAACACAGCGTTACATCTGACCAAAAACACCACCACCGGTCACCATGTACTACACCATACCACCACTATTAGGCTAAATTCTGAATTCAAATGAAATTGAAAATTTTAATACGAGTCTTTGATTACCACAAATCACTTTCATAGTGTAATAGCTTCAAACAAAGCAATAGCCACATTTGATGTACCACATAACAATAGCCACATTTGATGTACCACATAACATTCATGTACCACAAAGATATATTCATAGTGTAATAGCTTCAAACAACATTCCTATATCAAATAAGATCAAAAGGGTAATAAATGAACAAAAAAACCTGCATCTCAAATATACAGCGAAAATTATTATACTTTAAATGGATTCTTAAGTAAGAATGCCCAATGCTATAATTAGTTAAATTAGCCTGGAAAGGAGTACGATTCAAATGGAGTGAAAGAGAAACAAACTAAAAAGGTCTGGTTTTCTTACATAATTCCATGTAATAAGAGCAAACTAAACATGCATATATGGTTCATGCTTCAATTTCCTGCAAAAAGAATTAAAAAAATACTTAGTAAAATACACAAAAATCACTAATTAATACTTAGTAAAATATACAAAAATCACTAACTAAAAAAGAAACCAGTCCTGCATCTTTTCTTCAGAAAGTGTAGTATGTACATAAGCCAAGAAGGTTATATATCGCCCTAATAAGTTTTCAAAGCCTACTCTCATCTACACTAAATATGTCAAAATTCTACTTTTTCTTCAAAGGGGAGCAGAAGGTGCTGACTGCTGAGCATGATGGACATGACTTAAAATTTCACTTTTAAGTAGAGATGTTTCATAACCTTGAATAAGCCAAGTTACACAAGTAACCTTGGGCTGATTTTGACTTGTTAGAAAATCCTAAAACTGGTTGAAAAGGGAACAATGGAACATGTCAAATGAGTTAAAGTGTCAAACTGGTCGAAAGTCACAAAATCACTATTTTTGAATGGATGTAGCTGACTAAATCGTTTTGTTCCAAGATTTAGATTACTAATATTAATCATTTAGCAACGTATTTAACTATTACAAAAGATGAGTTTTTTTTTTGTTTGCGGTTCAACCCAACCTAGAAAATTCTGCCATGTTACTGACAGGGGCGTAGCATTGTAGGGGCGGGAGGGGGCGGCCGACCCCCCGAATTTTCGCGCAGAAGTTCCGATTATATAGTATTCGTATAGAAAATTTTGGAAATATAGAGTTTCGACCCCCCGAAACTGGTTTTCGACCCCCCGAAATCAGTGACTTCCGACCCCCCGATGTCTTCCGACCCCCCAAACCTTCGGGTCAAGCTTCGCCACTGGTTACTGAACCAACTTGGCTCGCCAAAGACATACCTGAGTAATCTGCATGGCAACTTTTCTTTCTTCCATTTGTATTACTCCCCCAACCCAAGCAAAAACCTCTGAACCATAATCCAATTGATAACATTTGTTGTTTTCTTGTGTATTTGAGTTTAATTGCCCCGCTAACTTAAAAGATCTTGTCTTTAATGTCCAAGATAAGATATAGACATTAAGATCACAATGCCGATAAGATCACTATACATCAAATTGAAATAATCAAATCATTAAGATCACAATACCATAGAAATAGGAAAATAAAATCCAAGAAATTTATTCCAGCAAGATTGAATCAGTCTCATTAGTTCTGATTATAAGAATACCAAAGAAGGCCAAGAAGCAACTGAAATAGTTTCAACGGACAGGATTAAGACTCAAGGCGATTGAAAGTGCCAATTTTTTGACGGTTTATGAGGGGTGAACGATATATTAATAATTAGAGATGATTCTTAATAAGAGATATTTTTCGACCATTTAACGCAAAAGTAGTGTCAATTTTTGACAAAATATACAACCATTATGCCACTATGATGTATTATAAATATCACGAAGGATGTAATATGTTTTCGTAGCTGCAATAACAAAATTTGACCTGTTACCGTACCGTATGCAAACTGCTCTGTTATACAATACTTCAAGAAATACACATACATGCATATTGAGCATAGCATTTGTGTTGATGAGAGATGGATTAAACTCCCTCGTCTTTGTTTGTATTATATGACTTCGTATTATCCATAAATGAATCCCAAACAGCCCCTTGTTCCCTGTTAACTCAAAACCAAAATGACAAAATAAAACAAATGAACTAAGTACAACTCAAAATTTGCAAACACAATCAATTTAATGATAAATTAGAGGTATAATGAACCATAACTAAAACGCACTGAGACCACAACCACATATTAGCAATATAATCGAACTCAAAACTATCAAAATTGGATGTGGCTCTTTTTACAAACACGTGGAAGACATGCATGATTAAAAACTATAACAAAAAAACTTTATTTCTATTAGATGAATATAATTATTTCCTTATCAAAGTTCATTAAAACAACAAAAAACAGTAAGATTGGGCGTGTTCGTTCCAACTGCAACATAAGCGAAGTAGAAGCCTGAAATGTTTAGTACTTCATATGACTAAAAAGAACCCTAAAATGATAGATTATGAAGCGAGGCTGAAGGTGAGGGCATTAGGGATAGGGAGAATACCTCAATGCTTATATTAGATTCAAAAGTCGCGAATCAACCTCTTCTACGTCTTCTTTTTTTTTTTTTTTTTTTTTTGTTCTCGTGAGGTTCCGCTATCTTCTACCAATTGAATCAACCAATTTTAGAGCAAATGTCACTCAAACTTGTTCAAAAGCAATATTCCTCATTAATCTTAAGAAGTGAATCCTTGGCTTCACTGATCCCACATGATACAAAGATTAATCTTAAAATTTTGTAGGTGCATATATATATAATCCCTGTTTTTAGACATACATCAAAGATTAATCATGGCACCATTACCTTCTAAAATTAAAACCATGTGATTACAATAATATAAAATGACAGTTCTCATGTAATTTTATATATATGGGCCCATAGCTACTGATGTTACCCACTAACCCCCATTAATGATGTTGACATAGATTACCATTTAGAACATGCTTAATTCGTCTATACATCGTGTTTATCTATATGTACAATGTACACAAAGGAAAAAATGGAATTAGATGGTAGAGAACTTATTTGAACGTTTTCTAGGCCTCTGAACCTGAGATTGAATCACATCAATATCCAGCCACCGGTTAGTTGCCATCGCCGTCATTGATTGACGATTGCATGCTGAAACTGCAATTAGGTACAATGGTACATCCGGTGGATCCACCACATCACGTAGAATCGCTTCATAATTTTGCTTCATCAATGTAAGATACTCTCGCCATCATCTGCCCCTCAATTTAATTGTGACTCAGTTTTTAAGAGGCTTTGGGTATAGAAATCACCTTTGAAATTCCAATGAACCTCGAGCACCCAGAATCAAAAACATCCAACAACATGGCTGTAAAATCACGGTTGCTTCAATGGTAGAAACATCAATTTCCGGCCACGAGCCCTCCGGATGTTACCCCGCCAAGAGTCGATGATAATCGAATTAGGGGGAGTGTAGTGGAGGTAGAAGAATGATCAGAAGGATGGGTGATGTACATAATTATACATTACATGGGAGGAATAAGTAAAGTGCCTACCCACATCCCCTGCATTTTAGAAAAGTAGTGGGGAGAGTTGGGAAGTTATTCAGCGAGAAAAAAGCACCATCAAATAACTGAACTTTGTAAAAAAAACTGCCAAATTTGAGAAATAACTCCCTATTTAATACGGTCAGGATTTAATCTTAATCATAACCGTTTTGATCTGACGGTAAAGATTTTATCAAAAACGGTTGAAAATGACAAAATTGGCGGTTATTTATGGGGTGAACAATATAATAATAATGCCCAACGGTTACTAGTTAGTGCAGCAGTTAATAAGTGTGTATGGAGTGGAGGAATTGCGTACGTTGTAGTGTCCTAAACCCTAGTCACAAGTACCACAGCAAAAAATTTACTATCTGCATTTAAAGTCACCCATATGATAACCATAAGACTGGGAGGTGTGCCTTCGGGGAGATAGCTCGGGGATGTGATGTGGCGTCGGGGACCGAACGAAACACCGCCCCCCCTGATTTGATTTCGCGGAAAACGGGGAATTATCACCGATCACACCGTTTGTTTTGATTGGTTATTGTTTTATATATTATTTTTTGTAAAGGAAGTGGGAAGGGGGAAGGAGGGGGAACCATTTCCTTGGTTTGGGGGAGAGAAGGGGGAAAATGATGTGGCGCTTACGTGGCATTTGGGGGAGTTGAGGGAAAAGGGAAGCACACCATATAGTCTAACAATTGCTATATTATTATTTATTGTTACTAGATAAAAAAGACAATGGTACCATGATGATATGATGTTTTCACGAGGTTATGGCCCTTCTATGTCTAATGTTACTTTTTTTTATCCGCGTGCCTTGTTTTCAAGCTTTCACCGTTTACCTCCTTTTTTAACCCTGTGTTGGGCTTTTTGTTATATATATACTTTTTAAGTTGTTAAAATATGAAATGACTAATAACTTTGAAAGTAAGTGACCAATAATTCAAGGTCCAATTTTGAAAGTAAACACACCAATGATTAAATTTGTAAAAGTATAAAACTAGATACTAAATTCATAATTTGCTCCAAACTACCTGAAAGTTTACTAGTATAAGTTATCATATTATTTGCTATTAGACTATGTGTTATGAATTAACGCTTCATGCCGCATATGACATAGGGTGTTTTTTAACACATATATCCACACATACCAGACAAACTTCCACGGCTACACTCACGCCTAAGCTCTTCGCACCTCATTCATGCTCCATGGGGGTGTGTTGATAACACACGGTCTTATGCACACGGCTTTTGTCACTAGATAAATTGTACAATGTTGATGTGACTAATAGATTATATATTTGAATTATATTTTGAATTGTAAATATAGATAGTATTTATCTCTTCCCTAATATAGGGCAATGCACCTTGTATATATTGATGGTTTGTATGGAATAATATCAAGCATTGAAACCATAACATTCTTAGGGAGCTCTGATACCATGAAGAATGTTATGGTTTCAATGCTTGATATTATTCCATACAAACCATCAATATATACAAGGTGCATTGCCCTATATTAGGGAAGAGATAAATACTATCTATATTTACAATTCAAAATATAATTCAAATATATAATCTATTAGTGACAATATTATTGACATCCATGTGGCTTGTTAGGTGAGATGGCAACAAAATTAAGTATTTTTAATAAATAAAGTGATCTATTGGCTTACGTGTCATAGCCTCGGTCTGGGTCACCTTCCAACGAGTTCTTTATGTGATTCATGTACTCATTTAGCTCAGATCAAAGCTCCAAATTGCTAGATATGCACCAATCTTAAAACAAGACCCGACCCAGATATTTTGTGTAGCATCATATTCATTTTTAACAGTAAAAAATACAAATGTAGACAGTCAATATATTTTATAGAGTAAAGATCAATACATATAGTTTTTTTTGTAAGAACTGTGAGAATCAAAGGGGGTAAAAAAAAATATTTTTTTTTTTTAGATTTTTTTTTCCCATGTGCTTAAACATTCTTTCTAAATGAATAATACAAAAAAAAATTAAAAAAAAAAATTTTTTAGTGTAATTACGTCATTAAGGTAAATACATTAGTTTACACTAGAGTAATTATGTAATTACTCTACACACCAAATTTTTATTTTTATTTTTTTTTTTAGTTTTCAATACTATAATACATGTTTAACAATATGGGAAAAAAAAAATTTGAAAAAAAAAATAAAAAAAAATACCCTCCTTTGATTCTCACAGTTCTTACCAAAAAAGTTATTTGTACCGGATCTTTACTCATATTTTATAAGAGTGAATCGAAATTACCACGTATATTTTTCCTGTGTGTATAAACTAAAACATTACAAAAGTTCGGCCTAAACAGAGAGACGATTCTGTTTGGCCAGTCTGGTGTATCAGTTAAATTGGTTATTGGTCCAATGAGTAGCGTGTTGATCGGGCGACATCAGTGCTGTGAAGTCAGGTACGCGGACCAGACCCAATAATATAATCAAAGGTGAACTAAGAACTCGAATAAGTGCAAGCATGAACATGGTGAAACGTTGACTAAGCACTACAGAACGGTGGGCACACACTTTTGTTGCTAGATACGATGAAAAGCGTACAAATTAAGTCCTTTACCCATGTGAAGAGTGAACATGGTCCGATACGTAGCTTCTTTACTCTCTTCCACCGGTTTGAACTTAAAGAAATAAACAAGAAAAGCAGCCAATATCTTCATCTGTCTATAGGCAAACTCTTTCCCTAAGCATATCCTTGGCCCACCCTGAAAAGTGGTGAACTTAAAAGGACTTTCGGGTCGATAAACACCATTGTTGAGCCATCTTTCTGGTCTGAACTCCTCTGCATCATCTCCCCAAATGTAAGTCATCATTCCATTGATTATTAACCCATCAGGAAGAACATCATCTTTCATAGCTTTCTTGCCATCCTGATATAAATTTTATATAACAAAACAAATAAATGAATAAAAAAGTACAGTTTTTTAAAGCATCAAATTAATAGTTGAAATTACCAATGGAAACACATGTGGAGCGGAGGAGTTTTTGCACGAGTTGACACTTTTCTCCAAGCATCATTAGCAAATCTGCATGAAATAAGAAGGTGATCTGCTGTCTTATCTCGATCCCAACAAACGCAAAAGTATCGCTGCCAATACCCCCTGTTCACTAGAGCATCGTTTGTTGTAATACGGTTCAAGGCTGCTCTCCAACAAAAGAAGCTCACTTTCAAAGGAACCCATGTATTCCAAACAAACTGAAATGGAATAGGATGAAGCAAGGATTCCTCTGTTAGCTTTCTAGTATCCTGGACTGAGAATCCACCGAATGCGTCATGCCGTCATCTAGCCAAGACCAGTTATCAGGTGAGTTTGAGATCAACCATTGTGAAGGTAAGCACTCACATTAACTTATATCCCCATTATGTTTATTACAGTATGCTTATCTCGATATAAATCACTAGCTTTAGCGTAGCAGGGCGTTCCTGGATTTTGGGGTAGGATCATATTCATTTGACCCGTTATAGCAAACTAAAAATATAGACAAAGTCAATATCTTCATAAGAATGAATCGTTATTACCATGTACGTTTAAACTAAAACATTACAAAATTCGACCTAAATAGAGAAACGAGTTGGTTTGGCCAGTCCAGTGTATCAGTTCATTGGTTACAGGTCCTATTCTTTATAAGCACTGCTGTTAATTGATAATATCCTTTACAGCCCTACTCATGACAGATTTTACAGAGAAAAGTACATGCGTTTTTGTTGCTAGAAACGATTAAAAGCATACAAATGCAGTCCTTTATCCATGTGAAGCGTGAACATGGTCCGATACATAACTTCTTTACTCTCGTCCGCCAGTTTAAACTTGAAGAAATAAACAAGAAAAGCAGCCAATATCTTCATTTGTCTATACGCAAATTCTTTTCCTAGGCATATCCTCGGCCCACCCTAAACAAACAAACATAGATATAAAACAGATTGAACCAATTTTACTGGTTTCAAGTCGGACTGACCCGTTTAAAACTTCATCATACCTGAAAAGCAGTAAACTTAAAAGGACTTTCAAGTTGAAAAACACCATTGTTGAGCCATCTTTCTGGTCTGAATTCCTCTGCATCATCTCCCCAAATGTAAGTCATCCTTCCCATTGGATACGCGATATAAGCTACACCGTCTCCTTTCTTGATCTTTAACCCATCAGGAAGGATGTCGTCTTTCACCGCACTCTTACCATCCTGATATAAAATTTATAAAAATAAAAAAATAATAATAATAAAAAAAAAAGAAAAGTGTTACACGTATCAAAATAGTAGTCGGAAAATTACCAATGGAACTGCAGGGTATAGCCTGAGAGTCTCTGATAAGGCAGCATGAAGATAATGCATTTTGTCAAGCGCAGCGTCAGTCAACCTGAGCCCGAATTCATCCACAGACGTATCATCATCTGCTTCTGTGGCTGTTTTCACTTCATCTGCAATCTTTTGTTGAATCAAAGGATGCTTGCAGAGCATGTAAAAGAACCACGCGAGAGTGTTTGCAGATGTATCCTTTCCAGCAATCACAAAACTCAGGATATGTCTCGTAAATACTTATCAGTCATATTCTCCGGATCGTTTTCACTTTCTATCAAAAATCTGATAATATATCTTCCTTGTCTCTCTATTATCATGATGATAATTGATAACGAAAAAAAATAATCAGTCATAACTAAAAAAAAAAAAAAAGATTTCAACGAGGAAAATAACAGGTTTACCCACATGAATATTTTCGTCTTTCATCTGCTCCTTCTTGTTTCGTATCAATGCGTACACAAACTCATCGACCATTCTAATATTCTTTTTAAGCTCAGCTTCCGAACCGACGTTAAAATATCGCTTTACCCTCCACAGAAGATCCACAAATCGCCAAAAGACTAAACTATTCGCCTCATCAAACGCTTTCATAAACCGATTACTTGCCTCATCTAACCCAGAAAGGGTGTCCAGATCAAACCCGAACCCCACTTTAAATATCGAATCAAAAGTAGATCTCAATAACAAATCCTAAACAAATACAAATCAACATAAAACCGCATGTAATCAAATCCATCATCTATAGCATTATCATAATAAAGTTGGGACTCAACCAGTGGCGAAGGATTTAAAGCCCCCCCCCCCCCCCCCCCCCCGTTTTTTGGCGCAGTACTAGAAATTTGTGATTTTTCGTAGGCAACTTGAGTCCGGCCCCCGCCGATTTCCCAATACCGATAAAAAAAATTGAAACAAACCCGTTTTTTGGCGCAGTATTAGAAATTTGCGATTTTCGTAGGCAATTTGAGTCCGGCCCCGCCGATTTCCCAATACCGATAAAAAAATTGAAACAACCCCCCCCCCCCCCCCCCCCCCCCCCCCCCCCCCCCCCCCCCCCCCCCCCCCCGTTTTTTGGCGCAGTACTAGAAATTTGCGATTCTCGTAGGCAAATTGAGTCCGGCCCCCGCCGATTTCCCAATACCGATAAAAAAAATTGAAACAACCCCCCCCCCCCCCCCCCCCCCCCCCCCCCCCCCCCGATTCGAGAACCAAGCTTCGCCCCAAGCATTATTTATAATAAAACCTTAGCCACCTTCCCTCTACATGTTATTAACATATATAACATAAACAAATCATAATTCAACATTCCTGAAATGAATATTCACCTGCAAATTCATGGTTCCTCAGCAGCAGCTAGTAAAGAAATCCTTTTAGCAAGTTTAGCACCATTAGACCTGAAAATAACAGAGCTAAAAATCGCGTAAATTCCTCGTCGAAAACTCGAAACTCGCAAGCTTCCGTTGATGACGCCATTTATCACCATCAACCGTGAAAATCCCCTCCCCAAAAAGATCCTTCATTATACCAATATTATGCTCCCCCTTGTAAACATTTAAACAAACTCACGGTCAACGCTAAAGTCAACTAACCCTAAAACAATAAAAACAAAGTCAACTAACCTTATCATAATTTGCAAAGTTGGTCTTGAGTATGTACTCAACGTTAACAGGATCAGCAGTGTAGACTTCACTGTGTGTAGGTGTGATGAAACGAAAGGTGGGATGTTTTTTAGCGAGTGACGTCATGTAATGGAAAGGGTCTGGAAGTGGATGAGTTGGTTTGTGATGGGTCCCACAACCGTGGTCGGTTTTGGATAATATTAGTAGTTGTGTCAAGTAGGGGACAAAGACTAGAGACAGGAGTACGAGGAAGAGTGAGGCAAGGACGAGGATGATGAAGAGCATGATTGATGGTGAGATAATAAGAAAGCTAGTGAGGAGGAATATTGTGAGAGATAATAATAATAATAATAATAATAATGGAAACATCATGTATTGTTTAGCTAGCTTGATGCAGGGGCAATGTGTTAAATAAGCTTAGTTTGGTCTTTGAAGTGACGTAGAGGATTGGATTTTATTTAATTAAATGATTTTATTTTAAGTAAGACAAGTAGCTAAGTCAATGTCGTCCTAATTATAACGTACATCAAAAGATAGTAACTTGAAACGTTTGAATGCCAGTTCAACTTTTATTGAGGTAGTGGTTCAAATGCGTCACCTCGGTTATGTTAACATTTAACAAGGAATAATGGAAATAAATAATCCTAACTATTGACTATTGGTCAATAACAGTCTCAACTACGAAAATTACCAATAGTGCCCCCAATTTTTGACATATCGGAATATAGTGGACCCAAACTAACGGAGGTCTAACCTCCGATAGTGTGATGCTGACGTGGCAAAATGATCCTACGTGGCATCCGACGTGCATCCTAGGTGGCAAAATGATCCTACGTGGCATCATCCTACATGGCATCCTACGTGGCATGCCACGTCAGCACCACACTAACGCTGTTAGTTTGGGTCCATTGTATTCCAATATGTCGAAAGTTGGGACCACTATTGGTAATTTTCGTAGATGGGACTATTATTGGCCAATAGTCAATAGTTGGGATTATTTATTTCCATTATTCCTTTAACAAAAGTTTAAAAAACTATATTTGTTAAGCATTTTAGAAAAAATAGGGAAAAGAGATAGACGTGTGACTTAGCTCGGCATGATTGGTTGGTGGTGGTTCAAGAAGGTGATGTCTGAATGGCTTACTTGGGGTTATGAACAAAAAGTAAATGGGATTCGAAAATATCCTATTAGTAAACCAAACACATTAGAGGTGATCTCTTAAGAGAATTATTAAGACTACAAAACAACCCATGACAGAAACTATGCAGTAACATACCAATAAAGGTATAGCAGGTGTTTGGACTTATAGGTGACAAGGTATATCAGACAAAAATCTAGGTTGTATCACATATTCTCTCTACATTTCTTGTACCAACAACCAAATAGAAGATCGTTTACCGCTTGAATTTCCATAACCTTCATCGGGCATAACCCATAAATGAGGGATCCATGGAGGCGAGAAGCTGTGACCCGAAAAGCTGTTTAAGACGTTATTTCTGAAAATCAAAAAAAACTTCACCGGACATACCCATAAATGAAGGATCCATGAGCCGAGAAGATGTAACACGCTAAAACCTGTTTAAAGACGATATTTCTAAAGATCATAACCTTCATCGGCATACCCATAAATGAGGGATCCATGGAGCCGAGAAGCTGTGACCCGCTAAGCGTTTAAGACACGATATTTCTAAAGATGACTAGCCACATCTCTCTAATGCCTGCAACATTCATACAGCTTCAATATATTCTTGGAACAGCTTTATCGATCCCCCCAAGCTGATTAACCGCAGCTAATAACCGTTTGGTCAGTCGACCTTCATCAACGATTCT